>CM061130.1:0-1211099 GCA_030789695.1 Scilla litardierei | reverse complement strand
ATGACAATCTAACGGTCGTCCATTGAATGCCTTCGTTCTGGCGATTTAAATGAGAAGCCTAACGGTTAAGACCCAATCGCCTTGATCAGATAGTTATCCGAACAATCAAATCACATAGAGATTGAACGAATAGTGACATTTAGTGTGAAAGGGACCCAACCACATTGAGTTTCACAACCTTGAGTGTAGCCCAACAAGTTGCTTGACTCTACGATCGGTAGATGACTTTTCATCAATCACATCATATGTGATTTTCTTATATGTTTTTACCTCTAGTCACTTATGATTTTAAGTGTAGCCCAACAAATCATAATGACTAGTCTAGTCGGACACTTGCTTTCTTGTTCATTCCTAACTTACACCAGTGCTCGGGTATGTTCATGACGTGACGGTTTGGGTTAAGTTAAACTACATAATATGTATAATGGAATTGGTTTTCAAAAGTTGCTCTCCTCTCAGTTGGGATGACGTTGGTGACTGTGAGTTATTGGGACCAGAGTGATTGTTGAAGTAGTAGATGTGGTAAGGACCATTAGGGAAAACCTTCGTATAGCCCAAGATCATTACAAACATTGGGCGGATGCAAATAGATGACACTTGAAGTTTCAACCAGGTGATCATGTATTCTTGAAGATCTCACCTATGCGAGGATGGATCCGTTTTGGTAGACGTGAGACGTTAAGTCCGAGGTACATATGACCATTTGAAATCATGGCTCGAGTTGGTGAAGTTGCTTATAGACTTGCACTACCTCCATCTCTTGAGGTTTTGCACAACGTGTTTCACATATCCCAGCTCAGGAGATATGTTGGACATCCCAATGATGTTGTCGACTTCTCCGAGATTGAAGTACGACCAGATCTGACCTATGATCAGCAGCTGGTAGCAATCTTGGATAAAAGCCAGAAGACGCTGAGAAAGAAGGCTATCAACCGTGTGAGGATCATGTGGCACCGAGAGTCTCCAGGAGAGTCCACATGTGAACTCGAGGACATGAAGAGAGAGAAATACCCTCACCTGTTTGTACAGTGATATTACCCTTTGTTGTATGGACATATGTGAACCAATGATGTCATCTTCCCTTATTTTGAAATTCCGAGGACGAAATTTATTTTAAAGTGGATAGGATGTAATAGCCCTAAGGTGAATATATGTGTATGAGAACGTATTTTTGGGACATATGTATACGTACAAATTTTTTGGTATTTCCATAATTTTTCTTTAATTTTTTAAAGTCAAAATTATTTTTAATTAATTTTAAAACATGTTTTGAATTTAATAAATGAACTATATGGTTGGAAATACTTGTATATGGATGGTATGTGTTATAGCTAATAGTATTGGTGGTCGTATTTTTCTTTTTCCAAAAAACCCCCAATTATGTATGCATGCCACCTACCCTCTCCACTAAGCAAATTTAAGCATGAATCATCACTCATGTTAACTAGCTTTGGACACCTAAGGGTACACTTGTCACTCTCTTGTTCATTACCATTAAGGACAAAAAGAAAAGAGAAGAAACCAAAGAAAAAGAATAGGGAAGGGAAGGAAACAAAATGGAAAAAACAAAACAAAATCACAAAAATAATTTGCTCTCATTCTCTCCTTTCTCTAGTCTAGGCCGCCCCCCCCCCCCCCCCCCCCCCCCCCCCCCCGGTTTTTGTTTTCACCCTTCCTCCTCCACTTCCACCACCCTATTCTCCACTTCAAATAAACCACAAAACTCACAAAATTCAAATAAACCACAAAATTTCCTCATTCCACCAAGACCAAATAATTCACATACCCAAAATCTTTGAATAAGAAAGAGTAAAAGAAGGAGCTTAAGGCCTACAAGGAGAAGAATGGTCAAAGAAAAATTAGGACAATTTGAGGTAGGTGTTCAAGCATCATTAGTATGGTTTAATTTTAGGAATTGGTTTTAGAATATACTAGTATGCCATAGGAGTTATGTGTAGAATTAGGCTATGATAATTTACACCAAACATTGTTCCATGATCTTTGTGTAATATAAGAGAGAGCAATGAAAATGCATAATTATAAGCTTTTGTGTAATATAGCAGGAATGTTCATGTGGTAGTCTAAGTTGCCATCTGCTTTCATGCTAAGGTTTTGTTATTGCTTTGCTAATGAGTATTGTGCTAAGGCTCATGTAATATAGTTTCGAGAGTTCATGCTAGAGAGTTAATCTCCATGCTAATTTTGAATCATGCTAAAATTGCTTTCTAGTTTAGGTTTATATGCTAGAATGTTCCAAATTCCCATGTCATGTCAATTGCAAGATATTGGGTTTATGTTAGAATTAGGGTCATAACCATGTTGCTATTATCCATGTGAGAATAATCTTGCCCTATTACCCATGTTAATATACTATAAATTTACATCAAGTTAGCATGTTGTAAGGTGGTATTGAAAAGATGGAACAATTGCCATTACAAGTAATTTGTAGCATGTTGTAGCAAATTTCTCAATGTCCATAATTCTAATGTGTACAATGGTAATTAAAAATTAGTAGTGTGGAATGTATGCTAACTTGTTGAGTAAATTGTAGGATACTAATTAATGCCATGTTAGTGTTAACTTTCATTTAGCATGCTCCTAATGCTATATGATTATTATGCTAAGTAGTTAGCCCATTTGTTATGCCTAAATGAATATGTGAAATGTCGCCATGTTGCCATGATACTAAGTGTCATATTATGTTTCTAAAGTAAATAAATGTTGATATGGACATGCCATACTTCTTGATATGTAGCATATTCTAGTATCATATTTCCAAGTCTTAAACGCAAGAATGTTATGCTTCATATGAAGTATGATGGAAGCATATATTAGATGTGTTAATTGGAAACGTGTGATGTTACAATGAATGTTTATGCGATGTTCGTAGTTAACAATATGACATCGAAGAAAGGGAAAGTGATGGAAATGTAAAAGCGGTAATTGAAACCGCTAAATAATAATCAGATGCAAACTATGAAACTGAGAGTGAGGAAGAGAGGTAATTATATGGAACTCTCGATCCATCCTATAAGATGGGTGAGACTCCAGATACAGGTTTGGGGAAAATGCGTATAAATTATAAGAGTTAAGGAGTGGACATATGATGATATGAATTCTCAATTGCTTGTCACTCCCATAAGGGGGATTTGACTAGATTTAGATAGGCCAGTGGTGTACTCGTAATGCACCATTAGGTAATTGTTGGTTTTCTCCGTTTGTCCCGATAAAAACCGAGAATTGTCTCACTCCCTTAAGGGTGAGTTACGAGAGGCCTCTCCAGTGCTCGTGTCGTTGGTTGAGGTACCACTTTTCACACACCCTGGGTGAAGTCTAGCTCCTTAGTGTCCTATGATTAACTCGGGTTTCCAAATATTAACTAAATGTCTAAATTTAAACTAATTTAATCTGTAATGGTGGGCATGAAGTTTCTATTCATCAGTTTCTTTTTTTACTTCCAGTACTTGTATGTCATAATTGTTTAATTTATGCATTAACTCTGTGGATATTGTGTCACCAATAGATAGATTATCAGTATGAGACCGGTTCTAAAACTGGATCATACTAGTGATGTTAGGACTTCCTACTGGGGCACGCATTGACATGTCCCCCTTTGTATTTTCCAGGAGTAGGACCAGAGCAGTCATAGCAGGTCCTGACGCATGAGATCATGCCCAGTTCAGAGGTAGAGCATGCGGGCGACTTTGTCCAGTTGGACTTTCCCGGGGTAAATTAATGGGTGCGTTGTATTGGGTGTGGACACTTTCTGTACTTTGGGGTTGGGAGTTCTCTTTCTTTTGTTGTACCCCACTTTTGTACCCCTTTGTATAGACGATGTATGTATTAAGTTTCTTGTTTAATATAATGTAATGTTCAGTTCAGTTTTTCTTATTCAGTACTGTGGATTTAATTTTTTTGTTGGAGCACATTACTTTCTTCTGTACTATTCCAGTATTATTGTGTGGCATGCATACATGGTTAATTTAATCACAATTAATGCCTACTAGTATTTATATATTATGGGCTCGAAGCCCAGAGTCTGAATACTAAAGCGACCTTGTCAGCTATGTATCTCCGTATTTGGGAGAGCGGGGCGTGACAGTAGCTTTGGGAGAGATTGGCTATGCGATAGGGTTTGAATTAATGAAGGAGGGATTGAGGAGCTAAAGCCCCCACATGACCGTATGTGTCATCACACACGGCTGTGTGGGATGACACTGCCCATGAGCTGAACAAAGCCCTCACAAGACTGTTTCAAACAGTCATATGTGCCATGTTGGCAAGGAGAAGAAGCCAGAACCACACGATCGTATGGCCATCCACACGATTGTGTCGCCCTGAAGATGAGGAAATACAACTGATGCAGCATCTTAGGCATAGCAGCGACGCGGATGTGTGGTCATACATACAAACATGTCGATTTGTACTTTCTGAAGGAAGCTGAAGGCTGTAAGTCCAAATTTTTGCCAACACGACTGAGTGGCCCTCCATACGGTCGGGTCTGGTCGGGTTCTTTAGCTTACTCGCCAGGGTTTTGGGCGAGTTATAAATTGATCGGAGCGCCGTTTTAAGGGGGGCGACCATTAGCTTCGTTTTCTGCCTCTTTTTGATATCTTTTCTTAGTTTTAGGAGTAGAAATAGGTTAGATTAGGTTTTTGCTTGGTTTTCCTTCGTGGATGCGCTTGTAACGAGATCTTGTAATTACTACATTTGGGAAGCTTAGTATTTCTATATGTTTTATATTTTTATATGTCTTTGATGTTCTCTTTATTTTCTCCTTGTTGCAGGTCAAGTCCCCCCAATAATAAGATTTGTATTAAATGGGAATCACGGGTACAATGATTACAAGTTAGGGCTTGATGGCAAGGTTAGCACGACTTGGAGCACGCTTCGGGAGCGAAGAATCTGAGGTCGCCTGATAGTCGCCGAAGGTCGTCGACTCTCGGTAGCTGAGGCGAGCTTCCTGCGAGAATAACAACTCGTCAGAAAGACGGGGTTGGCTGTCAACCTATGGCCTCTTCGATGCTTAAGTCAGTGAATGACTTGTATGGAGTATGTCGAACACGCTGGATGGCCTTAAGGTAGATCGGCATAGTGTGTCAAGCTTATGAGGAAGGCATAAATATATGGAGGATATCCGACCTTGAGTATGGAATTAAAGTTAGAGATTTTAATTGACCAACCTCCTCCTTGGTGGCTGGAGGGGGTATTTATAGGGTTGAGAGTCGGTTGTTCGCCGTCCAATTAGCTGTCGAGTCTACTTAGCTGGAGCGCAAGTGGAGAATCGATAGGTCGGCGGGGGTGTTAGAGATATTTACGCATTAATGGGTGTCAGAGGGTGTCAAACTCATTAATGCATTAATGGGGGATGCGATGGGCGACCATCAGTTCTCGCCCTTAACCTCTGGAATTTATAGGGGCGTAGGTGGCCCTACGTCACCCTGTCAGAGATATTTAAGCTAGGCTGCCCTTGGTTAGAGCCGAGCTCGACGACCGAGCACAGTGTCTTCGGAGCGTTTGGCCGTGCTTCTTGCGTGGAGGGAATGCGACCTTCCTTTGTTGACCCTGATGACGAGCTTGTCGTTTGGAAAGGTGAGCTTCCAAGTGTTACGACGACCTTCCGTTTGGGCTTTAAATAAATGGGCCTTAATTATCTGGGCCAGCCTTAAGGCCGTAACAATTGCCTCCGTCATTCGAGTTTGAAATGGCAACCCCGGTTCGGCTCGAATGACGTGTCGCATTCTCATTGGATGAATGCTGGTCGGTAACATTTAATTCAAACTGACCGCCAAATCTCACAGGTCATGATAGCGATTCGGCGATGGGGGAGAATTCATGGCGTCCAACCGCTCAGAGAGTGACGTGTGGCTGATGCGATTGTGGGGAGAAGTCGAGGTGCCAGTCTTGCTCAGATCTCGCCATGTGGGCCACGTCCAATGGTTTAGATCACTCGACTCTCTCTATAAATAGAGACAGAGGGGCAGCGAGAGTGCGTTTCTCCCGAATTTTCAAAATTTTCATCTCCCCCGTCGATGAAGAGAGCAGTCGCCGTCAACCATCATCATTCGTTCACAACTGTCGGAGCTCCGTTCATCTTCCTTCTTCCTAGGTACTCTCTTGACCCGTCCATGCCTTTTTCTACTTCTTCTGCTTCCAATTCTTTCATCGAGCAGTGGTTCGAAGAACTTGATGAGGGTGCCGCCCCCGAATCAGAGCCAGTGGTGTCGGAGGCGTCATCGATGTCTTGGCCGGAGCAGTGGGAGGTAGACATAGCGGTCGGGCATGTAGTCACGTCATCGTTGGCGGTCAGAAGGGACCCCAAGAAAGGAAAGGCACCCAGGTCGGCCGCCAAGGTCCCAAGTGGTGGCAAAGTTACGACCGCGGTCCCTGCGGAGATCCTGGACTAGATGTCTTAACTTTTGACCTCCGCCATCCCAGAAATTCGGTTCAAGTTCATCGGTTGCCCTACACGGTTCGCCTCTCCAAATTCCACGAGCGGGTTTGCTCCCCATGGGATAACTATGTCGACGTATACTACCTGACCTTCGCCCAGGGGCTCTGCTTCCCGATCCACCCCTTCCTCCTCCTCATCCTTCACTTCCTCCAGCTCACCCTCTTCCAATTGATGTCGAACTCCATCGCTCAATGGTCGTCTTTCTCTTCCTCTGCTCCGCCAGCTGCATAATTCTGACGCTGCCTCTCTTCCAATACTTTTATGAGGAGAAGAGGGAGGGGGTGTACTACTACGTCTGTGCGAGGAGGGATCGGCCCCTCGTCATTGGTCTACCGGGCAAAGTGCGTGACTAGAAGGAGAAGTTCGTCTTCATCTCGACACCGACGGACTTGGTTTTAAGGTCGAACTGGGAGACATTGAATCCCTCAGTAAATGTCGAGGTAGTCCAAGAGGGGCCGACCTTGAGAGCGCAGGATCCTGGAGGAGATCCCCAGTGAGAGCAGAGACTTCAAGGGCATGGTCGTGGATGAACTGATCACCTAGCATGTCTGGCTCGAAGGTACTTCAAGCTAAGAGATTAACTTCTGATATGCTCACCCTGATCTGTCTTCTTTTTGCAGGTGCAACCATGAGTCTTTCGATGGAAGAGATCATGAAGATGGCGAGGGATGCGTCGTCCAAGGAGCCAAATACCAAGTGCAAGGGCAATACGCATGTGCCCAAGAGCTCAACGCAGGTCAGGCAGAAGCGGAGCC
The DNA here is from genome assembly GCA_030789695.1 of Scilla litardierei. Lineage (NCBI taxonomy): Eukaryota > Viridiplantae > Streptophyta > Magnoliopsida > Asparagales > Asparagaceae > Scilla > Scilla litardierei. The sequence goes on along the minus strand of CM061130.1, from coordinate 1,203,890 downwards.
AGGAGGCAGCGGCCATCGCTCGGGCAGAGAAGGAGGAGCGGTGTAAGAAGTTGAGGAAGGAGCCCGCGGCAACCGCTCACACTTCCCGCACAAGCGAGGCAGCATCGGGCGGACTCATCAACATCGACCCGATAGAGCTTGTGACCGACGTTAGGGTCACCGCATCCCAGGGCCCACCGATCGGTGCCATTGCTATCATCCCCATCAGTTCAGCCGCCCCTTCGAAAACTTTGGCTGGGTCGGCCAAAACAAGCCAGGCTGTGGTCACGCGTTGGCCCTTTGGGTGCCCACCGTCTGGGCTGGGGAAGCCGGGCCACCCGAGCTGTGAGGCAGTGCTCACTACCTTCAAGTCGACAAAGGAGGACGTCCTCGCCCTCTTACCGGAGAAGATCGTCATGCCACAGTACCCGGTGGGCACCCATGAGTCTGTTTTCGAAGAGACCAGGGTAGCGGCTCACCTGGCAGAGAACAACACTCTGCCAAGGGACCGAGAGTCCCTGGCCAATGTGGAAGCCGAACGCCTCTGCGGTACGGCCGTCTTGCACGACATACAGGTTCTTCGCTCCCTTCTTTCATCTTGCCGGTCTTCCTTTGTAACGGCCTGATTTCTTCAACACAACTATTTACGTGTTTAACCTGTTTCCAAAATTTTTTTAACTATTTTGTAATGGTTTGTAAGGAGTTTTACTGATTTCAAAATTTTCCTATAAAAATATTTTGGAGTACCAGACTAGTTATGGAGTATTTTAGTAAGATCGGATTTCATCAAACACCTCTAAAAGATCTGATAAAAATTCATTTTCAGTTATTACCGTTTTGGTTTAATGAATATATTTTCTATACAAACGTCTTCAAAATATTTTCAAACTTCTACAATAGCATCATGTGATCATTTAGGGCTCCACACATTAATTTCGTAATTTTTTGATATCATTTCAATAGAGAACCCGCAAACCCGCTTTCTAAACGTTTTGGCCTAAAACTAGTATCTTCATACTTCAAACTTCGAAACGGATCTTGTATTCACGATCCTCGTGACGATACGATCCCGTGGGTATGTATTCGTAATTTTTCGGACACATTTACTAGTAGGGGCATTTTCGTAATTTCGTCTTTACTAATTACCTAATTAACCCTAATTACCCTTAATTACCTTAATTAACTTCCACCTAACCTTAACCTCATCTACCCCCACCCACTTTGGTAGCTCAAATCCAACAACCCCCCCGTTCATCAGCCCTTCCCTGATCCTATAAATAACCCCTATCTCTCTCTCTCTCTCAACTATCTCTCACTCTCTTTCTTATTTTGGGTTGAAGCTCAAACCCCACACACAGCTTTCTCTCTCTCTCTCTCTCTCTCTCTCTCTCTCTCTCTCTCTCTCCCTCTCTCTATCTCCCATTTCATTCTCGAAATCACCCAGGCCCGCGCTCTCTCTCCGATTCACTCTCTCCCTCTCTCTCCCGGAGGTCACTCCCGCCCTCCGTGAGCCACGCCGCCGCCGCCCGACGCCTCCGACAGCGCCGCTCGCCGTGGTCCGCCTCGCCCTCTGCCTCGCCCTCCGCCTCCACGCCCCGTTCCGACGACCACAAGCCCCCAGGCAACAATTCGAACGACGAAGCAGCGGTAATACCCCCCAGTGGCACAACCGTAAATACGAGTTAATTTCGTATTTTGTTTTTTTAAATGGGTTTTATGGTATAAAATCTATAACTAAATATATAGGCCTAAAAAATGTGGGGATAGCTCCAGAAAATCGAAAACATTATTTTGGATCTAATAGTGCTGGTCTCATCTCGATCAGACGCCTACTTTTTCCAGAATAATTTTTTAAACCTAAAAATTAAATATGTATAATTCATTTTAAATTCTGTAACTCTCTGTTTTCACATACACTGATACGTGATAAAATTATATGTAATAGTAATCTTCGAGACGGTCCTTTTGACTGCTCATTCAAGTTTTTCCGGCGAGTATTGCACCCGAAACAAATTACGGAAGATATACGTCACCTAAATAGTTTGGGTTTTAAAGCTATTTTCAAGCTTCTGAAAATTGTAAAAAATAGCATAAGCTTCTAAAAATGTTTTCTTTTTTCAGTAAATTTATAATATTTATTTTAAGCTTATATAAAACTTTTGAATGATTTCCGACACCGTTTTAACCGGTTTTGAAAATCAAAACGACCAATATTTAGAGAGAAAAGTTGTATGTTCTAACTGATTGTTTTTGTGATCACAGGTACAAACTCTTGTGCACCAACTTCAGAGGAAGCCTTAGATCCATTCCCGGCCTACGACGACGACATTGAACTTCGTAAGTCACGACAGATTCTAAGTTTAGAAAATTAGTCTACTGTGCTTATATGAACCTGTTGACACTCCAATAGACTCGAACGGCTATTTGACTTGAACCGAACAAGAGATCTAACCTAGTATGACAGTAATCAACTACAGATTACTTTGCCAACTTTCAACTTTGGTGGTTGTAGCACGTAACTACCAACTTGGGTAAATTGTGTGCTAAACCACACTACCACGTGCTCGAAGCACGGAAGTAACATCTTTTGGTGTTGGACTTGTCTTTATCCTTTTTTCAGGGTTTCAATGAGAAAGTCAACCAGTTGACTTGGTTTGACTAGCAACATGTGAAATATCGTATGGAACAACATGTGGAACATTGTGTGGAACATCCGGTAAAGAACTTGCACTTAACACATCACTGGGGTATTGGGGTAACTCATAGTTAGAGAGAGTACGGTAGTGACTAGAGTTCGATCTTACCGTACCGCTGCCTGAGTTTTGGCATACCGTACCGCTGCCTGAGTTTTGGCAAAATAAATGTACCGCTGCCTGGGTTTCGGACTTCGTCTGGGTAGCACCCACACAAGAGATGGACTGAACGGTCACATATTGTACTCTCCTACTTGAGTCACGTAGTTCTAGCATAGCTTGCAAAGTTACTTTCTTTACAGTACCTGCACTTTACTTTCTACACTTTTATAGTCACCGTACTTTTACCTGTCTACTTTTAGCTACAGCAGTAGCCTGTTACATATACACTTTACTTTCTACACTTGTACAGACACCGCACTTTACTTTCACTTTGGTCTGCCTGTACATAGTTACCTTTGTCATACTTGTACAGTACCTCTTTTTTCTTTATTTAGAATTGTTGTGACATACCTTCGGTTCCATTTATGGCACTGACAGACGACGACCTGATCGAGGAGATTTCTCCAGAGTTCGAGGAGCCTACCTTCGACCCAGAGGCCTCAGAGTTTTTGTTATTTGTGTTTGTGTACGTGTGATGCTATGTATTTCCTTTCTGCATTTCCTTTCAGTACTTTTCCTTTTATGTATCTATGTGGAGAGTGATGCTGCTGGTTGTATTTCTATTTGGACTATAATAATGTTGTATGCTGGTTTGAGTATTGTGGTACATCTCTGAGTTGTGGCTATGCTGATTTCACTGGTAAAATGCAAGACCTGCAGATATCAAATAAGTAACTGGCCCCCGAGAGCGGGTCGTTACAAGTTTGTAACGACCCGCTCTCGGGGGCCAGTTACTTATTTGATATTTGCGCAGGTCCTGCAGTTAACCAGTGAAACCAAAATAGCCACGATGCAGAGATGTACAAAAATAACCCAAATAGTGTCCAATTATTACAATCCATCCTGTACAAATATTCCAACAATGATACATGAAAGAAAAAAGAAAGTACATCGCGAAAATAACTCTGAAAGCTGCGGTCTCAGGGTCAAACTCTGGCGCTATCAACTCAAGAGCATCTGCCTCCATATGTATATTGTCTGCAGTGCCACGGAGATGGAACCGTAGGTAAGTCACAACAATTCTAAATAAAGAAAAAGTGGTACGGTACAAGTATGACAAAAGGTAACTATGTACAAGCAGACCAAAGTGAAAAGTAAAGTAACTATCTGTACAAGTGTGGAAAGTAAAGTGCAGGTGTAACAGGCTACTGCTGTAGCTAAAAGTACGGCAAGTAAAGTACTGTGACTGTACTGGTAGGAAAAGTAAAGTGCCTGTACTGTAAAGAAAGTAACTGTGCAAGCTACACTAGAACTACGTGACTCAAGTAGGAGAGTACAATATGTGACCGTTCAGTCCATCTCTTTCCTGGGTGCTACCCAGACAAATGCCGAAACCCAGGCAGCAGGACATGTTACTTTTATTTACCGAAACTCAGGCAGCAGGATGGTATACCGAAACTCAGTCGGCAGTACGATAAGATCGAACTCTAGTCACTCCCGTACTCTCTCTAACTATGAGTTACCCCAACACCCCAGTGATGTGTCAAGTGTAAGTTCTTTACACGATGTTCTAAAGGATGTTCCACATGATGTTCCATACGATATTTCACATTTTGCAAGTCAAACCAAGTCAACTGGTTGGCTTTCTCATTGAAAAACCAGCAAGTAGGATAAAGACAAGTCCAATACCAAAAGCTGCTACTTCCGTGTTTTGAGCACGTGGTAGCATGGCTTAGCACACAATTTACCCAAGTTAGTGGTTGCGTGCTACAACCACCAAAGTTGAAAGTTGGCAAAGTAATCTTTAGTTGATTACTTTCATATTAGTTCTCTAGTTCGGTTCAAGTCAAATAGCCGTTCGAGGCTATATGAGTGTCAACGGGTTCATACATGCACAGAAGACTAGTTTTTTAAATTCAGAATATGTCGTGACTTACTTTATCGAGCTTGTTGATGGCAAAATCGTAAATATGAAGATTATTTCGTATTTTCAGTATATTATTAATTATTAAATAGGGTATTATGGTTTTAAATTCATAACTTGAAATAGAAGCCCCAGAAAAATATGAGGCTAGATCCAGAAAATTAGAAATAATATTCTGGATCCAATAGCACTAGTTTCATCTCAATCAGATGCATAGTTTTTCTAGAATTAATTTTTAAGCCTAAATTTTAAATACGTTACTTTCTATTAAAAATCCGTAACTTGTTATTTTTACGTAAACTAATATGTGATAAAAATATATGTTATATTACTCTTCGAGACGGTCGTTTTGACACCTCACTTGCAACATTCCGATATAGATTGCATCCAGAATAAATGTTTGAATAAACACGTTACTAATTGAAAAATAGTTTTTAAATAGTTTTTGAGCTTTTAAAAATTCTAAAAATTACTATAAGCTTTAGAAAAATATTTTCTCTTGCAGTAAAATTATTTTTAAAATATCTAGCCTATAGGAAAAATTTAGAACGCTATTCGACAAAGTTTCAACCAGTTTTAAAAATCAAAACGATCAGGTTAAATAGGTAGGAAATAGTGTGCTCTTTAACCAATTGTAAGACCATGTAATCATCATTGGCGTGAGTGGAAAATTTTAAAACTTTATGGTCTTCCGTTTTATGTGGTTTAAATAGCTTGCAACTTACTTTTCACCTCGGTTCCAAGTTCGAACAGATGACATCATCATAATAGCTCTCATTTTCATGTAGTGCCAATGTCTCCTATTTTGACGACTTGATAAATCTGAAGTAGCTATGGTGATAATATATATTAGTAACATCCCTAAATTTCTTATCACATTTCATGTTATTTACAACCTGATTTACAAAGATTACTATCTTTTCTATCATTTATTTGCTTGAGCTTCTTTTTAATAGCAATTATTTGTTTCAAAAATATTTTTAAATTCCGAGGAAGGAATTATTTTAAGAAGGGTAGGATGTAACGGCCTGATTTCTTCAACACAACTATTTACGTGTTTAACGTGTTTCCAAATTTTTTTAACTATTTTGTAATGGGTTGTAAGGAGTTTTACTGATTTCAAAAAATTCCTATAAAAATATTTTGGAGTACCAGACTAGTTATGGAGTATTTTAGTAAGATCGGATTTCATCAAACACCTCTAAAAGATCTGATAAGAATTCATTTTCAGTTATTACCGTTTTGGCTTAATGAATTTATTTTCTATACAAACGTCTTCAAAACATATTCAAACTTCTACAATAGCATCTTGTGATCATTTAGGGCTCCACACATTAATTTCGTAATTTTCTGATATCATTTCTATAGAGAACCCGCAAACCCTCTTTCTAAACGTTTTGGCCTAAAAGTAATATCTTCATAGTTCAAACTTCGAAACAGATCTTGTATTCGCGATTCTCGCGACGAAACGATCCCGTGAGAATGTGTTCGTAATTTTTCGGACTCATTTACTAGTAGGGACATTTTCGTAATTTCGTCTTTACTAATTACCTAATTAACCCTAATTACCCTTAATTACCTTAATTAACTTCCACCTAACCTTAACCTCATCTACTCCCACCCACTTTGGTAGCTCAAATCCAACAACCCCCCGTTCATCAGCCCTTCCATAATCCTATAAATAAACCCTATCTCTCTCTCTTTCTCAGCTATCTCTCACTCTCTTTCTTATTTTGGGTTTAAGCTCAAACCCCACACACAGACCCTCTCTCTCTCTCTCTCTCTCTCTCTCTCTCTCTCTCTCTCTCTCCTCCCTCCCTCCCCCATTTCATTTTCGAAATCACCCAGGCCAGCGCTCTCTCTTCGATTCACTCTCTCACTCTCTCACTCCCAGAGGTCACCCCCGCCCACCGTGAGCCATGCCGCCGCCGCCCGACGCCTCCGACAGCGCCGCTCCCCGTGCTCCGCCTTGCCCTCCGCCTCCACGCCCCTCTCCGACGACCACGAGCCCCCCGGCAGCAATTCGAACGACGAAGCAGCGGTAATAACCCCCAGTGGCACAACCGTAAATACGAGTTAATTTCGAATTTTGTTTTTTAAATGGGTTTTATGGTATAAAATCTATAACTAAATATATAGGCCTAAAAAAATGTGGGGATAGCTCCAGAAAATCGGAAACATTATTTCGGATCTAATGGTGATGGTCTCATCTCGATCAGACGCCTACTTTTTCCAGAATAATTTTTTAAACCTAAAAATTAAATATGTATAATTCATTTTAAATTCCGTAACTCTATGCTTTCACGTACACTGATACGTGATAAAATTATATGTAATAGTAATCTTCGAGACGGTTGTTTTGACTGCTCATTCAAGATTTTTCGACCAGTATTGCTCCTGGAAGAAATTACGGAAGATATAAGTCACCTAAATAGTTTAGGGTTTTAAAGCTATTTTCAAGCTTCTGAAAATTGTAAAAAATAGCATAAGCTTCTAAAAATGTTTTCATTTTTCAGTAAATTTATAATATTTATTTTAAGCTTATATAAAAATTTTGAACGATTTCCGACACCGTTTTTACCGGTTTTGAAAATCAAAAAGACCAATATTTAGAGAGAAAAGTTGTATGTTCTAACTGATTGTTTTTGTGATCACAGGTACAAACTCTTGTGCACCAACTTCAGAGAAAGCCTTAGATCCATTCCCCGCCTACGACGACGACATTGAACTTCGTAAGTCACGACAGATTCTAAGTTTAGAAAACCAGTCTACTGTGCTTATATGAACCCGTTGACACTCCAATAGCCTCGAACGATTATTTGACTTGAACCGAACAAGAGATCTAACCTAGTATGAAAGTAATCAACTACAAATTACTTTGCCAACTTTCAACTTTGGTGGTTGTAGCACGTAACTACCAACTTGGGTAAATTGTGTGCTAAACCACACTACCATGTGCTCGAAGCACGGAAGTAACAGCTTTTGGTGTTGGACTTGTCTTTATCCTTTTTTCAGGTTTTCAATGAGAAAGTCAACTAGTTGACTTGGTTTGACTAGTAACATGTGAAATATCGTATGGAACAACATGTGGAACATCGTGTGGAACATCCGGTAAAGAACTTGCACTTAACACATCACTGGGGTATTGGGGTAACTCATAGTTAGAGAGAGTACATGAGTGACTAGAGTTCGATCTTACCGTACTGCTGCCTGAGTTTTGGCATACCGTACCGTTGCCTGAGTTTTGGCAAAATAAATGTACCGCTGCCTGGGTTTCAGCATTCTTCTGGGTAGCACCCAGGCAAGAGATGGACTGAACGGTCACATATTGTACTCTCCTACTTGAGTCACGTAGTTCTAGCATAGCTTGCAAAGTTACTTTCTTTACAGTACATGCACTTTACTTTCTACACTTGTACAGTCACCGTACTTTTACCTGTCGTACTTTTAGTGACAGCAGTAGCCTGTTACACATACACTTTACTTTCTACACTTATACAGACAACTCACTTTACTTTCACTTTGGTCTGCTTGTACATAGTTACCTTTGTCATACTTGTACAATACCGCTTTTTTCTTTATTTAGAATTGTTGTGACTTACCTTCGGTTCCATTTATGGCACTGACAGACGACGACCTGATCGAGGAGATTGCTCCAGAGTTTGAGGAGACTACCTTCGACCCAGAGGCCTCAGAGTTTTAGTTATTTGTGTTTGTGTACGTGTGATGCTATGTATTTCCTTTCTGCATTTCCTTTCAGTACTTTTCCTTTTATGTATCTATGTGAGAGAGTGATGCTGCTGGTTGTATTTCTATTTGGACTATAATAATGTTGTACGCTGGTTTGAGTATTGTGATACATCTCTGAGTTGTGGCTATGCTGATTTCACTGGTAAACCGCAAGACCTGCAAATATCAAATAAGTAACTGGCCCCCGAGAGCGGGTCGTTACAAGTTTGTAAGGACCCGCTCTCGGGGGCCAGTTACTTATTTGATATTTGCACAGGTCCTGCAGTTAACCAGTGAAACCAAAATAGTCACGATGCAGAGATGTACAAAAATACCCAAATAGTGTCCAATTATTACAATCCATCCTGTACAAATATTCCAACAATGATACATGAAAGAAAAAAGAAAGTACATAGCGAAAATAACTCTGAAAGCTGCGGTCTCAGGGTCAAACTCTGGCGCTATCAACTCAAGAGCATCTGCCTCCATATGTATATCGTCTGCGGTGCCACGGAGATGGAACCGTAGGTAAGTCACAACAATTCTAAATAAAGAAAAAGAGGTACTGTACAAGTATGACAAAAGGTAACTATGTACAAGCAGACCAAAGTGAAAAGTAAAGTAATTATCTGTACAAGTGTGGAAAGTAAAGTGCAGGTGTAACAGGCTACTGCTGTAACTAAAAGTACGACAAGTAAAGTACTGTGACTGTACTGGTAGGAAAAGTAAAGTGCTTGTACTGTAAAGAAAGTAACGGTGCAAGCTACACTAGAACTACTTGACTCAAGTAGGAGAGTACAATATGTGACTGTTCAGTACATCTCTTGCCTGGGTGCTACCCAGACAAATGCCGAAACCCAGGCAGCAGGACATGTTACTTTTATTTGCCGAAACTCAGGCAGCAGGATGGTATGCCGAAACTCAGTCAGCAGTACGGTAAGATCGAACTCTAGTCACTCCCGTACTCTCTCTAACTATGAGTTACCCCAACACCCCAGTGATGCGTCAAGTGTAAGTTCTTTACACAATGTTCCATAGGATGTTCCACATGATGTTCCATACGATATTTCACATTTTGCTAGTCAAACCAAGTCAACTGGTTGGCTTTCTCATTGAAAAACCAGCAAGTAGGATAAAGACAAGTCCAATACCAAAAGCTGCTACTTCCGTGTTTTGAGCACGTGGTAGCGTGGCTTAGCACACAATTTACCCAAGTTTGTAGTTGCGTGCTACAACCACCAAAGTTGAAAGTTGGCAAAGTAATCTTTAGTTGATTACTTTCATAATAGTTCTCTAGTTCGGTTCAAGTCAAATAGCCGTTCGAGGCTATATGAGTGTCAACGGGTTCATACATGCACAGAAGACTAGTTTTTTAAATTCAGAATATGTCGTGACTTACTTTCTCGAGCTTGTTGATGGCAAAATCGTAAATATGAAGATTATTTCGTATTTTCAGTATATTATTAATTATTAAGTAGGGTACTACGGTTTTAAATTCATAACTTGAAATAGAAGCCCCAGAAAAATATGAGGCTAGCTCCAGAAAATTAGAAATAATATTCTGGGTCCAATGGCACTAGTTTCATCTCAATCAGATGCATAGTTTTTCCAGAATTAATTTTTAAGCCTAAATTTTAAATACGTTACCTTCTATTAAAAATCCGTAAATTGTTATTTTTACATAAACTAATATGTGATAAAAATATATGTTATATTACTCTTCGAGACGGTCGTTTTGACACCTCACTTGCAACATTCCGATATAGATTGCATACAGAATAAATGTTTGAATAAACATGTTACTAATTGAAAAATAGTTTTTAAATTGTTTTTGAGCCTTTAAAAATTCTAAAAATTACTATAAGCTCTAGAAAAATATTTTCTCTTGCAGTAAAATTATTTTTAACATATCTAGCCTATATGAAAAATTTAGAACGCTATTCGACAACGTTTCAACCAGTTTTAAAAATCAAAACGATCAGGTTAAATAGGTAGAAAATAGTGTGCTCTTTAACCAATTGTAAGACCATGTAATCATCATTGGCGTGCGTGAACAATTTTAAAACTTTATGGTCTTCCATTTTGTGTGGTTTTAATAGCTTGCTACGGACTTTTCACCTCGGTTCCAAGTTCGAACAGATGACATCATCATAATAGCTCTCATTTTCATGTAGTGCCAATGTCTCGTATTTTGACGACTTGATAAATCTGAAGTAGCTATGGTGATAATATATATTAGTAACATCCCTTAATTTCTTATCACATTTCATGTTATTTACAAACTGATTTACAAAGATTACTATCTTTTCTATCATTTATTTGCTTGAGCTTCTTTTTAATATCAATTATTTGTTTCAAAAATATTTTTAAATTCCGAGGACGGAATTATTTTAAGAAGGGTAGGATGTAACTGCCTGATTTCTTCAACACAACTATTTACGTGTTTAACCTGTTTCCAAATTTTTTTAACTATTTTGTAATGGGTTGTAAGGAGTTTTACTGATTTCAAAAATTTCCTATAAAAATATTTTGGAGTACCAGACTAGTTATGGAGTATTTTAGTAATATCGGATTTCATCAAACACCTCTAAAAGATCTGATAAAAATTCATTTTTAGTTATTACCGTTTTGGCTTAATGAATTTATTTTCTATACAAACGTCTTCAAAACATATTCAAACTTCTACAATAGCATCCTGTGATCATTTAGGGCTCCACACATTAATTTCGTAATTTTCTGATATCATTTCCATAGAGAACCCGCAAACCCGCTTTCTAAACGTTTTGGCCTAAAACTAATTTCTTCATAGTTCAAACTTCGAAACAGATTTGGTATTCGCGATTCTCGCGACGATACGATCCCGTGGGTACGTTTTCGTAATTTTTCGGACACATTTACTAGTAGGGGCATTTTCGTAATTTCGTCTTTACTAATTACCTAATTAACCCTAATTACCCTTAATTACCTTAATTAACTTCCACCTAACCTTAACTTCATCTACTCCCACCCACTTTGGTAGCTCAAATCCAACAACACCCCGTTCATCAGCCCTTCCCTAATCCTATAAATAACCCCTATCTCTCTCTCACTCTCTCAGCTATCTCTCACTCTCTTTCTTATTTTGGGTTGAAGCTCAAACCCCATACACAGACCCGTTCTCTCTCTCTCTCTCTCTCTCTCTCTCTCTCTCTCTCTCTCTCTCTCTCTCTCTCCCCCCTCTCCCTCTCCCCGCTCTCTCTCTCTCCCCTCTCTCTCTCCCTCCCTCCCCCATTTCATTTTCGAAATCACCCAGGCCAGCTCTCTCTCTTCGATTCACTCTCTCTCTCTCACTCCCAGAGGTCACCCCTGGCCACCGTGAGCCACGCCGACGCCTCCCGACGCCTCCGACAGCGTCGCTCGCCGTGCTCCGCCTCGCCCTCCGCCTCCACGCCCCTCTCCGACGACCACGAGCCCATCGACAGCAATTCGAACGGCGAAGCAGCGGTAATTGATCGGTCCTGAGTATACACCCAAAGAACGGTTGTAGTTTTACCGCAAGCGCACGGTATAGCGGCGAGCGGGTATCAAACACAGGGAGGACGAATGACCGTGCTTGCTCCTAATCAACCTGGCTATTTAAGAATGAAACTTGCCTTGGGCGATCCTGTCACAATCGTCAGACAAATGTGCGAAATATCAAATCAAATAAAGAACGTCTAGGGAATGGGGAATTCCCGCTACTCACCGTATTTCATAAATGTGGTTCGGCGGTATCAAAATTGCTAGAATGAGAATTTAGATGAACTAGTTGCAACTGAATGTAGAACCAAGCTCACGCTCTCGCGCTGTTGCCGGTCTATAGCTATCCTAGGGTCGGGTCCAATCTCTTGCAAACCCTAGCCTAGGAAAACTAGCATTAGGATCAACATCATCGTTCAATCGTGCACCGAGCCCAATCTCTTGCAAACTCGGTTCACAATCTAAATTAGGATAGTTCCTACCCGTCCAATCTCTTGCAAACGGGTATCGGCACGGAATTGCAACCGGAGATCCTAGTATCGGTCCAATCTCTTGCAAACAGATACTTCGAAAGTCCGACTCCAACCCAATTCGGATTTCTAGGGCTTCATATCAATTTGGGATCCAATCTCTTGTAAATCCCAATTGATATGAATACCTAGCTATCCGTAGTAATTCGATCCCAATCTAATCTCTAATTATTGATTCTAGCACAATTTCTATCAATTTATCACAAATACGAAATTGGGCTTGTAGGGTTCATCCCCACGCCCCAAGACGTGGAGACTACTCACAAATCATAGCAATAGCACAAAAATAATCAATGAAATAGGCAATGGAATTCATCACAACAATGATATAAACAATAAAAATAGAGTTTTTGGGGAAGAGAGATGCAAACCAATGTAGTTCTTCAATTAATCCAACAAAAATCCAAGTTTTCCCTCTTCTCTAATCACAAATAATAAAGCAAAAAGTAGTCTCAAAAAGCTGCAAAAAATCTAAGAGATGGCTCCCTAAACTAGGGTAAAAACAGGGCTTAAATAGCCCTCAAAATCGTCCAAAAATCCTGACCAAAACGCCCCTGCACAGCCTGTTTTCCGCAAATTTCGCTACAGGCAGCGCATCGCACTCGGCCGAGTGACAAAAGTCGCTCGGCCGAGTGAAAACCCTGTCAATTTTCCAGTAAGTCGGGGGCTTCAGGGGTCTTCAGTTCGGGGGAGGTTCGGCCGAGTGAGCTATCGTCACTCGGCCGATGGCTTCACTGCACTCGGGCGGACGTGGTTTACCACTCGGCCGAGTGGGTCTTCTGAAGCTCAGATGGCCGAAAAACAGTAACTTCGATATTTTGGAGGGGCTTCGTCTGGGCGCCACTCGGGCGGACGTGGTATCGTCACTCGGCCGATGTGGTCTCCGTCGCTCGGCCGAGTACACATGGGAATCGTGTCTGAACGGGTCGGCCGAGCAGTGTCTCGCTGGTCGGCCGAGTGGCTCCTCCACTCGGCCGAGTGGGACACAAAAAATGCCCATTCTGCTTATTTTGGCCTCCTCGTCGCTCCTGCGACGTCCATTCTTCTTCCGCTCCTCTCCAACAGCAAAATACCCCTCGGGGAGGTCGTCGGTGGCCGTCTAGAGTAAGCGCATCTCGAGATCACTCCAAATCGCGCCAAATCACCTGAAATGCGACAAAAACAACAAATCGTGAAAAGCATCGCAATATCGTCGATATATCGTGAAAAACATGATTTGGGCGATCTAAATGGCATGCAAACATGCGGAAAAAAGGTGTAAAATAAGGAGTGATCAAAATCCCCCAAGCTTGCCTCTTACTCGTCCTCGAGGAAGATAAGTAAAAGGCGAACCCGGTGGATTCGGAAAACGAAAACGGCGAAAAACGAAAAAATGAAAAAACGAAGAAGAATGAAAACCAAATGAAAATAAAGAAAGAAAGAAAGAAAGAAGGAAAGAGGTAGGATGCTAGATCATTTTCTCAGGACGTGGGTTTCACTTACTCTTATAGCATGCATCGAGCGAGAAATACATGTCAAAGAACCTCATTTTGATATCATAGTATAATAGTGCAAGTAGAAAATAGAAAACCCACGAACAACGGTATAATCATGAAAAACGGAATAATTTTAAAATTAACATCGCCTGAATCATCTAAAGCGGTATACAAATCTCAGATCACACACTTTTCAATTGAACGCTTTCTATCTGGAGTATAAGAGTATCATATCATAGAATAGATAGAATAGAAAAGTACGGATTTCATGAAATGAACGCTAGGCTTAGATTTCTGGATTTCGTAAAGCTAGAAACAATCTCACCGAGTATAGAATATTACTTAGCCTAGGTTGTCGTGCAATGTCAAGTAGTCACACTCTCACACATCAATGGATCCCCTCCCCCAAGCTTATCTATAAGCGTGGTGGCACAAAAATATTTACATCCCCATTTTTTATAGCTCCAAAAGCAAAGAAGAGAAAGAAGAAAGAAAGAAAGTGAGATGGGATCTTTTATTGAGGATTTTTCCTCTTTTCTTTTTCTTTTTCTCTTTTTTTCCCTTTTTTTTTCATATATACAATGATCCCAACTCAAAGAGAGATAATGATATACAAGAATGTTCTTCTCTCTTTTATATATTTTTTAGAATAAGAGGTTTGGAGCTAGGAATTAATAGCGGGGGAAATGCCATAAAATAGAATCACTAAGGGGAGATTCACCAATGATTTTTAAAAGTAGAGAAATGATGTTCAAGATTTGTGGAGAAAGAAATAAATATAACTCTCGGCTCACTCTATAAGACATGCACGACAACTTCAGCAGGGTAATCTTAACTACTCAGTTTCGATCACAAAAAAGCTAACTAATCCAGATTTATCATAGCTAACATCATTCAATCATCCTGAAGTGAAGTGTATAATTCATGCATATAGAAGTGATAAAGGAAAAGAAATCAGTACTCCAGATATAGGCATCCAATGCATGAATCTTGGTGTGTTTTCTGTGATAGCATACATATGAATATTCAGGCTCAGCTAATAATAAAATTTCATCCATTTTCATGTGGAAAAAGTGTGGGTTACTACTCCTAAATGCAAAGCAAGTCATAGCATATGATATCAGAAATGAAATCTAAGACATGACAAATATAGCTTGCATATAGAATAAGCTAGCTCCACGTAGACATCATCACAGAAAATTCATCTCTAGCATGAGATGAAAAAGAAAGAAGTAAAGATAAAATGAAAATAGAACTATGCGATGCGGCACACAGGAAAATAAGAAAAACGTGATGCATGGCAAAATAAAAGAAAAATAAAAGAAAAATGAGTGCAAAAGTGAAAAACGGGGTGAAAAAACTGAAAATAAAGGTGGCAAATCGAAAAAGAACGTGAGAACTCACTCCCCCAAGCTAAACGGCACAGTGTCCTCAATGTGCAAAGTGTGGCACACAGAGAGATAAGTAATGTGAGGGGCAAGTGAGGATGCATGCATGATGGGAAGAAAAAATATAATAAAAGGAAAAGTAAGAAATGAAAATATGATGCGGAAATGATGCATGCACAGCTAGGAGTGATACGAAAATAAATATGGCACCCAGAACTCTCCCTCTCTCCCAAAAAAGATATATATAGATGTGATCAAAATGAGAATCCCAAGTAGATATGATATGATATGCACAAATAGATATGATCAAAAATATAATCCCAAAATAAGTGAGGGGAGGGGGGGGGGGGTGGACAAAAGTGCATCAGGACCCAGCAGAGACGGGCAGCACAACGACAGGAATGGATCAAGGCATCAAGAGTGCCTAAGAAGGCGGTGCCGCGCCGTCTCCGTCCTGAGGCGGAGGTGGTGGTGGTGGTGGTGTAGGCTGCTGAGCTGGGGTGGGCGTGGAAGTGGAAGCAGGTCTAGTGTGTGGGGAAGTGTGTGTGGGAACCTGCTGGGTGGGTGGGGGTATGCGCGGAAGACGCTCTAAGATCTGTGTCAAGCAGTAGTGGATCTGAGGGATCAGGTCAAAGCGTCCAGCCATCGCAGAGACGGTGGAGGACAGGGTCCTAAGGTCTCCTCTAAGACCACTCACCGCCAACTCAAGAGCACGTATGCTCTGCAGTACAGTGTCGGGCGGGGGTGGTGCAGAGGGACGCACCTGTCGGGGCTGCGCAGGGCGAGGCTGGCGTACGCGAGTGGAGTATGTAACGGGCTCAGCAGGGAAGGGGACGAAAGGTGCCGCGCCTGGAAATGTGGGCCGGGCCTCAGTGTGAGGCCGGGGCGGGCGGTGAGAAGTAGAGGCGGCGGCAGCGAAAGAAGAGTACAAAAGCGGCTGCGAGGCGGCTAGAGAGGTCAGTGGCACAGAAGTGTGGACAGACGCCACGACGCTCTCAGAGAATACGGCAGCTGTGGAGACAGAGGAATCTACCGCTGGGGCGGAAGTGTGTGGACCAAAAGGCGCAATCCCAGCGGAGATCATGCTAGCCATGGTCTCCACGACCGCGGCGAACGAGGGCTCTCCACTCTCAACAAAGGTCTGCGGGCGCTCGGGGAGAGCGGAGCAAAGATGCTCGACGGACAGAGGGCCGGAGGTGGCAGCGGGAGTGGTGGGGACAGCCTCGGAAGTGGTGACAGTGGTGGAAGTGGGCTCAGCAAGAGTACTCTCGACACTGGCAGAGGTGGGGACAGAAGTGTCAAGAGCAGCGGAAACGTCAGGAACAGGCTGAGGGGCCACAGGGTCGACGGGGTCGACAGCAGGCTCGGCAGGGTGTGCAGCAGGGTCTGCGGGAGCAGCGTGGGCAGCGTGGGCAGCGTGGGCCTGCTCGGCCTCCTCGGCCTCGAGCACGTACGCAGCGGGGATGAGGACATCCATCGCTGGGAGCCAGTCAACGTGGGCCGGTGCAATCTGGGTCCGAGCTGGGCTCGGGAGAATCATGTAGTCGGCACCGAAAGGGCCGTGCAACCAGACCCAGTGACGCTCACCATGCGGACGAAGCATCTTCATCCGGGCCATAACATCTATCGACAAAGAGGTGGGGCCCGGGACGCGTCGCAAGTCGTCGGGGAAGTCCTCGCCGGTCATAAGAGCCAGCAGGGTAATCAGGCCGCCGTAGCATATCGGTGAGCGAGCGCCCACCGATACAATGATGCGGTCTAAGTACCATGCCGCGATATCGATCACGACGGCGGGGACAAGCTCATCTCCATCCCTAGATAGAGCTCTGGGACGGGTCATCGCGTAGAGCATGTAAAGCTCTGGCGTAGACATCGTGCCCGGCTCATATCTGGCCAAAAATGTCGTCGCCATAAGGCGCTGAGCAATGCGAAGGCAGGGATGTACGATGGCCGAGGCCTTGGCCCTACTAGGGTCAAAGGCGGCGTGGAGACCCTGATACGTGCCCAGAAGGCACCGGCGTCGAAAGAGGGTGGAGGGATATGTGTGGGGCCGTAACCGCGATCGTCTCCGGGGACTGCGGGCCAAGAGAAAAACGCTCTCATCATATCGAGAGTGACCAGGCACTCTCGATCCATGAACCGGAATGAGCATCCCTCATCGGTCCGGGCGATCGAACTCAAAACCTCAAGTGTCGGGCGGGTAAAAGTATCCGCCGACACCTGCAGAAAATCTCGCCAGCCCACGTTGTCGTACAACGTGAGCATCCCCTCAAGTACCCCCAGGCGTCCTAGGTCAGCGAGGTGTGCAAACCTGGAGGGTACGATCGAGCGCTGGGAGATACGCTCGAAGACGGCGCGGTGTGCGTCGTCTCGGAACGTAATCCCGAGCGGCCCGACCAGTGGAGCCGGTGGTGGTGGCTGTGCAGCGGCGGGGAGTGGCTGTGCGGGCTGTGCGGGCTGTGGGTGCGCTGCAGGCTGTGCGGGGTGTGCGGGGCCTGCAGGCTGTGCTGGGTGGACGGCGTGTGTGGGGGAAGGAGGAGGAGACTCTTCCGCCTCGTGGGCGGGGCCGGCGTCATCCGACCTCTTCCGCTTAGCGGAAGGTCTCCTCGTCCGCGGCCGTGTCCGGGGCGGCATATCGGCCCCGAGCGCGCGCCGAAAAGTGAAAAGTGCGGCGTGTGCACAAAGAATGGAAAGAGTATACCCAAACACGCCGCGAGTGCTAAGCAGTGGAAGCGTGCGAAGTCCGCGCCTCCACGCAGTCCTGAGCAGCCCGTAGAAGCTCCCCTGGCCTCCCCTAAGCTCCAATAAGCAACCTGCGCGTGAAAAAGCGATATCAGCGAGTAATAATCAAAATGTATGGAGCAATAGGGGTATAATGGATAGATATAGAAATTGATTTAGGTTAGGGGGGCGTTTAGCACATGGATCCTCAAAAAATACACGAAAAGAGGAGAAAATGGTGAAAACAAGCGAACCGGAGGTGACCGGGCGGTGCGCCGCCGGCGGCGACTCGGGCGAGGCGTCGGCGGGCTCGGCCGGCGGTGGCGGGCCGAGCGGCGGCGGGGGCAGCGGCGGTCGGGCGAGTGAGGGTCGAGCGGGGGGGGGGGGGGAATCGGGCGTGGGAGCTGAAGGGGCGCGGGCGAGAATTGGGGATTTGCGTTTTCGAATTCCGCGCCCCCCCTCGCCGCTTATATATAAAAATGTTACGACTCGGCCGAGTGACGGGCTCACTCGGCCGAGCGAGGCAAATAAAAATTTTCTCCCCGATATCGCTTCGGCCGAGTGGCTTCGCCAGCCTCGGCTGAGTGGAGTAAGTCCATTCGGCCGAGTGACTCAAGCTACTCGGCATGACTCGCCCTAGGAGGGTATCCGTTTTACTCGGCCGAGTGAATATATATACTCGGCCGAGTAGCAGTTATATCGAAATCAAGAAAATAAACAGAGAGTTGGGTTCAGCAGACTTCCCTCGTTCGTGAGCGGCTCGGCCGGACGAACTTGTGTACTCGGCCGAGTGACTAGTATACTCGGCCGAGTGAGCCTTAATTTCTGCTGTTTGTCTTCGTTTAGGCTCTAAACTCCGTCTTTCTTCCTCCAGTCGATTTCATCCTCCTCCTGAGCGTCGAGCGCCTTCTTGGGGCGCTCCTCGTCGTCTCGTTCATCCTCCTCATGATGGATCTACCTATCTCCTCTCCTGTCAAGAAAAATAGGACCCGTTATCACGAAATTTTTGGTCGAATGACTCAAAATACTAAAAATCTCTAAAACGAAAATAAAGAAAAAGTAAAAATAAAGCAAAAACCGTCGGGTTGCCTCCCGACAAGCGCTCGTTTAAGGTCGTGAGCTCGACCCCCTATAATTTTCAATCAATGCGGGATGTTTGGTGCATATGAGATGCACCCGTCAAACTTCCCGGGGAGCGCGCTTGGATTTGGACGTGGCGGCGTAGCGTTCTCCCTCGGAGGTCTCTTGTCTCGAATGGTGTTGGGGGGAGGCTCCCCCAAGCTAGCATTTGCCCCGGTCAACGGCTTAACCGGCGATGCCGATTTCCGTACCGGCGGAGCTTTCCTTGGAGACTTTAATTTCGAGAGCTTGCAGAGCTCTCGAATCCTTGCGACATCAGCGTCGCCTTCATCTTCATCAGCGGAGAAGTCGGGGGAATCCTCTTTATTCTCTTCATCTTGGCCTAGACCCGGGCCTTCTTCAAATTCTTCATCAAAAAGAGCGCCGATTGAGTGAGGAATCGCCTCCTCTATCACCTCATCAAGGAGGTCCATGTAATCAAGCTCCTCGTGGTAAGGCATGTGCTTCATTGCCTTAGGAATGTGGAGCTCCACCTCGATGTTGCCGACGTTTAAAGTAAGTGTACCTTCGCGCACGTCGACGATGACTCCGGCGGTGGCGAGGAAGGGGCGTCCAAGTATCAATGAGGTGTCTCCCTCCTCCTTAACGTCCATGATGACGAAGTCACATGGCAAGCATTTTCCACCCGGGACTTGAAGTGGGATGTCTTCGGCAATCCCCACCGGCCTTGTTATCCGGCCATCGGCTAATTGAATGCGCATGTCGGTGGGCTTCAACTTTGTCCCAGTGTTGAGCTTTAAGAACATGGAGAGGGGCATGAGACTCACACTAGCCCCAAGATCGACCAACGCCTTTTGAAGAGGCACGCCACCCAAAGTGCAAGGAATCCGAAAACTCCCCGGATCTTTAAATTTTGCCGGCTCCTTCTCTCTCTTGGTGAACCAAGAGCCCTCCTCGGCTAGCATGATCTTCTCCTTCTTTTTCCTCCCCGAAATCAAGTCCTTCAAGAATTTAGCATACGTGGGGATCTCGACGATGGCGTCGAGGAAGGGAATATTGAAGCTAACTCCTCTTAGATACTCGAGGAATTTCGCTAGCCTTTTCTCCATTTTCGCTTTCGCTAGTCTTTGGGGGAATGGGACCAGTGGCATGAAGCGCCTTTCCTCAATCACTTTTTCCGCTCTAGATTTCTCCTTGTCATGTGGCTCCTTCTCCTTATCAACCTCAACTACCGGCTCAACCGGCTCCAAGCTTTCCTCCACGGCCTCCTCGGTAGGAATCATAGCGGGGGTGGTGTCCTTCCCGCCTCTAGTAGTGACGGCAACTACGGCGTTGATGTGGCCCGTGTTACCCCGTGGGTTTTGCTCCGGTTGCGCCGGCAATCTTTGAGTGTTCCGATTGAGCAACGCCAATTGCTCCGATATTTGAGCCACTACGGTATTAAGAGATTCTTGCCCCGCCTTCAAAGTAGCATTCACCTTATTTTACTCGACCATGAACGCCTCCACTCTAGATTCGAAGTCGGATCGTTGTGGAGCTTGTGGAGGGTTTTGATTTTGATTCCTCCACCCTTGGTTGTATCCGGGAGGCCTATATGGTGGAACTTGTTGCTTCGGTTGAAAGTTTTGTTGTGGAGGCCCCCTCGGTGGATAGTTTTGTTGTTGGGGTGGTGGTGGTCGAGCTTGTTGAGGCGGTGGTTATGGCGGGTTCAAGGCTCCTTCATTGTTGGCGTAGGAGAATCCCGGATGATTTCTTGCGGCCGGATTGGACCAATACCCTTGGTTCCCCGCAACATATTGTATTTGCTCCAAGGATCCTTCTCATTGCTCTCCTCCCGAGTACATGACTTGAGATTGGTCTTGCCAATCACACATTTGGTTGGTCGGTGCGGAGGTGGATGGGCTTCCTTCGGGCTCCGTGATAAATTTCTCCAATCTCTCCACCACCTTGTGGAGAGAATCAAATTTGCTCGTGAGCTCCGCTACGGCCTTCACCTCGTAGATGCTAGTTGGCTTTAAGGAGGATGTGGAGTGTCCTCGCTCATCGCCCCATTGTTGGTTATTTGAGGCCATCTCCTCAATTAGGGCCGTAGCTTCCTCGGGAGTCTTTGACAAGATTGCACCATTCACCGCGGCATCAATAATTTGCTTGGTCCCCGGTTGGAGACCGTTGTAGAAGCTATGAACTAGCTCCCAATCCTCTATACTGTGGTGCGGGCATTGATGCTGCAAATCCTTAAAACGCTCCCATGCTTCATAGAGCGTCTCCTGTGGTCCTTGCTTGAAGGACATGAGAGCGCTCCAGATCTTCACCGTCTTGGATGGCGGATAAAATTTGTCAATAAATGCACTTGCTAACTCGTCCCAAGTGGTGAAGACACCCTCAGCTTGCGTCCTCAACCAATAGAGGGCCTTGTCCTTAAGCGTGAAGGGGAAGAGACGCAGTCTGATAGCATCGTTGGAGACCCCCGGCATCTGGAATGTGGCACACTTCGACAAGAATAGTTGGATGTGGTAGTGGGGGTTCTCATGTGCGTTCCCATGAAATGGGTCTTGTTGCATCAAAACCACCAATCCAGTCTTTAGCTCGAAGTTCTTGTCAGCCGCCAACCCCGGCATGGCAATGGACGAGGTGGTAGAAGAAGTCTTAGGCCGAAGCCTATCTCGAATAGAGATTATCCTTGCCATCCTTGCCGCCAATTCTTCAGGAGTTTCCGGGTTGGTCATATACCCCCCCTTCCGGATCTTGTCTCTTTTCCGCTCTAAGTCTCCGCGCGGTACGTTCGATCTCGGGATCAAATAATAAGTCTTCTGGGTCCGCCGTAGATCTCGTGTTCATGCACAGGGGAAACAGAGTTTCAAAGAAATGATTAATACCGTGGAAGGGTTAGGCAAGAAATAAGAAATAAAAATAATGATAATAATAAAAAGAAAAAGAATAGCTAGGGTGAAAAAGAATCAAACGCAATCGCCTCCCCGGCAACGGCGCCAAAAACTTGGTCGGTCCTGAGTATACACCCAAAGAACGGTTGTAGTTTTACCGCAAGCGCACGGTATAGCGGCGAGCGGGTATCGAACACAGGGAGGACGAATGACCGTGCTTGCTCCTAATCAACCTGGCTATTTAAGAATGAAACTTGCCTTGGGCGATCCTGTCACAATCGTCAGACAAATGTGCGAAATATCAAATCAAATAAAGAACGTCTAGGGAATGGGGAATTCCCGCTACTCACCGTATTTCATAAATGTGGTTCGGCGGTATCAAAATTGCTAGAATGAGAATTTAGATGAACTAGTTGCAACTGAATGTAGAACCAAGCTCACGCTCTCGCGCTGTTGCCGGTCTATAGCTATCCTAGGGTCGGGTCCAATCTCTTGCAAACCCTAGCCTAGGAAAACTAGCATTAGGATCAACATCATCGTTCAATCGTGCACCGAGCCCAATCTCTTGCAAACTCGGTTCACAATCTAAATTAGGATAGTTCCTACCCGTCCAATCTCTTGCAAACGGGTATCGGCACGGAATTGCAACCGGAGATCCTAGTATCGGTCCAATCTCTTGCAAACCGATACTTCGAAAGTCCGACTCCAACCCAATTCGGATTTCTAGGGCTTCATATCAATTTGGGATCCAATCTCTTGTAAATCCCAATTGATATGAATACCTAGCTATCCGTAGTAATTCGATCCCAATCTAATCTCTAATTATTGATTCTAGCACAATTTCTACCAATTTATCACAAATACGAAATTGGGCTTGTAGGGTTCATCCCCACGCCCCAAGACGTGGAGACTACTCACAAATCATAGCAATAGCACAAAAATAATCAATGAAATAGGCAATGGAATTCATCACAACAATGATATAAACAATAAAAATAGAGTTTTTGGGGAAGAGAGATGCAAACCAATGTAGTTCTTCAATTAATCCAACAAAAATCCAAGTTTTCCCTCTTCTCTAATCACAAATAATAAAGCAAAAAGTAGTCTCAAAAAGCTGCAAAAAATCTAAGAGATGGCTCCCTAAACTAGGGTAAAAACAGGGCTTAAATAGCCCTCAAAATCGTCCAAAAATCTTGACCAAAACGCCCCTGCACAGCCTGTTTTCCGCAAATTTCGCTACAGGCAGCGCATCGCACTCGGCCGAGTGACAAAAGTCGCTCGGCCGAGTGAAAACCCTGTCAATTTTCCAGTAAGTCGGAGGCTTCAGGGGTCTTCAGTTCGGGGGAGGCTCGGCCGAGTGAGCTATCGTCACTCGGCCGATGGCTTCATTGCACTCGGGCGGACGTGGTTTACCACTCGGCCGAGTTGGTCTTCTGAAGCTCAGATGGCCGAAAAACAGTAACTTCGATATTTTGGAGGGGCTTCGTCTGGGCGCCACTCGGGCGGACGTGGTATCGTCACTCGGCCGATGTGGTCTCCGTCGCTCGGCCGAGTACACATGGAAATCGTGTCTGAACGGGTCGGCCGAGCAGTGTCTCGCTGGTCGGCCGAGTGGCTCCTCCACTCGGCCGAGTGGGACACAAAAAATGCCCATTCTGCTTATTTTGGCCTCCTCGTCGCTCCTGCGACGTCCATTCTTCTTCCGCTCCTCTCCAACAGCAAAATACCCCTCGGGGAGGTCGTCGGTGGCCGTCTAGAGTAAGCGCATCTCGAGATCACTCCAAATCGCGCCAAATCACCTGAAATGCGACAAAAACAACAAATCGTGAAAAGCATCGCAATATCGTCGATATATCGTGAAAAACATGATTTGGGCGATCTAAATGGCATGCAAACATGCGGAAAAAAGGTGTAAAATAAGGAGTGATCAGTAATACCCCCCAGTGGCACAACCGTAAATACGAGTTAATTTCATATTTTGTTTTTTAAATGGGTTTTATGGTATAAAATCTATAACTAAATATATAGGCCTCAAAAAAATGTGGGGGATAGCTCCAGAAAAGAAACATTATTTCGGATCTAATGGTGTTGGTCTCATCTAGATCAGACGCTTACTTTTTCCAGAATAATTTTTTAAACCTACAAATTAAATATGTATAATTCATTTTAAATTCCGTAACTCTCTGCTTTCACGTACACTGATACATGATAAAATTATATGTAATATTAAACTTCGAGACGGTTGTTTTGACTGCTCATTTAAGTTTTTCCGGCGAGTATTGCTCCCGGAATAAATTACGAAAGATATACGTCACCTAAATAGTTTGGGGGTTTAAAGCTAGTTTCAAGCTTCTGAAAATTGAAAAAATAGCATAAGCTTCTAAAAATGTTTTCCTTTTTCAGTAAATTTATAATATTTAATTTAAGCTTATATAAAAATTTTGAACGATTTCCGACACCGTTTTAACCGGTTTTGAAAATCAAAACGACCAATATTTAGAGAGAAAAGTTGTAGCTTCTAACTGATTGTTTTTGTGATCACAGGTACAAACTCTTGTGCACCAACTTCAGAGGAAGCCTTAGATCCATTCCCCGCCTACGACGACGACATTGAACTTCTTAAGTCATGACAGATTCTAAGTTTAGAAAACTAGTCTATTGTGCTTATATGAACCCGTTGACACTCCAATAGCCTCGAACTGCTATTTGACTTGAACCGAACAAGAGATCTAACCTAGTATGAAAGTAATCAACTTCAGATTACTTTGCCAACTTTCAACTTTGGTGGTTGTAGCACGTAACTACCAACTTGGGTAAATTGTGTGCTAAACCACACTACCACATGCTCGAAGCACGGAAGTAACAGCTTTTGGTGTTGGACTTGTCTTTATCCTTTTTTCAGGGTTTCAATGAGAAAGTTAACCAGTTGATTTGGTTTGACTAGCAACATGTGAAATATCGTATGGAACAACATGTGGAACATTGTGTGGAACATCCGGTAAAGAACTTGCACTTAACACATCATTGGGGTATTGGGGTAACTCATAGTTAGAGAGAGTTCGGGAGTGACTAGAGTTCGATCTTACCGTACTACTGCCTGAGTTTTGGCATACCGTACCTCTGCCTGAGTTTTGGCAAAATAAATGTACCGCTGCCTGGGTTTCGGCATTCGTCTGGGTAGCACCCAGGCAATAGATGGACTGAACGATCACATATTGTACTCTCCTACTTGAGTCACGTAGTTCTTGCATAGCTTGCACAGTTACTTTCTTTACAGTACCTGCACTTTACTTTCTTCACTTGTACAGTCACCGTACTTTTAGCTGTCGTACTTTTAGCTACAGCAGTAGGCTGTTACACATACACTTTACTTTCTACACTTGTACGGACACCGCACTTTACTTTCACTTTGGTCTGCTTGTACATAGTTATCTTTGTCATACTTGTACAGTACCTCTTTCTTCTTTATTTAGAATTATTGTGACTTACCTTCGGCTCCATTTATGGCACCGACAGACGACGACATGATCGAGGAGATTGCTCCAGAGTTCAAGGAGCCTACCTTCGACCCAGAGGCCTCAGAGTTTTAGTTATTTGTGTTTGTGTACGGGTGATGCTATGTATTTCCTTTCTGTATTTCCTTTCAGTACTTTTCCTTTTATGTATCTATGTGAGAGAGTGATGCTGCTGGTTGTATTTCTATTTGGACTATAATAATGTTGTACGCTGATTTGAGTAATGTGGTACATCTCTGAGTTGTGGCTATGCTGATTTCACTGGTAAACTGCAAGACCTGCAAATATCAAATAAGTAACTGGCCCCCGAGAGCGGGTCGTTACAAATTTGTAACGACCCGCTCTCGGTGGCCACTTGTAACGACCCGCTCTCGGTGGCCAGTTACTTATTTGATATTTGCACAGGTCCTGTATTTAACCAGTAAAACCAAAATAGCCACGATGCAGAGATGTACAAAAATACCCAAATAGTGTCCAATTATTACAATCCATCCTGTACAAATATTCCAACAATGATACATGAAAGAAAAAAGAAAGTACATAGCAAAACTAACTCTGAAAGCTGCGGTCTCAGGGTCAAACTCTGGCGCTATCAACTCAAGAGCATCTGCCTCTATATATATATCGTCTGCGGTGCCTCGGAGGTGGAACCGTAGGTAAGTCACAATAATTCAAAATAAAGAAATAGAGGTACTGTACAAGTATGACAAAAGGTAACTACGTACAAGCAGACCAAAGTGAAAAGTAAAGTAACTGTCTGTACAAGTGTGGAAAGTAAAGTGCAGGTGTAACATGCTACTGCTGTAGCTAAAAGTACGGCAAGTAAAGTACTGTGACTGTACTGGTGGGAAAAGTAAAGTGCATGTACTGTAAAGAAAGTAACTGTGCAAGCTACACTAGAACTACGTGACTCAAGTAGGAGAGTACAATATGTGACCGTTCAGTCCATCTCTTGCCTGGGTGCTTCCCAGACGAATGCCGAAACCCAGGCAGCAAGACATGTTACTTTGTTTGTCGAAACTCAGGCAACAGGACGGTATGCCAAAACTCAGGCAGCAGTACGGTAAGATCGAACTCTAGTCACTCCCGTACTCACTCTAACTATGAGTTACCCCAATACCCTAGTGATGTGTCAAGTGTAAGTTCTTTACATGATGTTCCACATGATGTTCCACATGATGTTCCATACGATATTTGTAACGGCCGGTACTCAATATTCGTTATACTGCTGTGCGTATAGCAATTTCGGGTACCTGATTGGTTTTGTTGCTTTGTATGTGAGCCGTGTCGTTGAGTCAATAAGGCCGTAGCACCTTGGTTGCATCCTTAGCAAGCCGACTCCGACGTGTGCCCAACTTGGGATTACTGTCGCCTTGGACCCCGTATCCACGACCCCCTCTTAGGCGCGATCACCCCGGTTCTTCCCTTTTAATTTTTGGGCGTTGTGGCTCAGGTTTGTAATATTTTATTATTATTATCATTATTATTTTAATACGTATGTTACAATAATTTTGACTCAGTTTGTATTGGAACTGATAGCTAACCACCGATTCTCGGGTTACCCTAATATTAGTTCGTAATTATTTCTATAAGAAGCGAGTTTTGATATAGGGTGGAAACAAATCTTTTATACCCCAATCCTTCGAATCAAATCCTGACTAAACCCCCCACTCTCCCCATACCTCCTCCCACGTTTCACCCACATACCCTTTCTAACATACTCTATCTAATAGAAACATAGGCCTAGGGCTACTAGCAGCATCCTCCTATTTTTAAAGCTCTAGAGTCAGGCTAATTATAAACCTAGGCTAAACTCTAAACCTAACACCCCCTGGGCCTCACGTGCTCAGCCTTCAATCCCTATAAATAATATATTAAAACCCTAGCTACCACTCCTATCTCGTAGCCGCACACCCTAGGGAGAAAGAACCCAGGCTGCCATCACATTTTCTTCTCCCCTTTCCCTCCGACCAAAATGCCGCATGACGCCTCTCTCTCTCCCCCACGAAGTCGACGGCCACCACGGCGGCCATCTCCAATCACCTCGCCGAACCCCGCAACCCCGCGCAATCCCGCCTGCAGATCGCCGGTGACCGAAGCTCCGACCATAGGCCTCCGGTGAAACTTGAACCCTGCGCTCACCGAGGCTCCCACCCTCGACGAGCTAGTCGACACCACTTCGCCTCCCTTCAGGCGAAGCCCAGCGACAACGCATCTCCCTCCGCTCAGCCCATCACCCTGATGCCATCTCCACCTCTCCGATGACCAACCACACACCGTCACCATTGCTGCAACTCTCACGACCGCCATCTATAGACTTCAGACGTCCCCTCCCGTCGGAACCCAACTCCTTGCCGCTGCACCATGCTCCAGGACACCGGCACCTCAGCCTCGTCTCCGTCGGACCCAAGCCGAGCCCTCCGCTCCCGACCTCTGTCTGGCGAACTCGACGGCTCTGACCTCCCTCCTCGAATCCCCCATCTGCAATCAAACAAATCTGTAAGTCCCTAGTTGTTAGTGTTATTATTACCTAATGCTATAAGTACATGAACATAGGTAGGGTTTGTGCACTGGGTATATCATAAACTTTTGAATGGGGAGTAATCTGTGAGTTAACATTTCATGTTAAGAGAGTGTACCTTATATGTTGTGCATTGGCTACACAGTATTAAATATAAGTGCACTAGTCTATATTGGTACATGATACCATACGACGATACAATGTCCTGGTATGTTAAAATATATGTAGGACCAGTGGATCCTCTTATTAAAGAATACAACTTGCAAGCATCCAGTGCTATGGTATTATATAGACGTACTAGTCATACCCCGTGCCCGCGGGCACGGTTCAATTAAGATTTTCCCCCGCAAAATCTTTGTTCCCCAAAAAATTATTTCCACGGTCAAAATTGCGCAGAACAACAAATTAGTGTAAAAATATTTAGCGACACGGACGCATTCGGCATGGAACAACGAAATCGGCGCATGCACCTTCAGCGCAGAACAACAAATTCGGCGCGGACGCATTCGGTGCAGAACAACAAATTAGTTAAAAAAATTTAACGGACGCCTTCGGCGCGGTTCATTTACGATTCCCCCTCAAAATCTTAGATCACCCATAATTTAGCTCATCCCAAGAAATTTCAATCATTTTGAGTGGCACTAAGCAAACTTTGCATGAAATACCAAAATAGTTATTCAAAATAGTTATTCAATTTCATGTATACTGAGCATAAGTTTACAGAGCATTGATATATACTCAGAGTATTGATATGAATTTCAGTCAAGTTTCAATATTCATTTATCTCATTTATCTTAACCAATTTCAATATGAATTGAAATGAAATTGACTGATGGATATTGAAATTTCATCCATGGATATTGAGCCTTGAGCATATGAAACAATTTTAATTTCAATGGATTTCCATTTTTGTTTAACAGGATTTTTGAGCCTTCATGTAAATTGAAATTGATGGATAGGCTCAATATCATTGAAACTGATGGAAAGGCTCAATATCCATAAGTTATAAATATTTCCATGGATTTTTGATAGGAAACTGATTATCCATCAGTTACAAAAATTTCAATTTCACTTGACAGGAAGGCTCAATATTTTTGAGCCTATCCATCAGTCTCATTGTCCATCAGTTTTTGAGCCTTGAGCATATTTTTGTTTAACGTTGTTTCAATTTCAACTTCATAGGCTCAATATCCAAGATTTTCAATTTCAATTTCATATGCATAGTATGACAGGGGACTACAATCCTGGATATTTGACTGATGGATATTGAAATGAAATGAGAGCTTCAGTTTTATTTGCTTAATGCTCAAAATTGTTTAAGGTGAGAGCTTCAGTTAGAAATTGATATCCATAAGTTACATAAGGTGATAGCTTCAGTTTCATATGCTCGTGCACACGCGATCCAGATCTGAATCCACAGGAAATTATAGAAATCCTAAATCAAACAAAAAGGTACAGATAACTCAACACAAAAATCTTTCGATCAGGATATCTTTAACTTCTTGTTTTCAGTTGCTTTACATACCTAGCCAACTGCAAAAAAGGTCATATTTCTATGACATGAACACCTTAGTAGAAGTATGAGACATGAGGAAATAGAGCATACCAATGTCTAAGAAATACCAAAAAGCAATCAATTTCATTACCCGGGTTCATTGATTAACTATGGCACAGATATTCAGAAAATGGTTGTCATTGTAGAAAACTGTTACAACAAATTTAATGGAGAAAAAAAGAAAAATGATTGCAGAGCTTCAATTCTCAAACATTCAGTATTTTGAGAGTGGATCATGTGGATTAACATCACTCATCCCATTCTCTTAGCCAAAACTCAAAATTTTTCAATCGTGCTGAATTGTCAACAATATCAAATGGGCAAACAACATTCTTTCATATGAGAGGCAGCGAAAACTTAGTTTTCATATGCTATACAACCGCCGAAAATCCTTAAATAATTACATTAATGGAATTAAGGGGATCATACAGTGTAGATTCCTCTGACTGATGACCCAATCATATTCTTTAACATCCTACTGCATACAAATGAGCAAAGAAAAAACTTGTGCTATATGAATAAAATACTTTTGCCTCCCAAAAAAATGGGAAAATCTTCAAGTGTTTTTCTGAGTACTCATTTGAATATACAACATTGCCTTCCCTTTCTAGCCTGGCATTCTTTTCTACAACTGTTATCCCACAAATGAGCTTCATATCTTCCAGTCCATCTTTGCCTTCACAAACTCAAATTCATAGAAATGAACAACTTCTATAAATACAAAATATAACATCCATAATTTACAGGTAGTGCATCAGCTATCGGTGGTCCGAGGCCAGGCGTCGAGCCGGTGGTGCATCAACTGTCCCTGCTTACAGTTGCATTAACATGCTCAAGACTTCTCTTGCTAACTTCCTCTGGTGTTGTCTTTACACGCAAACACAGTGCATCTTCTCCTCCAGTAAATGTTAGGGTAATGCCAATTCAACCTCCGAAGAACCTATGCAACCAAGAAACCATCATTCACATATGAAACCACATCAGATTAACACATGCACACAAACTGGTTCATATGGTTAATTCCAGGTTAATTCCTGGCCAAGTTCAGAATATAAATATGCATTTCAGGCGCATATTACATAGAACATGTTAATATATTATGCATTTCATGTACTATGAAATAACAGGTTCTATGAAATGCTTGAATTAACAGGTTATATGAAATATAGGTTCTATGCAAGCTACAAATACAGGTTTTCAGATGTTAATTAACATTTTTTCAAGCCGTTACATGTTCTCATATAAAGTTGTTAATAACTTTATATGACAGGATTTTTGTGTTCCACGGCTACTTGATTTTTTTCAGTTTGGATGTTCAAATAGCTAATACATCTAAGAAAACATCTCAGTTTGTTAAATATATAAGATCATGTGAAAAAATACTTGAATTAACAAATTTGACAAAAATAATATCTATTTTTTATTTTGAATGGATGAATGAATGGATTAAGGATGTTTGAATCTGATTATTTTGATCCCCAACATCCAACAAATTCAATGAAATACTCGGCTCTAACGTCTGAAGGGAAACTTTGTTCTTTTATGGAGTTTCTTTTCTTTCTTTGGTTATCTTTTTGGTCATTTAAAACTTGCATGAACTTTTTTATTGTAAACCACAAACAGCCTGTAAAAAGAAACCATGAACTTTTTTATTGTTGCTGGAAGCAGTTTGTAAACACAAACGGCCTGTAAAAAGTAAGCGGTCCATGGAATCATGGAATTTGCAAACAACTTTTTAGTATAATGGCAATTTAAACAGTAAGCAATCCATGAAATTTGCAAACACAAACAGCCTGTAAAAAGTCCATTGATTTTTTATTTTATTGTTGCTGGAATAAATAATGTATTAGTATAGAACATCATTTAAATACCATATTTAAACAGTAAGCAGTGTAAGCAACAATAAAATAAAAAATCAATTAGAAAGGTACCTAAGAGAATGAACATCACGATGTATGTAAGCTTCAGCTGAGGATATTTGAGACTTTAGCATTAAGAGAATATCCTGTTGTTTAGCATTCCCATCATATTTCAAAAGTCAAGCATCCACATAACTGCAGCTAACCCACCTAAGACAATGTGATCACAAAGGAAATTTTTTTAGGAAAACAGTCAGCAGAGCATGGAATTCCATCATATTTCAAAATTCAAGCATCAGTTGATTCTTTGTGGATAAGCACACTGGAAAACAAATATAAGAATTAATTAATTAACCAAAACTTTGTTGTGAGCTTCTTGAATCCCTTAAATTGGTTCGCTACCAGAGCCATTCTCTTTGTGCATCCACAGCCTTCATGTTGGTTTCTACCAGCGGCATTGGTCCATAGAGGGAACTAAAGTAGGTGAGGCATTTGTTGGCCGTTCAGTGTGGACTTTTAAGCTGCTGATACTGAATGATCCGATCTCATAAACCTTTCCTGCAATACACAACAACGAACCGATCAAGACCAAGGAATCGAATTGCCTCAATTTCCTATAATTCTACATCCTTGTCAGTGTTAGCACCTGTCGACAATGTTTTCTAGCAAAAATCAACGTTGCATATACCGATTCATTCCACATACAAAAAAATTCAATTTGTAGGTGTCTTCAAATATATTTTGTTACTGAAGTAACTTGTTGTTTTAGCTTCATGCCAGCATAGGAGATCCTTAAATTGCAGCATTTCCATTGATGTTGTGGTCAAACTGGGAAAGAAGGCCATGGTGCAGCCTGTCAAACTCATCCTGGCTCAAACTGACCTCATAAATGCCAAAGTAAATCTCATACACTTGAGTTTATATGTCCATATAAAAGAATACCATGAAATTTAGAAGATTAAAAATCAAAAATTTAGAACATTAAGAAAAGAAAGCCAACCAAACTCAATCATTAGACCCACCCACCTACCCACCCACCTTACACAGCCTGATGACATGCCTGCTAGCTACCTCTCACTCAAAACATCTCCCAATCAAGCATCAGTGTTGGATTGCCGCAGACGTGGCGGCCGATGATGGCCGGGTCGTCACCACTGGCGTCGTCAAAACCAATTTCTTTTAATAATTTGTTACTCAGTGGATGATGCAAGGGAAAGCTTATTGAAATTCATTTCAACTCAACTGGAAAAATATCTAGAGCCAACATTCAAATTTGTGAGAATATAACTTGAGAAATGTCATATTCATCAGGGTATCTGTTTGTCAAATGAAATTTATGCTAAGTGTTTTATTAATTTCTACTTTTTAGTCAATTTGAAGTTGTCATCGATACTTTAACTTCAAGTGAAAGATGCTTTCAACATCAAGTTAGCACAAAGGAATTCAATAGAAACACATAGGCAAGTTAAAACATGCTATTATATAGTCAGATGTCATTTACTGGTAATAGAAATCGAGTAACCATCTACTAACTCCTAAATTCTTAAATGCTGAATAAAAGAAATTACATCAGTGAAAGTAGTAGGAGGCTTCATGACCTACATGCAGAAGTATATAATTAGGTGGGTTGTGTAAGATGCCTTATAAATGTGAAGTAATTGAAATAAAATTTATGTGATGACCTACATCAAGATCATGCCAAGGATTTGCAACAGTTGATCTCCGAGACATGGATGAAAGGATCCTTTCATTCAGCTATAAGGCTCATCGACTCTCGAAGTGTTATTCTTAGAGGTAGCACTTTTAGCCGAAGCACTTGCATTTTTTGTTTCAAAAGATTCAAACTATGAACAATTTGATTATGATAATTTTGGGTACATATCCATATTTGCATATGCCCCACAAATTGATTCACGGGTTCTATAACTTTTGAATGATTTGAAACTTTCTGAAATTAACAATCAAAAGAAAAGTTTCAAAACTCACCAAAAAAAATCTGCAGGTGAGATCTAACTATCTCCAGAACAACACCAACATATTGACAGCAAACAGTTATAACAAAATTACAAAAGAGATCAGAGAAAAAGACAGAAAGAAAGTTGTTCTGCAATTAGCAAATGCCCAGAAGGAAATCCTATTGCTAAATAGTTCATAAAGAGTAATGTACAGATTCTTAAAACAAATTTTGAATAGGAGAGTTACTGGAATGTTATAATTAATAAAAAAAATAAGCACTCACAGCTCGACTTCCTACCTTAACTGTCCAAATGAAGAAACCCAAGGGCTCGGGGGACCTCACATGTGAAAACCCAACAACTGAAATAAAATTCACAAAGTCTCCTTGTGAACCTGCAAATGAAGCAACAAAACCAACCAAAAATACGGATACTAAAATCCACAAAAATTAGATCGACATCACTTCCCAAATGACACAAAGAAGGAAATAAAAATCCAAAAGACCACACAAACTTTTTGCATGGATATTAATAAAATTTTCCTTCTTCTACAATGGATATAGTCGTACTCAGTGATTTTTTGAAGGGAGTTTTCCCCAAATCATATTTTCAACCAAAATAGTACTTAAGACAACATTTTTTTACATCGACTTATAATATCACACAACCTAAACTATATGCTAAAAGAAAAAACCCTTAACTATGAACAAACATACTCAAAAATACATTTTTGATTGAACCATGAAGTCCAACTTCAAAAACACCATCTCTCACATAGGCATTTAAAACCAACAAAATTTACATATGAAGCTAGTGCCGTGTGTCCTGAAAATAAAAAATAAAATCATAGATTAGAATAGAAAAATTAGAAACGAAGATATATCTAATTACTTTGTAAAACTCACTTTTATTACCTTCATCATGTTTAAGCAGAAAACCTTTTCATCATAACATTATAAAAAGAGGACGTGTCAAGCTCAATCCAAAGTGGAGAGTTAATAGGATGAGCAATAACCTAGATAAATTAAGAACATAAATTTCTAAGAAAAATGAATATATATTTGATAATATGGAAAATTTTAAATTTATACATTTATTTACCTTTTTTCGTTGGAGTGGTGGAGGTCGTGCTTTCTGGAACCAAGCAAGCTCGGCAAGAACCATCTTCCACTTCTATAAAAAAAGGTATTTGGATGGTCAATGAACAGGATATTTTGAAAAACAAAATCTAAGATTTTTATATTACATCGGAAAAGAAGATTGCTTTGTCTTCAATGTGACTCGTCGCCGTTGCTTGTAAAGTTCTTTTAGCAATTTGCTGGAAATAATAATAATAATAAACAGTCACTAATTTTTAATTTCAAAAATGGGAATGTTTGTAACGGTATGCATACCTTATCAAACCAAAATCCGATATAACCCCGTAGCCTGATATTTATGTGATTGTTTTGAAGTAACAGAACCTGTGAGAAGAAAAATGTTAATGCAAACATAGTAGATTAAAAATATAATGTAGAATTATGATAAGAAATTTACAGTTTTTGCCAAATCTGCATCATCATCTATCTATATAAAAATACAAACCAATATTTTATCAAACAATGCATACCGAAAACTATTAAGTCATGCAATGAAATGTAGTAAAGGAAAAAATTTCTTACCCTGCCATATATGGTAATGTGGGTCCACATTGTAATGCTTGGTAACGTGTGATAATGCTATACCTGCATGTTAGACAACAATCGATAATAATTTTTTAAAACATCATTTAAACAAATAATATAAATAAAACAATGTAAAGAAAGAAAGTTAAAAAACTTACATACAATTTTTATCATACATTGGAAATCATAGCAAAACTTCTGGGTAAACGATGTTTACTGTGTTATTTATGTTGGGCTGAAGAAGGACACATACACGATCAAAAGATGTGCACCTTGAAAGTGCAACATAAAGATGTCCATGACTGAAAACTGGGGTCCGCAAATCAACTCCAACGAATTTTACAGATTGGCCTTGGGCTTTATTAATCGTCATAGCATATGTCACACGGATAGGAAACTGCCTTCTTGTCATATGAAAAGGTAATTCTGTAGCCGATGGTGACAAAGATATTCTTGGAATAAACACAAAACAACCGGCTTTATCCCCATTTAAAATTTGAGCTTCAATGACACGTGATGCACATCTGACAACCATCAATCGAGTGCCATTGCAGAGCCCGTCTTTAGGTGCAATATTTCGTAATAAAATAATAGGACAACCAACCTTAAGCTCAAATGTAAATTGTGGCAACCTAGGAGGATCCAAAGAGTTTATGTACTCAGTTGGATATCTATTCATAATGGTTGGATCGGTTTCATCATTTTCAGAAAAACTGTCTGTAGCTTGATACGTAATCTTCTGTCCAGGAAAAATGTTTAATGCAGCAGCATTTATAAAAGTAACATCATCATTACGTGCAGAAAGAATTATTCGTTCAGTAAGGTATGCCGGAGTCACGGCACCCTCAATATGAAGCTGCGGATAAATTCGAAGTATTAACTCGTTTAAATCCTTGCACCTGAATATGTTAGAAGGAAGTTCTACCACTTCTGTAGGATTTGTCCCAACCTAATACATATAGATATAATTTTAGTGAAGGAATGGCTAAGATAAAAATAGTAAGTAAAATTAAATTAGGCATGAAATAAAATACCTCCAAAATAAATTTTGCAAAATTTGCATTCTCAACAGATGAGTTATTTAACCGCATATTTTGATCCAAGATCAAAACTTGTACAGAGCACCATAATACAGATCGTCTCAATGAGGCACCAACAATTTCTTCTCGAACCCCCTTTGGTATGACGGGCAAGATTTGTCGGAAATCCCCACCAAGAACAACAGTAATACCACCAAATGCTCTGGGGTTATCACACATATCTTGTAACGATCGATCCACTGCCTCAACACAGTGCCGATGTTGCATAGGTACTTCATCCCATATTATAAGTTTTGCTTTTCTGAATAATTGAGCTTGCATGGATTGCTTGCTAAAATTACAAATTGAAGTATCATGCACATCTAACGGGATACGAAATGTGGAATGTGCAGTCCGACCTCCGCTAAGTAGCAATGATGCAATACCGGAAGACGCGACGGTGATAACTATATTTCCAAGACTACGCAACATTGTTGCTATTGCATTGTACAAAAAAGTCTTTCCAGTTCCAGCACCGCCGCTCAAGAAGAATGTAGTACCTTTGTTTTCAAATACTGATGAAGTAATTGCTGAATAAGCATTGCGTTATGCATCATTGAGGCAATCAATGTCTTTTTGTGCATCCAATTGTTTCGCATTATTTATAAGTTCTTGATGTTCATGCAACAATCTATTGCCAACAATTGCATTCCAATCTCCAGCAGGAAGTGGCATTGGTGGAAAGTTGGATAGACACTTACCGTACTCCTCAAGCAATTCATTGATAAGGAATAATCCATAATCTTCAAGTTGGCCTTGAGTTGGGGTAGAAATTGCAAATAAAGTTTGCAATTTATGTGGAAGATCATCGCAAATGTGCATTGAAAATTCAGTCCATAATGCAAGGGGGTCGATCGGCACACATTCGATAAGAATAATACAAAACAGTCTTCGTAATTGATATCCTGTTTTCATAATTGAAGCCTCGCAAAGACATTGTCTCCACTCGGAATCATCTTCAAGAAGACCTCTTGCAATACATGTTGCTTTGAATATAGGGTACTCGATAGAATTGAATGTGCGTAAATTTTCCCACGATGTTGGCCCTTTAACAACTGTTCGTAGCAACCGTAAATAAAATCTCTCACCAAAATTAGGGGAGGCAAAATACATTCTGCCAATTGCATATCCAGATTGTCTTGGAGTCCAGACCTTTGTTGACGAATGCCACACAAACTTTTGGGGAAATTCTTGATATGTGAGATCATGTGCAGACTCATGTAAAGCACAACATGTAAAAAATTCAGTCAAAGTTGTCTTATCATTTTCAGCCCTAGACCTTATTGCATCTACATCTTCATCTGGATCAAAAATAACACGGTGTTGCCCTGGTAAATGAAGTATCAATCTTTGAACTGACGGAATCTCTTGATGCAAAGGATGCTCAAATATTTGCCAGGCAGCCTCAGGTGGTCCAATATATCTTGCATCAAGGTATTGTTGGATCTCATTTACTGCGCCCAATACCATTGTGGTCCGATCATGACCTTTATAAATATACTTATGAATGTACTTCACACATCTGACCCCGGCACAAACTTCAACATTAATGTGGCAGTTAAAGTGCCTTGAGAGATACCTGTTGTGCGGCACAACATCTCGGTTATCAACCTGATGCCCCCTTACAGTATATAGATGCCCATAACTATGACGACGGTAAATAGGATATCCATCACGATCCAAGGTTGTTGCATCTGCATAATTTCGAGGGTATTTCTTAGTACACTTACCATTTTCCATACATGAAGCATTTGGATTCCGAGCACCACATGGTCCATGTACCATACATTTTGACACAGTATCGAATAATGCAGGATCTTGAGCAGGATCAGGAAATTCAGCACATACAATTCTATCCACTTGATCACATGTATGAATCTTATCGGGTCCACGAAGAAAGAAAAGAGCATGCATATGTGGAAGACCCCATTTCTGAAATTCAATTGTAAATACATGTGCTACTTTCTTTCCAAATACATTATTGCCATCAATCTCCTTCATCAAAGCCTTTCTTTTTAACTCAAATACACGTGCGACTAAATCTGGACGGTTGGTAGCCTTTTGATTGGGCAGTAGAGCCGAAGTAATTTCTGGCCACTTTGGATTTGCGGTCATGGTAAGAAAAATATCCGGGTGCTGGTTATAACGTGTGATAGCCATCGAGTCTTGAAATATTTCAAACATGTGACGTGCACTGCCAGTGAAAGATGAAGGAAGTATCATGCGCTGTCCAATTTGGTCGCATCTGGCATATGCATCGATATCTGCAAGACCCTGATAGAGCTCTGAGCGGAGTTTTCTTTGATTAAGTTTGATGAATGTCAAACGATGTTTCTCAATTGCTGCCCAAGCATCAACTATGAACTCCTGGAATAACTTTCCCGCTCTCAAAATTGAAGAATACTCGTTCCGTCTTTCAAACAGACGGTAGATATAATACTCACACATGGTCAGGCGTCTACTTGAGGATATGTTTTGAACTGGATCCCACTGCTTCAACTCAGGTTCCCATCCAAGATGACCATCAGGAAATAATAAAACGTAGTGTAATGGTAAGTATGCAGGATGAGTCTCATTGATTTGCATTAATTGATGATTTCCTCGAAGATGTAAAACTATATCTCGCATCGCGGAAGGTCGATAGCCATCGCCAGGTAAAATAACCGCAATCTCATCTACGGTTGGGAGGTTATAACGACGACGATCCTTGTTTGAATTGTAATGCAGATATACAGGAAGATCATGACCACATGAATTTGATTGAGATAAAACAGAATACACCTGATAATATAGTTTGATGAATGGATTTATGCCCGATAAACAATTTTGAATAATTTGTAAGACATCCTTGCTCAAATGTGGATTTCTATTACTTCGGAACTCCATAGCAGAATCCGGATCATATATGTAAAGTTGACAATAACTTGCTGTTTGATCCGGTTGGGGCAGAAGTGATCCTGTTCGATGGCGTAATTCCCCATGAATAGTAAATATGTTCGGGCCTCTGCCAGCAATCAATCTTTGATCCATTGTCACACCAAGGCTGGTAAATGCATTAGCTGCATTATACTCCCGAGTATACATTCGAAATGATTTTGATGCCTCACTGTCACCATCATATAATTCTCGAAGTGCTGGAGGGGGTTCATTAAGTTTCGGCAATTTTACTTTTCCTTGCAAACAACATGTTCCAAAAAGATGTGTTCTCAAAGTTGACTTCGACAACTGTTCATCCAACCAGTGTAAGGCTGAACAATGAGGGCATGGAATGTTCATTAATCCAAGATAGTGCCGACCAAAATCAACCTGAGTTGGTGGACCAGAGCCATGCGGAGTTAACCGACATCCGAAGATCGAGGATGAGCCAGCGTCTTCTTGTTCAACTGGAGAAGTTATTAATCCAGGTGTTATTTGAGGTATTTAGATAGGAGTCATATATCGAGATATGTTTCGTTGAGCTTTTTCTCGTTCTCTCCTTTGACATTGAGCTAAACACCTAGCCAAAATAAAACCATAATAATAATTAAATAAAATTATGTTACATTAAAGCAGAGTAGCTTTTATGAATAATAACCTGACAGATGGTTCATCATCTTCAGCACATATCGTATCGTTGTGCGAGGCTGAGACATCCTCTTCATGATCAACGGGAGAAGTTGGTACTGCATATGTGCTTTGAGGCATATTGAGAACACTGGTAGGAGTCATATATCGAGATGTGTTTGCTTGTATTTGTTCTCGTTCTCACCTTTTGCGTTGAGCTAAAGCCCTATACAAATTTAAACACAAAAATAAACACAACTAAAATAAATGGGAGGAGAAAATATTTTATGTACAGGCGGGTTGATAATGACCTGACAGATGGTCCAGGATCTTGTCCAGAAATCATATCGTTGCGCAAGGCTGAGACAGAAGCTTCTTGTGCAACCGGAGAAGTTGTCATTGATGGTGTTATTTGAGGTATATCAAGTACACCGTCAGAAGTCAGAGCGTGAGATATGTGTCGTTGTTCTTGTTCTCGTTCTCGCCTTTTGCATTGAGCTAGAGCCCTATCCAAAAATAAACACAAAAATAAACACAACTAAAATAAATGGGAGGAGAAAAGATTTTATGTTTAGGCGGGCTGATAATGACCTGACAGATGGTCCAGGAACTTGTTCGAAAATCATATCGTTATGCGAGGCTGAGACAGCATCTTCGTGTTCAACCGGAGAAGTTGTCATGGATGGTGTTATTTGAGGTATATCAAGTACAACGTCAGAAGTCAAAGCGTGAGATATGTTTCGTTGTTCTTGTTCTCGTTCTCTCCTTTTACGTTGGGCTAAAGCCCTATCCAAATTTAAACACAAAAATAAACACAACTAAAATAAATGGGAGGAGAAAAGATTTTATGTAAAGGCGGGTTGATAATGACCTGACAGGTGGTCCAGGAACTTGTCCGGAAATCATATCGTTACGCAAGGCTGAGACAGAAGCTTCTTGTGCAACCGGAGAAGTTGTCACTGATGGTGTTATTTGAGGTATATCAAGTACACCGTCAGAAGTCAGAGCGTGAGATATGTTTCGTTGTTCTTGTTCTCGTTCTCTCCTTTTGCGTTGGGCTAAAGCCCTATCCAAATTTAAACACAAAAATAAACACAACTAAAATACATGGGAGGAGAAAAAGATTTTATGTACAGGCAGGTTGATAATGACCTGACAGATGGTCTAGGAACTTGTTCGGAAATCATATCGTTACGTGAGGCTGAGACAACATCTTCGTGTTCAACCGGAGAAGTTGTCACGACTGGTGTTTTTTGAGGTATATGAAGGACACCGTCAGAAGTCAGAGCGTGAGATATGTTACGTTGTTCTTGTTCTCGTTCTCTCCTTTTGCGTTGGGCTAAAGCCCTATCCAAATTTAAAAACAAAAATAAAAACACCTAAAATACATGGGAGGAGATAAGATTTTATGTACAGGCGAGATGATAATGACATGACAGATGGTCCAGGATCTTGGCCGGAAATCATATCGTGACGCGAGGCTGAGACAGAATCTTCTTGTTCAACCGGAGAAGTTGTCACTGCTGGTGTTATTTGAGGTATATCAAGTACACCGTCAAAAGTCAGAGCGTGAGATATGTTTCGTTGTTCTTGTTCTCGTTCTCTCCTACTGTGTTGAGCTGAAGCCCTATCCAAATTAAACCCAAACTAAGTACAATTAAAATACATTATTAGCGTATATTAGATGTTTGGCACAGTCAAGTGGATAATAACCTGGCTGATGGTTCATCATCTTGTGCAAAAATTGTGTCATTGTAATTCCTTTTATGTTGCCATTGTCGCAAGGGTGAAATTTGATATTCTTGATATAATTTGAAATTCTTGATATAATTTGATATTACATAATGAGTTTATCATGGTTAAAAATGAGTTTGTCATGGTTCAAATACATATTTAAATTCACACATTCTCCAAATTCACACATTCCCCAAAGACACATTCGTCAAATACATATTTCAAAATTTCGCATTCAAACAGTTTTTAGCCTTAAGTAAAACATTTTGTAGACAACAGTCAAAGGTTTTTCTCATTCAAAATAACTTTATCATTTTTTTGCAATCATCCAAGCTCATCCATTCTCCTATTCAAGCTCATCCAAGCACATCCATTCTCAAAATACATAATGCAAAACAGAGTTTGAAAGATTCTCATTCAATCAGTTTGAAATTTAACAAATGCTAATATTCAGATGCTAATCAATTCTTAGAGAATTGACATATGGCCTAACCAAAATAGAGAGAAATTTGGTTATAACATAGAGAAATTTGGTTTTGGGTAATTTTGTGTCCTGCTAATGTTAAGAGTTGTCCTGCTAATAGATTCAGTTTCATTTCATAACTCAGTTTCAGTTTCAATATTGGTTTTGGGTAATTTTGTGCATTTCACAAATCAGTTGCCATTTTTTCTAAATGTATTCAACCTCTTACCCAAATGCTAATGTGAGACTAAATTTCAAACTCTTACCCAAAACCAATTGAACAAAATTACACAAATTGAACCAATTGCACCAAAACCAATTTAAATCCTCAGGATAGTCAATTGGTTTGCAATACATATGAAATAGAATATTGACATTCCTTATATCATTTTTGATAACCCAATTTTGCAATACATAGAGAAGTTTGACATTGCCAGGATTTGAAAATCCTATGCATTGCCAGGACACTGTAGAGAATTTTGCATATGCATATCAAAATTTTGCATATGTAGAGAATTTTGCATATCAAAAAAATTGACATTGACAGGACCCAAAAAATTCTCTACATATGCAAAATTATCTACATTGCATATGCAAAATTCTCTACATATGGTTATCCAAGCAACTTGCTTTTATGGTTATCCATTATATAAGCAATTCATCATGTATAAGTAACTTCAGGTTATCCATTATATTTATGTAAGAATGATCTATTATCCAATTACACATAAAACCCAATTACACATAAACATAACACCCAATTTATATGTGTAATTACACATAAATTCAGCCCTATAATGAGGGAAGCAAATATAAGAAGCATGTTAATTACATATGCAATAACATGGCAATGACAGGATTAGTGTTGTGACACGATTTTGGAAATTTGAATGAAAGTGTCCTGTTAAAAAATAACCAAAATGAAGCAAATCAGCAAGCTCTCATCCAACATTAAAATTTTCATTAACAAATTAAAAAAATCATCAAGCTCTGATCAAGCTCTTATCATTAACAAATTAACAAATTCATATTTAAAAAAATCTTCACAGGACCCAAAAACTGACATTATATGACCTTATATGAAAAAAAAACTTATATTGAACAATTCCAAATGCCATTCATAGGACCGTATATTCACAGGACCTTATATGAACAATTCCAAATGCCAAAAACTTATATTGAACAATTCCAAATGCCATTCACAATTCCAAAAACTTATATTCACAGGACCTTATATGAAAAAAACTGACATTTGAACAATTCAAAATGCCATAATGCAATACTTCAAATGCCAATTCTCATTGAAAGGACCCAAAAATCCTTATATTGACAGGACCCAAAAATAATCAATTGAATTGGCATTTGAAGTATGAACAATTCCAATACTTCAAAATACTCCAAAATACTTCAAATACTTCAAAAAACTTCATTGGCATTCCAACCTAATACTTCAAAATACTTCAAAATAATTCAATTTGCTTGGAATGCCAATGATTTGCATTATGTCAGTTTTATATGAACAATTCCAATACTTCAAATGCCAATTCATTAGGTGAAATTGAAATACTTCAAAATACTTCAAAAATAATTCATTAGGTTGGAATGCCAATACTTCAAATAATTCATTGGCATTCAAAATACTTCAAAATTATATGACTATTATATGAATGTTATATGAATGTTGGTTTTCATGCCATATTGAAAGTTATATGACTGTTATCAACTGCAGGAAAAAAATTCAAAACAAAACATGCAAAATATTAAACATGAAAGCTTAATGAAAATTACACCCAACTACTCTGAAAATTACATCCAACAGTTAAATTATAGTTTGAAAACTCAAAAATATAAACATCACATGGACTAAAATTGAAGCATATGAAATATTCAAAAAGACTGTTAAACAATTCCACTTCAGGTTAACAATGATTCCAATATCACTTCATGCAGCCTGACTGAAATATAAACATCAACATGCAGGGTTCAATTTAAAAATATTCAAAAATATAAACTCAAAAATATAAACATCACATGGACAAAAATTGAACTAAGTTGAACCCTGACTTATTTGAACTAATTTGGACAAAAATATAAACATCACATTTGGTCTAATGGAAAGAATGGCAGTCAAATTAAATTTCTCAATCATTGGCATTTTCAGACTTGAGTATTCAAATTATCAAATTTCTCCTGATTATCAGACTCCCATTGGCAAAAATCAGTGGCATTCAAATTTTGAACCCTCAACTTGTGATAATTTGGCAAAAATCAGTGGCAGTCAAATTGAACCCTCAAAGTTGATTTCTCAAATTTTGATAATCATGCCTACTTGATTTCTCAAATTATCACATCCACTCATGAGAAATTTCTGACTTGAGTATTCAAATCATTGGCAAAAATCTGAAAATCTCAAATTATCAAATTATCATTTCAAATGCAAATGAACTCATGGGCATTCAAATTATCAAATTATCAAATTATCAAATGATCCCTGTTTTCCATATCAATAACTCAAATCCATGATGAAGCTGAAACATTGAGCATGAATGGATATATATGCTCAACTAAAACTACAATAAGAAAGATATATGCTCAACTAAAACTCCAATAACAAAGATATATGCTCAACAATAAACAATAAACTGGAACTTTGCTTAATGATTTGATACTTTGTTATATTTGTTGAGCAGAAATATTCACTGCTCAACTAAAACATTGCCAAGTGAATAATGTCATTTGGCCTACCTTCCCATGTCATATCAGGATATCCTATAATATATCCATCATTCAGGATATCCTTTTAAGCCCTATATATTCTGTTATTCCACTTTCACTTGAAATTCATAAACTGTTGCTAATATCTTGGCATTCCACTTCTGACTTAATAGGCTTTAGTGGATTTTCTCACCAATCTTGAATAGGCATTAGGATATTCTCACCAAACCTAATGAATTCAACTTAATCTCTGAAATTCTAAATATTCTCACCAATCTTGAGCATTGAGCATTCTAAAATATTCTCATCTATCTTGAAAACCAA
The DNA here is from genome assembly GCA_030789695.1 of Scilla litardierei. NCBI lineage: Eukaryota > Viridiplantae > Streptophyta > Magnoliopsida > Asparagales > Asparagaceae > Scilla > Scilla litardierei. The sequence goes on along the minus strand of CM061130.1, from coordinate 1,158,962 downwards.
TAAAAACTGAATTCAAATACAAAATCTTTTGATGAACATTTTGAAGAATACATCATTTTGAATAGATGAGAATATTTTAGAATGCTCTTCCATATGGGGTACTGTTAAATTTATCAACACTGAATTCAAAATGCTCATCCATTCTCAAGCTTTACATTCTGCAACAGAATATTCTCAAGCATCATCCAAGCGTCATCCAAGAACATTGAGAATTGAGAGAATTTGTGAATTATAAAAACAGAATACATAATGCAAAACAGTTTTACATTCTCAAGCTTCATCCAAGCTCATCCATTCTCCTATTCAAGAAAAACAGAATATTCTCAAAATTCAGTTTGTAAGTTTCACATTCAAACAGTATGAAATTTAACAGGACAATTATGAAGCTCTCAAGCTCAAACTCAAAGAAAAAAAATTTAAATAACTTTGAGAGGGTTCAATTTGGCCAAAGAAAAAAATTTAAGGGTTCAATTTGAGGGTTCAATTTAAATAACTGTGAGAGGGACAATTATGAAAGCATTGGCAGTCACATTCAAATTTAAATGTTCTAATTCAAGTGTCAAATGATCATGCCAAATGTCCATACAAATTTTTATGCCAAATTTGTCAGTCCAAGTGTCAAACTGAATATGAAATAAAAAAACAGAACTCTAAAAATTCAGAAGTCTAATATTCAAATACATACTCATACTCTTAAATCAAATTTCTTCTAGCTATAAAATTTAAGTTTCCAATCTTCTAGCAATGAAAATAGGAAGTCAATTTTGGACATAATATATCAAGCTAAGATTGTTCAGGACATAATATACCCTATTTTGGATTAATATATTTTTGAATCCAATTGCATTATATCCAGTTTGATATATTGGAAGTTGCTATTATATCCAGCTTATCCATCTTATCAAGTTTACATTGTGCTATTATGTGTATAATATATCAAGCTTATCAAGTTTACATGTAAATTGTTCACTTCCAATATATCAAACTTGATAAGCTTGATAAGCTTGATAAGCTTGATAAGTTTGATGGATATATTAAGCTTATCAAACTTATCAAGCTAAGATTGTTCAGGACATCCAATGTTACATCCAATTGCATTAATATATTTTTGAATATCTCAATTTCTCTTTAACATATAAATATCTCAATTGCACTGAAAAATTGAATATATAGTTTGCATAAACTCAAAAATATAAATATCACACCCAATTAGATATGAAATATATATTCAATGTAAATATATTTTAGAATATCTCAATTTCTCATTAACATATCAAGTTTTCTCCATAACTGAATACACATCTCTAACCAAAAACATGCCCAATACAAAATTACACATTCAATCAATTTTTCTCCTTACCTGAAAAACCAAACTCAAAACACCAAGCTGTGATGAAGCTCTAACCAATGGATGAAGCTCTCACTGAGAGGTTGATCTGCAAGGGGAGTGTGGGTACAGGATAATACAAAATTACACAGTCAGAAAAAAATTCAATTGGGTACATGATAATACAAAATTAACAGGATATCAAAGATAGATGGTTTTCAAGATACTTTGTTATACAAAATTTTGGATATCCAGTTTTTATTGGTTTTCAAGATAGATGAGAATATTCTAAAATATTTGAATTTGAATTCTAAATATTTTGTATTTGAATTCTAAATAGTGAGTGACCTTGAAAACCAATAAAAATATAGTGAGAATAGATGAGAATATCCAGTTTTTAGCATTTTTTTACCTTGAAAATTCAATTGAGTGAGTGATACTTTGTATAAAAATTCAATTGAGTGAGTGATACTTTGTTATACAAAATTTTTTCTGATATCCAAGATATATTTTTCTGATATAAACATATAAAAAAATGCTAAACTTGATTTTTAACAGGATATCCAATTGTCCTGTTAAAATTAACTTGACTATAATAGTAATATGAATGTTGGTTATATCAATGTTGGTTATTCAAACAAACAAACAAACATATATGTTTTTCTGATATCCAAGATATATATTTTTGGATATCCTAAACTTGGATATCCTGTAGCATATTCAAAGTTATATGACAATTTTGTTTGAATGTTAAAATTTTGAATATCCTGTAGCATATCCTGTTATATGACAAACAAACATCAATTTTTTAATTTGAATGAATGTTTGTTTGTAACAGGATATCACCCTAATTTGTAACAGGATATAACAGGATATCACCCTAATTTGTAACAGGACAAACAAACATCCTGTTATATTCAAAGTTTAGGATATCCAAGTTTAGGATATGCTGTTATTTGTAATTTGAATGAACTTTGTAACAGGATATCCTGTTACATAGAATTTGTTTGTTTGTAACAGGATATGACAAACAAACATCCTGTTATTTGTAACAGAAATATACATAGAATTAGGGTGATATCCTGTTACAAAGTTCATTCAAATTAAAAATACATAGAAATACATAGAAATAACAGGATATGACAAACAAACAAACATTCAAATTAGGGTGATATCCTAAACTTTGAATATAACAGAATATAACAGGCTATGACAAACAAACATCAATTTTTTAATTTGAATATAACAAACAAACATCAAGTTTAGGATATCCACGTTTAGCATATCCTGTTACAAAGTTTAGGATATTAAAATTTTAGGATATTCAAAGTTTAGCATATATTTTGTTTGGATATGCTGGAGGTAGATGCTATTCAAATTTTGTTTGAATGTTAAACTTGAATGAATGCTAAACTTGATGCTACAGGATATCCAATTGTCATATAACTTTGAATATGAATGTTGGATATTCAAAGTTTTGGATATCCTAAACAAACAAACATATATGCTAAACTTGATGCTACATGATATCCAATTCAAAACTTTGATGTTTGTTTGTTTGTTTGAATATGCTGCAGGAAAACAAACATACATATATGAATGCTAAACTTGATGCTACAGGATATCCAATTGTCCTGTTTGAATGTTATATGAATGTTGGTTAGTTTGAATAATCAACTTGACTATTATATGAATGTTATACTTCAAAATACTTCAAAATCCAATTGGCCTGATAAAATTAACTTGATATCCTGTTAACAGGACTTGGATTTTTAACAGGACTTGGATTTTTAACAGGATATCAAGTTAATATGTTAACAGGACTTGGATTTTTAACAGGACAATGTTAAAAATGCTATCTTGTTAACAGGACTTGGATTTATGTTAAAAACAGGATATCAGGACAATTGGATATCAAGTTATAAATATTAACAGGATATGTTAAAAATTAGAATATTAACATGATATCAAAAAAAATTTAACAGGACAATTGGATTTAGATTTAACAGGATATCAAGTTTAGCATTATTAAAATTTTATATGTTTATAACAGGATATCAGAATATTAACATGTGTTATCAAAAAATGTTAAAAATGTTTAAAATTGAACATTATTAACTTGGATTTATGTTTACACGACAACGTTTCTAGCATTTTTGAAACATAAACATAAGTTTATAGCGTCAAATGTATCCATCCAAGTTCAATTTTTTTGATATGAAATTGCAGACAACCAAGAGGGTGCTTGAGGGTGCAGACAACCAATTTTTTTTTATCAAAGGAAACATAACATCAAAAAAAAGTTGAAAAAAAAGGCAAAGTTCACAAAGCTCACCAAGAGGGTGCTTGAGCTCTCCCGTGATGATGGCTTGATGTGCTTGATATGCTTGCTTGATGGTCTTCCTCTCCCGTGATCTGAGGTAGAAGAGGGTAGGTAGAAGTTTGAGGTAGAAGAGGGTAGGTAGAAGAGTGCGCTGGAGGAGGTAGAAGATGATGGCGATGCTAGAGGTAGAAGAGGGTGATAGCTCTGCCTTGAGGAGGTAGGATGCTGGAGGTAGATGATGGCGATGCTGGAGGAGGTGCTGGAGGTAGAAGAGGGTGATAGATCTGCCTTGAGGAGGTAGGATGCTGGAGGTAGATGATGGCGATGCTGGAGGAGGTAGAAGATGAGCTGCTTCCTCTTGCGCGCAAAAATAAACAACAAAAAACTCATTTCCCTCCTCTAGGTTGTTTACTTTTCTTTTAGTTTCCTTGCACAAGTCTTTTGTAGACTTGCTGACATGTGCCCCTCTCTCTTTTGGGTGTCACATGTTAGTCCCTGAGCCAGTTACCATTACTGAGGGCGAGGTGTTCGCTGACGCCAAGCCTGAGCCCACGTTTGACGAGGAGTTTGTGGACACCGGTGACCAGTCATAGAGACTGTTCTGAGTTACTTCTGTTTTAGGTTGTTGTTAGTTATCGGTGTGTAGCACCTTTACCTTCTGTACGTTGTACTTCTGTTGGCCATGCTTGGGCCTTTTAGACTCTTTTCTTTCCAGCCTGGTGGCTTTTCTGTGATGTTGGAATTTATTTATTTATGGATATTCTGAGATTGCCTTTGTCTCATTATTTTTGTTTCGTATCGCATTTGCAAGGACCTGCCATTTGAAGTTTTATTGACGCTTATCAGGCTTGTAGCTTCGCAGCTTCAAGTCTGTGCGGACCTACTCACGCCTCGCCTCCATATTTTTGCGAAGCGGGGCGTGACAGGTTTTGTTGGTGGCCCATGCTGGTCCGTCTTGCAACTGTGAATTATCGGAACATCGATAATAACTATGGAATGTCCATTAAATAAATTGCAACATCCGAGTCATAAGCCTTGAGCCTAGTTCTAATCATTTTTCTATGTCACTAGGTGGTAAGAAGACTTAGTTAGACGTCTGTGCTTGCTAGTTAGAGGTCCCTGATTGTTAGTTAGACTCCATGCTAGGAATTGATTTAATCGTCTTAGAAGTCACCTTAGTGGTTCTTGCCTAACTCTGACCATAGTAGACTTCTAGAATTCCTTTAGTCATTCGCTTGGGTTCATCGATTTCGGGCCAAGCTGAACGCATCTCATTACAGTCTTGTTCCTTAGGAAGTCGTAGCGCCAAGTTTCTTAATCTTTAGTTGGTCGACCGTAGGAGTTTCCCCATGGATTTCCTGGGTCATATCCTAGGCGTATGTATGTTTTAATCATCCGACCATTTTCCTTGCCTCGATTCACGAGATCACCTCATGACGATCGTCGTCAATTTTCGAATCTCTCAGTTACAAATCTTGAATCTTCTGAAAGTATTTTTCAATTTCCTCTTTCCCTAAGTTTAAATTTGTTCGAAAATTTTAATATATATATATATATATATACTTAGACTTCATACTCTTTCGTTGACTTAAAATTTTAAAATTTTTTGTCGAGATTTTTGAATACTAGCTTATGATATTTTTCCAGCCTATACTTTTCATACCTATGTCAATACCTTGTCCCTTCATATACTAATTTTATTCTGAACCGTACTTTTATTTTGCCCAATTCGATTTATAATTTTCTTTTCTTATTTATGCCATTCGAATGACACATCGCGCTTACTTTTAATATACTTTTCAAGTCACATGGGACTTCAGCTTTCAGCAAGTCGATTTTATGCTCATCGTTTTCCATATTTCAGATTTTTGTAAAATTTCCATTTCGTAACCATTTCCTGATCTATACCCTCCATAAATCGGTTTTAAAGATTTAGTACCAATTTTGATAATTCTACTACTAAGTTATTATTATCTTTCCGTTCACCATTCATACTTTTAGAATAATTTCTAAACTAAATAGAATTTCAATTATTTTTATATACCAGGCTCGCTGTGCTCGTATGTTAAGATCTTTGTATAAATCAGTTTCTGTTGGCAAATCCGGGTTTCTCTAGAAGTATTTCCAATATTGTTTATTTGAAATTTCTCTCCAGTTTTAAGACTTGGGAAACATTTGGCATGAGCATAAATCCTTTACACTATAGTTGATCTGATTTCATTATTTGAATCTCGAAACTTTTGCCAAAATTATTAACTTACTGCCGCATAGCATTTTCTAACCTATGTCCTTAATGTTCGTGTAAATGATTTACTTTCCTCCTGATAATTTTATATAAACCAATAAACCATTTTATCTTATTATGTATATTCGACTCAAACTTGTTTCGAACAACTTGTTTTATCGACCTCCAAATATTTTTTTATACAGACGAGGACTCCAACTTTTGAAGTACAACAGTTTTCAAAATTTCACGTATTTTGCTTATGTTATTTACACTATTTTCATGTATCCTATAAGAGTATCATTACATATTTTCTTTTCCCACCTAAACATTCATAATTGAGTCACTGTTTCACCTAACCAAGCTGTCCCCTTATATTCGTCCTATCTGAACTCGTGCTTTTCGATCTTTCCTTCGTTACACTTTTGGTTTCGGTTTCTTTTTGTAGTTTTCGTCATTGCCCGTGTCGACCTTAGTGTAGTAGTGAGCCAATTGATTTTATTGTGATGTCGTGAGGTGCATGTACAGATGGAGCGTGTGGACTAGTGTGTGAGAACCCCGGTGTATTACTCATGTATGAGTGTACTCCTCTATAGTATAATAATGTTTGCCTATTGTGTGATATATATATACATACTCGGTGTTATTCATGATGTGTATAAAGTGGTATGGATGATTTTAGTTATATATGCGTGGGTAGCTATGACACTTTAGGAATGTCTGCATAAATATATATGTTACTGGTGGATGACTATAGAAGAATGCATTCATTAGGGAGTGTATTATAATTATGCGTGTGTTGATGCCTGTAATATTATTATGATATATAAAGTGATTGAACTATGTGGTGTTACCTGACTAAAAATTAAGTGTGGATGACATTATGATATGTACATGGTTGTGTTGGTAGATTTGTATACATTGGAGCAGTATTGGTATAAGTATAGATACCGTGTTATGTATATAGAATATTCTGATATGTGTGTTGAGTCTCACTCAAGCTTGAGTGGGTATACTCTACGTATATTGTTACATATGTCTGTGAATTGCGTGTAATACTATAAATGTAGTAATGGATGATGTATGTATAGTGATAGGATTGTTTGCGCCTGGTTGTGTTACGCACATGATTGTGGGTCGCTATACCAGTATATAGTTAAAGGTGTTGGTCCTGTGGTATAGTTATTTACTAAGGACTTGCCTGTGTGAACGTATGTGTACTAGCTAAACTAGATGTGTAGATGTGCTGAGTATATAGTGGTACGATTGGTATATATGAATGAAAGGTTAGCGTGTGTGGATGTGCACCATGCACGGGTAAGTATGTGCTTAGTTATAGGTATTGGTGACTATGGTGTGTGTGGCGTGTCGTGAATATAGTTATAGGACCGTGGTGTGAGTATATGGTGAAATATTGCATGCATGTGAATGACTAAATAATTGTGATATTATAGTAGTGGTGTATCTTAGATATAATAACATGATTTAATATTAAGTGGTGTGGTTACTTGTGTCGATATGTTGGCATTGGATGTACACTATGAGATATAGGGAGTAGGGTATCCTTATTGTTTTGTACATAGGTAGTTGTCTAAACGTGGAGTATTACGATGGTATCTGCTGGTGTGAACTATTTAATTGGTTGTGAGTATATGCACCATGGTATGTAATAAGTGTTTAATAGTTATATAGGGAGGTACGTGACTATATGAATGATTGAAATATGTGTATGAATTTGACTGGCTATGATAGGTGTTAGTGTGTAATGTGCGTGAGTATATACATGTTAGTAGTAGAGTTATTGTTTGACTACCTAGTGCATATATAAGCACTTGTAATGACTATATCTGGCTGAATCATAGTGTGATGTGAGTGGGATAGCTACTAGTCTGGCTAGAGTTATATTTATAGTTAGAAAGTCCGAGGACAGACTTTATTCTAAGGAGGGTAGGATGTAATGACAGGTACTCACTATTCGTTATACTGCTGTGCGTATAGTAATTTCGAGTACCTGATTGGTTTTGTTGCTTTGTATGTGAGCCGTGTCGTTGAGTCAATAGGGCTGTAGCACCTTGGTTGCATCCTTAGCAAGCCGACCCCAACGTGTGCCCAACTTGGGATTACTGTCGCCTTGGACCCCGTATCCACGACCCCCTCTTAGGCGCGATCGTTCCGGTTCTTCCCTTTTAATTTTTGGGCGTTGTGGCTCAGGTTTGTAATATTTTATTATTATTATCATTATTAATTTAATACGTATGTTACAATAATTTTGACTCAGTTTGTATTGGAACTGATAGCTAACCACGGATTCTCGGGTTACCCTAATATTAGTTCGTAATTAGTTCTATAAGAAGCGAGTTTTGATATAGGGTGGAAACAAATCTTTTATACCCCAATCATTCGAATCAAATCCCAACTAAACCCCCCACTCTCCCCATACCTCCTCCCACGTTTCACCCACATACCCTTTCTAACCTACTCTATCTAATAGAAACATAGGCCTAGGGCTACTAGCAGCATCCTCCTATTTTTAAAGCTCTAGAGTCAGGCTAATTATAAACCTAGGCTAAACTCTAAACCTAACACCCCCTAGGACTCATGTGCTCAGCCTTCAATCCCTACAAATAATATATTAAAACCATAGCTACCCCTCATATCTCGTAGCCGCACACCCTAGGGAGAAAGAACCCAGGCCGCCATCACATTTTCTTCTCCCCTCTCCCTCCGACCAAAACGCCGCATGACTCCTCTCTCTCTCCCCCATGAAGTCGACGGCCACCACGGCGGCCATCTCCAATCACCTCGCCGAACCCCGCAACCCCGTGCAATCCCGCCCCAGATCGCCGGTGACCGAAGCTCTGACCACAGGCCTCCGGTGAAACTTGAACCCTGCGCTCACCGAGGCTCCCACCATTGATGAGCTAGTCGACACCACATTACCTCCCTTCAGGCAAAGCCCAGCGACAAGGCATCTCCCTCCGCTCAGTCCATCACCCCGATGCCATCTCCACCGCTCTGACGACCAACCACACACCGTCACCGCCGCTGCAACTCTCACGACCGCCACCTACAGACTTCAGACGTCCCCTACAGTCAGAACCCAACTCCTTGCCGTTGCACCATGCTCCAGGACACCGGCACCTCAGCTTCGTCTCCGTCGGACCCAATTCGAGCCCTCCGCTCCCGACCTCTATCTGGCAAACTCGACGGCTCTGACCTCCCTCCTCGAATCCCCCATCTGCAATCAAACAAATCTATAAGTCCCTAGTTGTTAGTGCTATTATTACTTAATGCTATAAGTACATGAACATAGGTATAGGGTTTGTGCACTGGGTATATCATAAACTTTTGAATGGGGAGTAATCTGTGAGTAAACATTTCATGTTAAGAGAGTGTACCTTATATGTTGTGCATTGGCTACACAATATTAAATATAAGTGCACTAGTCTATATTGGTACAGGATACCATACGACGATACAATGTACTGGTATGTTAAAATATATGTAGGACCAGTGGATCCTCTTATTAAAGAATACAACTTGCAAGCATCCAGTGCTATGGTATTATATAGACATATACTAGCATTTTTGATTCCAACAGTATATCGTTTGTTAATGTTACTTATTATTAGATTGTAGCTTGTTGTTTATTATTATAAGTTAGCATATATATATAACATGTAGGTTAGTTAAGTTAATAACCGTATGTCGTATAAACGGTATATGCATAACAGTAATAGATGCTAGATTAATTATTATTTTTAATTGGTTAGTTGATGTTTAGTTTTATGTCGTAGATATTATTACGTCTCTTGTCACGGTCACCAGGACACCGAAACGACCGAATACAGGCAAGTGAAACTTGCCCGTTGCATGTTTAGGCCATGTTTTAGGCCACTTTTGTACCGTAGTGTAAAAGAGACTAGGCAGTGAAATGATTGCTGCCTAGACACCTGTTTGATCTAGTTTGACAACGCAACTAGATCCGTCACCGCACTTGATCTAGCTTGACAACGAAGCTAGATCCAACCCCTTTTACTTGTTTTGTTCATGTTGCCATGTTATCCATGCATTTGTAACTGCCATGTTTAAATTCCTTATCTGTACGCATTTAAATTACAGCTTGCCATGTCATGCCATCCAAGTCTGATTGTTGCATTCGTAGCACACACTACCATACTTGTACTTGCTTGTCCAGGCTAGGCACCTGAGTTGCAGGCACAACCCTATGCCAAATACACTTCCTGGCTCGTGATCCAGAAGCGGGCTACATGTGTTGGTCAAAAGTCAATGCCCGACTTGTTGAGGCTAGGCACATGCGTTGCAGGCACAACCCTATGCCAAATACACTTCCTGTGATCTAGAAGTGGGCCATTTGTGTTGGTCAAAAGCCAATGCCCGATACACGTGGAGGGGTAGGGTTGAGCGACCACTCAGCGTAGAAGTGTGCCCGTACAGCCACTTCAGCTGTAAGGCGTGAACTCTGTGCACGACATGAAAACGTGACTTGTGATTGTTAGTAGTTTGCTACTCTTGCCATGCCATGCTAGATGCTTGTTGTACTTGTTTCCTTACATGTTGCACTCATACAATAACTGCCATGTCATTGCATAAATATTAGAATTGCTAGGTTGTTTATTTTTCTTTTAGTTTCCTTGCACAAGTCTTTTGTAGACTTGCTGACATGTGCCCCTCTCTCTTTTGGGTGTCACATGTTAGTCCCTGAGCCAATGACCATTGCTGAGGGCGAGGTGTTCGCTGACGCCGAGCCTAAGCCCACGTTTGACGAGGAGTTTGTGGACACCGGTGACCAGTCTTAGAGACTGTTCTGAGTTACTTCTGTTTTAGGTTGATGTTAGTTGTCGATGCGTAGCACCTTTACCTTCTGTACGTTGTACTTCTGTTGGCCATGCTTGGGCCTTTTAGACTCTTTTCTTTCCAGCCTGGTGGCTTTTCTGTGATGTTGGAATTTATTTATTTATGGATATTCTGAGATTGCCTTTATCTCATTATCTTTGTTTCGTATCGCATTTGCAAGGACCTGCCATTTGAAGTTTTATTGACGCTTATTAGGCTTGTAGTTTCGCAGCTTCAAGTCTGTGCGGACCTACTCACGCCTCGCCTCCATATTTTTGCGAAGCGGGGCGTGACAATATTTCACATGTTGCTAGTCAAACCAAGTCAGCTGGTTGGCTTTCTCATTGAAAAACCAGCAAGTAGGATAAAGACAAGTCCAATACCATCTCGATCAGACGCCTACTTTTTCCAGAATAATTTTTTAAACCTAAAAATTAAATATGTATAGTTCATTTTAAATTCCGTAACTCTCTGCTTTCACGTACACTGAAACGTGATAAAATTATATGTAATAGTAATCTTCGAGATGGTTGTTTTGACTGCTCATTCAAGTTTTTCCGGCGAGTATTGCTCCCGAAATAAATTACGGAAGATATACGTAAACTAAATAGTTTGGGGTTTTAAAGCTATTTTCAAGCTTCTGAAAATTGTAAAAAATAGCATAAGCTTCTAAAAATGTTTTCCTTTTTCAGTAAATTTATAATATTTATTTTAAGCTTATATAAAATTTTTGAACGATTTCCGACACCGTTTTAACCGGTTTTGAAAATCTAAACGACCAATATTTAGAGAGAAAAGTTGTATCTTCTAACTGATTATTTTTGTGATCATAGGTACAAACTCTTGTGCACCAACTTCAGAGAAAGCCTTAGATCCATTCCTGGCCTACGACGACGACATTGAACTTCGTAAGTCACGACAGATTCTAAGTTTAGAAAACTAGTCTACTGTGCTTATATGAACCCGTTGACACTCCAATAGCCTCGAACGGCTATTTGACTTGAACCGAACAAGAGATCTAACCTAGTAGGAAAGTAATTAACTATAGATTACTTTGCCAACTTTCAACTTTGGTGGTTGTAGCACGTAACTGCCAACTTGGGTAAATTGTGTGCTAAACCACACTACCACGTGCTCGAAGCACGGAAGTAACAGCTTTTGGTGTTGGACTTGTCTTTATCCTATTTTCTGTTTTTCAATGAGAAAGTCAACCAGTTGACTTGGTTTGACTAGTAACATGTGAAATATCGTATGGAACAACATGTGGAACATCGTGTGGAACATCGTGTGGAACATCCGGTAAAGAACTTGCACTTAACACATCACTGGGGTATTGGGGTAACTCATAGTTAGAGAGAGTACGGGAGTGACTAGAGTTTGATCTTACCGTACCGCTGCCTGAGTTTTGGCAAAATAAATGTACCACTGCCTGGGTTTCGGCATTCGTCTAGGTAGCACCCAGGCAAGAGATGGACTGAACGGTCACATATGGTACTCTCCTACTTGAGTCACGTAGTTCTAGCATAGCTTGCACAGTTACTTTCTTTACAGTACCTGCACTTTACTTTCTACACTTGTACAGTCACCGTACTTTTACCTGTCATACTTTTAGATACAGCAGTAGCCTGTAACACATACACTTTACTTTCTACACTTGTACAGACACCACACTTTACTTTTACTTTGGTCTGCTTGTACATAGTTACCTTTGTCATACTTGTACAGTACCTCTTTTTTCTTTATTTAGAATTATTGTGACTTACCTTCGGTTCCATTTATGGCACCGACAGACGACGACCTGATCGAGGAGATTGCTCCAGAGTTCGAGGAGCCTACCTTCGACCCAGAGGCCTCAGAGTTTTAGTTATTTATGTTTGTGTACGTTTGATGCTATGTATTTCCTTTCTGCATTTCCTTTCAGTACTTTTCCTTTTATGTATCTATGTGAGAGAGTGATGCTGCTGGGTGTATTTCTATTTGGACTATAATAATGTTGTACGCTGGTTTAAGTAATGTGGTACATCTCTGAGTTGTGGCTATGCTGATTTCATTGGTAAACTGCAAGACCTGCAAATATCAAATAAGTAACTGGCCCCCGAGAGCGGGTCGTTACATCCTTCTTTTAACCGACCCCACATATTTACTCTGGTTTGGGTGGCAAGGTCCGATCTGTAGCTAGGCCGCGATCTGCCCCGGAGATCTTCGGGTGGGTATTGGGCCGTAGCCGACTCCGCATCTTCAGGCAGGTATTAGGCTGAAGCCGACCACGTGTCTTCGAGCAGGTATTGGGCCGAAGCCGGCCCTGCATCTTCGGACGGGTATTGGCCGTAGCCGATCCTGCATCTTCGGGTGGGTATAAGGCCGTAGCTGACCCTGCATTTTCAGGCGGGTATAAGGCCGTAACCGACCTCGCATCTTCAGGCCGGTATAGGGCCGAAGCTGACCCCACATCTTTGGTCCGGTGAGGTGGATCACTCCCAATATGACTTTATGTAACAGGTCATCCCACGAGAGCTTGGGTTTTGGGCATATATCTTACTTGTGACCTGTGATTTTCTCGCACAACAAAGGGGGCGAAGGATAGATAAGTCGGAATATAATGATGATTCGGAGATAGAGCAACCTGTGACTTTCTTTATGTTCGTCTCGTGAGAGCTAGGACTCTGCAAAGTTTAGCCGACCTTCAAGAAAGCGCTCTTAATTGCAGAGCAGGGCTGAAATTTACATTCAGATAACTCATTAAGTGTGAAAACACAGAAATATTTATTGAAAATATTTATCGAATGTACAAACATAAAGACATTTATTGAAAATATTTTAGCAAATACTCGGTGTTCCAGGGATGAGCTAGTTCCTTGCCGTCCATGGTCGCCAAAATATAGGTCGCTGGTCCCACGACGTCTGTTATTGTGTAGGGGCCTTTCCATTTGGCAGAGAGCTTTTCTCGGCGGCCGATCTCCGGTCTGAAGGTCGCATCTCTAAGGACGAGGTCACCGACTCTAAAGCTCCACTTCCTCACACGGAAGTTGTAGTACCTCACCATCCTTTGGCTGTGCTTGATAAGGTTTGTTAGTGCACGATCCCTTACCTCGTCGACGAGTTCAATGTTGATGTTGAGGCCCTCTTCATTTGATTCTTTGTTGAAGTACTGTAGCCGGAGGGATTCCTCACCGACCTCCACTGGAACGACGGCCTCTGTCCCATAGGCTAGTTTGAAGGGGCTCTCACCGGTTGAAGCTTTGTATGTGGTGTGGCAGGACCAAAGGATGCCGGGTAGCTCGTCGGGCCAAGATCCAGGGGTGCTACTGACCTTCTTCTTCAAGGGCTCAAGGATGCACTCGTTCGCTGCTTTGGACATGCCATTGCATTGCAAATGCGCCACGGAGGCGAAATGGAGGTTGATGCCCCAGTCTGAGCAGAAACTTCTAAAGTCCATGGAGTCGAATTGCTTCCTGCTGTCCATCACTATTGAGCAAGGTACCCCAAAGCGACATATAATTGACTTCCAAACGAAGTTCTTCATGTCCTTCCAGGTAATGCACGCCAGTGGCTTCGCCTCGATCCAATTGGTGAAGTAGTCGATGGCGATAACGAGAAACTTCCTTCCTCCTGTTGCCATGGGGAACATACCGAGGATGTCAAGGCCCAACTTGGCATACGGGACCGGGCTGAGGATCGGAATCAGGTCGACATGCGGGGGCGGTTGTATGTTTGAAGAATATTTGGCACTCCTCGCACCGCTTAACGTAGTTGGTCGCGTCCTTCAGCATGGTCGGCCAATAGTAGCCCTCCCGAATCGCCTTGTGCACCAGGGTGCGGCCTCTGTAATGATTCCCGTAGAGCCCTTTGTGTATCTTGCAGACGACCTCCTCCGCCCTGTTTGGCTCAAGGCATTTCAGATAGGGCAAGACGTCGTACCTTGCACGACGCTTTTGGTAGAGCACGCCATCGAAGATCACAAATGTCAAGGCCCGCCTCTCAATCTTCCGTACCTCTAGCATGTCTTCTGGTATGGCTATGGTCTCTAGGTAGGCGACGATCAGGCTCATCCATGACTGCTCCAGGTCGACACACAGTAGCTCACCCTCCTTTAGGCTTGGTGTCAACAGGTTCTCGATGTAGATAGCTTTCCCAATTTAGCCGGAGAAGAGGATGCCAGCTTTGAGAGGGCAGTGGCCCGGAGGTTGTTCGACATTGGTAGATGATGGACTATTGCCTTTCTGAATTTGAATAGCTCGACACGGGCGCACTTCAGGTACAACTTCATCAGATCCTCCCTTGCTTTAAATCTTCCTTCAATTTGCTGGACGACGAGCCTTGAGTCTGGATTTGGATCCTAGCCTAGAGGGGGGGTGGGGGGGGGTGGGGGATGAATATGCGTCTCAGGATCACAGTGTTGGATTTGGATCCTAGCCTAGAGGGGGGGGGTGGGGGTGGGGGTGAATAGGCTTATAAAAATAATTCGTGCAACCCACGAATAAGCACACACAATTATAGCAGCAACAGGGTAAATAAAAAGCAGACACAGAGTACACATCAGATTTACCCTGGTTCGGTCGTCCCAACGATCTACTCCAACCCCCAAAGCAGAACTAGTATTGAATATCGCAATAGATACAAAACCACAAGTTAGAGCACGCTCAGAGCACCCTCTACGTCTCTACACTCGCCAGGCTCTCAGTACCCCGCACACAATGTTTTCTCTCACTATCAATCCTAGTAAATCTTTCTACCAGCTAGTCCCAAACTAGCTGGGTCCCACTTGTCTAGTCCCAACTAGACAAGTCCCAAAATAGTCACAGAAAATTGGTAAAGTTTTTTCCTACAGAGAACGTTACACTAAGACACGAATAAAAGAGTTTAAAGGTTAGAAATGCTCAGTTCGTGTCCGTGTAAGTGTCTCTGTCCAATCAGTACGTCGTCAGCTCCAATCTGACGCAAACGGTGTCTCAATCCGACTTCTGGATGTCAAGTTATGCACTGGTCTGTGCACAAAGCAATTCAATTCAAATCCTTATAATTGGGTGGTCGATGTGCTCAGAAACTCCCTTTAAATAACTCGGTCGGTGTGCAGAGCAAATGCAGTTCTCTTCGTTTTATACTCGGTCGGTGCGCACAGCAACTTCCTTTATAACCTCAGCCACGTCAGCGAAAACTTCGTGCTTCTGCTTCTTCGTATTCACGTGGTTCCCTTTCCACGTCAGCACGCAAATGAAGTTTTCGTCCGCTCAAGTAATTCCGTTCGCATGCAACGGTGATCTTCGGCGTTCGTCTTCTCCGACAGTAGCGCGATGTCGGCGGTGTCAGGCGGCAGTGGCAGCTTCGACAACGACGGGGTGCGTTGGGCTTCAACTTCGGCGGACGGCTTCTACGGTGATACGGTGACGGCGAGGCAACTCGAACTCGACAGCGGCGGACGACCTCGACGGTAGGTTCTTTTGACGGTCTCTTCGTCTTCAGCAACGACGTGCAGCGGTGACTTCGACAGCGACGGTGATCAGTCGTCTTCTCCGATGAGGCAGCGGTGCTTCTCCAGCGTCGGACAGCTTCTACGGCAGTATGGCGACGTCGACTTCATCGACTGCAGCGACAACTCCTCCGACTCGTCCTAGGTCTCTCAGGCGGCGGCAACTTCGATCATCCACGGCGATGCGTGGCAACAACGTCTCGTCGACAGCAACGAGCCTTTGACTCCGGTTGATCAGCAGCACCGGCAGAGAGCTTTCTTTTGTCGTTCGACTTTGCTTCGACGACGACAGCGAGTTCTTTGGAGACGACTTCGGCGGCCTGCAGCTCTTCACGGATCTCAGCGACGACTCCCTCTTCTTCGTGTTCTTCTCCGTCTTCTGATGCACTGATGATGAAGGCTCTTTGAGCTTGAGGGTGCATGCGAGGAGCTATTGGGAATAGCTTGCGTGGGGTTTTGATTGAAGAAGATTACGTGAGCTTTTCCCTTGTGGCTTTGGCTTGAGAGAGGATTTGTTGGTAAAGATGGAGGGCTCTTTTGTTTTCGTGAAGCTTGAGGGTAGATCCCTTGCGAGGACTTTGTTTGAGACAGGCTAGGGTTAATAGGAGAAGGAGATACTTGATAAAGAAATTATTAGCCTAAGGCCTCCTCTTTATTTTCGTAAGCCACACAATTTTTGGTATCAGCCGCAATGAGCCTTTTGGAATTTGTAGCCCCTCTTTTTGGTTACCGCACAAAGTTTTTCATCCCCCACAATGATATTTATATAGTAGTACTAGGGTTTCCATGTTAGCAATAGATAGGATATTTGAATTGAAATATGGCTAGGAATAAGTTTGGCTAGGATGAGGACACTACCAGCTAGGAAATGTGTAATTGGCTAGGGATTGGGTTGAATCAATCAATTTGGGATTTGATGTGTAGTTCAAAAAGATTTGAATTGATCCAATCACCAATTTGACCAAGTCCAACTTTGCTCTCCATTGACCAAGTCAAACTTCTTTGTGCACACATTCCCTTTCTCCCAATATGCTATACGAATAGCAATTCCACCAAATTGTGAAAGTATATTGTTTCGCCAAGCCTGAAACACACTAAGCACACACGTTAGATATAACGGCACGTTTGTCATCATCAAACAAAGAGATCCTAGATCGTTGCGTCCAACAATCTCCCCCTTTTGGTGATGACAAACCCATAAAATATTTTAGCAATAGGTATGGGTGTGTGAAGTGTGTTGAATGGTGGAATGCAATATGATGTATGGATAAGTCATTCAAGCATTACAAAGCATGCACAACAAATAGTAAATATAAAAGCATGCTCCCCATTCTCTCAAGCTCCCCTTTCAACATTATTTTTCATGCTCCCCCTTCAACAAATAATACCGACATTCAACAAATAATACCGACATTCAAATCTTTCTTTTCTTTCTCCCCCTTTGTAATCACCAAAAGTGGATTCATGAAGTCACAAAATTATTCCATGCAAAAATAAACCATTATTAAGTGTAGCGTGCAATTTGCATGAGTTTCCCAAAAATAGACAATCCAAGCTCATAGAATTTCATAACAAGACTTCTCCACCTTTGTGTAAGTGTGGTGATATAGAAAATAACGTATTTAAAGAGATTCAATTTCAAAAAAATCAACCAAATCAATCCACATCTTCCAATTTTTCATGAATATCACTAGGATTGATTTTTGCCACCTCATCAAAGATGAGTTCAAGTTACCGAACCCCAAAAACATAGCCTAAAATGACTTTTAAATGTGGGGTGGCATTGCTTGACGAGTTGTATACACCAACGCTAATGATTACCCATGTAGCATAAGTTGGATACTCGTGGGTTGTGTATTAGCCATGAAGTGTATCCATTTTTCATACGGAGCAAATATAGTTTTTTTTCTTTCAATTCTTTTGTGCTCAATTTTAATTCATGGCTAAGCACTTCATATCCCTTAGAAAATTCAGAAATTAATCATTCCTACATTCACTTTCCATTATTCTTCAAAAGAATCTCCAAAAGTACTAAGAAGTCAAATATCGTGAAAGTGCAAATGTAGGTGTAGAAGTCAAGTTTAAAGCTTATGAGACATGTCATGGCTACTAAAAAGAATAACATCATGTTCATGTAGCTACATCAATAATGAATTCACTTCTACAAGGGATAGACTTGAACATTCATACAATACCACTTAAGATAAATCATAAAGAGTATTCTTTTAAGCTCAATTTTTTTGGTTTTGGTTTTTTGATTTTTTTTTGTTTTTTTCAGAAATAAAAACATTAAAGATCATGCACACAAGCACACAAAACAAAATAAAAACAAGCACACAAAACAATCTATGAAGGTATGTAATGAAATGCAAAGAGGGATGAAAATTATACCTTCGCGTCGCTATTTGGCTAAGAAGCTAGAAATAGAATGAGACTTTAAAAATTTGCTCCTCACCAATCCTCCATCACACCTACATGAAAGGTGTTAAGTGTGACCTTGGAATCCAACAAGGTCCACGTGTGTTAGTCATTAAAGATTTATGAACCCAAACTTGTTTAAACTTGATATTTGTGTTCCTAAATTTACAATAATATGAAGTATGGCCTACACTATCACAAGTAAAGCACTTTGCATATTTGTTCTTTGCAATAGAGGGTACATTGTGGAATTTCTTGAATTTTTGCTTTTCAACGTTTTTCAGACCAAAACCAAGTCCTCTTCTATTATTTCCATATAATTGATTCTCTAAAATAGTGTCCAACGATTGTTTTCCCATAGAGAATTTCTTAATGGCTACTTCAAGATGAGAGACTTTGGTTTTTAATTGTTTATTTTCTTCCACAAGCATCGTGCATTTACTAATAAAAGCTCTCTTGTTTTCCTCTTCCTTCTTTTCAAATTCAATCATTTTTCTTTTAAAGTCATTATCCAACATGCAGAATTTATCATTAAGCTCTCTAATTACATAGTCTTTTTCAGTTTCGAGCTTATCAAATCAAGTTTAAGCATGCTAATTTGGTTTAATAATGAGGAACAAGAAATACAAGGAGCATTTTCATCAAAGCTTTCTTTTTCCTTCTTCATGACTTCAATAGTAGACTTACATGCATTAAGTTCAATTTTAAGTTTTTCATTCTCTTTAAACACCTTATCATCTCTATCTTGCATGTCGTAGTTCTGATTTTGGAGACATTCAATAGTGAACTCATGATCTACTATTTGATTTTGCATTTCTTCGCAAGTTTTAAGAAGTTCAGCTTTGCTACCTGACGGTTTCTCATCTTGGATGCCCATCAAAGCCATGCAAGAATGGGCTTCGTTTTCCTCCTCGCTTTCAGCTTCACTATCCATATCCCAAGTTAATACCTTCGCTTTTCCTTTTCCTTTAGCGAGCTGAGCAGTTTCATTTGGGCAATCCTTCATCAGATGTCCTCTTCCCTTGCATTTAAAACATTGCATTCTATCAGTAGATTTCTGATCATTAAATTGCTTGGAAGAATTATTAAAGTTAGAACGATTAAACCTGGGTGCCATTTTGTTTCTCCCATGCTTGGTCTTGATGAACTTTCTGAAGTTTCTCACCATTAGCGCTATGTCGTCATCATCATCTTCACTTTCGTCAGCTTTCAGAGCAAGGGGCTTTATGGCTTTCTCTTTCTCCTCAGGTTTCTCTCTTGCTTCAACATTTTGCAGTTCCAACTTATGGGACATCAAATTACCAATAAGGTCCTCCACCTTCAATTGAGACAATACGTTTGCTTCCTAGATGGCGGTGACCTTTGGTCTGAAAGAGCTTGGCAATGCTCTTAGGATCTTCCTCACTTGATCGAGGCTATCATATGACTTTCCAAGCGAGCTAGACTTGTAGACTATGTCGGTGAACCTCGCATACATCTCCGATATGCTCTCTGATGGTAGCATGCGAAATCCCTCGAACTCTGCACTCAAAAGAGACAGTCTAGACTCCTTTACCTGTGATGTTCCCTCGTGCGTCACCTCCAAAGTATGCCATATTTCCTGCGCAGTTAAACAATGTGAGATTCTATTATATTCAGATTTATCAAGTGCACAAATGAGAGCATTTATAGCTTTAGCATTTAAAGAATAAGATTTCCAATCATATCATCCCATTTGTCATTTGGTTTTTCAATCTCAACATTTTCTACTTTAATAACAGGCAGTTTATATCCTTTTTCAATTATTTGCCAAGCTTTATAATCAACATAAATAAGGTAGATTTTCATTCGATTTTTCCAATAGGCATAATCACCTCCATTAAATCTAGGGGGACGGGAAACAGACTGACCCTCAGCAAAAGCACTATCCATATGGTTATTCATGGTCAATCGTAGGCTAGATCCTAAAACCTGCTCTGATACCACTTGTTGAATCTGGATCCTAGCCTAGAGGGGGGGGGGGGGGGGGTGAATATGCTTATAAAAATAATTCGTGCAACCCACGAATAAGCACACACAGTTATAGCAGCAACAGGGTAAATAAAAAGCAAACACAGAGTACACAGCAGATTTACCCTGGTTCGGTCGTCCCAACGACCTACTCCAGCCCCCAAAGCAGAACTAGTATTGAATAGCGCAATAGGTACAAAACCACAAGTTAGAGCACGCTCAGAGCACCCTCTACGTATCTACACTCGCCAGGCTCTCAGTACCCCACACACAGTGTTTTCTCTCACTATCAATCCTAGTAAAGATTTATACCAGCTAGTCCCAAACTAGCTGGGTCCCACTTGTCTAGTCCCAACTAGACAAGTCCCAAAATAGTCACAGAAAATTGGTAAAGTTTTTTTCCTACAGAGAACGTTACACTAAGACACAAATAAAAGAGTTTAAAGGTTAGAAATGCTCAGTTCGTGTCCGTGTAGGCGTCTTTGTCCAATCAGCACGTCGTCAGCTCCAATCTGACGCAAACAGTGTCTCAATCCGACTCCTGGATGTCAAGTTATGCACTGGTCTGTGCACAAAGCAATTCAGTTCAAATCCTTATAATTGGGCGGTCGGTGTGCTCAGCAACTCCCTTTAAATAACTCGGTCGGTGTGCAGAGCAAATGCATTTCTCTTCGTTTTATACTCGGTCGGTGCGCACAGCAACTTCCTTTATAACCTCAGCCACGTCAGCGAAAACTTCGTGCTTCCGCTTCTTCGTATTCACGTGGTTCCCTGTCCACGTCAGCACGCAAATGAAGTTTTTGTCCGCTCAAATAATTCCGTTCGCATGCAACGACGATCTTCGACGTTCGTCTTCTCCGACAGTAGCGCGACGTCGGCGGCGTCAGGCGGCGGTGGCAGCTTCGACAGCGACGGGGTGCATTGGGCTTCAACTTCGGCGGACGGCTTCTACGGCGATACAGCGATGGCGAGGCAACTCGAACTCGACAGCGGCGGACGACCTCGACGGTGGGTTCTTTTGACGGTCTCTTCGTCTTCAGCAACGACATGCAGCGACGACTTCGACAGCGGCGGTGATCAGTCGTCTTCTCCGGTGAGGCAGCGGTGCTTCTCCAGCGTCGGACAGCTTCTACGGCAGTACGGCGACGTCGACTTCGTCGACTACAGCGACAACTCCTCCGACTCGTCCTAGGTCTCTCAGGCGGCGGCAACTTCGATCATCCATGGCGATGCGTGGCAACAACGTCTCGTCGACAGCAGCAAGCATTCGACTTTGGTTGATCAGCAGCACCGGCGGAGAGTTTTCTTTTGTCGTTCGACTTTGCTTCGATGACGACAGCGAGTTCTTTGGAGACGACTTCGGCGGCCTGCAGCTCTTCACGGATCTCAGCGAAGACTCCCTCTTCTTCGTGTTCTTCTCTGTCTTCTGATACACTGATGATGAAGGCTCTTTGAGCTTGAGGGTGCATGCGAGGAGCTATTGGGAATAGCTTGTGTGGGGTTTTGATTGAAGAAGATTACGTGAGCTTTTCCCTTGTGGCTTTGGCTTGAGAGAGGATTTGTTGGTAAAGATGGAGGGCTCTTTTGTTTTCGTGAAGCTTGAGGGTAGATCCCTTGTGAGGACTTTGTTTGAGACAAGCTAGGGTTAATAGGAGAAGGAGATACTTGATAAAGAAATTATTAGCCTAAGGCCTCCTCTTTATTTTCGTAAGCCACACAATTTTTGGTATCATCCGCAATGAGCTTTTTGGAATTTGTAGCCCCTCTTTTTGGTTGCCGCACAAAGTTTTTCATCCACCACAATGATATTTATATAGTAGTACTAGGGTTTCCATGTTGGCAATAGATATGATATTTGAATTGAAATATGGCTAGGAATAAGTTTGGCTAGGATGAGGACACTACCAACTAGGAAATTTGTAATTGGCTAGGGATTGGGTTGAATCAATCAATTTGGGATTTGATGTGTTGTTCAAAAAGATTTGAATTGATCCAATCACCAATTTGACCAAGTCCAACTTTCCTCTCCATTGACCAAGTCAAACTTCTTTGTGCATACATTCCCTTTCTCCCAATATGCTATACGAATAGCAATTCCGCCAAATAGTGAAAGTATATTGTTTCGCCAAGCCTGAAACACACTAAGCACACACGTTAGATATAACGACACGTTTGTCATCATCAAACAAAGAGATCCTAGATCGTTGCATCCAACAAACAGTACATTCGTTACCCCAAGTACCCGGCAGAGCTTTAGCCCGTTGATGGCAGCCTCGTACTCTGCCACATTGTTGGTCACTGAGAAGTTGAAGCGGAATGCATACTCCAGTAGGCTTCCCCTCGGGGTTTCAATTACAATGCCAGCTCCTCTTCTCGACCTCGTGGCTGATCCATCGATGTGGATGACTGACAGATTGCCTTCAAACTGTGTGGAAGTTGATCGAGGATTCTCATTGGCAAGTTGCTGTTGTCGAGTGTTCAGCCGGTCATCGGGCGGGGCTCCGCCACTCTCTTCGACCGTGCACTTTGCTACAAAGTCTGCGAGCTCCTGACCCTTGATCGTCACCCTGGGATTGTAGATGATGTCAAACTCGCTGAGCTCAACGCTGCATTTCAGCATTCGGCCCGATCTCTCCAGCCTCCTCAGATTCTTTTCAAGTGGCAAGTTGGTGTAGATGATAATGGAGTGCGCCTGGAAGTAGGGCGAGCTTCCTCGTCGTCAGAGTCGGGCAATAGGCAAACTTTTCGATGGGGCTGTAGCAGGTCTCCGCCTCCTGGAGCACCCAACTTGTGTAGTAGACCGGCCTCTGGATGCCCGTAACCTCTTTCACCAGGACCAATCTAACTACTTCTTCAGTGGTGGCGAGATAGAGGCCGAGCCGCTCTCCTTCCTCTGGCTTTGCGAGTAGCGACAGGCTATGTAGATAGGCTTTGAGTTCGCTAAAAGCTTGTGCACAGGAGTCGTCCCACTTGACCTCCTTCTTTATTCCATTCCTCTAGCCGAGGGCCTTTCGTAGAATCTTGAAGAAGGGAAGGGACCTTTCAGTGGACTTCGAGAGGAATCTCCTCAGAGTGACGATCCGGCCGTTCAACTTCTGTAAGTCTCTGATGGTCCTTGGCTTGCCTATGTTGATGAGAGTTGACATTTTGTCATGGTTGGCCTTGATTCCTTGCTTGGTGATCATGAAGCCGAGTAACTTTCCGGACCAGATGCCGAATATGCACTTCGTCGGGATGAGCCACAAGTTGTAGCGCTGCACTTTCTGGGAGGTGTCCTAAAGGTCGGTAAGATGATCCTCAGCCTTCTTTGACTTGACCAGCTTGTCGTTGATGTAGACCTCCAAATTTCTGTCGACCTGGGGTGAAAGATTTTGTTCACCATTCGTTGATAGGTTGACCCGCGTTCTTCAGTCCGAATGGCATCTTTGTGTAGCAGAACGTCCCCCGGTCGGTGATGAATGACGTGTTCTCCTCATCGTGGGCTGCCATCCAGATTTTATTATAGCATGAGAAGGCATCCATGAAGTTCAGCAGCTCGTACCCTGAGGTATTGTCCACCAGATGGTCGATCCTTGGCAGCGGGAAGCTATCTTTTGGACAGGCCTTATTGAGGTCGGTGAAGTCCACACTGCCTCTGGGCTTCTTCACCATCACCACATTAGCGAGCAAATTAGGGTAGCTCACTTCTCTAATGAACTTAGACTCGAGGAGCCGCTCCACCTCCTCGCCCGTAGCCTGCATTTTCTCTCCCACTGCGCTCTGCTTCTTCTGCCAGACTGCGCAAGCTTCCGGGTCGACGCGTAGTTCGTAGGTGATCACCGCTGGGTCGACTCCAAGCATGTCCAAGGGAAACCATGAAAAAATGTTTGCATTTGCCCTAAGGAGATTAATTAGCCCCACCTTCAGCTCTACAGGCAGCTTCATGCCAATAGACACTGTCTTCTCTACTTCCTCTGCCATTGGTACCTCCTCTACGTCCTCCATATGAGCTGGTCGTTGATGAGAGAAGTCCTCCCGATCGTCAAGGAGGTTGATTGACAGGGCTTGCTCAGACTTCTTATGTTTGGTAGAGTCGACGTAGGAACTTCGTGAGAGCTTCTGGCATCCCTGCACCTGCCTCACCCCGTGCGGAGTCTGGAATTTCACTATTTGATGCAGCAGGGAAGGGATAGCTTTAAATGCGGTCATGTAAGGCTGCCCAATGATGCCGTTGTATGCTGAGGCGACGACGACGATGACGAACTGAGTTATTTGAGTGACGACCTTTGGCCTCTACCCAGGGTGTCTGGCAGCGTAATTACTTTGACAATTGGCATCGAATGGTCGGTGAAGCCGAACATCGGGCCCAAGCGTGGCTTCAGCTCCGCCTCATTCAATCCCATCTTATGGATCATGGACAAGAAAAGGATATCACATGAGCTGCCTGTGTCGACCAGGAGCTTGCTCACAATAGCTGGCCCTTTGAGAGCTTTGATGATGATGTCATCTTAATGTGGCAGCTCGACACCCTCCAGGTCATCATAGAGAAGAAAATAGGGGGATGAGCTACTTTTCTCCGCTTTACCCCTGTATCGGTAACTACCGTCATAATCTTTCGGGCATAAGTCTTCCTCGTCGACGCTGATGTACTGCCCTGGAATGGCCCGCCACAGATTACATCCACGCGCAAGATCAACTCGGGCCTATGGTGGGCCACTTGCGTGGTGTCGTGGGTCGGCTGAATAGCTCTTGTGGCGCTCCTCCATCGCGGTCTAGTCTTCCCTGGTCGCCGAATCTCCAGAGATGCCCGCCTTGGATCAGTCGCTCTATGTCCTTCTTCAGTGCGTAGCACTCGTCGATATCATGCCCTTGCCGATGATCATCCCATCTTGGCCGCTCACTGGGCCTCACGTCAATACGGGGGCTTTGGCTGGTGCAGCCTCCTTCATCATCCCCAACACCTCCTCGCTTAGCATATACTTCTCTGCTCAGGCGAAGAGGGCGTCGAGGTTGGCAGACGGATCATGGAGTATTGATTTTAGCAGAATTCTGTTCACCAAACCCGTCTTGAAGACTGACACGACGAGCTCATCTCTGTAGCTCGTTATGTTGAGCCTCTCCTCACTGAAGCGCTGTAGGAAATTACGAATGTTCTCCCCCTCCTTCTGGACTATCGTAAAGAGATAGTCTGACGCCTTTCTCCTCCTTCTCCCTGCCAAGAACTACTGACAGAACTTGCAGGATAGGTTGCCGAACGTATCAATGGAGTGGTTGGATAGGCCGTTGTACCACTCCACTGCCGACTTCTTCAAGGTCATCTGGAAAGCTCGATAGAGTAGGGCATCATACGCTCCATGGATCTTCATTACTCACCGGAACCACTGCATGTGCTCCAGGGGATCACCTGAACCGTCATACAGTTCAAACAAATTGAGATAGTTTGAACCTATGGGGTACCGGGGTTGAGATCTCCCTTTGGGTCAGCAGGTTGGATTCTTCGAGGCTGGGGGGAAGCATTGGCAACCTTCAGGAGACATCCCTGCCCCCTCGATGCTCTCGCCGCTGGTTGGAATTGTCATATGAGCCACCTCGGTGCTTAAAGGCATCCCTCCCTCGCCCCCGAGAGTCGGGCTATGGTCATGGCTTCTCCGCCGCCGGTCATGAAGCCTTGGAGAGTGGCGACCTGGCCGAGGGGGGGACTTCTTCTACGGTGGGCGTGCCCTTCTCGTCTCGTGCTTGGCGATCTCCCATGATGGAGGCTTTCTGCTTGATCCAGATGGGACTCTCTCGAACTATCAAGGCCGATGCCAGGGGGCTCCTCGGCTACCCCCTTGAGGCCTCTCCCTCGCGACGGTGATGAACTGATGCTGTTGGAGGGCTGATTCTTCATCCAATGCCTTTGATGAACAGCCTCCTCCTCCTCATCGAACTGCCTCTGCAGAGAGACAGCTTCTTCTTCTTCGAATCTCCTTTGCTTTGCGACCGCTTCTTCGTCAAATTGAAGGGAGGATGTCTCTCTTTACATTGCGGGGTCTGGAGGGGCCTTCTGATGGATGTGGCCTGGCCTGCCTAGCGACGGCCCAGTTTTCCATCAGTTTGGAGAAGTTCTCGATACTATGGTAGACACCACGGCCGTGTCCTAAATGATCGCGACCGACCCTCGAGGGGTAGATTCATTGGGGGAGTCCTTCTGGGAGAGGGGTTCTCATTGGCCATTGGCTGCTTGCCGTGACGGTGACTACGGTGGCTACGTGCGGTGTCTGACATGCGTGTAACCCAAGATTCCCACAGACAGCACCAATTGTTGCGGGTCAAGTCCGTTCAACAATAAGATTTGTATTAAATGGGAATCACAGATACAATGATTACAAATTAGGGGTTGATGGCAAGATTAGCACGACTCGGAGCACGCTTCGGGAGCGAAGAATCTGAGGTTGCCTGATGGTCGCCAAAGGTCGTCGACTCCCGATAGCTGAGGCGGGCTTCATACGAGAATAATAACTCGTCAGAAAGGCGGGGTTGACTGTCAATCCTTGGCCTCTCCGATCCTTAAGTCAGTGAATAACTTGTATGGAGTATGTCGAACACGCTGGACGACCTTAAGGTAGATTGGCGTGGCAAGCTTATGAGGACGCAATAAATATATGGAGGATATCCGACCTTGAGTATGGAATTAGAGTTAGAGATTTCAACCGACCAACCTCTTCCTTGGTGGATGGAGGGGGGTATTCATAGGGATGATAGTCTTCTTTTCGCCGTTCAATCAGTTGTCGAGTCTACTTAGCTGGAGCGCAAGTGAAGAACTGATAGGTCGGCAGGGGTGTCAGAGATATTTGCATATTAATGGGTGTTAGAGGGTGTCAGACTTATTAATGCATTAATAGGGGATGCGATGTGTAACGACATGTTTTCATCAAGACAAAGTATTTACGTATTTTCAATTTTTAAACTATTTATAATGGTTTGTCAGGAGTTTTACTGATTTCAAAAATTTCTTATAAAAATATTTTGAAGTACCAGACTAGTTATGGAGTATTTTAGTAAGATCGGATTTCATCAAATACTCAAAGTGTTTTTGATAAAATTCATTTTCAGTTATTACCGTTTTGACTTAATGAATTTATTTTCTATACAAATATCATCAAAACGATTTCAAACTTTTGCAGTAACATTCAATGATCATTTAGGGCTTCTCACATTAATTTCGTAATTTTCTGAAGTCAAATCAATAGGAAACCCGCAAACCTGCTTCCTAAATGTTTTGACTTAAAACTAGTATCCGCGTAGCTCAAACCCTGAAACAGACTTCATATTCGCGATCCTCGTGACGATACGATCCCGTGGGTATGTTTTCGTAATTTTTCGACCACGTTTTGTTTCAGGGGCAGAATCGTAATTTCGGTTATGTATTTCACTAATTACTTTCGCTAATAGGGTTTTACCTTAATTAGCCAACCCTAATTAATTTTATCACATAACCCCTACCCATATTCCAACACGAGCTTCATGCATCACCTCATATTCCACACTTAGTCTTACCCATCATAAACACCTACCTAATGTAATTAATACCATTAGTAATATTTAATTGTTATTGTTAACTATAAATTAAACCCCCTTCCCCTTTCTTCCCTCAGGCTCAGCCCAAGCCATGCACTCACACACGCTAACCCAACCCGCTACCCTCTCAGACTCTCTCCTTCCCCGTTCTCTCGTTTGAAGGCCCGACACCCGCCCGTCTTCCTCCGAGCACACCACCCACCTGCTCCGCCTCCGCTCGCCGGAGCTCCGCCACCGGCCGGCCACTGCCACCGTGCACCCTCTCCTCCGGCCGGCCACCTTCCGCTCCTCCCCCGGACGGCGCCCCACCAGAGGACCCCTGCATAAGTTTAAAAAAAAAGAAAACACACAGAACCCGTGCGCGCACGAAGGCGGAAGAGCATCAACTCACGCACGCACAGGCGTTTGAAACCACAGGCAGTGAGTTTGGGGGTTTTAAATAATAATATTATATTAGTTTATATAATGACTTTTTGATATAGGTATCGGATGACGCAACGGATACCACCAGAAGATCCGCGTCTTCGTCACGAACGTGTAGACGCCAGTTTCGTCTCGATCCGATACTTAGTTTTCAAGTTATGATTTTTCAAAGTATATTGTTATAGTTTTAATACGTATAAATACGTATATACTCGTATAAATCCGTGTATATGTAGATATAAATGAGTTTAATTGGTTTAAAATTCATAGTAAAATAATTAAAGATTAGAAAAATACAAGGCCAGGCTCAGAAAATCAGAAATGACATTCTGGACCCAATGGCACTAGTTTCGTCTCAATCGGACGCTTAGATTTTCCAGAATTAATTTTTAAGTCTAAAAGTTAAATAGGATATTTTCATTCAAAAATCAGTAACTTGCTATTTTCACGTGAAGTGATATGTGATAAAAATATATGTCGTAATACTCTTCGAGACGGTCATTTTGACAGTTCATTTGCAACTTTCCGATATAGATTGCATCCAGAAGAAATGTTTGAATAATTACGTACTTAATTAAAAATTAGTTTTTAAACCTATTTTGAACTTTTAAAAATTATAAAAATTACTATAGTCTTCCGAAAAATATTTCCTCTTATAGTAAAATTATTTTCCTTATATCTAGCCTATAGAAAAATTTAGAACAGTTTTTGACGACGTTTCAATTGATTATAAAAATCAAAACGACCGATTAATTAGATTGAAAATAGGGTAGCCTGTAACTAATGATTTCTTGTGTTTGCAGGTATTAATTCTCGTGCACCAGCATCTTTAAAAGCTCTAGCTCCAATCTTGTCTTACCACGACGATCTCAAAAAGAGTAAGTAACTCTAATTCTAACTTTAGAAACTTAGCCTGTGTACTTGTATGAACTTAGGACATGACATCTAGTCTCAGAAAAGCTTTTGACTTGAACCAACGATTAGAGACCTAATTAACTAATAAATAGTGGAATGATCAACGGACTGAACTGATATAATGCACTTTTATGGAATTAGATATCATAGTCGTTGGACTTCAAAGTATTGCTCGGACTAAATTGAGATAGTACACTTTTATGGAATTAAAAATCGTAGTTGTTGGACTTCAAAGCATTGCTCAGGACTCAATTGAGATAGTGCACTTTTATGGAATTAGATATCATAGTTGTTGGACTTCAAAGCACTGCTCAGGACTTATATTCTCTGTTGAGGCTTCTGCCTTGACTTTTCAACAAGTAAATACCACATATATATGTATTTGTTGTACTCATTGATGGATGTATTGTTGTACACATTGTTGGATGTACTAAATGATGGGCCTATGAGGCCATACGGATACGGATACGGATATGGATACAGACAGGGATACTGATACGGTTATAAATGTGAAATGTGATACACCGCGGGTTAAGGGGTAGTCTTGAGCTACGAGGTGTGCGGGAGTGACTGGGTCCACCCGATTTGGTAAGCTGTACCATCACCCTAAAAGGGGATGGTAGGTAGATATTCCGCGAGTTGCTCCGTGGGATGGGTGCACTTCTGGTTGCATATCGTACACTCGAGCTAATACTTTTGCACTAGCTAATTGATATAGGGCGCATGAGGCCATATTGATACGAACACTGATACGAACATTGGACTATGATAATGCACGGGATACGGGGTAGTCTTGAGCTACGAAGTGTGCGGGAGTGACTGGGTCCACCCTTATTAGTTAAGCTGTACCATCACCCTGTAGGAATGGTAGGTAGATATTCCACGAGTTCCTCCGTGGGATGGGTGCACTTCTGGTTGCATATCGTACACTCGAGCCAAGGCTGATGCACTAGTTTGATTGCTGTATTGTACTCATGGTTGTTTGTATTGTCGGAACACACTAATGGGCCTTCGGGCATTTACGGAGCACATTTACGGAGCACACTATTGGGCCCTAGCAGCATTTAAGTCTGATGCACTAGTTTGATTGATGTTGCACTAATTGATAATTGATTGATACCATTGCTTCAGTCACGACTACTACTATTCTACGGACTAAGTCGAGACTACTCGAACGTGATAGAACGGTTTAATAATGAGCGGTCTTGAATTACGACCGAATCAGTGTCTAGAAAGGAATGGGAAGGGGGTTGGTCAACCAAGGGACTTGTTCCTGTGGTCTTTGAAGTGACATGTGCCTTCAAGCCCTGACTGACTGGCTGATTTGGGAGTTAAAGTTAGACTTCTTATTATTAGGCCATCGTACACTATTAGATAGTCAATCGACGCTCACCTTCTTAAGTGTTGCTACATCTTAAGTGTTGCTACAACCACCTGGATGTCTAACTATCGTCATCACATTGTCTGTTGATCAAAATATCATTTCTACCACATGCCACGCCACAATCGTTACTTTTGCACTTGTACAATCATCTTTACTTTATGCATCACTTCTGAATAGTTACCAGTATTCTCTCTTACATACCTGTCAGCTCATACTTTACTTTTTGTACCTATCTGACCATCTTTTGTTTACTATAATCTGTTCCATACTTTTGCACTACTTGGTTTCTATTGCTAGAATTGTTATGAGTTACCTACGGTTCCATTTCTGTGGCACCGCAGACGACGTACATATGGAGGCAGATGCTCTAGAGTTAATAGCGCCAGAATTTGACCATGAGTCTGCAGCTTTCAGAGTTGTTTCCAGTTATATTTACTTTCCTTCATGTACGATTGTTGGACCATTTTTACAATATGGATGTAATAATTGGACACTATTTGGGTATTTTGTACATCTCTGCATCGTGGCTATTTTGATTTCACTGGTTAACTGCAGGACCTGCGCAAATATCCAAAAGTAACAGGCCCAGGAATCGGGTCGTTACAGCTTTGGTGGCCCACGCAGGTCCACGCTACCTACCTCGTGAACAATATAGCAAGATCAGGGTGTACGGTATAAATTACTCAAATAGAACCCTCGAGTACAGGATGTATCGAGTGTTCACCTGTATTGGACATACAGGTGAAGCGTCCTTATTGACATCTTCATTAGGTCTTCCTTGATTCCCATCACTCTTGATGACCTTTTGATTGACCTTGAAAACTCGCTACGTCTATTTTAAGGAGGGTGGCTCGACAACGGAAGTAAAAGACACTCAGAAGTATTGGAGGATGATGCTAAAGGATTTGAGATGAGCCAAACCCGACGTGCAAGTATAGGTTGTTACGTCTTCTTGAGATCGTATTTGAGATCATGTTTCTATTCTAACCCCTACTTTCTATCTAGTGCCCGATTTTCCATAAGTTTGAATTCCTTTCCCACCTACCACCTGCCCCCTCATTATTGCTTTTTGTCCTCATCCTCTCCTCGAGCCCCGTTCATGCCTAACCCTACCCTACCGACGACTTTCGGTACCCCTCTTTTCTTTAAAAGACCCCCTCTTCTTCCCCACCAAGCCATCCTGTGGTTTCCCCTAAGCCGTATCGACTTCCACTCCTCTTCCCGGCCTCTGCCCCAAGCGAACTCGACCCATCTCGCCTCAAGCTCCTCCGACCTCACCCGAAACTCTACCACCCCACCTTACTCCGGTGACACCCATCACGTCAATCAGTCACAGCCACCATAAATTGACAACCACAGATGGCCCTCCGACGATATATTTTGGGATTTTTGGCCTTGGCGACGACCCTCGCCACCACTGTGTGGCTGAGATCTTGGGAAGCCATTATCCTTGGGCTTCTCTTGAGCTCTCTGCCCTGGGTCTCCCCAGACTGATGTCCCGTTTAGGCTTCCTCTTGCGACTACTCCTTTTGGTTTGCGGAAAAGTGTGTTTTTGGTTGTTTACTTGTTGGGTAATGTTGGGTGTTGCGAATGTCAAGTATTGGTCTACAGAAGGAGTGATGGCGATGCTTATTGGCATGATTTTGGCCTTGGGAGTTGAAGTTGGATGTAGGCCTTGTGCTTGGCTCTAGATGAGAGCTTGGATCTTGCCTTATTGTGGGATATTATGGAGATTGATGGAAGGAATACTAGAAGTGAGTACTGATTTTGGGTGTTGGCCCTGTACTTACCTTTGGGCGTTGATCTGGACGATAGCATGTGGTTGGGCATTATGGAGATTGATGTTGTTGGTACCTGTGGATTAATCGTTACATTCTATATTATGAACAACATATGTGGCTAGATCCAGTTAGTCCCTAGTAGCACGAATAAACTTTATGGTCTTCCGATTTATGTGGTTTAAATAGCTTGCTACTGGCTTATCACCTCAGGTTCTAAGTTCGAACAGATGTTGTCATCATAATAGCCCTCATTTTCATGTGATGTTATCATCTCATGTTAATTTTCGACTACTTGAGAAGTCAGAGTAACTATTGTAATGATACTAGTCTCAGGAATAGTTACGGAAGCTATGGTGATGTCAATAGTATGTATTCATATGTAACATCTCTTGTTTTCTAGATGCTATGATATCACATTATATTTCATGTTATTTACAACCTATTTTACTAGATTACTATCTTTTCTATCATTTATTTGCTTGAGCTTCTTCATAACAAAGATTATTTGTTTAAGAAATTCCGAGGACGGAATTATTTTAAGGAGGGTAGGATGTAACGTCATGTTTTCATCAAGACAAACTATTTACGTATTTTCAATTTTAAAACTATTTTATAATGGTTTGTCAGGAGTTTTACTGATTTCAAAAATTTCTTATAAAAATATTTTGAAGTACCAGACTAGTTATGTAGTATTTTAGTAAGATCGGATTTAATCAAATACTCAAAATGTTTCTGATAAAATTCATTTTCAGTTATTACCGTTTTGAATTAATGAATTTATTTTCTATTCAAATATCATCAAAATGATTTCAAACTTTTGCAGTAACATTCAATGATCATTTAGGGCTTCCCACATTAATTTCGTAATTTTCTGAAGTCAAATCAATAGAGAACCCGCAAACCCGCTTCCTAAACGTTGTGGCTTAAAACTAGTATCCGCGTAGCTCAAACCCTGAAACAGACTTCATATTCGCGATCCTCGTGACGATACGATCCCGTGGGTATGTTTTCGTAATTTTTCGAACACGTTTTGTTTCAGGGGCAGAATCGTAATTTCGGTTATGTATTTCACTAATTACTTTCGCTAATAGGGTTTTACCTTAATTAGCCAACCCTAATTAATTTTATCACCTAACCCCTACCCATATGCCAACAAGAGCTTCATGCATCACCTCATATTCCACACTTAGTCTTACCCATCATAAACACCTACCTAATGTAATTAATACCCTTAGTAATATTTAATTGTTATTGTTAACTATAAATTAAACCCCCTTCCCCTTTCTTCCCTCAGGCTCAGCCCAAGCCATGCACTCACGCACGCTAACCCAACCCGCTACCCTCTCAGACTCTCTCCTTCCCTGTTCTCCCGTTTGAAGGCCCGACACCCGCCCGTCTTCCTCCGAGCACACCACCCACCTGCTCCGCCTCCGCTCGCCGGAGCTCCGCCGCCGGCCGGCCACCGCCATCATGCACCCCCTCCTCCGGCCGGCCACCTTCCGCTCCTCCCTCGGACGGTGCCCAACCAGAGGACCCCTGCATAAGTTTCAAAAAAAAGAAAACACACAGAACCCGCGCGCGCACGAAGGCAGAAGAGCAGCAACGCACGCACGCACAGGCGTTTGAAACCACAGGCAGTGAGTTTGGGGGTTTTAAATAATAATATTATATTAGTTTATATAATGACTTTTTGATATAGGTATCGGACGAAGCAACGGATACCACCAGAAGATCTGCGTCTTCGTCACGAACGTGTAGACGCCAGTTTCGTCTCGATCCGATACTTAGTTTTCAAGTTATGATTTTTCAAAGTTTATTGTTATAGTTTTAATACGTATAAATACGTATATACTCGTATAAATCCGCGTATATGTAGATATAAATGAGTTTAATTGGTTTAAAATTCATAGTAAAATAATTAAAGATCAGAAAAATACAAGGCCAGGCTCAGAAAATCAGAAATGACATTCTGGACCCAATGACACTAGTTTCGTCTCAATCGGACGCTTAGATTTTCCAGAATTAATTTTTAAGTCTAAAAGTTAAATAGGATATTTTCATTCAAAAATCAGTAACTTGCTATTTTCACGTGAAGTGATATGTGATAAAAATATATGTCGTAATACTCTTCGAGGCGGTCATTTTGACAGTTCATTTGCAACTTTCTGATACAGATTGCATCCAGAAGAAATGTTTGAATAATTACGTACTTAATTAAAAATTAGTTTTTAAACCTATTTTGAACTTTTAAAAATTATAAAAATTACTATAGTCTTCCGAAAAATATTTCCTCTTACAGTAAAATTATTTTCCTTATATCTAGCCTATAGAAAAATTTAGAACAGTTTTTGACGACGTTTCAATTGATTATAAAAATCAAAACGACCGATTAATTATATAGAAAATAGGGTAGCCTGTAACTAATGATTTCTTGTGTTTGCAGGTACCAATTCTCGTGCACCAGCATCTTTAAAAGCTCTAGCTCCAATCTCGTCTTACCACGATGATCTTAAAAAGAGTAAGTCACTCTAATTCTAACTTTAGAAACTTAGCCTGTGTACTTGTACGAACTTAGGACATGACATCTAGTCTCAGAAAAGCTTTTGACTTGAACCAACGATTAGAGACCTAATTAACTAATCAATAGTGGAATGATCAACGGACTGAACTGATATAATGCACTTTTATGGAATTAGATATCATAGTCGTTGGACTTCAAAGTATTGCTTGGACTAAATTGAGATAGTACACTTTTATGGAATTAAAAATCGTAGTTGTTGGACTTCAAAGCATTGCTCAGGACTCAATTGAGATAGTGCACTTTTATGGAATTAGATATCATAGTTGTTGGACTTCAAAGCACTGCTCAGGACTTATATTCTCTGTTGAGGCTTCTGCCTTGACTTTTCAACAAGTAAATACCACATATATATGTATTTGTTGTACTCATTGATGGATGTATTGTTGTACACATTGTTGGATGTACGAAATGATGGGCCTATGAGGCCATACGGATACGGATACGGATATGGATACAGACAGGGATACTGATATGGTTATAAATGTGAAATGTGATACACCGCGGGTTATGGGGTAGTCTTGAGCTACGAGGTGTGCGGGAGTGACTGGGTCCACCCGTATTTGGTAAGCTGTACCATCACCCTAAAAGGGGATGGTAGGTAGATATTCCGCGAGTTGCTCCTTGGGATGGGTGCACTTCTGGTTGCATATCGTACACTCGAGCTAAGACTTTTGCACTAGCTAATTGATATAGGGCCCATGAGGCCATATTGATACGAACACTGATATGAACATTGGACTATGATAATGCACGAGATATGGGGTAGTCTTGAGCTACGAAGTGTGTGTGAGTGACTGGGTCCACCCTTATTAGTTAAGCTGTACCATCACCCTGCAGGAATGGTAGGTAGATATTCCACGAGTTGCTCCGTGGGATGGGTGCACTTCTGGTTGCATATCGTACACTCGAGCCAAGGCTGATGCACTAGTTTGATTGCTGTATTGTACTCATGGTTGTTTATATTGTCGAAACACACTAATGGGCCTTCGGGCATTTACGGAGCACATTTACGGAGCACACTATTGGGCCCTTGCGGCATTTAAGTCTGATGCACTAGTTTGATTGATGTTGCACTAATTGATAATTGATTGATACCATTGCTTCAGTCACGACTACTACTATTCTACGGACTAAGTCGAGACTACTCGAACGTGATAGAACGGTTTAATAATGAGCGGTCTTGAATTAAGACCGAATCAGTGTCTAGAAAGGAATGGGAAGGGGGTTCGTCAACCAAGGGACTTGTTCCTGCGGTCTTTGAAGTGACCTGTGCCTTCAAGCCCTGACTGACTGGCTGATTTGGGAGTTAAGTTAGACTTCTTATTATTAGGCCATCCTACACTATTAGATAGTCAAGCGACGCTCACCTTCTTAAGTGTTGCTACATCTTAAGTGTTGCTACAACCACCTGGATGTATAACTATCGTCATCACATTGTCTGTTGGTCAAAATATCGTTTCTACCACATGCCACGCCACAGTCGTTACTTTTGCACTTGTACAATGATCTTTACTTTATGCATCACTTCTGAATAGTTACCAGTATTCTCTCTTACATTCCTGTCAGCTCATACTTTACTTTTTGTACCTATCTGACCATCTTTTGTTTACTATAATCTGTTCCATACTTTTGCACTACTTGGTTTCTATTGCTAGAATTGTTGTGACTTACCTACGGTTCCATTTCTGTGGTACCGCAGACGACGTACATATGGAGGCAGATGCTTTAGAGTTAATAGCGCTAGAATTTGACCATGAGTCTGCAGCTTTCAGAGTTGTTTCCAGTTATATTTACTTTCCTTCATGTACGATTGTTGGACCATTTTTACAATATGGATGTAATAATTGGACACTATTTGAGTATTTTGTACATCTCTGCATCGTGGCTATTTTGATTTCACTGGTTAACTACAGGACCTGCGCAAATATCCAAAAGTAACAGGCCTGGGAATCGGATCGTCACACGATGGGCTACCATCAGTTCTCGCCCTTAACCCCTGGCATTAATGGGGACCTAGGTGGCCCTACGTCACATTGTCAGAGATATTTATGCTAGGCCGCCCTTGGTTAGAGCCGAGCTCGGCGACCGAGCTCGATGTCTTCGGAGCGTCTGGCCGTGCTTCCTGCGATGAGGGCAGGCGACCTTCCTTTGTCTACCCTGATTGCAAGCTTGTCGCTCGGTGAGGCAAACTTCCCAGTGTCGCGGAGACATTCTGTTTGGGCTTCAAATAAATGGGCCTTAATTATCTGGGCCGGCCTTAAGGCTGTAACACTCCTTATCTATCTATTTGTTCTTTAATGGTTTGTGAGTAGTATTTTAATCTAGGGCTAGGTTAATCTCTTCTGTGGATTGATTATGGGCTGAATTCATTGTTTGGCTATTGAACCGTCATATTAGGGTAATGCTTAGGAGGATTATTATCCATGTATAGTTATTTCTTAGATTGATGGCCAACGGCAGTTGTGATTATTCTAAGGTTCCAATCCTTACGTGCGATTTATACTAATTACACCACCAATGGGAGTTAGGGCGTAATGAGAGCCCTCCTAGCATAGAACGAGTTTCTATCCCTAAAAATGGCTGAACAGTGGTTGGGGAATATTTTCTTCTTAATGCATCTCTCGTGTGGCTACGCGCTACGGGAGTATGTTTAGTCACAAGAGGGATAGTCGTGTCATGCATCACGGAAATGGGGGGAACGAGATAACTTGAGGGAAGACCCTATCATGACATCACAGAAGTGGGGGGATAGGTGATTTCCAATAGTTCAGACAACATCACCCTAGGATGATTTAATAGACACACAACGAGTCCATTCCCGTGTTCAATCCACATTAGAGTGATACCTAGCCCTAAAGCCCTTTCATTCTATTTGTTTCTCCATAATCTATACATATTCCACATATCCCTCACGTAGCTAACCATGACCTATGATTGAGTTAGTACTCAATTACCCAACATCTCTGTGGACGTCCCATTAACTCTACGACGACAGCTATGCGCTTACGGTTATAAATATTAAAGCTCTATAAGTCAGCAGCACAAGTTAGGAAATAAAAGAAGTAGAAATAAGATAAAAAGAAGAAAACGTAGTCTATTAAACCCTACACAAAATGCGAAGTCAAGCCGATTGCCTCCCTGACAACGTCACCATAAAACTTGTTGAGGGTCTTAAAATATGTTTCGTAAGCGTACAGTGTTGTAGTAAGTGAGTGTCAAGCACAAGGGGGGTGAAGGCTTGATCAAGGATAAGTGTCGAGTTTTGTATAGCTAAGTGAGTGATATATTGAGGGTGCGATGTTGATCGAATTAGAAGGTTATCAAATATGAAGAAATGCTGGGGCTAATGTGTCACCGCTATCATTGATTATGTGCCGGATGGATCTAGTTTCTCAATCCAATAGGTGTTGCAGGGTAGAACTCACGTACAATGAATTTGTATTATGGGAAACCAAGGGTACGGTGGTTATGCTAATGACGAGATTAGGGTAGGCTATTTGACAGGTGATTAGTGGGGTGATGAGGCTAAGCTTGTTGCGGAAGCTGTAACGACCGGTTTTTGTAATGACTATTATATATATATATATATTATGGATGTTCTCTCCTTGTATGCCTTTCCTTGTCAGACGTCCTTACGATGAACTTCATCTTGGCCGTATCTTAGAGCTAGAGTGATCCTAGAAGCCATAGGAATCTTCCCGAAGCTTCGCGCTTCGTTTCGGCACTTTTCGTGCATCTTAGTTGGTTCAAGAAGGAGAACCAACCGACTAGATTGCAATCTAGTCGATCGGCAACTCTTCAGGAACCGATTAGTTCATCTTGTATAATTTCATCTAAGTTACTGTTTACGTTTAGTCAGTCTAAGCACATTCTTCGACCGACTAGTTCTCAAACTAGTCGGTTAGAACTTGTACTCAGACCGACTAATTCTGAGTTCTTCTGAATAGCCGAGTTACTGTTTGTAGTTAGTCGATCAAAGAACATCTACCGACCGACTAGTTCTCAAACTAGTCGGTTAGAGTTCCTTCTCTGACCAACTAACTCTCAGTACTTAATATCTATCTAATTTTACCCTTAGTCGGTCTATGAACAATCACCGACCGACTAGTTTCCAAACTAGTCGGTTGACGGGCCTTCACAGACCGACTAAATCTGTCTACCCTGTACCAACCCTGTTCACTGTTTGTTTTTAGTCGGTCTCAGTTGGACGACCGACCGACTAGTTCCCAAACTAGTAGGTCGACCACTCTTCACTGACCGACTAAATTGACCCAGAAACCCTAGGTTAAGTCGTAGCCGCCGTTTTTATTTCTATTTAAACCCTATGCGTTTTCTATTCTTTCTTCACTTTTCTTAGCCGATCTTCTTCCCCAATCATCCCTCAGCCTTCCTCTTGCCATTTTTCTTCCTCCCGTGCTCCATCTCACTCTCCATTGCACCGGCACCACCCCGTAGGCTGCCGGCCGACCCCGAAAACCCTAAATTCTCCTTTTCTCCAGATTTTCCCCACAATCTCCCATCTCCAGATCTGTTGTTTTGCCGCTGCGAGGAATTCTTTTCAACCGTAGTTCTTCGGGATCGCTTCTTCCGTTGCCGTGCTAGATCCGATTTGGCAACGGCAATCCGAAATCCAGCGAGATCTTCTCCTACCTGCAGATCCGTAGGCGTCTCGATCTTCGTTTCATAAACGGTTAGTAAATCTACCCTCAAATTCCCATAACCCACACTGTAAATTAGAAAACCCTAATTAAAAATGGATTACTAGACGTTATAGGATTCCAATGCAATCCGGATTAGAACTCTCAAATCTGATTTTCTGTTTTGCCATAACAGCGAACCCAAATCCCCGTAGAATAGAGATCTTGAGACTCGACGATCAACAACCTCGGTGTCAGGCAAGTGAAACTTGCCAACCTTGTTTTAGGCCATGTTTTAGGCCGTTACATTGTTTTAGCGTGAAAGAGACTAGACCATGAAATGATAGCGGTCTAGGCGCAAATTCAAATTCTAGCTTGACAACGAAGCTAGAATTGCCTTGTCATGTCATGTCATGCATTGCCTATTATGTTTAATTTCTTTAACGGTACACAATTTCCATTCGAATATTCGTCATGTGCATCCATTTTACATGTCATCTGTTTGCATGTTGCATCGTAGCACACGCTACAAATCCTTGTACAAATCCGTGTTTCCGGCTAGGCACCTGCTATGCGGGCATAACCCTACGTCATACTTGTTAAAACACTTCCTGGCTCGTGATCCAGAAGCGAGCATTCCATGTTTGGGGGTAAAGCCCTGGCTCGATACACGTGGAGGGGTAGGGATAAACGGTCACTTGAGCGTAGGAGTTGGCCTGTACAGCCACTCTAGCCAAAGGGCGGAATCTCTGTGCACGACGTGCTTACATACTTGTACTTGTCCTTGTGAATGTTAAATTGTTCCATGCCATGTTAAACGTTTCCATGCCATGTTTTACCTGCCATGCTATAAATCATGCCATGTCATAAACTGCTATTACTTTACTTGTCGTTTTCATTGCATAAAATGTCATGTCATACTATACTCTAGAACTACTAGGTTGTTTCTCCTTTCCTTTAGTTTCCTTGCACAAAGTCTTGTAGACTTTGCTGACATGTGCCCATTCTCTTTGGGTAATGCATGTTAGTTGCTGAGCCGGAGTCTGCTGTTGAGGGCGACGAGTTCGTGGAGTTCGTGCCCGATCCCGTTGTTGACGTCGAGTACGAGGACACCGGTGACCAGTCCTAGTGTTCCTTCGCAGTTCTTCCTTTAGTTGTTGTTGTTTGTTGGTGAGTAGCACCTTTTTGTTAGTCGTTATCTTGTTGGCCATGCTGGGCCTGATCACTCCGTATTTTACACCTTTTTTTGCATGTTTGCATGCCATTTAGATCGCTCAAATTGTGTTTTTCACGTTTATTCGACAATATTGCGATGCTTTTCACGATTTGTTGTTTTTGTCGCATTTCAGGAGATTTGGAGTGATTTGGAGTGATTCTGAGATGCACCCACTCCGGAGTGTCACCGACGACTCTCTTGAGGGGTATTTTACGATTCAAGAGGAGTGGAAGAAGAAAGAACGTCGTAGGAGCGACGAGGAGGCAAAAATAAGAAGAATGGGCATTTTCAGCATGCCACTCGGCCGAGTGAAGGAGTCACTCGGCCGAGCATAGACAGCCCGCTCGGCCGGCCAGATCGGACACGCAACAGAGCCAATATCAGCGTGCACTCGGCCGAGCATCGCCATACCACTCGGCCGAGCACCGAGTCATCTCTCACCCGAGTGGAGCCAAGACGACTGCATCAAAAATGTTGAACTCTCTGGAATCCCTCAGTCAGCCCCAAAGACCGACTCGGCCGAGTGACGAACGACCGTCCGCCCGAGTGAAGAACGCCCACCGGCCGAGTGAAGAAAAGTCACTCGGCCGAGTGACCTCCGAGGAGACGACCCCCAAGACCCCCAACTCTCTGGAATCTGTCAAGGTCTCTCACTCGGTCGAGTGACATTTGTCACTCAGCCGAGTGAGTCGCGCTGCCTGTAGCGTAAACTGCGATTTTGAGGCTGCGCAGGGGCATTTGCGTCAGTATTTTTGGGCGATTTTGGGGGGTATTTAACCCCAGTTTTTAACCTAGTTTAGGGAGCTTTTTTCAGAACTTTTGGCAGCCTTTTTAGATTAACTTTTTAGGAATTAGATTTAGCTTTTAGGGAGGAGAGAAAAGTGATAATTTGTTGGATGCTATTTTGTTCTTCATTGGTTTGTCTCTCTCCCTCAAAAACTCCATTTTTATTGATATTTTGAATGTTGCTATGAATTCCATTGATTTTATTTGTGAATTTCTATTGAATTGCATGATGAATTGTGAGTAGTTCTATCGTCTTAGGGCGTAGGGATGAACCCCTACGAACCCTATTTCTAATTTGTGATGAATTGGTGAAATTATTGCTAGAATTGATTAGGGTTAGTTTGTGATTAATTTAATACGAATAGCTAGGGATTCATACCGATTGGGATTTGCAAGAGATTGGATCCCAATTCGATAGGAAGCCCTAGAAATTCGAATTAGGTTGCAATTGAATTTCTCCGGAATCTGTTTGCAAGAGATTGGACCGAAACTAGGGTTTTCAATAGTAATTCTACACCAATACCCGTTTGCAAGAGATTGGATGGGTAGGAACTATCCCAATCCTTGGTCGTAGCTCGAGTTTGCACGAGAGTGGGCTCGAGATACGATTGAATGATGATGTTGTTTTTCACGCTAATTTGCCTAGGTTAGGGTTTGCAAGAGATTGGACCCTACCCTAGGTTTGCTATAGACCGGTAATAGCGCGAGAGCGTGAGCTTGGTTCTACATTTAGTTGCAACTAGTTCACCCGAATTTCAAGTCTAGAATTGTTAAACCTACGACTCACAATGATGAGATACGACAAGTAGCGGGGATTCCCTATCTCTAGGCGTCTTTATTAATTTGTTATTTCTTTTATACATTTGAACGACTGTGACCACATTACTGCGAACATTCCTCGACTTTTCTAATAGCCAGGTTGACTGAAGAAGACACTGTTATTAGGCCTCCCTGTGTTCGATACCCGCTCGTCGCTACACCATGTGCTTGCGGTAAGACTACAGTATCACCGCTCTGGGATGTGTATCCGGGGCGCGATCAAGTTTTTGGTGCCGTTGCCAGGGAGGCAATAGTGTTTGATTCTACCTACCTAGCTATTTTTCTTTTTTTTGTTCTATTATTTCTATTTTTATTTTGCCCTTCCGTTGTGCTAACTATTTCTTCGAAACTTTGTTTTTCTTTGCATGTACACGAGATCCTCGGCGAACCCCGAAGAAATACTATACGATCCAGAGATCGAGCGTACATTGAGGAGGATCCGAGCGGAGAGGAGACCCGTTACGGAAGGAAATTTTATGACCCATCCTGAGACACCCGAAGAATTGGCAGAGCGAATGGCGAGGATTATTTCCATAAGAGATAGGCTTCGGCCTAAGACTTCTTCCATGACCTCGTCCATAGCCATGCCGGAGTTGGCGGCCGACAAAAATTTTGAGTTGAAGATAAGATTGGTGGTTCTTATGCAACAAGATCCTTTTCATGGGAACTCCCATGAAAACCCTTATTACCACATCCATCTCTTCCTATCAAAGTGTGCCACCTTCCAAATGCCGGGCGTCTCCGTAGATGCTATCAGACTGCGCCTCATCCCTTTCACACTTACGGACAAGGCCTTATATTGGTTGAGGACGCAAGCTGAAGGAATCTTCACCACTTGGGATGAATTGGCGAGTGCCTTCGTCGACAAATTTTACCCGCCCTCCAAGACGGTGAAGATAAGAAGTGCTCTCATGTCCTTCAAGCAAGGACCACAAGAAACTCTCTATGAAGCATGGGAGCGCTTCAAGGACTTGCAACATCAATGCCCCCATCATAGCATTGAGGATTGGGAGCTTGTCCACAGCTTCTACATTGGACTCCAACCGGGCACGAAGC
Organism: Scilla litardierei; assembly: GCA_030789695.1. NCBI lineage: Eukaryota > Viridiplantae > Streptophyta > Magnoliopsida > Asparagales > Asparagaceae > Scilla > Scilla litardierei. The sequence continues at coordinate 1,115,220 of CM061130.1, read as the reverse complement.
AGATTATTGATGCCACCGCAAATAGAGCCATTTTGTCGAAGACTCCCGATGAAGCTACGGCCTTGATTGAGGAGATGGCCTCGAACAACCAACAGTGGGGCGACGAGCGAGGACACTCTTCGTCCTCCTTGAAGTCATCTAGCATTTATGAGGCCAAGGCCGTCACGGAGCTAGCCAACAAATTTGATTCTCTCCACAAGGTAGTGGAGAGATTGGAGAAATTCATTACGGAGCCTCAAGGAGCACCCTCTACATCCACACCGACAAATCATATGAGCGATTGGCAAGACCAATCCCAAGCCATGTATGTAGGAGGAGAGCAAGGAGAAGGAGCTTTGGAGCAAATTCAATATGTTACGGGGAATTCCGGATATTGGGCCAACCCGGCCGCTAGAAACCATCTGGGTTTCTCATATGCCAATAATGATGGTGCATTGAACCCCCCGCCTCAACAACCTCCTCAAGCTCGGGCTCCACCACCACAACCCAATTATCAACCAAGGGGGCCACCGCAACAAAACTTCCCACAAAGGCAACAAGTGGGACCTTATAGGCCACCCGGGTACAATCAAGGGTGGAGAAATCCCAACCCTCCACAAGCTCAACAACGTTTGGATTTTGAAGCTAAGGTGGATGAGTTTATGACAGAACAAAGAAAGATTAACGCCACATTGAATGCGGGACAAGATTCTCTCGCCACCGTCGTTGCTCAAATTGGGGAGCAACTTGCTTTGCTCAATAGAAATAACCAACAATTACCGGCTTAACCCGAGCCGAATCCACGTGGCAACACCGGCCATATCAATGCGGTCGTTGCGGTTACAACAAGAGGAGGAAAGGATACCACTCCCCCCTGACCCAAATCAAGGAACCCGTGGTGGAGAATCTACAAGAGAGCGAGCCGACAATTGAAGTTGAAAAAGAGAAGGAGCCGCAAGGAGAAGTGAAATCTAGAATGGAGGAGCTTATTGATGAGCGCCGATTTATGCCACCGGTGCCCTTCCCTCAACGGCTAGCTAGAGCCAAGATGGAGAAACGGCTAGCCAAGTTTCTCGAGTATTTGAGAGGGGTGAGCCTCAATATCCCCTTCCTCGACGCTATAGTGGAAATCCCATCCTACGCCAAGTTCTTAAAGGACTTGATTACGGGAAGGAAGAGGAAGGAGAAGATCATGCTCGCGGAGGAAGGGACTTGGTTCACAAAGAGGGAAAAGGAGCCCACCAAATTTAAAGATCCAGGGAGTTTCCGGATTCCTTGCACTCTAGGCGGCGTCCCCCTACAAAAAGCATTGGCAGATTTGGGGGCTAGTGTTAGCCTCATGCCTCTCTCCATGTTCCGGAAGTTGAATACCGGCACGGATTTAAAGCCTACCGACATGCGGATTCAACTAGCGGACGGAAGGATTACAAGACCAGTTGGGATCACGGAGGACATCCCACTCCAAGTTCCGAGGGGCATATGTTTGCCATGCGATTTCGTGATAATGGACATCAAGGAGGAGGGCGATACATCGCTCATACTTGGACGCCCATTCCTCGCCACCACCGGTGTCATCGTCGATGTACGGGAGGGGACTCTTACCTTGAACGTCGGCAACATCGAAGTGGAGCTCCATATACCAAAAGCAATGAAGCACATGCCGTATCATGAGGAGCTAGATTACATGGACCTCCTCGATGAGGTCATTGAAGAGGCGTTCCCCCACTCCATCGGTGCACCCCACGAAGATAGCTTCGAAGAAGGCCTAGATTTGGCCGAGGAAAAGAAGATGGAGCACTTCCTCGATATCTCCATGGCGATTGATGACGGCAACACTGATGTCGCAAGAATCCGGGAGCTCTACAAGCTCTCGAAGTTGAGGACTCTGAAGAAAGCTCCACCGATACGATGATCGGTGTCACCGGCAAAGTCTAAGATCGGAGCAAGCTCTAGCTTGGGGGAGCCACCCCCCAACATTGCCCATGACGAAGGGGTGCTGAGGAAGACCACACACCACCATGATCCAAATCCGAGCGGTCTTCCCGGCAAATTTGACGGGTGCATCTCATATGCACCCAACATCCCGCGCTAAATTGAAAATTTAAAGGGGTCGAGCTCAAGACCTTAAACGAGCGCTTGTCGAGAGGCAACCCGACGGTTATCGCATTTTTTCTATTTTAGTTTTTATTTTTGTTTTAGACTTTATTAGTGTTTTTGAGTCGTTTGCCCAAAAAAATGTGACAACGGGTCCTATTTTCTTTGACAGGAGGAGGAGAAAAGGATATCTATCATAAGGAGGATGATCGAGGCGAAGAAGAGCGCTCTAGGAATGCGCTCGAGGCTTAGGAGGAGGAAGAAACCACCTGGAGGAAGAAAAACAGAGAGTAGAGCCAAAACGGAGCCCCGAAGCAGGAAACAGAGCCTCACTCGGCCGAGTACCATAGTCACTCGACCGAGCAAAGAAATCCGTCCGCCCGAGTGGCGCACCAACGAGGGAAGTCTACTGTACCCAACTCTCTGTCTTTTTTATGATTTCATTATAAACTTCCACTCGGCCGAGTATATTTCTTCACTCGGCCGAGTGAAACTGATACCCTCCTAGGGCAAAAATTGCCGAGTAGCTTGTGCCACTTGGCCGAATGGACTTTCTCCACTCGGCCGAGTGTGGCAAAGACACTCGGCCGAGTCGTAAGTGGCGAGGAGTTTTTAAAATCCTTTTTCCGTTACGTCACTCGGCCGAGTGACAGAGTCACTCGGCCGAGTCGTAACCACCCCTATATAAGAAAGTGTGGGGTCGGCGCGATTTTCAAAAATCCCCAAATCCCATTCTCGCCCGAGCCCGTGTGACTTTTCAGCTCCCGCCCACTGCGATCCGACCTCGCTCGCCCGAACACCATCGCCACCGCCCTCGCTAGCCCGACCGCCGACGACCGAGCGCCGACCACCGACCGCCGACCGCCGACCCCCCCACCGCCGGCGCCCATCCTCACCGCCGGCCGACCGCCGGTAACCCCTATTTCGCTTAAAATCCTATTTTCTCCCCATTTTTGACGATCCGAGTACCCATTGAGCCCCTAACTCAAATCGATTTCTTTACTTATCTGTTATACCCCATCTCCCCCATGTATTTTGAATTTTATATGCTGATATCATTGTTTGATGTGCAGGCTACCTTGGGGGAGCTTAGGGGAGCCTTCGGACACGCTATTGGCTTCGTGGAGGTGGCGTCTTCGCACCTACCCGCTGTTTTGCTCTCGCGGCATGTTCAGGTACCCTCGTTCCATTTTTTTAGCACGCCGCATTTTTCATTAGTTGGGTGAGCACTCAGGGCACACATGCCGCCCCGTACACGGCCACGCACTCGGGGAGCTTCCGCCAAGCGGAAGCGGACGGATGAGCCCGGCCCCTCCCACGCTAGGGAGGACTCCCCTCCACATTCACCACCTCACCCCACACAGCCATTACCAACCGACCCCATCCACCCGCAGCCACTTCCAGCCGATCCCGTTCACGCACAGCCACCACCGGCTCCCGTTGTCGGGTCGCTGGGGATTACGTTCAGAGACGACGCACAGCGCGTCCGATTTGAGCGTATCACCCAACACCCGATAGTACCCTCCAGGTTCGCCCATTTAGTTGACCTAGACCGCCTGGGGGTACTTGAGGGGATGCTCACGTTGTACGACAACGTGGGTTGGCGAGATTTTCTGTCTGTGTCGACGGACACCTACGTCCGTCCGACACTCGAGGTACTCAGCTCAATCGCCCGGACCGATGAGGGATGCTCCTTTAGACTCATGGATTGAGAGTGTCGGATCACTCTTGATATGCTTAGAGCATTCTTTCAGTGGCCCGCAGTCCCCACGCCCGACCGAGCCTACGCCCCCACACACATCCCTCCCCCATCTTTCGATTCCCACGCCTTTTGGGCCAGGATCACGGGTTTACCACATGCCTTTGACCCTAGTAGGGCCAAGGCCTCAGCCATAGTCCACCTCTGCCTCCGCATAGCACAGCGCTTTATGGCGACCACTTTTCTAGCGAGGTACGAGCCTGGGACGATGTCTACGCCTGAGCTCTATATGCTTTACACGATGACTCACCCCAGAGTTCTGGATAGGGATTGTGTTGCGATGGTCCCCGCCGTTGAGATTGACGTCACTAGCTGGTTTTTGGACCGCATCATCGTATCGGTAGGCGCTCGATCCCTGATATGTTACAGCGGCCTGATTACCCTGCTAGCCCTGATGACTGGCGAGGACCTTCCGGTCGACCTGCGTCGACCTTCGGGCCCCACTTCACTTTCGATAGACGTCATGGCCCGGATGAAGATGCTTCGTCTGCACGGCCAGTGGCACTGGGTATGGTTGCATGGTCCCTTCGGTGCTGAATACATGATCCTCCCGAGCCCCTCTCAGACACACATAGGACCGGCACACGAGGACTGGCTTCCGACGATGGATCTCCTAATCCCCACCGCCTACGTGCTTGAGGCCGAGGAGGCTGGGCAGGCACACCCTGCACCTGTTGACCATGTGATCCCTCAGCCTGAGCCTGCACTTTCTGCCGCTTCTGACACCTCTGTCCACACTTCTGCCGGTGTCGGGAGTACACTTGCTGAGCCGTCCTCCACGCCTACCACGTCTACCACCACCCCCACCACTGCTGTGCCCCTGTCGATTGAGCCCCTCACCTCTCTGCTACCAGAGCGTCCACCCACCATACTTGAGAGCGGCGCGTCTTCCTTCGCTTCCGTCGTGGAGACCCTATCCACTTTGATCTCCGCTGGGGTTTCGCCTTTTGTTCCCCACACTTCCTCCCCAGCGGTCGACCCTTCTGTCTCCACCGTAGCTATCCTATCTGAGAGTGTCGTGACGTCTGTTCCCACGTCTGTGTCACTGACCTCTCTTGCCGCCCCGTCACCGATTTTGTCTTCCACTTCCACTGCTGCTTCTTCCACCTCACACCAGCCGGCGTCCTAGCCTCGTTCTGAGGCTGGGCATCCACTAGTGAGCACAGCCCCCTTTCCACCCATGCCTGCTGTCCCGATCACCTACACTGCCCGTATCAGACAGCCCCGACCTGCTCAGCCTAGACATGTCCGTCCCTCCACTCCACCACCCCCTGACGCCTTAGTTCAGAGAGTTCGTGCTCTTGGGGGGGCGATGAGTGGACTCAGGGGCGATTTTAGGGCTCTGTCTTCCACAGTCACCGCCATGCAGCACCGCCTCGAGCTACTTCCCGGCATTCACTTTTGCCTGACCCAGATTCTCGAGCGACTGCCACGACCACCACCCACCCAGCAGACTGTTACCCAGCCACCACCACCCCCACCTCCGCCTCAGGATGGAGCTGGCGTAGCACCACCAGCTTAGGCACAACCTCGATGCCATTGATATTTTTTTGCCGTTATGCTGCCCATTCTCTGCTTGGTCCAGATGATTTTTGCCCACCCCCTCCTCCCATCACTATTTTTGTTCATATTTTGATCATATCATTCTATATCCTTTCTCGGGAGTGAGGGAGAGTATTTTTGGTGACACACACATATCTGCATCACTCTTATCCTTGCATGCATCACATCCGCATCATATTTTCATTTTGTTATTTTTATTTCTTTTTATCATGCATGCATACCCACCCCCACCCATTACCCGTCTCTCGGTGTGCCACACTTCGCACATTGAGGACACTATGCACTTTAGCTTGGAGGAGTGAGTTCTCACGCTTTCCGCTTTTATCACTTTTATTTTTAGTTTTTTCACGTTTTTCCACTTTTGCACCCATTTTTCATTACGTTTTTTCTTTTTTACCATGCATCACGTTTTTTTCTTATTTTCCTTGTGTGCTGCATTGTAAATATCTTTGTTTTTCGTTTATCTTTATTTCTTTCATCTTTTGCTAGAGATGATTTTTCTGTGATGATGATGACGAGGTGTTAGCTTTTCTCTATATGCATGCTATATTTGTCGTGTCATAGCTTTTTATTTCTGATATCATATGCTATGTTCTGCTTTGCATTTAGAAATAGTAACCCACTCTCTTTTGCTGTATGAAAATGGATGAAATTCTATTATTAGCTGATGTCTGATGATTCATATGTATGCTATCGTAGAAAACACACCAAGATTCACGCATTGATGCTTATATCTGGAGTACTGCTTTCTTTTCTCATATCACTTCTTATTGCATGCTTGGTATGCTTCACTTCAGGTTGATTGAATGTTTGCTAGCTTTGATAAATCTGGATTAGTTTACTTTTTGAGATCAAACTGAGTAGATTATATTACCATGCTGAAGTTGTCATGCACGTCCTATAGAGTGAACTGAGAGATACATTTATTTATTTCTCCACATATCTTGAACATTATTTCTCTATTTTAAATTCATTGGTGAATCTCCCCTTAGCGATTCTATTATTGGCGTTCCCCCGTTATTAAATCACATGCTCCAAATTCCCCAAAATCCAAAGAAAAAAAGTACTTGTATATCATTCTCTTTGATTTGGGATCATTTGTGTAAATATGCTATTATGAAAAAAAAGAGATTCGAGAATAAGTGAAGAAAAGAGAAAAGAAGTTCGAAAACAATCCCATCTCATATCCTTTCTCTCTTTCTTCCCTCTTTTGCTTTTATTTTTGTTTTCTTTGACTTTTGGAGCTTCGTAAGAAACGGGGATGTAAATATTGTTTTGTATATGCCACCACGCTTATGGATAAGCTTGGGGGAGAGAATCCAATGATATGTGAGAGTGTGACTACTTGACGGTGCATGACAACCTAGGCTAAGTAATATTTTATACTCGGTGAGATTGCTAAAGTTTCACGAAATCCAGAAATCTACGCTTAGCATTCATTTCATGAAAACCACACTTTTTCTATTCTTACTAATCTATCGTGTGATATCTCTTATACTCCTTATAGAAAGCATTCAATTGAAAAGTGTGTGATCTAAGATGTTGTATACCGCTTTAGATGCTTCAGACGATGTTAATCTTAGAATTATTCCATTTTTCATGCTATATTGATATTCTTGGGTTTTCTATTTCAAATGCACAATTATACTATGATATCGAGATAAAAGTCTTTGACATGTGTTCTATATTCGATGCATGCTATATGAGTAAGCAAAACCCACGTCCTGAGAAAAATGATCTAGCAACTTCCCTCTTCGTTTTCTATTTTGTTTTTCGTTTTCCGTTTTCCGCCTTTCCATCGTTTTCTTTATCTTTATCCACCGGGTTCGCTTTTTACTCATCTTCCTCGAGGACGAGTAAGAGGTAAGCTTGAGGGATTTTGATCACTCCGTATTTACACCTTTTTTCTGCATGTTTGCATGCCATTTAGATCGCTCAAATCGTGTTTTTCACGTTTATTCGACAATATTGCGATGCTTTTCACGATTTGTTGTTTTTGTCGTATTTCAGGAGATTTGGAGCGATTTGGAGTGATTCTGAGATGCACCCACTCCGGAGTGTCACCGACGACTCTCTTGAGGGGTATTTTGCGATTAGAGAGGAGTGGAAGAAGAAAGAACGTCGTAGGAGCGACGAGGAGGCAAAAATAAGAAGAATGAGCATTTTCAGCATGCCACTCGGCCGATTGAAAGAGTCACTCGGCCGAGCATAGACAGCCCGCTCGACCGGCCAGATCGGACACGCAACAGAGCCAATATCAGCGTGCACTCGGCTGAGCATCGCCATACCACTCGGCCGAGCACCGAGTCATCCCTTGCCCGAGTGGAGCCAAGACGACGGCATCAAAAATGTTGAACTCTCTGGAATCCGTCAGTCAACCCCAAAGACCGACTCGGCCGAGTGACGAACGACCGTCCGCCCGAGTGAAGAACGCCCATCGGCCGAGTGAAGAAAAGTCACTCTGCCGTGTGACCTCCGAGGAGACGACCCCCAAGACCCCCAACTCTATGGAATCTGTCAGGGTCTCTCACTCGGCCGAGTGACATTTGTCACTCGGCCGAGTGAGCCGCGCTGCCTGTAGCGTAAACTGCGATTTTAAGGCTGCGCATGGGCATTTTCGTCAGGATTTTTTGGGAAATTTTGGGGGGTATTTAACCTTAGTTTTTAACCTAGTTTAGGGAGCTTTTTTCAGAACTTTTGGCAGCCTTTTTAGATTAACTTTTTAGGAATTAGATTTAGCTTTTAGGGAGGAGAGAAAAGTGATAATTTGTTGGATGCTATTTTGTTCTTCATTGGTTTGTCTTTCTCTCCCTCAAAAACTCCATTTTTATTGATATTTTGAATATTGCTATGAATTCCATTGATTTTATTTGTGAATTTCTATTGAATTGCATGATGAATTGTGAGTAGTTCTATCGTCTTAGGGCGTAGGGATGAACCCCTACGAACCCTATTTCTAATTTGTGATGAATTGATGAAATTATTGCTAGAATTGATTAGGGTTAGGGCTGTTGACGAACAGAACGTTCGACGAACTACTCGTGAACAAGCTCGGTACATGTTCGTTTACGTTTGTTCGGGAAGCTTAATGAACAAGCTTAAACAGATTTTTAGAGCTCGGTTAGTAAACAACAGATCTTGAACATTACTATGTTCGTTTATTTATGTTCATGAACAAGCTCGCTAAGTGTTCATGAACAAGCTCGTGAACAAACTCGCTAAGTGTTCATGAATAAGCTCGTTAAGTGTTCGTGAACAAGCTCGTTAAGTGATGTTTGTGAACAAGCTCGTTAAGTGTTCATGAACAACCTCGTTAAGTGATGTTCGTGAATAAGCTCGTTAAGTGTTCGTGAACAAGGGCTTGAGTGAACTAAAATTAAAATTAAACACTCACCTCCTCAAATTGAATTAAACACATCCACCTCTTCAACTTCCCAGCTTCCCACGCTTAGACTCGCATGCACCTAGCTCTCTTTTGGTCCATTGCCATTGTTCGTTCGTTTGTTTGCAAATATGTTCATGAACAAGATTGATTGTGTGTTCGTTAACACGTTCACGAACATGTTCACGAACAAGCTCGATAAGTCTTGTTAATGAACAGAACGTTCGTTCAGTAAGCTCGGTTTACGTTCGTTTATGTTCATTTACGTTCGTTCGGTAAGCTTAACAAACAAGCTTGAATATGTTTTTAGAGCTCGGTTAGTAAACGAACAGAGCTTGAACATGGATTTTGTTCATGAACAAAACCAAGCACACTGTTCAAGCTCGTTCAAGCTCGTTCGTCAACAGCCCTAATCGAATTGGGTTAGTTTATTAATTTAGGGTTAGTTTGGGATTGATTTAATACGAATAGCTAGGGATTCATACCGATTGGGATTTGCAAGAGATTGGATCCCAATTCGATAGGAATCCCTAGAAATTCGAATTGGGTTGCAATTGAATTTCTCCGGAATTGGTTTGCAAGAGATTGGACCGAAATTAGGGTTTTCAATTGTAATTCTACACCAATACCCGTTTGCAAGAGATTGGACAGGTAGGAACTATCCCAATCCTTGGTCATAGCTCGAGTTTGCACGAGAGTGGGCTCGAGATACGATTGAACGATGATGTTGTTTTTCACGCTAGTTTGCCTAGGTTAAGGTTTGCAAGAGATTGGACCCTACCCTAGGTTTGCTATAGACCGGCAATAGCACGAGAGCGTGAGCTTGGTTCTATATTTAGTTGCAACTAGTTCACCCGAATTTCAAGTCTAGCAATTGTTAAACCTACGACTCACAATGATGAGATACGGCAAGTAGCGGGGATTCCCTATCCCTAGGCGTCTTTATTAATTTGTTATTTCTTTTATACATTTGAACGACTGTGACCGCATTACTGCGAACATTCCTCGACTTTTCTTATAGCCAGGTTGATTGAAGAAGACACTGTTATTAGGCCTCCCTGTGTTCGATACCCGCTCGCTGCTACACCGTGCGCTTGCGGTAAGACTACAGTGTCGCCGCTCCGGGACGTGTATCCGGGGCGCGATCAGGGCCTTTGCTTTCAGACTCTTTTTGTTTGCCTGTTGGCATTTCTGCGGTTGTTGAACTTTATCTGGACTTTGAGATTATAATTTAATCCGTCTCTTTCTATTATTGTTATCTTTATTCCGTGTCACATAACAGGGACCTACGTGTTTATTCCAGACGCTTTACAGGCTGGAGCCTCACAGCTCCAAGCCTGAGCGGGCCTCGTCTCGCCTCGCCTCCATTTTAGGGAAGCGGGTCGTGACAGGTTTCTTTGGTGGCCCATGTCTCTCCTCTGTAACTGTGACTTAATTGGAACAACGATAAGAAATTATAGAATGTCCGATAAACAATTTCGACACCTGAGTCATGGGTCGAGAGTCTGATTCTTTTCGTTTTCTGTGTCATTAGATGGCTGGAAGACGAAATACCCGTGTTGGTGGTGGTGTGCCCCCTCGTGTCGAGGAGCCGGATCGGGAGCCCACCAATGGGGAGATCATGCGAATGATGCATCAGATGATGCAGATGCAGCATGGGATGCTGCAGAATGCCCGGAATGTTCCGCCTGCTCGAGCAGCGCAGCCTGTGCAGAATGTCCCTCACTTCGAGCCAGGAGCGAAGCAGTTTCGGGAATTGGGCCCCGCTTACTTTGATGGGACCGAAGGACCTCTAGCTGCTGATGAGTGGACTAGGAACATGGAGGACAACTTGAAGATGTCGAAGGTCGACCGGGCTGGATGGGTTGACTTGGCGAAGAGGTATCTTAAGGATAATGCTCGGAATTGGTGGGATGCCGAGGAGGAAATGCAGGAGGAGCCGATATCTTGGACTACTTTCAAGTCCAGATTCGACGAGGAATACTTTCCGAAGGCTACCAGGAGGGAGATGGCGCAGCGCTTCATTGACCTGAAGCAGGGGAGCTTGACGGTGGATCAGTACCACCAGGAGTTTACCAGGCTGAGCCGTTTCGCACCGAAGATGGTGCAGGATGCTGATGAGAGAGCCCAGAGGTTTCTGCAGGGGCTTACTTTGGATCTTCAGAGCTTTGTGACTTCTTCTGATTTGGAGTCCTATCAGAATGTGCTAGTTACAGCGATGAGGAAGGAGCAGATTGAGAACCAGAAGAGAGGATGCACTTCTGGAGCTGGGAAGAGGCCTGTGGAGCATGCCAGGGCAGTGATAAGACCAGGGTTCAGGCCCAATCAGCCGGTGCAGTTCAAGAGGCCCGGAGGACCCCCTACTCCGAAGACTTGCCATTTCTGTGGCAAGACTGGGCATGTCAAAGATCAATGTCGGAAGATGTTGGGACAATGCTTGGTTTGTGGTGATCCTGCGCATACCATGAGGGACTGCCCGAAGTCCAAGCAGCCATAGAAGGGACCCGTTGCAGCTCAGCCGTTGCAGCAGAGGGAACCTGTACCTGCTGGACATGGAGCGCCTCTCGTTCCGCAGAGGCAGGCTGTTCAGCAGACTGTTCAGCCGAGGAGGCAGGCTTTCCTGATGACTGCAGTTGAGGCTGAGGCGGAGGATGAGGTTATTGCAGGTAAATCTCAACCTAGTCGTTTCTTTTCTTAGTTAGTCTTATTGTTAGAATTTGTTTAGCTGCTTGTTCTGTTTGCCAGAATAGGATTTGATTGTTAGACTGTCTGTTAGGTGTGATTTTGGTTTGCACATTTCCTGCACGAGTCCTCTTCGACTCAGGTGCATCGATGTGCATTATTTCCCAGAGCTTCGTGGAGAAGCATTCCTTGTCGGCTTCCCCTCTTCCCAAGAGTTAGAATATCGTTACAGGAAATGGCGTGGTCTCGGTGCATCGTGGTTGCAATTCTTGCCCTTTGGTGGTCTGTGGACATGAGCTTTACGCTGATTTCATCGTCCACGACATCATCAACTATGATGCTGTCCTCGGGATGGACTGGCTTGGGAGTTTCTACGCCACGATCGATTGTCAGAGGAAGAAGGTGGTGTTCGAGATCCCTGGACATCCGGTGTTTGAGTTCAGCCGTGGCAGCAGTTCGCTTGGTCCGGTCAAGTTTCGGGCCAAGCCGGTGGAGATCGTTGCTATACAGATGGAGCAGTGTAGACCTGCGGTAGTGCGTGACTTTGACGACGTCTTTCCCGAGGAGATGTCTGGACTGCCACCCGATCGAGCTCTCGAGTTTTCGATCGATCTCATTCCGGGAGCGCAGCCTATCTCGAAGGCGCCCTATCGCATGGCATCAGCAGAATTGGAGGAATTGCAGAAGCAGCTGGATGAACTTCTTCAGTGGGGTAACATTCATCCCAGTGTGTCTCCGTGGGGAGCACCGGTCTTGCTGGTGAAGAAGAAGGATGGTTCACGTCGCATGTGTGTGGACTACCGGGAGTTGAATGCGGTAATCGTCAAGAATCGATATCCGTTGCCTCGTATTGATGATAATTTTGATCAGCTTGGAGGATCGAGGGTATTCTCTAAGTTGGATCTGAGGAGTGGTTATCACCAGTTGAAGATGAGGAAGGAAGATGTTCCGAAGACAGCATTCATGAGGAAATATGGACACTACGAGTTCGTGGTTATGCCTTTTGGTGTAACCAACGCGCCCGCAGTTTTTATGAATCTGATGAATCTGATCTTCTATGACTTTAAGACAAGTTTGTTGTTATCTTCATTGACGACATTCTGATCAACTCAAAGTCAGAAGAGGAGCATGCTTCGCACTTAAGGACAGTATTGGAGATCTTGAGGAAGCATCGGTTGTATGCTAAGTATTCCAAGTGCGAGTTTTGGCTGGACAGAGTTGCTTTTCTCGGGCATGTGGTGACAGGAGATGGTATTTCAGTGGACCCCGAGAAGATTAAGGCTATCAGGGAGTGGCCGGTTCCGCAGTCAGCGTCTGAGATCCGGAGTTTCCTTGGATTGGCTGGTTATTAACGGCATTTCATTAAGGAATTTTCCTGGATTGTTGAGCCGATGACTAGACTGACGCGGAAGGATATACCATTTGTTTGGTCTGATGGCTGTGAGGAGGCTTTTGGTGTTCTGAAGGAGAGGCTGACGACTGCCCCTGTTCTTGCTGTGCCTGATCACAGTGGAGGATTCGAGATCTTTTGCGATGCTTCTGGCAAGGGTCTCGGTTGTGTACTGCACTAGCATGGGCACGTGGTAGCGTATGCTTCACGTCAGCTTAAGACCCATGAGAAGAATTACCCGACACACGACTTGGAGTTGGCAGCAGTCGTGTTTACGCTGAAGATATGGAGGCACTTCCTGCTGAGTGAGAGGGTGAATATCTTCACCGATCACAAAAGATTGAAGTACATTTTCACTCAGAAGGAGCTCAACATGCGACATCGTCGATGGTTGGAGCTCATGGCAGATTATGAGATCGATCTGCAGTATCACCCTGGCAAGGTGAATGTGGTTCCGGATGCGCTGAGTGGGCTTCCAGCAGTGATGGTGTTGACTTCACAGTGGAGATTGCAGCAGGATTTTTGCGAGACTGGTATTGAGATTGTCCTTCCTGGGGAGGCCTCTTCGTTGATGCGTATGCAGATACAGTCGACGATCGTTGATATGATCAAGGCTGGACAGGCTAGAGACCCGAAGTTGGTGAAGAAACCGGAGTTGGTGGAAGCCGGTCTGCGGACTGACTTCCTGATTCATGAGGATGGCTCGCTGAGGTTTGGAGCCAGGTTGTGTGTCCCAACTGGGGACATCAGAGAGGAGCTGTTGGTTGAGGCACAAGTTCGTCATATTCTGTACATCCTGGTGGGACCAAGATGTACAAGGATCTTTGCCTGAACTATTGGTGGCATGGTATGAAGAGGAGTGTGGCTCTGAGTGTAGCCAAGTGTCTGGTTTGACAGCAGGTAAAGGTGGAGCATCAGCGTACGACAGGGTTGCTACAACCGCTTACGATTCCGGAGTGGAAGTGGCAACACATCACTATGGACTTCGTGAATGGACTGCCTCGGAGTCCGAAGCAGAATGACGCGATTTGGGTGATCGTAGACCGATTATTCAAATCCGCGCACTTTATTCCTTTCCGAGTAGGACAGTCTACTGAGACGCTAGCGAGGAGACATATGGAGGTAAATCTTTTTACTCTCCGTTTTAATTTCCTTTTCCTAGTTTAGATAGTGATGTAACGTGAATCGTGCAGGAGATCGTACGACTTCACGGAGTCCCTGTGAGTATCGTGTCGGACAGAGACACGAGGTTCACGTCTCAGTTCTGGCAGAGTCTACAGAAGAGTTTGGGTACGAGTCTGAGTTTCAGCACGGCGTACCATCCGCAGACGGACGGCCAGTCCGAGATGACGATCCAGATCTTGGAGGACATGCTGAGGGCGTGTATGTTGGATTTCAAGGGATCTTGGGAGGATCATATCCACCTTGTTGAGTTTGCCTACAATAACAGCTACTAGGCGAGTATTGGCATGGCACCTTTTGCCGCGCTATATGGGAAGAAATGTCGATCGCCACTGAGCTGGGATGACATTGGAGATCGGGAGCTGTTAGGACCTGAGATGATCGTGGAGGCTGTGGATGTTGTGAGAAACATACAGGAGAGGCTGAGGATTGCTCAGGACCGTTTCAAGCATTGGGCTGATGCTAAACAGCGTCCTTTGGAGTTTCAGCCAGGTGACCATGTGTTCCTGAAGATTACCCCGAATCGAGGAGTGATTCGCTTTGGGAAACGAGGGAAGCTGAGCCCGAGATACATTGGACCATTTGACATTCTGGAGAGGGTTGGCGAGGTAGCCTACCGCTTAGCCTTGCCGCCATCTTTGGAAAGAGTTCACGATGTCTTCCATGTGTCATAGCTTCGTCGATACATCAGCGATCCATCTCACGCTGTGGATTTCTCGGAGATCACCGTTCGCCCCGATCTGACGTATGACCAGCAGCCAGTGCAGATTTTGGACAGGCGTCAGAAGTCACTTCGGAACAGGACCGTCGATCTTGTTAGGGTGATGTGGCGACACGGATCACCAGGAGAGTCTACTTGGGAGAGAGAAGATGAGATGAGAGAGCGATACCCACTTTTGTTCCCTGACACGTGAGTGTCAGGAAATTCCGAGGGCGGAATTTTTCTTAAGGTGGGGAGGATGTAACGACCGGTTTTTGTAATGACTATTATATATATATATATATTATGGATGTTCTCTCCTTGTGTGCCTTCCCCTGTCAGACGTCCTTACGATGAACTTCATCTTGGCCGTATCTTAGAGCTAGAGTGATCTTAGAAGCCATAGGAATCTTCCCGAAGCTTCACGCTTCGTTTCGGCACTTTTCGTGCATCTTAGTTGGTTCAAGAAGGAGAACCAACCGACTAGATTGCAATCTAGTCGGTTGGCAACTCTTCAGGAACCGACTAGTTCATCTTGTATAATTTCGACTAAGTTACTTTTTACGTTTAGTCGGTCTAAGCACATTCTTCGACCGACTAGTTCTCAAACTAGCCGGTTAGAACTTGTACTCAGACCGACTAATTCTGAGTTCTTCTGAACAGCCGAGTTACTGTTTGTAGTTAGTCGATCAAAGAACATCTACCGATCGACTAGTTCCCAAACTAGTCGATTTGAGTTCCATCTCTGACCGACTAACTCTCAATACTTAATATCTATCTAATTTTACCCTTAGTCGGTCTATGAACAATCACCGACCGACTAGTTTCCAAACTAGTCGGTTGACGGGCCTTCACAGACCGACTAAATCTGTCTATCTTGTACCAACCCTGTTCACTGTTTGTTTTTAGTCGGTCTCAGTTGGACGAAAGACCGACTAGTTCCCAAACTAGTCGGTCGACCACTCTTCACTGGCCGACTAAATTGACCCAGAAACCCTAGGTTAAGTCGTAGCCGCCGTTTTTATTTCTATTTAAACCCTATGCGTTTTCTATTCTTTCTTCACTTTTCTTAGCCGATCTTCTTCCCCAATCATCCCTCAACCTTCCTCTTGCCATTTTTCTTCCTCCCGTGCTCCATCTCACTCTCCATTGCGCCGGCACCACCCCGTAGGCCGCCGGCCGACCCCGAAAACCCTAAATTCTCCTTTTCTCCAGATTTTTCCCACAATCTCCCTTCTCCAGATCTGTTGTTTTACCGCTGCGAGGAATTCTTTTCAACCGTAGTTCTTCGGGATCGCTTCTTCCATTGCCGTGCTAGATCCGATTTGGCAACGGCAATCCGAAATCCAACGAGATCTTCTCCTACCTGCAGATCCGTAGGCGTCTCGATCTTCGTTTCGTAAACGGTTAGTGAATCTACCCTCAAATTCCCATAACCCACACTGTAAATTAGAAAACCCTAATTAAAAATGGATTACTAGACGTTATAGGATTCCAATGCAATCCGGATTAGAACTCTCAAATCTGATTTTCTGTTTTGCCATAACAATGAACCAAATCCCCGTAGAATAGCGATCTTGAGACTCGACGATCAACAACCTCGGTGTCAGGAAAGTGAAACTTGCCAACCTTGTTTTAGGCCATGTTTTAGGCCGTTACCTTGTTTTAACGTGAAAGAGACTAGACCGTGAAATGATAGCGGTCTAGGCGCAAATTCAAATTCTAGCTTGACAACATGTAACGAACGGTTTTTGTAATGACTATTATATATATATATATTATGAATGTTCTCTCCTTGTGTGCCTTCCCCTGTCAGACGTCCTTACGATGAACTTCATCTTGGCCGTATCTTAGAGCTAGAGTGATCCTAAAAGCCATAGGAATCTGATTCTGAGAGAATATTACATTTTTACCCATCATTTAGACTGTATTTTGCATATATGTAATATATAATCTATCTCTAATAAGTGTGTTTTTGTAATATCATTTAATCATAGAGTATTTCGCTTGTTTATATGCAAAATACAATTTTCTGGCCTAATTTTGTCTCAATTTTATTTTTCAGAAGAAGCTTGCAATTTTCCGAATCCAACGGCTATTTTTCCACATTTTTCGGAGATCGGAGCAAATTTCTGCGAATTAAAAGGCCCAATAAATCTGTTGTAAAGAGAGAAAAGTAAAAAAAAAAATTATTTCGAAAAAGGGGGGGCCCACATGCGGGCCCACCCGCCTGTTACAGGCGGGGCCCACCCGCCTGTACAGGCGGGTGCTGGCCCGCCTGTGTACAGGCGGGCCAAGCCCGCCTGTTGAACAGGCGGGCGACCCGCCTGTTCAACAGGCGGGTCAAGCCCGCCTGTTCAACAGGCGGGTCAAACCCGCCTGTTGACCAGGCGGGCGGCCCGCCCGTATTCACTGCGGGCGGCGCCCGCCTCTTCTGAATTCACGCCCGCCTCCGTTGACGCACGCGGGCTGCGCCCGTCAAGCCTGAATGTTGACCCGCAGACCCGTTTGGCTATAAAAAGAGGGGTTTGGGCATAACTTCTCACACACAACTCCAAATTGAGTGATTTTCGTTTCATTTCGAAGCTAAGGAGTTCTTCTATCCATTCCAGAGGAGTTTGCTCAGATCAAGAAGAGTTTTGGGGGTGTTTGGGCTTCAAAAGTGGTGAAAAACTCCATTTCTTTACCCGTTTGTATTAATTTTGTATTACGGTTTGTATTAAAATTATGTTTCTATTAATGAAACTTTCTGTTTTTGTTACCATGCTTGGCTAAAGTATTGTGGGTGTGTTGTGTGGAAGTTAGTGTTGCTAGGATTTTGCTTTCATATCTCCATATTTTGTGCACTTATCGAAACTGTTAAAAAGACGTCGATTTCTTCATTTTTTGAAATACGCACAATCCGTAGAGGAATCCGCTTAGGATGACGTGCCGCGAGGTATTGTCTAAGTGCATCAATCCGTAGAGGAGCCCAAGGAGGGTGATGAACCGCGAGGTTCATCTTTTATAATTTATTATTCAAAGAAATCGCTTGTTTTTACGCTATCTTTTTAATTGAAAAATCATCGTTTTTAAAGTTTTATCTTCCAATCCCCATACCTTGGCATGGATGCGGGATTGAGAAACCATGGAGAATGAATAGCATAACCTATTGCAACACTAACGGAAACACAACACACACACGTTTTTTTATAAATTGTATTTTCACGTTCACGTTTTAAACTTTTGTATTTCTTAAAACGACTTTTACCTCACGCTAAATCCAAATCCAAAATCGCCTTCGAAGGGTGGTTCATCTCTCATCCATTAATTTTTCTAGCTTAATTCTAAACTTTGAAATTTGCAGGTTGTGTTGTCCCTGAGGAATACGATCCTGGTCTCACCAGGTTTACTACTTGACCGACGTCCTATACTTGGGATTATCAGTACAACTTTTTGGACCAGTCAAGTTTTTGGCGCCGTTGCCGGGGACAACGGTCTACATATTTTACGGTTTCCAATTAACTTGGAAAATTCGGTGAGATCGTTCCACTCTTTTGTGTATAAAAACTTTGTATATCCATTCTTTTTGAATTTTGTTTTGTTTTGTTTTGTTTTGTTTGCTTTAATTTCGTTTTAAATATTTTTCAAAACCCAAAAAAATTAGCTTGAGATAAAACAAAAACAACAAAAATATCATCTTTTCTGTTCTTATTTGTTTATGTGGCTTAGAACCCCTAGGACACATAGATTAGTTCGACACATGAATATGGCACACAACACAAATGACACCAGTGGAAATGAAAATGACGACCATTCTCAAACTTTTGGAGATAGGTCACTTAGAGATGTGCTCAGACCTACTAGGTCTACTTCTGGCTCATGCATCGTGCTTCCAGCCGATGCCAATTCCTTTAGTCTTAAACCAGGAATGGTTCAACTTCTTCCTACCTATCACGGTATGGAAAGGGAGAACCCATATTTACATATAAAGGAATTTGAGGATGTTTGCTTAACCTGTGTAGATGGAAAAACGAGCAATGAAACTATTTACCTTAAACTTTTTCCATTTTCACTTAAGGATAAAGCAAAGAATTGGCTTAACGCTTTACCTTCGCACTCTATTACTTCTTGGGTAAATTTACAAGCAGAGTTTCTAAAAAAGTTTTTTCCTTTGCACAGGACTCAGGGACTAAAGAAACAAATTGTGAACTTCTCGCAGAAAGGAAATGAATCATTTGATGCTGCATGGGAGAGGTTCAAAGACTTGCTACTTGCGTGCCCCCACCATGGATTCGATGAGTACCGCCTCATCGGCTTCTTCTACGATGGGCTTCCCCCTTCCATGAAGCAATTTGTAGAGATGATGTGCAACGGAGAGTTCTTCGACAAAAAGCCAGCTGACGCATGGGATTACTTGGAGTCCATCGCTGAGAGTGCACAAACGTGGGAAGCAACTCCTGATTACGATCGGACAGACCAGCCTCAATCTTCATCCCGTGGAGGCCAGTTTACATTGAAACCAGAGGAGGCATTAGAAGCAAAGATGGAAGCACTCATCACTAGGAAGCTCCAAAACCTAGAGATGAAGGGAGTAAAAGCGGTGACTATTGAAGAGAAGTGTGCTCTTTGCGACAGTCTGGAGCATAATACATCGGGGTGTCCAACCATTCCAACACTTAAAGATGTGCTCAAGGATCCTAGTCAGGTAAATAACATTTCAAATTCTTATCCAGGTCAAGGATTCAACCCGAACACATACAATTCCAATTGGCGCAACCACCCCAATCTCAGTTGGCAAAACAAGCCACAAGCTTCTCAACCATACAGGCCACCACCTCAAAACAACTATCAAGGTGGAAATCAGAGAAAGAAGGAAGAGTCTGGAGCAGATCCACATTTTCAGACACTTAGCGACACGCTCCAACAGTTCATGCAGCTGCAGCAGAACCAAAATCAACAACTTCAACAACAGCAGCAAACTCAGTTCCAACAGATGCAACAACTTCAGCAGCAGCAACAAACGCAGCAGACTCAGTTTCAACAAATGAATGATGGCATCACAAAGCTTATGGCAAGTTTGGAGAAGGGCAAGCTCCCTGCTCAAACACTCCCGAATCCAAACACGAGTTCATCATCGGCAATCAGCAACATCAAACCATGCCAAGCGGTGACTACTTTGAGGAGTGGAAAAGAAGTTCAAAAGCCTGAGCCACCGAAGGACACTTCTGAGATGGTGGTAGATGAAGAGGATCGTGAACAGCAAGGAGTACCAGAGGAGAGCTTAAGCAAGGACACAGACGCTTCAAAGACGAGAGTTCCAGAACCAGAGCCTTACTCTCCTCCCGCACCATATCCACAGAGGCTCTTGCATCCAAAGAAAGATAAGTATCAATCTGAAATTCGTGAAATTTTTCAAAGATGTCAGATTAATATTCCTTTATTAGATGCCATCAATCAAATTCCTGCATATGCCAAATTCCTTAAAGACCTTTGCACTGTCAAGCGAAATCTTAATGTTAAGAAAAAGGCATTTTTAACTCAACAGGTCAGCTCTATTTTTCAACATAACACGCCACCCAAATTCAAGGACCCTGGATCCCCTACCATTTCTTGCACCATAGGCACCAAACAGATAGGCCAGGCTCTTCTTGACTTAGGGTCCAGTGTTAATATTTTGCCATATCCTGTGTTTACACAATTGGGACTTGGGGAATTGAAATCCACACCTGTTATTCTCCAGTTAGCTGATAGATCTGTGAAAATCCCGAGGGGATGTGTTGAGGATGTACTTGTCCAAGTGTATAAGTTTTATTACCCTGTGGACTTTATTGTATTAGATCTTCAGGGACCCCAGTCTGCCACTCCAACCCCGATTATTTTAGGTCGACCCTTCCTAGCTACTAGTAATGCTATTATTAACTGCAGGAATGGTCAACTTAAACTTACTTTTGGCAACATGTCTTTGGATCTAAATATTTTTAATGCTTGTAAAATGCCAACAGGGGTAGAGGAGTATGAGGAAGTAAGCATGATTGACACTCTTGTTGTTGATCATTTTGATGAAGAATTCGTTTCTGCTATTGATTTTGTTGATCGACTATGCGACGGTATTGACGATAAATCTTTTTTGCAGGAAGCTGGAGAGGTGTCTCGCACCACCTGGGTGCCACGTTTTGAGCCACTACCATTGGAGACACCGTGCCAAATGCCATCCGACCTTGAGCATCCACAGCTGGAGCTCAAACCATTGCCATCGTATTTGAAATACGCTTATCTTGGAGAAGACAGTACATTTCCTGTGGTACCAGATTGGACACTGCCATTTGAGATCATGTGTGACGCCAGCAATCTTGCAGTTGGCGCAGTTCTTGGACAACGGAAAGACAAATCTCCAGTTGTCATTTACTACGCAAGCAAGAGTTTGAATGAAGCTCAGAGAAACTACACCACCACGGAGAAGGAGCTGCTTGCCGTAGTTTTTGCTTTGGAAAAATTTAGGAGCTATATTTTGGGATTTCCCATTATTATTTTTACAGATCATTCCGCTCTTAAATACCTTTTGTCCAAGAAAGATGCAAAGCCAAGACTTATACGTTGGATTTTACTTTTGCAGGAGTTCCAGGTGCAGATAAAAGATAAGAAAGGAGTTGAGAATCATGTGGCGGACCATCTTTCACGACTAACCATTGGTACAGAATCCGCCTCCATTCCAATTCAAGACTCCTTCCCAGATGAGCACCTATTTTCCATTTCCACACTTCCATGGTATGCAGATATTGTCAATTATTTGGTAACTGGTAAGACCCCTTCAACTTGGTCAATTCAGGATAAGAAAAGGTTCAATCACGAGGTAAAATCATTTTTCTTTGATGATCCATACCTTTATAAATATTGCAATGATCAAATAGTGAGGAGATGTATACCAAACCAGGAAATAGATAGTGTCTTGCATTTTTGTCACAAGAGTGCATGTGGGGGACATTTTTCAGCTCATAAAACTGTGGCAAAAATTTTACAATGCGGATTTTATTGGCCAAGCATGTTTAAAGATACTTTTTCATTTTGTAAGTCATGCTTGCCTTGCCAGCAGTTGGGGGGAATCACTAGGAGGAATATGATGCCATTAAACCCTATATTGGAAATTGAAAATTTTGATTGTTGGGGTATTGATTTTATGGGGCCATTTCCCCCTTCTTTTGGACATACTTTTATTTTACTTGCTATTGATTATGTGTCTAAATGGGTTGAAGCTATCCCTTGCAGGACAAATGATGCATCTGTCGTACTCAAGTTCATGAAGGAACATATCTTTGCATGCTTTGGGGTGCCCAAGGCGATGATTAGTGATGGAGGCTCCCATTTCTGCAACCGTCTTTTTGCAAGCTTGATGACAAAGTTTGGGGTGAAGCACAAAGTCTCTACACCTTACCACCCCCAAACTAATGGCCAGGCGGAGTTGGCAAACAGGGAGATAAAGAATATTCTCCAAAAGACGGTGAATCCTACTAGAAAGGATTGGAGCATCCGACTTCCTGAAGCATTGTGGGCATACCGTACCGCCTACAAAACCGTATTAGGGATGTCTCCTTACCGTATTGTCTACGGAAAGCATTGTCATTTGCCCGTCGAAATTGAACATAAATCTTTTTGGGCAGTGAAGAAATTAAATTTTGTTGCTGATTCTTCTTCTTCTTTACGCAGGCTGCAATTGGTTGAACTTGAGGAGCTGAGGAGAGAAGCATACGACAATGCAAAATTGGCAAAAGAAAGATTGAAAGTTGCACATGATCGCACCATACTGAGGAGAGAATTTGTTCCAGGTCAAAAAGTGCTCTTGTACAATTCGCGCTTGCATCTCTTCCCAGGAAAGCTACGCTCCAAGTGGAATGGACCCTATATTGTAAAAATGAGTTATCCACATGGAGCAGTGACCTTAGTTAACCCGAAAGATGGCAATGAGTTCAAGGTCAACGGCCAGCGCTTGAAGCACTATCACGAGCCATGGCCACAGGAGGACGACACCATGCTACTTACAGACCCACCTTCGGGTGGTAACTAAATAGGTGTGTTCTTTCCATAACTCTTTAGTGTTAGTTTATATACTACTAAATAAATGTGCATCTTACCCTTCAAACATCGAGGACTATGTTTACTTTTAGTTGGGGGGAGGACGTGTTTTTGTTTAAAAAAAAAGAGTTTGCATATATAGTTTGCTTATTTTTTTATATATATACCACAAAAAAAAACCAGAATGTTGAGTTTTTCACCAAGAACCATTTATATGTCCATTTGAAGTGAAATTTCCATCAAAATTTAATTGAACACCTATATTCATTATTGTCAAAATAGATTAAGAATGTTTTACCCCTGCGAAGAATTTTACATTATCATGACTTTCATGTAAACTTGTGCATGTATCTATAATTGTACTCTCATGAAACTATTATTTGGTTCACGCAATTTCATGTCACGAATTGGTAATTATATGAAGAAGGTTATAAATTCTAAGGATAATAGCCAATCACATACACCAACTTACTAATGACTAAGTGATGGAGAATATTACTCAAACATGTCTCATGTCAAAAAAAAAATTATAAAAAATAAAAAAAAATGAATAAAATGCACCGTTCTTCCAGCTTCTTTTAGTAGCCGGGTCCTCGTGCCTCAGGAAGCATGGGGCTTCGCGCCGAAAAATGAAGTATGGGGGAGTGCATAATAAATCTTTAGACATTTCGAGTTATTAAGTCTGAGGGGTTTTTCAAAGCCTAATGCCCTAAAACCATCTGGTTTGGGAGTCATTGACCTAACGCTCGTTACATGGATTGTTCTAAATGGTTAAAAAAAGAGAAAAGAAAAAAAAAGAAAAGAAAAGAAAAAAGATATGAGATAGTTTGAGTAGATTCAAAATCATGATCTTATGATTTGGATGTTGTGATGGCCTATTCCTATGAAATTTACAACCTAGGACATGTGATTACCTATTTCATTAAACAATTTGTGCGATACTGAATATGTGTGGATTGAGATAAAATTGTGATTCTTTGCATTAGTCCATGAAAACATGATAGGTATTGAACTTTGTTGGGTAATATTATTCTTAATTCATTTTAAGCTTATTGAAGTGAATATGAGGTGTATGACATATTGTTGGAATATTCGCTTATTTTGCTAAGAGACTAGCAAAAAGCTAGTTGGGGGGTGTGATTCTGAGAGAATATTACATTTTTTACCCATCATTTAGACTGTATTTTGCATATATGTAATATATAATCTATCTCTAATAAGTGTGTTTTTGTAATATCATTTAATCATAGAGTATTTCGCTTGTTTATATGCAAAATACAATTTTCTGGCCTAATTTTGTCTCAATTTTATTTTTCAGAAGAAGCTTGCAATTTTCCGAATCCAACGGCTATTTTTCCACATTTTTCGGAGATCGGAGCAAATTTCTGCGAATTAAAAGGCCCAATAAATCTGTTGTAAAGAGAGAAAAGTAAAAAAAAAATTATTTCGAAAAAGGGGGGGCCCACATGCGGGCCCACCCGCCTGTACAGGCGGGTGCTGGCCCGCCTGTGTACAGGACCCGCCTGTTCAACAGGCGGGTCAAGCCCGCCTGTTCAACAGGCGGGTCAAGCCCGCCTGTTGACCAGGCGGGCGGCCCGCCCGTATTCACTGCGGGCGGCGCCCGCCTCTTCTGAATTCACGCCCGCCTCCGTTGACGCACGCGGGCTGCGCCCGTCAAGCCTGAATGTTGACCCGCAGACCCGTTTGGCTATAAAAAGAGGGTTTTGGGCATAACTTCTCACACACAACTCCAAATTGAGTGATTTTCGTTTCATTTCGAAGCTAAGGAGTTCTTCTATCCATTCCAGAGGAGTTTGCTCAGATCAAGAAGAGTTTTGGGGGTGTTTGGGCTTCAAAAGTGGTGAAAAACTCCATTTCTTTACCCGTTTGTATTAATTTTGTATTACGGTTTGTATTAAAATTATGTTTCTATTAATGAAACTTTCTGTTTTTGTTACCATGCTTGGCTAAAGTATTGTGGGTGTGTTGTGTGGAAGTTAGTGTTGCTAGGATTTTGCTTTCATATCTCCATATTTTGTGCACTTATCGAAACTGTTAAAAAGACGTCGATTTCTTCATTTTTTGAAATACGCACAATCCGTAGAGGAATCCGCTTAGGATGACGTGCCGCGAGGTATTGTCTAAGTGCATCAATCCGTAGAGGAGCCCAAGGAGGGTGATGAACCGCGAGGTTCATCTTTTATAATTTATTATTCAAAGAAATCGCTTGTTTTTACGCTATCTTTTTAATTGAAAAATCATCGTTTTTAAAGTTTTATCTTCCAATCCCCATACCTTGGCATGGATGCGGGATTGAGAAACCATGGAGAATGAATAGCATAACCTATTGCAACACTAACGGAAACACAACACACACACGTTTTTTTATAAATTGTATTTTCACGTTCACGTTTTAAACTTTTGTATTTCTTAAAACGACTTTTACCTCACGCTAAATCCAAATCCAAAATCGCCTTCGAAGGGTGGTTCATCTCTCATCCATTAATTTTTCTAGCTTAATTCTAAACTTTGAAATTTGCAGGTTGTGTTGTCCCTGAGGAATACGATCCTGGTCTCACCAGGTTTACTACTTGACCGACGTCCTATACTTGGGATTATCAGTACAACTTTTTGGACCAGTCAGAATCTTCCTGAAGTTTCACGCTTCGTTTCGGCACTTTTCGTGCATCTTAGTTAGTTCAAGAAGTTGAACCAACCGACTAGATTGCAATCTAGTCGGTCGACAACTCTTTAGGAACCGACTAGTTCATCTTGTATAATTTCAGCTAAGTTACTGTTTACGTTTAGTCGGTCTAAGCACATTCTTCGACCGACTAGTTCTCAAACTAGTCGGTTAGAACTTGTACTCAGACCGACTAATTCTGAGTTCTTCTAAACAGCCGAGTTACTGTTTGTAGTTAATCAGTCAAAGAACATCTACCGACCGACTAGTTCCCAAACTAGTCGGTTAGAGTTCCTTCTCTGACCGACTATTTCTCAGTACTTAATATCTATCTAATTTTACCCTTAGTCGGTCTATGAACAATCACCGACCGACTAGTTTCCAAACTAGTCGGTTGACGGGCCTTCACAGACCGACTAAATCTGTCTACCCTGTACCAACCCTGTTCACTATTTGTTTTTAGTCGGTCTCAGTTGGACGACCGACCGACTAGTTCCCAAACTAGTCGGTCGACCACTCTTCACTGACCGACTAAATTGACCCAGAAACCCTAGGTTAAGTCGTAGCCGCCGTTTTTATTTCTATTTAAACCCTATGCATTTTCTATTCTTTCTTCACTTTTCTTAGCCGATCTTCTTCCCCAATCATCCCTCAACCTTCCTCTTGCCATTTTTCTTCCTCCCGTAATCCATCTCACTCTCCATTGCGCCGGCACCACCCCGTAGGCCGCCGGCCGACCCCGAAAACCCTAAATTCTCCTTTTCTCCAGATTTTCCCCACAATCTCCCATCTCCAGATCTGTTGTTTTGCTGCTGCGAGGAATTCTTTTCTACCGTAGTTCTTCGGGATCGCTTCTTCCGTTGCCGTGCTAGATCCGATTTGGCGACGGCAATCCGGAATCCAGCGAGATCTTCTCCTACCTGCAGATCCGTAGGCGTCTCGATCTTCGCTTCATAAACGGTTAGTGAATCTACCCTCAAATTCCCATAACCCACACTGTAAATTAGAAAGACCTAATTAAAAATGGATTACTAGACGTTATAGGATTCCAATGCAATTCGGATTAGAACTCTCAAATCTGATTTTCTGTTTTGCCATAACAGCGAACCCAAATCCCCGTAGAATAGCGATCTTGAGACTCGACGATCAACAACCTTGGTGTCAGGCAAGTGAAACTTGCCAACTTTGTTTTAGGCCATGTTTTAGGACGTTACCTTGTTTTAGCATGAAAGAGACTAGACCGTGAAATGATAGCGGTCTAGGCGCAAATTCAAATTCTAGCTTGACAACGAAGCTAGAATTGCCTTGTCATGTCATGTCATGCATTGCCTATCATGTTTAATTTCTTTAACGGTATGCAATTTCCATTCGAATATTCGTCATGTGCATCCATTTTACATGTCATCTGTTTGCATGTTGCATCGTATCACACGCTACAAATCCTTATACAAATCCGTGTTTCCGGCTAGGCACCTGATATGCGGGCATAACCCTACGCCATACTTGTTAAAACACTTCCTGGCTCGTGATCCAGAAGCGAGCATTCCATGTTCGGGGGTAAAGCCCTGGCTCGATACACGTGGAGGGGTAGGGATAAACGGTCACTTGAGCGTAAGAGTTGGCCCGTACAGCCACTCTAGCCAAAGGGCAGAATCTCTGTGCATGACATGCTTACATACTTGTACTTGTCCTTGTGAATGTTAAATTGTTCCATGCCATGTTAAACGTTTCCATGCCATGTTTTACCTGTCATGCTATAAATCATGCCATGTCATAAACTGCTATTACTTTACTTGTCGTTCTCATTGCATAAAATGTCATGTCATACTATACTCTAGAACTACTAGGTTGTTTCTGCTTTCCTTTAGTTTCCTTGCACAAAGTCTTGTAGACTTTGCTGACATGTGCCCCTTCTCTTTGGGTGACGCATGTTAGTTGCTGAGCCGGAGTCTGCTGTTGAGGGCGACAAATTCGTGGAGTTTGTGCCCGATCCCGTTGTTGACGTCGAGTACGTGGACACCGGTGACCAGTCCTAGTGTTCCTTCACAGTTCTTCCTTTAGTTGTTGTTGTTTGTCGGTGAGTAGCACCTTTTTGTTAGTCGTTATCTTATTGGCCATGCTGGGCCTTTGCTTTCAGACTCTTTTTGTTTGCCTGGTGGCATTTTTGCGGTTGTTGAACTTTATCTGGACTTTGAGATTATAATTTAATATTATCTGTCTCTTTCTATTATTGTTATCTTTGTTCCGTGTCACATTACAGGGACCTGCGTGTTTATTTCAGACGCTTTACAGGCTGGAGCCTCATAGCTCTAAGCCTGAGCGGGCCTCGTCTCGCCTCGCCTCCATTTTAGGGAAGCGGGTCATGACAGGTTTCTTTGGTGGCCCATGCAGGTCTCTCCTCTGTAACTGTGACTTAATCGAAACAACGATAAGAAATTATAGAATGTCCGATAAACAATTTCGACACCCAAGTCATGGGTCGAGAGTCTGATTCGTTTCGTTTTCTATGTCATTAGATGGCTGGAAGACGGAATACCCGTGCTGGTGGTGGTGTGCCCCCTCATGTCGAGGAGCCGGATCGGGAGCCCACCAATGGGGAGATCATGCGGATGATGCATCAGATGATGCAAGTGCAGCAGGGGATGCTACAGAATGCCCGGAATGTTCCGCCTGCTCGAGCAGCGCAGCCTGTGCAGAATGTCCCTCGATTCGAGCCAGGAGCGAAGCAGTTTTAGGAGCTGGGCCCCGCTTACTTTGAGGGGACCGAAGGACCTCTAGCTGCTGATGAGTGGACCAGGAACATAGAGGACAACTTGAAGATGTCGAAGGTCGACCGGGCTGATGGGTTGACTTGGCGAAGAGGCAGCTTAAGGATAATGCTCGGAATTGGTGGGATGCCGAGGAGGAAATGCTGGTGGAGCCGATATCTTGGACTACTTTCAAGTCCAGATTCGACGAGGAATACTTTCCGAAGGCTGCCTGGAGGGAGATGGCGCATCGCTTCATCGACCTGAAGCAGGGGAGCTTGACGGTGGATCAGTACCACCAGGAGTTCACCAGGCTGAGCCGTTTTGCACCGAAGATGGTGCAGGATGCTGATGAGAGAGCCCAGAGGTTTCTGCAGGGGCTTTCTTTGGATCTTCAGAGCTTTGTGACTTCTTCTGATTTGGAGTCCTATCAGAAGGTGCTAGTTGCAGAGGCAGGAGCAGATTGTGAACCAGAAGAGAGGATGCGCTTCTGGAGCTGGGAAGAGGCATGTGGAGCAGGCCAGGGCAGTGAGGAGACCAGGGTTCAGGCCCAATCATCCGGTGCAGTTCAAGAGGCCCGGAGGACCTCCTACTCCAAAGACTTGCCATTTCTGTGGCAAGACTGGGCATGTCAAAGATCAATGCCAGAAGATGTTGGTACAGTGCTTGGTTTGTGGTGATCCTGCGCATACCATGAGGGACCGTCCGAAGTCCAAGCAGCCATGGAAGGGACCCGTTGCAGCTCAGCCGTTGCAGCAGAGGGCACCTGTACCTGCTGTACGTGGAGCGCCTCTCGTTCTGCAGAGGCTGGCTTTTCAGCAGGCTGTTCAGCCGAGGAGGCAGGCTTTCCTGATGACTGCAGTTGAGGCTGAGGCGGAGGATGAGGTTATTGCAGGTAACTCTCAACCTAGTCGTTTCTTTTCTTAGTTAGTCTTGTTGTTAGAATTTGTTTGGCTGCTTGTTCTGTTTGCCAGAATAGGATTTGATTGTTAGACTGTCTGTTAGGTGTGATTTTGGTTTGCACATTTCCTGCACGAGTCCTCTTCGACTCAGGTGCATCGATGTGCATTATTTCCTGGAGCTTCATGGAGAAGCATTCCTTGTCGGCTTCCCCTCTTCCCAAGAGTTGTAATATCGTTACAGGAAATGGCGTGGTCTCGGTTCATCGTGGTTGCAATTCTTGCCCTTTGGTGGTCTGTGGACATGAGCTTTACGCTGATTTCATCGTCCACGACATCATCAACTATGATGCCGTCCTCGGGATGGACTGGCTTGGGAGTTTCTACGCCACGATCGATTATCGAAGGAAGAAGGTGGTGTTCGAGATCCCTGGACATCCGGTGTTTGAGTTCAGCCGTGGCAGCAGTTCGCTTGGTCCAGTCAGGTTTCGGGCCAAGCTGGTGGAGATCGTTGCTATGCAGATGGAGCAGTGTAGACCTGCGGTAGTGCGTGAATTTGACGACGTCTTCCCCGAGGAGATGTCTGGACTGTCACCCGATCGAGCTCTCGAGTTTTCGATCGATCTCATTCTGGGAACGCAGCCTATCTCGAAGGCGCCCTATCGCATGGCATCAGCAGAATTGGAAGAATTGCGGAAGCAGCTGGACGAACTTCTTCAGAAGGGTTACATTCATCCCAGTGTGTCTCCGTGGGGAGCACCGGTCTTGCTTGTGAAGAAGAAGGACGGTTCGCGTCGCATGTGTGTGGACTACCGGGAGTTGAATGCGGTAACCGTCAAGAATCGATATCTGTTGCCTCGTATTGATGATAATTTTGATCATCTTGGAGGATCGAGGTTATTCTCTAAGTTGGATCTGAGGAGTGGTTATCACCAGTTGAAGGTGAGGAAGGAAGATGTTCCGAAGACAGCGTTCAGGACGAAATATGGACACTACGAGTTCGTGGTTATGCCTTTCGGTGTAACCAACGCGCCCGCAGTTTTTATGAATCTGATGAATCTAATATTCTATGACTTTTTAGACAAGTTTGTTGTTATCTTCATTGACGACATTCTGATCAACTCAAAGTCAGAAGAGGAGCATGCTTCGCACTTGAGGACAGTATTGGAGATCTTGAAGAAGCATCGGTTGTATGCTAAGTATTCCAAGTGCGAGTTTTGGCTGGATAGAGTTGCTTTTCTCGGGCATGTGGTGACAGGAGATGGTATTTCGGTGGACCCCGAGAAGATTAAGGCTATCAGGGAGTGGCCGGTTCCGCAGTCAGCGTCTGAGATCCGGAGTTTCCTTGGATTGGCTGGTTATTACAGGCGTTTCATTAAGGACTTTTCCCGGATTGCTGAGCCGATGACCAGACTGACGCGGAAGGATGTACCATTTGTTTGGTCTGATGGCTGTGCGGAGGCTTTTGGTGTTCTGAAGGAGAGGCTGATGACTGCCCCTGTTCTTGCTGTGCCTGATCGCAGTGGAGGATTCGAGATCTTTTGCGATGCTTCTGGCAAGGGTCTCGGTTGTGTATTGCACCAGCATGGGCACGTGGTAGCGTATGCTTCACGTCAGCTTAAGACCCATGAGAAGAATTACCCGACACACGACTTGGAGTTGGCAGCAGTTGTGTTTGCGCTGAAGATTTGGAGGCACTTCCTGCTGAGTGAGAGGGTGAAGATCTTCACCGATCACAAAAGCTTGAAGTACATTTTCACTCAGAAGGAGCTCAACATGCGACAGCGTCGATGGTTGGAGCTCATGGTAGATTATGAAATCGATCTGCAGTATCTGCCTGGCAAGGTGAATGTGGTTCCGGATGCGCTGAGTAGGCTTCCAGCAGTGATGGTGTTGACTTCGCAGTGGAGATTGCAGCAGGATTTTTGCGAGACTGGTATTGAGATTGTCATTCCTGGGGAGGCCTCTTCGTTGATGTGTATGCAGATACAGTTGACGATCGTGGATTGGATCAAGGCTGGACAGGCTGGAGACCCGAAGTTGTTGAAGATACGGGAGTTGGTGGAAGCCGGCCTGCGGACTGACTTCCTGATTCATGAGGATGGCTCGCTAAGGTTTGGTGCCAGGTTGTGTGTGCCAGCTGGGGACATCAGAGAGGAGCTGTTGGTTGAGGCACACAGTTCGCCGTATTCTGTACATCCTGGTGGGACCAGGATGTACATGTTGGCCTAGTTAGACTACTAACTAGGTCGTACGATATAATTTTGATGACGACAAACAAGCCGTGTGACTAACATTTTTCATTAAGTGATTTCAGGGAGCAAAATGCAAATGAAATTTCGTTTGCAAGAAAGAGCGTGTATGTGCACATCGGTGCAAAAAGGAAATTCAAATGATTCTACATTATCTATATTCAGATTCACATGAAGACTTGAATTGGTCAAGTAACTGATTGGATCTTATTCACTCAAGGGATTCAAATGATCTGTTCACGAATTCGCATCTCATATTTGAACTCACCTCTTATCCAAAACTGGCGCAACAAATCACCTCTTATCCAAAACTGGCGCAACAAATCGAAGCAAAAGATTTTTTAAAAAACGTGTGCATGGTCATTATTTTTATCTCTCTAATCACATGTTTTTGAGTGGGGGCATGATCCCAACAAAAAAAATCCGAATTTTTTTAGTGGCGCAACCAATATTTCAAATCTCATTTTACAGTTGCATCTTTCAAAAATTAACCACTAATCAAAATTCAAGTGGTTAACTACCTTATTAATAAAAGTAAGCACAGATCCAAAACAAAAAGAAAATGTGCAGAGCTTTTCAAACAAACAAGAAGAGGAACGCACATTAAATAAATGCTCTTGGCCATTCTCTTTCAATATAAATTTTTTAGTGCTCTTCCTTATTTTCATTCGGCCTGCAAATTTGAGTGCTCTCCTTCTGTTTTTTTCTTTTGGCCTGAAAATTTGAGTGCTCTCCTTGTTTTCTTTCGGCCCGGAAATTTTGGTGATCTTCGTTGATTTTCTTTTGCGCCATCTGTCAACAATTCACGCACACAATGCTGCCAAATTATTTATTAATGATATGATCAGTTGTGTTCTTTTCTTTGCGTGCACAGAGAAGGCCATAAAATTGACAGAGGGCTTACAGAACATCATCACAAGAGGTGCTTACGGCAAGGGGTTCTTTAAGCAAGATCAAGCTTTCAACGTCTACAAATCTGTCTTGATCACACATTCGACTTCGTACGCTCATATCTCCTGATCCAGACGTCGGATCGACGAGCCGTTTGCGCCCACGTGACCACATCTTTATGCCCTTCGCAACGGTGATAGTCTCCATTGCTCAGTCCATAGGATCATACTCAGTTCGGATGTTTTACTACAGATCAGCCACTACAGAATTCAGATTCGCGCAATCATCTTCCGAAGACTATATCTTCCAATCCAGACATCGGATCAGCGAACCGTTTGCGCCCACACGATCACGATCTCACAAACTTCATCACGGTGATATCTCTCTGATTTTTCACTACAGTATTAAAGCTATTTGAATCTGTTTTAGTTGTGAGATTGTATTAAGAATAGCTTTACTCTGAAGCTATCTCTGCGCTTTAACTCTTGAACTATATTTGTGTACGGTGAGATCACTACCCGTAAGTGTGATCGGTTTTATTAAGTGAAATCCTCATAGGTCTTGGGGTCGGAGTTTTGGCGGGGAGCCACTCCGTTAAAAAATATCTGTGTCTGATTATCTCTGTCTTTGTGATTATTTTTTTTAAATTTGTGCCACACACCCTATTCACCACCCTCTAGGGTGTTTTTCAATTGGTATCGGAGCGGGATTCCTTTTAGACTCAAAGTCTAGTGGAATTTCGATCCTATGGCACAAATTCCACACACATACTCATATGACACGCACAATCAAAGAGAAGGTCAGTCGTATCTCCGATCTCCTCTATTTGATGGTACGGACTATAGTTATTGGAAACAACGTATGTCCATACACATCAAAGGTATCGATATGGCATTATGGAAAATAATCAGTGAAGGATTTACACTATTTGATAAACCCACTCCTGAGCAGCAAAAAGAAAATGATCGGTTAGAAAATCTAAACTTTAAGGCCATGAGCATCTTGTATTGTGGTCTTAGTAAAACTGAATTTAACCGCATTAGTTCTTGTTCTACTGCTAAGGATATTTGGACGAGACTTGAAGTTACTCATGAGGGAACTAGTGAAGTTAAGAAAACTCGTATTAGAATGTTATTACAGAAATATAAAAATTTTGCTATGATGCCTAATGAGTCTATTGATGCTATGTTTTCTCGTTTTGCAGATATCGTCTATCCACTGAAATCCTTAGGGAAGGACATCTTAGAGGAAGATCTGGTCGGAAAGATTTTATACTCCTTATCTGGCGATTGGATTCAAAAGAGGACGGCGATCGAAGAAGCATATGATTTGGCAGATATCAGTTTCGAGAAGTTAATGGAAAAATTAATGGCTTATGAGGTTCAATTGAAGATGGACAATGACAGCACACCAAAGATTGAAGAGAAACCTAAGAAGGAGGAAACAAAGGAAAAGAACTTAGCTTTTCAAATCTCCAAAATGCTCAAGGAGGAGATGAATGAATCAGATGATGAAAGCATGGCTCTTGGTACAAGGAAATTTGTGAAATTCATGAAAAATAACAAAAGAAGGACGGGAAGCATTTGGGGAACCAAGAAAAATGAAGAAAATGATAGAGAAAGTTCTGCACCTCAGTGTTTCAGATGCAACAAGAGAGGGCACATGAAAGCAGAATGTCCACTTCTAAAAGGAAAAGGAAAGGAAAAGACTGGTGATGGAGAAAAGAGAACATCAAAGCGAGGAATGGTTGCTACATGGGGAGAAAGTGACGCAGAAGAGCTCTCCTCAGATGATGACTGGAACGACAACACTAGAACTTGCTTTATGGCTGGAAACGAAAAGGTAAAAATTTGCTCTCTTGTTCAAATCTTTGATGATGAAATGAATATTAGTGATGATATGTTTTCTAGCATGGAGGAAGCTTATGAATTTCTTGTAGAACTCCTTCAAGAAATGGGTCCTAAATTCCTTAAACTAAAAAAGTTCGTGATTCATTAAAAGATGAACTATGGAGCATGACAAGAGAGAGAGATGAGCTATTTGTTAAGTGGAAAGAACAAAAGGAAATAATATATAATTTTGATGAAACCCAACTAGAAACAAAAACCTTAGAGCTAGAAAACACTAATAAAAAATTGGCTACGTTAGAGTTTGACCTGTTAATCTCGCTAAAGAATTAAAAGAGAAAATTAGTATTCTTAGTTCTAAAGATTCTGAAATAAAATTATTGAACCTAAAAGTGGCTAGCTATGAAGAAAAATTGCAAGAGCTTGAAAAAGAAAAATCTAATTTAATAAAAGGAAAACACATAGCCATCGATTCTGAAACTAGTGAAAAAGAAAAAAGATATGAGACTAAGATTAGTGAACTTGAGAATGAAAATCAAAATCTTAGCTTGACATTAAAGAAATTCACAAATAGCCAAGAAAGCTTTAATAAGATGATAAATAGGCTTAATGAACAATCTAGTTAACATGGTCTTGGCTTTCAGAAAAAAACAACCTAAGAAAAAAAACTAGGAAGATCATTGAAAAGAATTTTGCAAGAGACATGAGCTTTGAACATTGCATGCACAAAAATCATATGTCATCTACTAAGAAGCATTTCAATGTTACATGTTTTTATTGCAACAAAAATGGGCATGTTATGTATGATTGCTTGGCCAGATATTATCCTGCATATTTCATATGGGTTCCAAAGCATCGTACTAACAATTGTGGATCCAAAATTTGGTTACCAAAGGGTGCATCCTCTTTTGCAGGTGCATCTTCAAGTGGAAAATGACAGCATTTGGTACCTTGATAGCAGTTGCTCGAATCACATGACGGGCAACGAATCCCTCTTCACGACGCTATCAAGGAAAGATGGAGGGACGGTTATTCTTGGAGATGGAAAGAAGTGCAAAATCTTGGGTAAAGGTAACATTGGTAAGCATCCTCTTGTGGTCATTGAAAATGTTAATCTTGTTGATGGTTTAGCACATAACTTGTTAAGTGTGAGTTAGCTATGCTCTATAGGCCTTAAGGTTCATTTCGAAAATGACAAAGTATATATCTTAAAAGGTGATGATATTCTTTTCAAGGGTACATCTTATAATAACATCTATACTATCAAACTTAGTAATTCAAATAATCTAAAATGTTTAGTTGCATCATATGAGACTAGTTGGCTTTGGCATCGCAAATTAGGCCATGCCGGTATGGACCTAATCTCAAAGCTTGCTCGAAAGAAACTAGTGAGAGGTTTACCTCAAATTAGCTTTGATCGGGATAAGCTTTGTGATGCATGTCAACTAGGTAAACAACATAAAAGTAGTTTCAATCCTAAAAACGTTGTAACTACTTCTAAGCCATTGCAACTGATACATTTGGATTTATTTGGACCCACAAAGGTTGCTAGTTTAGGTGGTATGCATTATTGCTTTGTTATTATCGATGATTTTTCACGTTTCACCTGGGTTTATTTTTTGACACACAAACATGAAACTTTTGATGTTTTCAAAATGTTTTGTAAAAAGGTTGAAAATGAAAAAGGTTTTTCAATTGTCAAAGTTAGAAGTGATCATGGAGGAGAATTTGTTAATACTAGCTTTGATGATTTTTGCATTTCAAAAGGTTATTCACATAATTTTTCCGCCCCGAGGACACCACAACAAAATGGGGTGGTTAAGAGAAAAAACCGTACTTTGCAAGAAATGGCTAGGACCATGATTCATGATTACAAATTGCCTTTATATTTTTGGGCTGAAGCCATACATACTTCTTGCTATATTTTAAATCGTGTGTCCATTAGACCCATTTTGAAGAAAACACCTTATGAGCTTTATAGAGAGTTGACTCCCAACTTATCACATTTAAAACCATTTGGATGCAAATGCTATATTCTGAAAGTTGGCGAAAATCTGGATAAATTTGATGCTAAATCCGATGAGGGTATTTTTGTTGGCTACTCACCACATAGCAAATCTTATCGAGTATTTAACAAAAGAACTCTTACTATTCAAGAAACTGTGCATGTGAAATTTGACGAGAAAAGTGCTATTAATGAGTCTTCTAGTGCTGCAGAATCTACAGATATTACAAGTGGTTTGGATGGACTGGAGATAACCACTAGCAATTCCAATGATCAAGAGAATAACAATGATGGTGTACCAAAAGAAGCAGAAGCTACTACGTCATCACAAGATCTCCCTAAGGATTGGCGCTTTAAGAAGGATCATCCAGAGAATCAAATCCTTGGAGACACGACGGAAGGTATACGTACTAGAAGTAGCTTTAATTTGATGGTTAACTTTGCATTTATATCCATTTTGGAGCCTAAAAATGTTGATAGTGCTTTAGAAGATTCCTATTGGATTATGGCAATGCAGGAGGAATTGTCACAATTTGATAGGAATCAAGTTTGGGAACTTGTTCCTAAACCAAAAAATCAAACAATTATAGGCACTAAATGGGTATTTAGAAACAAACTTGACGAAATGGGACATGTTGTGCGTAATAAAGCAAGATTAGTTGCACAAGGTTATAACCAAGAGGAATGGATTGATTTTGATGAAACATTTGCTCCCGTCGCAAGATTGGAAGCAATTCGGATGCTTTTAGCATTTGCTAGTTTCATGAAATTCAAACTCTTTCAAATGGACGTCAAGAGTGCCTTTTTGAATGGAGTTTTATCTGAGGAAGTCTATGTCAAACAACGTCCTGGGTTTGAAGACTCCATCCACCCGGACTATGTTTTCAAGCTTAAACATGCTTTATCTGGGCTCAAACAAGCTCCTAGAGCTTGGTATGAGCGACTTAGTAAATTTTTGCTTGAAAAAAATTTTTCCATGGGAAAGGCGGATAAAACTCTATTCGTTAAACATCAAAATAAAGATCTACTTGTAGTACAAATATATGTTGATGATATCGTTTTTGGTGCTACTAACAATCTACTGTGTGAGGAATTTGCTTCATGTATGTCTAGGGAATTTGAGATGAGCCTGATGGGTGAACTTACATTCATGCTTGGTTTGCAAATCAAACAATGTGGGGACGGAATTTTCATCAATCAAGCAAAATATGCAAAGGAGTTAGTGAAGAAGTTTGGACTTGAAAATGCTAAGGAATGCTCTACTCCCATGGCAACGACGACAACGATGGATAAAGACGAAAAGGGAAAGAAAGTGGATGAACGCTTGTACCGAGGTATGATTGGTAGCCTATTATACTTGACAGCTAGTAGGCCTGATATAATGTTCAGTGTATGTTTATGTGCAAGGTTTCAATCTTGTCCAAAAGAGTCACATCTTTCTTATGTTAAACGAATAATTCGATATGTTAAAGGAACCTTAGATTTTGGTTTATGGTATCCTTGTTCCACATCATTTGAGCTTGTAGGATATTGTGATGCGGATTTTGCGGGAAGTAAGACCGATCGTAAGAGTACCACAGGCACTTGCCAACTACTAGGTATGTCTCTTGTTTCATGGTTCTCCAAGAAGCAAAACTCCATAGCATTGAGTACAACCGAAGCCGAATATGTTTCAGCAGGTTGTTGTTGTGCTCAAATTCTATGGATGAGACAAACCCCCAGAGACTACGATCTTACTTTCCAACCTACAACCATTTGGTGTGACAACAAGAGTGATATAAATCTATCTAAAAATCCTATTCTACACTCTAGGAAAAAACATATTGATATTCGTCACCACTTCCTTAGAGATCACGTTGATAAGAAAGATATCTCTTTAGGATATATTGATACAGAAAAATAATTAGCGGACATTTTCACCAAACCCTTAAACCAAAAACAATTTTGCTTCATTCGAAGGGAGTTGGGGATTATGTCACTAATTGAGCATTAGCATGCATATCCATGCACATACACATGCTTACTTATTGTACCTAAGCCACACACTATTTCATCTTAATGTGGGTTTGGTCATTCTTGGTATGTGCATGCATGATCGTCATCACTATTATTGATTTTGGTCGAGAATTTGATATGAACCTTGTTAGACATCTTAGAAACATTAAAATGTTTTTGATGATGATGCACCATATTATTGTAAAATCCCCATGCTTGAATTAATAATAAAAAAGTGAAACTTGTAAGCATGCCAAATTGTACGAATCAAATAGGTTGATTGAGTCTTATAAATTATGGAGA
Organism: Scilla litardierei; assembly: GCA_030789695.1. Taxonomy (NCBI): domain Eukaryota; kingdom Viridiplantae; phylum Streptophyta; class Magnoliopsida; order Asparagales; family Asparagaceae; genus Scilla; species Scilla litardierei. Next base: position 1,076,818 of record CM061130.1, on the reverse strand, counting down.
CAATTGAATGTACTTAGATTCTAAAGTTTCTGAATTTATATTTTATCTTTACAATTTTGTGCGCTTAAATCTCTATGGAAAATTATTTAGTAGGAGTCGAGTATGTTATGCCTTCATGCGTCACTATTCTGAGACACCAACATTGTAATAATAATAAAAAAATTGCTATGGGCATTTATTTAAAAAAAATTAACAAAAAAGGGAATAGCAAAACATCTTCAAATATACTACATTTGATACCGGCGGCTAGTAACCGGATTTCGGGGGTTTGTTGAGCAATGCGTATGAAATATGGTAGATGAAGCAACCACTTAGCGCACCTCAATTCCAAAGGACCCGAAATTTAACACCATGGTATCCCTTGATTGGTGTCTCCCTACACATTACTTATTGATTATTCCATAGCAACGAAGGCTCACAAAATGTATTCGATAATTTTATATTTTCATCTCTTAAGTTTCTAAGCACCCTTCATATTGTCAAAGTGTTTCATAATACAACATCTTCTTGTTAAATTTCTTACAACGATCGTATGCTTTCAATGCTCATAATATTTATTAAACTTTAAGTTCGTGGGGAATAAGCATTAATATGAGCATCGTCATCAATTTCTTGTTTCTTCGATTTGTAAACTTGTTTCATGTCTCATTCTTAACCTCTTCAATTTGTGTGATCTTTTTGATTAATGGCAAAAGGGGGAGAAGAAGAAAAAATAGCAGAAACATAATGGGGGAGAGATGCACACTTTAAGGGGGAGCTTGTCACAACTTTTCATGAGAGCACATCGATAGGGGGAGCTTTATATGAAGTTTATAATCGTGTGCATTACATGACTTGCTCTTTAATATCATTTCTCAATTTATCCAGACTTGTTTGTCATCATCAAAAAGGGGGAGATTGTTGGCCTAGTTAGACTACTAACTAGGTCGTACTATATAATTTTGATGACGACAAACAAGCCGTGTGACTAACATTTTTCATTAAGTGATTTCAGGGAGCAAAATGCAAAAGAAATTTCGTTTGTAAGAAAGAGCATGTATGTGGACATCGGTGCAAAAAGGAAATTCAAATGATTCTACATTATCTATATTCAGATTCACATGAAGACTTGAATTGGTCAAGTAACTGATTGGATCTTATTCACTCAAGGGATTCAAATGATCTGTTCACGAATTCGCATCTCATATTTGAACTCACCTCTTATCCAAAACTGGCGCAACAAATCGCCTCTTATCCAAAACTGGCGCAACAAATCGAAGCAAAAGATTTTTTAAAAAACGTGTGCATGGTCATTATTTTTATCTCTCTAATCACATGTTTTTGAGTGGCCGCATGATCCCAACAAAAAAAACCCGAATTTTTTTAGTGGCGCAACCAATATTTCAAATCTCATTTTACGGTTGCATCTTTCAAAAATTAACCACTAATCAAAATTCAAGTGGTTAACTACCTTATTAATAAAAGTAAGCACAGATCCAAAACAAAAAGAAAATGTGCAGAGCTTTTCAAACAAACAAGAAGAGGAACACACATTAAATAAATGCTCTTGGCCATTCTCTTTCAATATAAATTTTTTAGTGCTCTTCCTTATTTTCATTCGGCCTGCAAATTTGAGTGCTCTCCTTCTGTTTTTTTCTTTTGGCCTGAAAATTTGAGTGCTCTCCTTGTTTTCTTTCGGCCCGGAAATTTTGGTGATCTTCGTTGATTTTCTTTTGCGCCCTCTGTCAATAATTCACGCACACAATGCTGCCGAATTATTTATTGACGATATGATCAGTTGTGTTCTTTTCTTTGCGTGCACAGAGAAGTCCGTAAAATAGACAGAGGGCTTGCAGAACATCATCACAAGAGGTGCTTACGGCAAGGGGTTCTTCAAGCAAGATCAAGCTTTCAACGTCTACAAATCAGTCTTGATCGCGCATTCGACTTCGTACGCTCATATCTCCTGATCCAGACATCGGATCGACGAGCCGTTTGCGCCCACGCGACCACATCTTTATGCCCTTCGCAACGGTGATAGTCTCCATTGCTCAGTCCATAGGATCATACTCAGTTCGGACATTTTACTACAGATCAGCCACTGCAGAATTCAGATTCGCCCAATCATCTTCCGAAGACTATATCTTCCAATCCAGACATCGGATCAGCGAACCGTTTGCGCCCACGCGATCATGATCTCACAAAATTCATCACGGCGATATCTCTCTGATTTTTCACTGCAGTATTAAAGCTATTTGAATCTGTTTTAGTTGTGAGATTGTATTAAGAATAGCTTTACTCTGAAGCTATCTCTGCACTTTAACTCTTGAACTATATTTGTGTACGGTGAGATCACTACCCGAAAATTGATCGGTTTTATTAAGTGAAATCCTCATAGGTCTTGGGGTCGGAGTTTTGACGGGGAGCCACTCCGTTAAAAAATATCTGTGTCTGATTATCTCTGTGTTTGTGATTATTTTTTTAAATTTGTGCCACACACCCTATTCACCCCCCTCTAGGGTGTTTTTCAGTACAAGGATCTTTGCCTGAACTATTGGTGGCATGGTATGAAGAGGAGTGTGGCTCGGAGTGTAGCCAAGTGTCTGGTTTGTCAGCAGGTAAAGGCGGAGCATCTGCATACGGCAGGGTTGCTACAACCTCTTCCGATTTCGGAGTGGAAGTGTCAACACATCACTTTGGACTTCGTGACTGGACTGCCTCGAAGTCCGAAGTAGAATGACGCAATTTGGGTGATCGTAGACCGATTAACCAAATCCACACACTTTATTCCTTTCCGAGTAGGACAGTCTACTGAGACGTTAGCGAGGGGATATATGGAGGTAAATCTTTTTACTCTCCGTTTTAATTTCCTTTTCCTAGTTTAGATAGTGATGTAACGTGAATCGTGCAGGAGATCGTATGGCTTCACGGAGTCCCTGTGAGTATCATGTCGGACAGAGACACGAGGTTCACGTCTCAGTTCTGGCAGAGTCTACAGAAGAGTTTGGGTACGAGTCTGAGTTTCAGCACGACGTACCATCTCCAGACGGACGGCCAGTCCGAGAGGACGATCCAGATCTTAGAGGACATGCTGAGGGCGTGTATGTTGGATTTCAAAGGATCTTGGGAGGATCATCTCCACCTTGTTGAGTTTGCCTACAATAACAGCTACCAGGCGAGTATTGGCATGGCACTTTTTGCCACGCTATATGGGAAGAAATGTCGATCGCCACTGAGCTGGGATGACATTGGAGATCGGTAGCTGTTAGGACCTGAGATGATAGTAGAGGCTGTGGATGTTGTAAGGAACATACGGGAGAGGCTGAGGATTGCTCAGGACCGTTTCAAGCATTGGGCTGATGCTAAACGATGTCCTTTGGAGTTTCAGCCAGGTGACCATGTGTTCCTGAAGATTTCCCCGAATCGAGGAGTGATTCGCTTTGGGAAACGAGGGAAGCTGAGCCCGAGATACATTGGACCATTTGACATTCTGGAGAGGGTTGGCGAGGTAGCCTACCACTTAGCCTTGCCGCCATCTTTGGAAAGAGTTCACGATGTCTTCCATGTATTGCAGCTTCGTCGATACATCAGCGATCCATCTCACACTGTGGATTTCTCGGAGATCACCGTTCGCCCCGATCTGACGTATGACCAGCAGCCAGTGCAGATTTTGGACAGGGGTTAGAAGTCACTTCGGAACAGGACCGTCGATCTTGTTAGGGTGATGTGGCGACACGGATCGTCAGGAGAGTCTACTTGGGAGAGAGAAGATGAGATGAGAGAGCGATATCCACTTTTGTTCCCTGACACGTGAGTGTTAGGAAATTCCGAGGGCGGAATTTTTCTTAAGGTGTGGAGGATGTAACGACCGGTTTTTGTAATGACTATTATATTTATATATTATGGATGTCCTCTCCTTGTGTGCCTTCCCCTGTCAGACGTCCTTACGATGAACTTCATCTTGGCCGTATCTTAGAGCTAGAGTGATCCTAGAAGCCATAGGAATCTTCCCGAAGCTTCACGCTTCGTTTCGGCACTTTTCGTGCATCTTAGTTGGTTCAAGAAGGAGAACCAACCGACTAGATTGCAATCTAGTCGGTCGACAACTCTTCAGGAACCGACTAGTTCATCTTGTATAATTTCATCTAAGTTACTGTTTACGTTTAGTCGGTCTAAGCACATTCTTCGACCGACTAGTTCTCAAACTAGTCGGTTAGAACTTGTACTCAGACCGACTAATTCTGAGTTCTTCTGAACAGCCGAGTTACTGTTTGTAGTTAGTCGGTCAAAGAACATCTACCGACCGACTAGTTCCCAAACTAGTCGGTTAGAGTTCCTTCTCTGACCGACTAACTCTCAGTACTTAATATCTATCTAATTTTACCCTTAGTCGGTCTATGAACAATCACCGACCGACTAGTTTCCAAACTAGTCGGTTGACGGGCCTTCACAGACCGACTAAATCTGTCTACCCTGTACCAACCCTGTTCACTGTTTGTTTTTAGTCGGTCTCAGTTGGACGACCGACCGACTAGTTCCCAAACTAGTCGGTCGACCACTCTTCACTGACCGACTAAATTGACCCAGAAACCCTAGGTTAAGTCGTAGCCGCCGTTTTTATTTCTATTTAAACCCGATGCGTTTTCTATTCTTTCTTCACTTTTCTTAGCCGATCTTCTTCCCCAATCATCCATCAACCTTCCTCTTGCCATTTTTCTTCCTCCCGTGCTCCATCTCACTCTCCATTGCGCCGGCACCACCCCGTAGGCCGCCGGCCGACCCCGAAAACCCTAAATTCTCCTTTTCTCCATATTTTCCCCACAATCTCCCATCTCCAGATCTGTTGTTTTGCTGCTGCGAGGAATTCTTTTCTACCGTAGTTCTTCTGGATCGCTTCTTCCGTTGCCGTGCTAGATCCGATTTGGCGACGGCAATCCGGAATCCAGCGAGATCTTCTCCTACCTGCAGATCCGTAGGCGTCTCGATCTTCGCTTCGTAAACGGTTAGTGAATCTACCCTCAAATTCCCATAACCCACACTGTAAATTAGAAAAACCTAATTAAAAATGGATTACTAGACGTTATAAGATTCCAATGCAATCCGGATTAAAACTCTCAAATCGGATTTTCTGTTTTGCCATAACAGCGAACCCAAATCCCCGTAGAATCGCGATCTTGAGACTCGACGATCAACAACCTCGGTGTCAGGCAAGTGAAACTTGCCAACCTTGTTTTAGGCCATGTTTTAGGCCGTTACCTTGTTTTAGCGTGAAAGAGACTAGACCGTGAAATGATAGCGGTCTAGGCGCAAATTCAAATTATAGCTTGACAACGAAGCTAGAATTGCCTTGTCATGTCATGTCATGCATTGCCTATCATGTTTAATTTCTTTAACGGTGCGCAATTTCCATTCGAATATTCGTCATGTGCATCTATTTTACATGTCATCTGTTTGCATGTTGCATCATAGCACACGCTACAAATCCTTGTACAAATCCGTGTTTCCGGCTAGGCACCTGCTATGCGGGCATAACCCTACGCCATACTTGTTAAAACACTTTCTGGCTCGTGATCCAGAAGCGAGCATTCCATGTTCGGGGGTAAAGCCCTGGCTCGATACACGTGGATGGGTAGGGATAAACGGTCACTTGAGCGTAAGAGTTGGCCCGTACAACCACTCTAGCCAAAGGGCGGAATCTCTGTGCACGACGTGCTTACATACTTGTACTTGTCCTTGTGAATGTTAAATTGTTCCATGCCATGTTAAACGTTTCCATGCCATGTTTTAACTGCCATGCTATAAATCATGCCATGTCATAAACTGCTATTACTTTACTTGTCGTTCTCATTGCATAAAATGTCATGTCATAATATACTCTAGAACTACTAGGTTGTTTCTACTTTCCTTTAGTTTCCTTGCACAAAGTCTTGTAGACTTTGCTGACATGTGACCCTTCTCCTTTGGTGACGCATGTTAGTTGCTGAGCCGGAGTCTGCTGTTGAGGGCGACGAGTTCGTGGAGTTCATGCCCGATCCCGTTACTGACGTCGAGTACGAGGACACCGGTGACCAGTCCTAGTGTTCCTTCGCAGTTCTTCCTTTAGTTGTTGTTGTTTGTCGGTGAGTAGCACCATTTTGTTAGTCGTTATCTTGTTGGCCATGCTGGGCCTTTGCTTTCAGACTCTTTTTGTTTGCCTGGTGGCATTTCTGCGGTTGTTGAACTTTATCTGGACTTTGAGATTATAATTTAATAGTATCCGTCTCTTTCTATTATTGTTATCTTTGTTCCGTGTCACATTACAGGGACCTGCGTGTTTATTCCAGACGCTTTACAGGCTGGAGCCTCACAGCTCCAAGCCTGAGCGGGCCTCGTCTCGCCTCACCTCCATTTTAGGGAAGCGGGTCGTGACAGAAGCTGACCACAGAATCAAATCCGGTAGGACACAATGGAGGGGCCGAACTGCCTAGGTTGAGGGTGAGCACGACTGATGATGACGAGCTAACCTGCGCAAGGAGCAACTCGTCAGAAAGGCCGGGTTGGGGTCCAACCCTTTGCCTTTCTGATGCCTAAGTCAGTAATAGGATTAAAGTGGGGGCTAGGCACGCAGGTCAGACTGAGGGTGAGTCGATCGTACGTGACGAGCTATGAGTGGAAGGACAAAGATATGAACGACCTTTGCCATTGTGTGTGAGTAATGAGATTGAGAGTGAATTTGCCAACCCCTTCACCGTAAGAAGTGAATGGGTATTTATACCTGGCGGGAGGCGGTTAGGTGGGGCTGACCTGGCATGCTGACTCGACGTGCTGAGCTAGCCCTGCTGTCAGCGGAAGCTTCGGACGAGGATGTCAAGAACAGGAGTGTCAGCCACGCTTTTGTCAGACGACGCAACGGCTAGGGGTGCTGTTGTCAGGGTGTCAGGGCCAAAAGCATCAAGTGTCAGGGGGCGCAGCGGCTAGGGGGTGCTTTGTCGGATGGTCGGGCGGCGTAAGTGTCAGTAGCGTCCTTTGTACTAGGTTGTTTGTCGTGCCCGATGTGCCAAAGGGTTGTCGTAGAGCGTGGCGACGTAGGCGGCTCACATGCGATCCGTCGGTCTGCACCGGGCAGTCGGGGCGACCTTGTAGTTCCTTGGGTGAACTAAGAAGGGAGGGGCGCCCTGCAGGCAGGCACTGATCTCGGTGACCCCACGCCCTATTCACGGGTTATGGCAGACCCCCGGGGCATGACGGACTTAGGTGGATAGCCGGGTGGCGTACTGGTGAGGTCTGGACGCCGAACCAGTCATCTTCGTCAATCCGTAGCGCGGTCTTAAGGATGGCAGGGGGCGCTGTCGATTGTCGGCAGTCTGGGTCAAGAAGTCGGGCTATCACGATCCGTCGCGGAGAGGGATTCGGTGATGAAGATGCCTAGGTCATCACTTTGGCCGGGCTAGGAGCTCTCAAATGGGTCGGAAGAGCTTTGGGCCTGGGGTGACGACCTTCAATGACGAGCTATGGTGGCAGGCTACGGTGACAAGCTACGGTGAAGAGCTACTGTGAAGAGCTACGGTGACGACCTTTAGTGAAGAGCCACGGTGATGTAGGTGGCTCACATGCGATCCGTTGGTCCGCACCGGGTGGTCGGGGCGACCTTGCTGTTCCTCGGGCGAACTAAGAAGGGAGGGGCGCCCTACGGGCGGGCACTGATCTCGGCGACCCCGCGCCCTGTTCGCGGGTTATGATGGATCCCCGGGGCATGACGGAGTTAGGTGGGTAGCCGGGTGTCGTACTGGTAAGGTCTGGACGCCGAACCAGTCATCTTCGTCAATCCGTAGCGCGGTCTTAAGGATGGCGGGGCGCGCTGCCGATTGCCGACAGTCCGGGTCAAGAAGTTGGGCTATCACGATCTTTAAGTCGTAACAATAGGTTATAGTCATTGATTTGAGTTAAATCTCAATCATCTTCATCTCGACGTCTAACTGTGAGAGAGGACTCAAAGAATGGGTTGGATCCTTATTGAAGCTCCGATGGCTTGTCGGTAGCTACAATTTAGGTAATTCTAATGGTTACGCCCGATGGTTCGTTAACGCCTAACTTTAGGTAGTCAACCCTCTATTAGGGGCATTAAACGAAAACCCCAATGGTTCGTCAGTGATTAAGATTATGTAGCCCACTAATGTGATAGATTGATATGAAATCACTTCCAAACCCATACCTAGACTATATCCCATTTGGTTCAATATTTGGGACAATCCAACAAGCACAATTCCTACAATATGGATCTACATAGCCCTATGCAAGGGAACTACTCACACATTATTGGATTTACAATCAAAAACATCCTAGAAGCATGCCTTGAAAATTAATGAGAAAATGGATTAAAAGCAAGAGCTATGGCAATCATAATCAATAAAGAAATGAAAAGAAAGAATATTCAATAATAGAGATTAAAATGTCCTTACAATGCTTGAGCAACAAGGAATGAAAAAACAGTAGAAAATAGCTCCAAAATTCATCAAGAGAAGTAAAATCCCAAACAAAGCAGCATCAGTTCGTTACAGCTTTACTATATATAGATTAACAGGTGCACGGCCGTGTCAAAAAGCCGCATGGCCGTGCCGCCCCTAAAAACCTAGGTTTAAACTGAGTCGCCATCTTGCACACGACCATGTCACTAATTGGCATGGCTGTGTCGATCGAAATCTAATGCTCAATCATGCGACACAGCCGTATCTGTAGACTGGCACAGTGAATATTTCTTTATGGACACGGCCACATGGCCGTGCCGCTGAAGCTGCTTCTTCTCCTCCTCTTGCTGATACACTGGCATGGCCGTGCATGCACCAACACAGTCGTGACGTCTTTTATTTGTCTTTTTGGCTTCCAATCTTACTCCATCATTCTTCATATCCACCGTCTTTCCTCCTTTGAGTTCTTCTTCATCGAATTGCATCATTTTGAGCTCAAATCACCAGAAATACAAAAGAGACACCCCGTAGCATGAAAGTGGATAAAAACGATAAAAACAACTAAAAGAGCAGAAATGATACAAAATAAAGGTGGAAAATGCGGGTGTGAATGGGTGGAAAAATGCATATAAAACATACTCAATAGCAATCGTACCGTCATTCAACACCATCAGTGTAAGAAAACACCCGTACAACAAGAATATCAGTCACTTGTCTGGGTCCATGTCTTGCATGCACATGGGTAGGTTGAGGTCAAGCCTGACTGATCCCTCGAGCCATGTCGAGAGGTTCCCGATGGGAGCCCCATCCAACGAGTTGGGCCGGGTTCAGCAGCTGGTCGGTCAGACTTAACAACTAACATCGGTATCTATAGAGAAGGATCCATTGTGCCAGTGTAATCATTATAGAGTTGGCTATCATTATAGAGTTCAATCTTTTTGGACGATCATAATCATTTAATTGATTTTCTTATTCTATTACCTAAAATACTAAATATCAAATGAACCCTAAGGATTTTCTCATTCATACACTTGTAGCAACTTTAATGGTTTCTCAGTAATAGAACTTTTTTAACAGGTGTATGAACAAGTAAAACCATTGGGTTCACTAAATATTTGGTGTTTGAGTTTTTAGAATATGAAGATCAAAGTGAACGGTTCCGATAGCCTAAAAAAAGAAGATTGTATTTTTTAAACGATAACCAAGGAGGGATTTCTCTTGACTAATTGACCTATATATTCATACACACCACCTCCTCCCAACACCTAGCCATCATCTACTGTCCATTATATGCATAATGAAGCCAAAATGAACTCAGATGGGCACAATCCTTTTAAAATTTCTAATGGTTTGAGAAGTAATTTGAAATGCGAGTTAATTTTGTTGTGATTTATGATGCAAATACACATGAAGTCGCAGCACTAGAGAGTCGTTTAGTTTGCAACAAATTCAGCTTTAGTTTTAATTGCATGCGGGTGTGTGATTCCGGATAGGATTGAAGTGATGCATACTGGTTTCGGGTTACTATTGGTATTCAATTAAGATTTAAAATCCTAAATAGGTTTAGGCTAGTAGCTAATAGTCATGTAAGTAACTTAATTTGCTTAGGCTTTATATGATTTCAAGAATTTTTGTTGACAAGACACAAAACAGATATAAGTTCTCCCGGGTTTTGCTCAAGCAAGAATGTTATGCGTTAATATATCTACAATAGATGAAGTTTTTTTCCTTTTGTCTTTCCCATAAAATTCTCTCAAAAGATCAATTTATATCTACAATAGATGAAGTTAATATTGATGGAATCAATATAAATCTTGGTGTGAAGTATATGGTTTCTATTTTGATTTACGTTCTATATATTATTTGCTTGATGTTATGTAATTTTCTTTGGTATTAAAGATTGCCATTTTCTTTGATTGTTTATCATAATTTTGGTCTTGAGTGAAATGTTTATCTATTTGACAAGATACATTCCAAACTAGTGACATCAAAGTGTTAGTTTTTGAATTGACATGAATGTAATGGCAAAAAGTTTGAATTGAGATAGTGTACATATGCTTGTTCCATAGCAAGTTCGACAACAAGCACTCAAGCCTAGAGCTTCGTTTGGAGACTGACTCCTCACTTTACTAAAGAAGCACAGAAAGAAGCAAATACAAAGACTCGGTATATTACTTTTCTTACGGAGAGCGGTCAGCTAATGCGTTCCACTTATTGAACATGGTCTATGGTCGGTCTGTGACCCCATGGATGCTGAAGGCATCCTTGGGGCGATATGTTTATCTATTTGACAAGATACATTCCAAACTAGTGACATCAAAGTGTTGGTTTTTGAATTGACATGAAGGTAATGGCAGAAAGTTTGAATTGAGATAGTGTACATATGCTTGTTCCATATCAAGTTCGACAATAAGCACTCAAGCCTAGAGCTTCGTTTGGAGATTGACTCCTCACTTCACTAAAGAAGCACAGAAAGAAGCAAAGACAAATACTCGGTATATTACTTTTCCTACGGAGAGCGGTCAGCTAATGCGTTCCGCTTATTGAACATGGTCTATGTGGTTGGTCCATGGATTTTCCTTCCTTTTGCTGCCCTCTTTTCTATTCTGTCGAGAGTTCGGACAGTACTTGTGCGTCTTTCAAACAAAGCCCCCAGTCCAGGATGGGGCCCCTGCTGGCGAGACTCCTCCGAGGGTCCCAACGCAGACCTCTGATGTCGATGCCTCTGGGCCCCAGTGCTGACTCAGCTGGCGAGGCTACCTCGAGGGCACCGGCTCCCAGAATGACTTACTAAGAAGTTTCTATATGGTAATATACTTCCACTATCCATAGATCACAAGTGACAGCTAGTGCATGTTAATCTTTAGACCTAAGATGTAACAAAAAACCTTGAATATAGGTGGTCTATAGTTTAGCTGTTAGTGATCAATGACAGTTATTGCTAGGTATTCATTAGGTATATCCTAAAAATAAGAATGTAGGTGGATGTCAAGATGGGTTCATTTCCACTGATATAGGAGGTCAGTATCACATATAGTTGATATCGAACCATAGTAAATCCATGGCCAAGGTGGAAAGTATAAATTTATTCAGAGTAATATGATGATTAAGGTATCCATGGCCAAGTTTGATCTATGATAACTATATCACATCATTAAGTTATTATGATGATTAATAGCATTTGCAGATCTACATATCTTAAACATCTTAGCGATATGGTAATAATGAAGAGATTAGACTGCATGGTAGTCATTACTAATAGGTCTAATGTATTTGGATGAGAACACAGTCCCATACCAACCAAATAAGTACACGTATGGTCTTCACATGTAACTAGTGTTACTATTATATCTATGACTTGATCGTAGAGTACATTCAGTCTCTACCAAAATAAAAATAGGGCTTTTAGAGTCTCATGCGGGTGATAGACTCATCATGATAAATGAAAGAAAAAATTGAAAGTATCTGAGAAATACATTGGTTAAATGATTACATGGAGGCACGATCGATTTGACTATGGGAGGAATTCATCACAATATGTTGCAATAGTGAAGTATTCGTAAAGGGTTATGTTAAGTGTTCATAAAGGTTTATGAAATTTTGGTTCTAATAAAAGATCAAATAAACTTTCTTCTAGACATACCTAAAAATTAAACAAATACTTAAGAATATCAGTTGTCACCGATAATGCAAGGGCATTACTAGCAATGGCATAGCACAATCGGTGGCTAGCCTATCCAAGGTAGGCTACCAATGATCGACCGAGCCAAGTCAACCATTGGAAGTTGCCACCAACAACTTGCCAGCTAGCTGCCAAAATCGATCTACTATGTCTGGTCTGGTTTAGTGGTTTGGTGGTTTGGGTCAAGACTTTTCGGGCCACGGTCTACGTGTTGGATCATGAGTCTAACATGACTAATCCATGACTGATGACGAGTCTTGCTTGTTATTTGAAAACTATAATAGTTCCATATGGGTTGTGATAAAAATTCAAGAGGTGACATCACTATAAACTATGCTTTTCCTTTCAAATCCATTTAAGAGAATTAAATATCATGAAAGCTTTGGATCTAAGGTAAAGTTTAATGCACCTATAAGAAAAAGTTTGCTTCTGCTCTTTCCCTCAAGTGGTAGCAATGTTTGGGACCAAGTTCTAGTTCTGCTGTTGAGCTTGTGGATTTTGGTGAGGAGATCACATATCTTCATCATTAAATATGATTTTGCAGATATTACTTAAGTATATCTACGTAAAGATATAATTTTCATTGGTATTGATTAATATATATTTATAGATTTTAGGTTAGTTATGCTATGATGTTTAATTTCATTTATTCTACTTTCCTAATTACATTATGATTCTTAGCATATTATACGTACGAATAGGAGACTTTACCTCAAGAATATTCTTAGGAGATGCGTGTTCAGGTAATGAAGCATAAGAGGGTTCTATTTCAGTTTCAGGTGCTATAGGTATCACTCTTAGAACTACATCTGCTTCAGAAGGTACATCCAGCTACGTATTACCTTCCTAATTAAATTCTTACTAGTTAAATCTTAACCAATTTGGCTCTTCATCTCATGTCTCCAACTACAGAGGAGAATTAGATAGTGCATGAGAAAAGAAGTTGAATTCTAGAAATGTGATGTCCATGGTCACAGATGTGTGTTTGGAGGTTGGATCATAGCATTGGTATCCTTTTTGATGTAAGGCATACCCCCAGAAGAGACATACCGGTTTCATCATTGGAAACTGAATGAAGTCACCGGTCAGGGAGGGATCCATGGAGTTGATCAACCATCACTTGAGCGCTATTTTTGAAAAGATAGGTCTGTCTGACTTGGTTAGGCAGAATCACTGATAATATATCCCACCTTATCCTCAATGAAGAAATACATGTCAACAATGTATGCCCAAAGAGCATGGTTGGTGGCATCCAAATTTATGGCAATCAGAGAAGCAGAATGTTAGAACCCATCTCAAGGTTCTAACTATGGGCGAACGCTGGGAGGAAGAAGAAGGCCGCGGAGCAACGGTCGAATCGGAGGAGCTTAAATCTAAGCCGTTGGATGGAGGAGATCAGCAGATCGGGCCGCTCGTTGAACTTTAAATGGGGAGCGCTCGATCAAAATGAATAAAATAATCCAGGCCGTCCATCTCTAACTAATGGTGGGGCCCTGAGGCGTAGCCGTTGGACGCCAGGATCACTGTGGATCTTCATCCACCGTTCGACGAAATGCTCGCATGCGACAGCTGCTCAACCAAATGGCTCGGAATCACAAATTCGACAGCTGGCTGCTCGCAAACGACCTCCGTTGTCGATGGCGGGCTGCATTCTGTTAGGGGTTTGTTAGGGGGGAATAGTATATAAGTTGGATGCTGTAAGAGAAGGGATATCGAATATGTGAACCTTTTTCTCTCCTTTTACAATTTAAATTCCTTTGTCTCTGTAATTACTTTCTTTTATTAATGAAATTTCTCTAAGGTTTATCCATTGCTGGCGGAGCCTCTGCTTTGGTTATTTATTGAAGGTTAGACCCTTATCATTTGGTATCAGAGCCAGGTTCGAGCCATGGCTCCGAAAAGAAGGCCAAAGGCGGAGATCTCCCTAAGAACTACGGAAGGAGATCAAGGACAAGGCTCCAACCCTAACCCACCATATCACGGCGAGAGGGAAGAGGAACCCATGACATGGAGGCTGCAGCTAGAAGAAAGGCTCCGGAACCTGGAGTCACAAGGGCAACTCACTGATGGAAGATTGGGGGCCCAGGTCCAAGAATTAACTACCCAAATTCAAAGTCTGGTGGAGTCTCAAAGGAGATCCAGTGATCAAATGAACAAGCATTTTTCAGCTCAAATCCAAGCTCTGATGGAGTCACAAAAGAGATCCAGTGAACAGATGAATGCCCAATTTCAAGTGCTGCTGAATAACCAAAGAAAATCGGATGAGAGTTGCAATAACCATGAAGTCTAGATCCAATTGATGCGAGCTGCTCAAGGAAGGGTGGAAGCTCGTGCTACCAATCCAGAGGTGGGATTTCATAACCACATGGATGAGAGAAACGATGACTCCAACTCTAATGGAGAAAGCCATGCTGATGGGAGAGGGGGTCATAATGAAGGACAACCTCCTATGCAACACAGGGTGCTTAAGACAGATTTCCCAATCTACAAAGGGGATGAAGATGTATTGCCTTGGATAAGTCAGGTACAACAACTTTTTGCTTACTACTCTACCACGTATGTCAATTGGGTCCCTACAAGTTCATTTTATCTGAGGGGTATTGCTATGCATTGGTTTGAGTGGGGTAAAATTAATGTGGAGAATTTCCTTAATTGGGAAAAATATAAGAAGGAATTAATTGTCAGGTTTGGACCTACAGACCTAGACAAACCATTTTCAGCTCTCTCCAATCTTAAACAAACTGGGACAGTCAAGGACTATCTAAGGAAATATGAGCAAATTGTGGGATTGCTACACAAAATGCCAGATGAATATGTGCTAGATAGATTCATCAATGGACTGAAAGATGAAATCAGACTTGATGTTTTGGCATTGGACCATCCAACCTATAGGAAGGCAGTGAAGTTAGCTAGGACCTTTGAGGAGAAATTGATCCTAGCTAAGAAGAATAGTTCTCCATTTCTGCCAAATTCATTCCACAAATATCATCAAACCCAGCCACCAGGACCAAGTAAGGAGAGTACCAAGGAGATAGTGCCTTTTGTTCCTAAGGGGAGGATATTATCTCAGGAAGAAATACAAAATAGAAGGAAGAACAACTTATGCTTTACCTGTAATGAAAAGTGGGAGAGGGGTCATAGGTGTAAGAAGCAGCTATACATATTAGATTTGGAGGAAGAGTCTGAGGGAAGTGAGAATGAGGTTACAATTGTTGAAGAGGAAAGGGGCCCAGAATTGCAGGAGATTGCTATTGAAGACTCACCTTCCATTTCTATTCATGCCTTAACTGGAATTCCAACTGCCCAAACCCTTAGACTGAAGGGAAGCATCAAGGGTCAGACAGTCAACCTCCTAGTTGATACATGATCCACCCACAACTTTATCCATCCAAAATTAGTAAAATCACTGGGACTAGCTGTGGAACAATCTGACACATTTGATGTAGTAGTGGCCAGTGTGGAAAAGATCCAAGGATCTGGGATTTGTAATGAAGTACCCTTGCAGTGTCAAGGGGTGTGAATTTCAACTAAATTCATGGTATTACCCTTAGGGGGTCAGCAGGTAGTATTGGGCACCCAGTGGTTGATGCAGCTTGATGATATCTTATTCAACTTCAAAAAAATGCAGATGAAGTTTAATTGGGGAGGAAAAGTCTATGGCAGGGGACAGTTTCTACAAATTCCCAGGTAATAGAAGAAAAGAGGATTGAAAAGGCACTCAGGATAGAAGGGGAGGGGTATTGGATCCAACTTAGTACCTTGGAGTTGGAGGAGTGTCAGCTGAAACATATATCAGAAATTGAAGTAAACAGCTTCCTTAATGATGTGAAGGAAATCCTAATTCAATTCCCAGAAATATATAAGGAGCCCAAGGGATTACCACCCAAGAGAGATTGTGATCACAAGATTCCAACTGAGTTGGGAGCCAAGCCTGTTTGTATCAGGCCATACAAGCATGCATACTTCCTTAAGGCTGAAATAGAGAAGCAAGTATCAGATATGCTACAAAATGGGATTATCAGGCCCAGCTTTAGCCCTTATGCCTCACCAGTGGTAATGGTTAGAAAAGCTGATTCAAGTTGGCGTATGTGTGTGGATTACCGTTCCCTCAACCAACAAACAATAAAGGATAAATTCCCAATACCCATAATAGATGACTTATTGGATGAACTGTTTGGGGCACAGTTTTTCTCTAAACTGGATTTAAGAGCTGGCTATCACCAAATACGTATGTTTGAAGCTGACATTTACAAAACTGCCTTCTGTACCCATGATGGGCACTATGAATTCCTTGTTATGCCTTTTGGGATAACAAATGCACCCTCTACATTCCAGTCCCTAATGAATGCCATTTTTAAGGAGCATCTCAGGAAATTTGTTCTTGTATTTTTCGATGATATACTAAAATATAGTAGAGACTGGAACACCCACCTGAAGCATCTTCACCTAGTGCTGCAAATATTGAGGGAGCAGCAGATGGTAATCAAGCTATCCAAGTGTTCTTTTGGGCAGAAGTCAGTTGAATACCTAGGCCATGGCATATCAAACCAAGGAGTAGCTATGGATCCTAATAAAATTGAAGCCATCCAGAACTGGCCAACACCCAAGAATACCAAGGCTGTGAGGGGTTTCCTAGGGCTTGCTGAGTACAACAGGAAATTCATAAAGGGGTTTGGGGGCTTGGCAGCTTCTCTCACAGATTTATTGAAGAAGGAAGGTTTCAAATGGAATGAATCAGCTTCGGAATCTTTTGAGGCTTTGAAGAAAGCTTTGACAACAGCCCCAGTGTTGGCTATGCCTAATTTTGAGGAGGAATTCATACTTGAGTGTGATGCCTCTGGGAGAGGGATAAGGGCTGTATTGATGCAAAGGGGACAGCCCATTGCTTATTTGAGCACTAAATTAACAGGGAGGAACCTATTACTGTCTACATATGAGAAGGAGCTCCTTGCAATTATCCTGGCTATAACCAAATGGGGGCAATACCTGATGGGTAGAAGGTTCATCATCCGTACAGATCACCAAAGCTTGAGACATCTCCTCAGCCAGAAACTGCAACATGTAATGCAAAGCAAATGATTAATGAAATTGCAATCCTACAATTATAGGGTGGAGTGCAAGCCAGGTAAAACCAACAGGGCTGCTGATAGCCTATCTAGGGAAATTGACAATAGCATGGGAATGGAAGAGGATTACACTTCATTATTTCATATCTCATCTCCCTTATGTGACTGGTTACAGGACATCACCCAAAGTGACCCCTACTTCCAGCAAATTAAAGATAAAATCAAGGAAGGGAAATCAGGGTCCTTGAAATATACAAAATTGGAGGGAGTATACTACTACAAAGGAAGAATTATCATTAGCCCCAATTCCAAGGAGGTCCAAGGGAAACTCTTGAAAGAATTCCATAGTTCGTCACTGGGTGGGCATTCTGATGTAGTGAGAACAATCCATAGGATTAAGAAATCCTTTTATTGGGTAGGGATGAAGTCTGATGTGAGGCAATTTGTGAAGGAGTGTGAAGTATGCCAGAGAATGAAATCAGAGAATGTGGCATATCCTGGGCTCCTACAACCCTTACCAATTCCTTCCAAGGTTTGGGATAGCATATCTATGGATTTTATAATAGGGTTACCAATGTGTGGTGGGTTTAGTGTAATCTATGTGGTGGTAGATCGGCTAACAAAATATTCCCACTTCTTCCCCCTCAAGCATCCATTCTCAGCTAAAAAGGTGGCTCAGATTTATTTTGAAGGAGTCTTTAAGCTCCATGGTATGCCCACAACTATCATCAGTGACAGGGATGTAATCTTCACAAGTCAATTCTGGACAGAAATTTTTCATTTGCAAGGCACTACTCTAGCACATAGCTCAGCTTATCACCCACAAAGTGATGGCCAAACTGAAGTCAGTAACATGAGCCTGGAATGCTATCTACGTTGCTTCTGTGGTCACAAGCCTAATGAATGGGTCAGATGGTTGCCCTTGGCTGAGTTTTGGTTTAATACGACTTGGAAGAGTTCCACCCAAATGACCCCTTTTGAAGCCTTGTATGGGAGAGCCGCACCAACATTAATCTCTTATGTTCCTAATACTTCGAAGTTGGCATTAGTAGATGAGGAGCTCTTCACTAGAGAGATGGCCCTGAAGCTGTTGAAAGACAATTTGGAGAAAACAAGAGAAAGAATGCAACACTATGCCAATAAACATCGCACTGAGAGGAGCTTCGAAGTGGGGCAATGGGTATACCTAAAGCTGCAACCTTATAGATAGATCAGCCTTGCTATGAGGAAGACACACAAGCTATCCCCAAAATATTATGGGCCCTACAGAATTCTGGAGCGGATTGGAGAAGTTGCCTATAAGCTGGAGCTACCCCCGTCAGCTCAAATTCATGCGGTGTTCCACGTCTCTCAGCTCAAGGAAAAAATTGGGGCCCAATCAGTTGTGCAGGACACAGCCAAGCTATACAGTGGAAATGGTGGATGAACCCGAGTCTATTATTGATCGCAGGGTGATTCAGGAGAAGAGAGCGTTGGTGTCTCAAGTTCTCATAAAATGGAGACAAAGGCCAGCAGAGGACGCAACCTGGGAGTTGTATTGGGACTTAGTGCGTCGATTTCCTTCGTTCGACCTTGAGGCAAGGTCTCGAAATGGGGGAGGGAATGTTAGAACCCATCTCAAGGTTCTAACTATGGGCGAACGCTGGGAGGAAGAAGAAGGCCGCGGAGCAACGGTCGAATCGGAGGAGCTTAAATCTAAGCCGTTGGATGGAGGAGATAGTAGATCGGGCCGCTCGTTGAACTTTAAATGGGAAGCGCTCGATCAAAACGAATAAAATAATCCGGGCCATCCATCTCTAACTAATGGTGGGGCCCTGAGGCGTAGCCGTTGGACGCCAGGATCACTGTGGATCTTCATCCACCGTTCGACGAAATGCTCGCATGCGATAGCTGCTCAACCAAATGGCTCGGAATCACAAATTCGACAGCTGGCTGCTCGCCAACGACCTCCATTGCCGATGGCGGGCTGCATTCTGTTAGGGGTTTGTTAGGGGGGAATAGTATATAAGCTGGATGCTGCAAGAGAAGTGATATCGAATATGTGAACCTTTTTCTCTCCTTTTACAATTTAAATTCCTATGTCTCGGTAATTACTTTCTTTTATCAATGAAATTTCTCTAAGGTTTCGCCATTGCTGGCGGAGCCTCTGCTTTGGTTATTTGTTGAAGGTTAGACCCTTATCACAGAAGTGTGGGTGTATGAGCATTGTTGTTTTAGTTCGATCGTTATGATGAACCGACGTGAACGACACTTTTGTTTTCTTTTATTTCTTATGCTTTTCTTTGCATAAGAGGGGAGGGGGGAGATCACACAAAGCGGCAAGGGAAGATAGCTCGGAGGTTGGACCCAACCGAAGGCGAGTTAAGCGGACAAAATATGAACTAATTAAATGCATTGATTGACCCGGGCAAAACAGATTCGTTTTTATGCTCCATTTAACATCCCATCTCGATTAATGATGACCATAATTAATAATAGAAATAGTATACTTAAAGAAATAGTTAACCAATAAGATTAAATTAACCCTAATTAATTCTTGCTGCCTCCAACTCACTCTGACTTTTTAACCCTCCACCGCCAATCACTTTCTCTGACTCCAATGATGTTTGCGGATCAATTCAAAGAACAGCCCCCTAATTCAGTGGGCAGCTTAAATTAAGACACAAATTTATTGTTAACTATTAAGGTAAGGTAACAACTGTTTTAATAGACGTAAGACCGTAAGGATCTTTGTATTAAATTGGATTAATTTGAAATGGTTTATATGTTAGCAGGGCAATTGACGCGGCAAGTTGATTGGCGGAAGCATACTCCCATCAAATCAAACAATATCATCATGTGGGATGGAGTAAAACAGCTAGATATAAATAAACAAATGTTTGTATTCTTTCTTCTATTTAACTACACCGACATGTGACTCTCAACACCGACCCCAAGACGCTGATGTATTCAATAATAAGAAGCACAAAATCATCCACCGTTTAATTAACACTTCTGTGTTAGCTGACAAAACATCCTCACCATTATTTTATTTCCTTTACTTTCTTTTTTTTCTGTTTTTGACCCTACAATAATTTATTTAGGGCCTGTTCTTTTGCGGGAATAGGAAAAATGGAATAGAGGAAAGTTTGTATTCCAAGGAGAGAGAAAATGTAGTTTTGTGTTCTTTTGGATGGAATAGAGTATGGAAAGTGGGGTTTGGAATAGAAAGTGGGGTCCACATTCTATTCTTGTGTTCTTTTGGGATTGGAGAGTTGGAATGGAAAAGTGGAAAGTTGATGAGTTGGAGGGGAGAGATAGAGAGAGATGAGAGAGTGGGGCCCACCATTCCAAGGATTTCATTGTATTCCAAGCAAAAAAACTTGGAATACAAAAGTGCTCATCATTACCAAATTGGAATAGCCACGTAGGATTCTATTCCACGCCCTAAAGAACAACCGCTTGGAATACAAACTTGGAATAGGGTGAATAGTGCATGAATAGTGTCCCTATTCCTATTCCCGCCCCTATTCTTGGCAAAAGAACATGCCCTTACCAACTTCCTTCAACTTTTCTTTTCTACGCTTATTTTCTCAATTGTTATGCTGAGATACTCGGACAAATCTTTAATAAAAAAATATGAAAACCCCGTTTAGAAACTGTGAATTGTTATGAATCATCATCTGTAGGAGGAACCCCCAGCACTTTATTTATAGTGGAGGAGGAGCGTACATAGATAAGATACAATAGATACAGTCTTATCTATAAGATAATTCATGATCCTAACCAATTCAGTAAAATCCATTCACAACACTCCCCCTTATCCAGCCATAGGTGTGGACTCTGCTCATGAATAATTCAGGATTCTGAGTGTAGTAGGAGTCTCACATGTGGTGGATACTTCAGGATCCTGAGTTAATGAGGTTTGCCTCGTTAAAACCTTTAGTTATGGAAAACCCTGTGGAAAAAAACCATAGTAAGGAAAAATAGTACACACACTCTCTAACTCCCCCTGATCTGTACAAGCACGCAGGCTTTCAGATCTCTTAGGCGCCTCATCCCAATTTTCTGTACAAACTTCCTAAAAGTGCCAGTATGAAGAGCTTTGTGAACAAGTCTGCCAGGTTGTCATGTGATTGTACTTGTCTGAAGTCGATCACGCCATCTCTCTGTAGCTCGTGCATCCAGAAGAATCTGGGAGAAATATGCTTCGTTCTGTCGACTTTGACGTAGCCACCTTGTAGCTGAGCTATGCAAGCAGCGTTGTCCCCGAACATGGTAGTAGGTTCAAGGTCCCCATACTTCAATCCGGTCGTCACGAGGATGTGATTTACAACTGACCGTAGCCAGACACATTCTCTGCTTGCTTCATGGATGTCGATGATCTCTGAGTGATTGGATGAGGTCGCCGTCATGGTTTGCTTAACGGGTCTCCATGAAATGGATGTCCCACCATGGGTAAACACGTACCCTATCTGTGATTTACATTGTGGGGATCAGACCTTTAACCTGCATCAGCATAACCAATAAGTGCAGAGGATAATCCTTTTTTGTAAAAGAGTCCCAAATCTGTAGACCCTTGGAGGTCGCGTAGAAAGTGCTTAACCCCAGTCTAGTGGCGCTGCATAGGCGTTGCATAATATCTGGCTAATAAATTTATTGCAAACGCTATATCGGGACGCGTGCAGTTGGCCAGATATAGAAGTGCTCCAATAGTATTCAGATAAGGGACTTCTGGACCAAGTATATCATCCCACTCTTCCAGCGGCTGGAAGGGGTCTTTATGTGCATCCAGAGATCGTACCACCATAGGTGTACTAAGTGGATGACATTGGTCCTTATGAAATCTTTGCAACATTTTCTTCGTATATGTGGTTTGGTGTAATAGGATTCCGTCTTTTAAATGTTCAATCTGTAAACCAAGGCAGAATTTCGTTTTGCCTAGGTCTTTCATTTCGAATTCTTTTGTCAGGCTTACAGATATCTCAGTGATCTCTTCTGAAGATCCAATGAGATTCAAATCGTCTACGTAGACTGCTATTATGACGAATCCTTTTCTCCTTGCTCTTATAAATATGCAAGGACCGACTTCATTATTGGTGAATCCTTGGTGTACGAGGAAATTACTCAGTCTGTTATACCACATCCTTCCCGATTGTTTAAGACATACAATGATCTTTGAAGCTTAACAGAGTAAACGTCCCAAGGTCTATCTTTTAATTTAGCAGGCATTGAAAAGCCATCAGGAAGTTTCATGTCACAACATCCATTAGCTGCATATCTAAACCTTACTTTGCTGTTAAGCTTATTAGAAATCGGAAAGTGATCGCATCCATGACTGGGGGGAGTATGTTTCCTCATAGTCAATACCCAGCCTTTGGAAAAATCCTTGCATTACAAGCCTTGCTTTGTAGTGTGCGATCTCATTATTTTCATTTCTTTTTCTCACGAATACCCATTTGTATCCCACAGGTTTGACACCAGTAGGTGTCTGGACTATTTGCCCAAAGACTTTAAGTTTCTTAAGCGAGTCCATCTCAGCTTCTATTGCCTGATTCCACTTTGGTCAATCATTTTTATGTTTGCATTCAGCAACGGAATGTGGATCATGATCATCGTTTCTTCCAGAGACGTGAATAGAAATATGAAATGCAAAGACATCGTCGATGACTATACTCTTTCTGTCCAACACCTCCCCTGTATGTACAAAATTTAATGATATTTAAGTTTCTCCCTGCAGTTCTTCTGCAGTGGATTTTGGGAGGGGTGAGGGTATGGACATGGGCTCATTTCTCTACGGGGGTATCGTCCCAAGGTCTCCGGATATTTTTATTTTCTTGGATTTTTATCCTTGGAGCCTGGTGCTCTACCTCTTTTCTATTGAGGTGCAACCACTTTTGCTGGTGGTGGATTGCATCCATTCTCGGGGATGTCAATCCTAGCTAGTGTATTTGCAGCAGAGATGTGTGATTTGACAATCTCCTGATTGTCAGTAAATAAGTCCGATAATCGGTAGACAATGTCTTGTATGTGGAGGATATTCATGATCTCATCTTTACATTGTCTTGTTACCGGATCATAGTGGGTCAAGATTTTTGTATCCCACGTTATGATGTGCTTCACACCAGATTTCTCTGTGTCTGAGCCCATTTTGGGGAAAATTGTTTCATCAAATTCACAGTCTTCAATACATGCCTTGAATGCGCCCCCCCGTTTGGGGTTCTAGGTATCTTATAATTGAGGGTGAGTCAAACCCTACATAGATACCTAGGCGACATTGATGACCCATTTTTGTCATCTGTGGTGGTGCAATGGGGATGTAAACTGTGCAATCGAAGATTCTCAAATAAAAAATGTTCGGTGGCACTCCATGTGCAAGTTGCATTGGAGTGAGACTCTGACCTCCAGAGGGTCGTATTTTTATTAACGATGCAGCATGCAAAATTGCATGTCCCCATGCATCCACCGGCAACTGGGATTTCATCAACAATGGACGTGCAATCCATTGGAGTATTTTTATCAATGACACTGCCAGCCCATTCTGGGTATGAACATGCGGCACTGGATGTTCAATTTCTATTCCCGTTGCCTGGCAGTACTCTTGAAATGACCGGGAGGTAAATTCCCCAGCATTATTGATGCTCCCAAAACTTACACCTAGAAGCCACCTAGTAATGGCACGATGCCAAGGGCTAGATGTATCCCAAATGCAAATTCCCGGTATTTTACGTAAGCATACGGTGTCAAGTAATAGTATAAAAGATTATCGATCCCACAGTGAGGGTAGCGATGTTATTGTCTTGGGCTATTTCCAAATCTCGAAATTTAGGTAGCAGTCGGTTTCAACAGATTGTTGGTTTGAAATTGTGATCAATTAATAAGGACTAGGGCTTTAGGACTCATCACTAGGATCATCAGATGTCGATGCTAGGTTAAGACTCTTACGTTGCATTGGATTTATTAGGGATTGTCGTATCTAAGATGTGGAATTCATGTCTCTAAGCGCCATGAATCTAACGTATCACATTAACTCCGCTCTTGCGACAGATGCACACAATCCGTGCATTAAGAATCAACAATATTCATGCCACTCTCGTGGTCAGAATGATCTCAATTCATACCACTCTCGTTGGTTAGAGGTTCGATGTACTTTGGTGGCTCTCATTGACGCAATGATGGTAGCCGTCAAATAGTAATATAGTTCGTCGGTGGATCCCATCAAGACACGAGTCGGACATGGTCACGAGCCCAAATTGAATCCACTAATTACCTAATTAAGGTTATAGGATACTTCTTAAGCCGATCGATTTCACCGACTGTGGGCATGATCTTAGTACAAGCTCTCCTACAAACTTTGCTAGATCGACCAAAACACTTCCCTTTTATACCAACGCAACCTAAAAATCCTAACTTTACATCTAAATCCTAAGATCCTAGGGCTAATCCATTAGCACTAGACATAACTACTTGTGCTTCATAGCAATAGCAAAGAAAGATTCAATAGATGCAAAGGAATTCATCATGGCAATAGAAGACATCAAAATTAATAGAAAGTTTAGAGAATTGTTACCAACGCGTCGTGGAGCAATAACAATCCAAATAGAATTAAGAAAATAGAGTTTCCTTGTGCAAAAGAACAATAAAAATCCAAGCGGTCTTCACAAAATTAGCGATGGCACAAAACTCTCTAGATCTAAAACACTAATTAAATTCTAAAGATAGGATAAAACTCTCGATGTCCTAAAATAGGGTAAAAACGTGCTTATATACAAGGGGTAGGGACCCCACAAAAAATATTAGAAAATCTGGGCACTTGGGCCTGCAACTTGCAGGGCGCATCGTGCTACTCGACCGAGTAACGGTGCCTGCTCGGTCGAGTCGACTTCGAGCTCCACTTACTGCTGCTCTGCCTCTGACTGATACAGGCTACTTGGTCAAGTAGCCCCTCTACTCGGTCGAGCAACAGTAGATCAGAACTTCCTCAAAAATGCTGCTCTGTTGGATGACGACTCGGGTCAAGTAGGTGAACTGCTCGGTCGAGCTACGGTGCCTTGGAGAAAAGCTTAAAATCGTCACTGTTTGATGCAACTGGGGTCGAGTTGGTTGGCTGCTCGGTCGAGTAAGTTGAGGCTATTTTCCGCGTGATTTCTACGTGTCAGCTCGGCCGAGTAGCTGATGCTCCTCGATCGAGTCACCAGGGAAACTGATGCTGAATTTGGCCGTCTCTCGCTCTCTTCTCCTCCTCTCCTCCAATCTTCTTCCTTGCCTTGGCGAACTCTCATGGGGCCTTGCCAATGACGTCTTGGAAGTGCCGGATGTGTCCATGTCCCAAAATAGCTCCAATTCGCTCATAAACTCCTGAAAATCCATAAAGCTATACAAAACTCAAATATGGCGTTAGAAGCGCGATAATATATGAAAATATATAGAAGCACGATAATATATGAAAATATTGGAGTTTGGAGGTGAATATGACATGAAATGATGCGATAAAAACATGAAAAATATGGACACATCAATTATCCATACGTATTTTCTTTATTTGGTTGTCTAGAAAATGCCCACAACTTTATTATTTGTGCTAATAGCTTTGGAAAGCTAAGTTGCGGGTCGATAGTAGACACACATACGAATATTTTGAGGATGCATCAATCAGTACCATAAAGTACCGAAATGGCCCACTAGGGGGTGGATAGGTCCATATATGTCTCCTTGTATTCTTTCGAGGAAGCTTGGAGATTCGATATCCACTTTTAGTGGTGATGACCTTGTTATTAATTTCCCCTTGAAGCAAGGGATACATGGGAATTCTCCCTTATGAAGAATCTTCTGGTTCTTCAGGTTTTGCACATGGGATTGAGATAAGATGCGGTGAATTATCACAGATCTAGGGTTGCCAAGTCTATCATGCCAAAGTAAAAAATTTGCTAATGTCGGGCACTTCAGGTGCTCCATCAAATTAGGTTCCTCTCTCCAAACCTTTGTATGGTAGAGGTCCGATGAGAGGCTCTTAAAACGTTCAAGTATGGATTTTACTCGTTTTTCTTGAGACGTTACATACAGTAATTCTTTTTCATTTACATTTGCAGTTTTCAAATGGAATTCGTTTAAACAGATATCCTTGAAACTTAGTAAGTTTCGGTTGGAATTCGGAGAGAATATTGCATCCTTTATTTTAATTTATGTTCCATTTGGGAGCAACAAAGTTGCTTTCCCAAAACCTTTAATTATATTCGATGGCCCTGAAATTGTATTTACATGGCTTTTATATGGATAATGCTATGAAAATAGCATTTATGCTGAAGGATCGCATGTGTTGAAGCACTGTCTACTAAGCAGTCATGAGAGCGATCCATCTATAAAAGATGAATAAAACATTTGCATTTCAGGAACATAATCAAATTTTTATTCAAAAACAAATTACATAATTCAAATGCTCTCATAACATAGAATGTTCTCAAAACAAATTGCTAAGATAAAAATAGAGGCTAATCAAGCAGGTCATCTGTTTCGAAGTTGTCAGCTGAAAACTTGACTAGAGCATTAGAGGCCACGAGGTTTGTTTCAACTTTATTTTTCATTTTCTATTTGTACAATTCCTGGAGATGTCGCAGAGTTCTGTACACTCTAGACTAGTGGCCTTTCATACCACAGCTATGGCACTGGTTTTCACATTCCCTCTTGGGTGGGTGCCTGACTCAAAATAGTGTGAGCTAATACTCCCAAGTGTAGGAGATTGTGCAAGTAGTACCTGGAGAGACCAGAATCGAATCCACGGGACAAATCGACCTGAAATACCACAAATTCAACTATCAAAGAAAATATATAGATGAGAAAACAACCACCTTTGTGAAGGTGAAAAATGATTTAACGATCGGTATCAAAAGAGTGACTCCTATAAAGTAATACGGTGTTGCGAAAGTTTGGTTATCAATGAGATGAATATGCTACGGTTGTGACTTCATTAGGAGTTTATAATCACTAAAATATCATGTCTTTCAATATCACACAACGCTTCACCAGGTCAAGGCGTGAAGACGTCGGAAGATGAATCGATAAAAACTAGTTAAAATAGCCGTATACGCATTACTAGCAACGTTGATTTCATTAAACGATAAGCGCAATGATATGTCCTGATTAGAGAGCATAAATTAACTAGCCTTATCAGGGCCTAGCCATAAGGGACATCAATAATTTCGACAATGAATAATACTCACGAAATACGACGTAGAAATCAACGTTACGAGCAATTTTAACATGATTTTAAGGCTAAAGACATGAGATTCTACGATTACATACTCCTAATTACATCATAACCATAGCACAAGGAGGTTAGCTATTCATGATGCAAGAAAAATCACATTTCATAGATGAATACATCATTCAAGTATCGAAATACAATGAAAAAGCACTAAATACGGGGTATAAGTTGAAGAATCTATCACCAAATCTCCAAGATGAACACCCAAACTCTCTGGAAATAAGAAAAATAGCCTCTGAAATTTATCAGCAACTTCCTCCAGAGAAATACGCACAATAGCCGCCTCAAAAGCCCCAAAATACGCCAGAATGCCCCTAAAAACCCTAGAATACGCTTAAATAATAACATTGCGGGTTTAGAGAGCTTATCGGGTTGGAAACCCGCGTAGAATTCGAACAAAACCTGCTAACCCAGCCACTGCAATTGCTGACCGTTCGATCCATGCAGGATCAAACATCAGCCAGCCACGTGTCCCTTTTCGGGTTCAACTTCCCCCCGCTGCTTTGGATCCGCTTTGATGTATTCGTATTCGAATCAGGATCGTTATAGGCCATTAGATGCATGATCGAATGGATCCAAGCGCGCCACGTAGCCCCGAGAGAAAGCGCTGCTTCAGCCCGAACTCGAGTCAGCGTGGGCTAGATGTTGGCCGTCGGATCATCATCCAACGGACACAAGTGAGGCACGTCGCCCGCTGCCGAATTCTGCTGTGCATGTACTTCGATCGAATTCAGGCCGTTCGATGGACAGATGAACGGATATAACCTTGCCACGTCGACCGCGGTATATGTAAATAGCGTTTTGATTTCGAATCGAAGCGGGGGCGATGCAGGCCGTTGGATCTTCATCGTGCGGCTATGGTTACGCCACGTCGCTGTAATGTTAGATGCGCCCGCTGCCGTCCGATTGAGCGGGAATCGCCCAGATTGTGCCACGTTTCAACCGTAGCTGCGTTTCGATCTCCGTTGCATCAACCGTTGGATGAAGAATGGAGTGCCAAGATCTTGCCACATCGCCTCGTGTATATACGGCGTATTTCGACCGTATTTTCCCATATTTCTCCATTTAAAGGGTATTTTGCATTCAAAAATTCACAGTAATTAGCACAGATTTCAGAAAAATACAAATAAATAGTCGTTGGAATCGTGAGATCGAGATGTATCCATGAAAAATATAAAATGTCAGAAATACTCAATAAAATTTATATTTTGTGCACAAATCATTGGTTTGCTCTAATAAATGATGCTATACAAAATACGAACTTATTAGAGACCAATTAAGCATCATATACACATAAAATATGGCCAAATGAGGTGGTAAATATGCAATATTCAACCCGAATCACACCCCCAACTAGAGTTTTTTTAGTCTCTAGCAAAGTGAGCGAAATATGATATCAAATATACACCTAGATCACCTTATCAGTCCTCAAATCATTCACCACT
Organism: Scilla litardierei; assembly: GCA_030789695.1. Lineage (NCBI taxonomy): Eukaryota > Viridiplantae > Streptophyta > Magnoliopsida > Asparagales > Asparagaceae > Scilla > Scilla litardierei. Next base: position 1,047,962 of record CM061130.1, on the reverse strand, counting down.
ATTCTACAACGACAAAAGAAGATGTCCACACACTACTGGCAAGATTTCATGCTCATAAAATAATGGTACTCATGGATTTAAAGATGAAGAACAAGTATCTCTCAAATGATCATGAAATCGACTTAACTTCACTATCCATTACTTCATAGCGCATAATATGCAAAATCAATGGCTCACACCTTTCAATCAAAAATTCTAACTTGGAGCGTAGATGTATCATGCAAAACAAGTATAAAGAATAGAATGGTATCAAGACATACACACGTCAATCTTCATTCATTGGAAATCACACCATATCTTGTGCTTTCATTAAGCTTTGGAAATTCTCCTGCATTGCTAATTATGCACACTTATTCTCTCTTTTCTTTCTCTTTTATTAGTTCCACGTAACGCGCATAAAGCAACATTTGCGAAAAAGGTTATAACTTAGATCGCTCCATCAAATGAGTGAGTTTCCGGTCAATGACTCGACAATAATAGGGCATTAGGCCAAAAGGGACCCCTCGGACCGTACTACTTGAGCCAACCAAGTTACTTATTTAGTGACACACTTATTCATTCATTTTTTCTTTATTTTTTCTCTTTTTTATTTGCTTTTGTGTTTCTCTCTTTTTTTGTGCATAAATAACTTAGCAAGATAGTTTCCTCTTCTTAATTCTTTCACGAGAATGGGTTATCCTAATCATTTCAAAAGATAGTATACTCTATCTACCCAGAATCACACAAAGCATGCAAATAGCAATGAATAAGAGATAAAAAGCAATGCTCCAGTTATTTTGTGAACTATAGATGCATGAACCTTGGTGTGTTCCATTGAAAGCATACGATTTACTAATTCATAACTTCAAGATTCATTGAGTTATCAATCAATCCCACCCTTGAGATATATCAACAGAAATTTACCAAGAGTACTAGCATTCATGTCAAATGAGACTGAAATATTTAACTATAGTGGTGAAAGAAAATGAATCACATGTGTACATTGGTGAATAGATTTCAGAAATTTTCATCACGTAAGGTTCATCTCTAGGTGAAATAAATATTGGTGGTAGAACTTGACTCATTTATTTATTTGGTTTTTTTGTTTCGTTATTTTGTATTTTTTTTTGTATTTTTTCCAATGCAAAAAGGGAACTAAAAAGATTCCTAAAAGTTTATACACTCCCCCCAACTTAAAATAAGCATTGTCCTCGATGTTAGGAAGAGGGAAGCATGGAAAGAATACACCTGATTAGTTACCACCCAAAGGTGGATCTGTGAGATCAGTGGCGGTATCCTCTCTGGCCCAAAGCTCTTAAAAATGTTTCAGACGTTGTCCGTTGACTTTGAATTCATGACTGTCCTTCTCATTCACCAAAACCACCGCTCCATGTGAAAAAACTTCTTTGACAAAGTATGGTCCCGTCCATTTTGAGCGCATATTTCCTGGAAATAAATGTAATCTTGAATTATAAAATAGAACCTTATCCCCTCTTGAATTCCTTTCGCAGGATCATCTTGTCATGCACAGCTTTCATCCTTTCTTTTGCTAGCATTGCATTTTCATATGCCTCTCGTCGTATTTCATCAAGCTCCATGATCTGCAATTTACGAGAGACATTAGTTGAGTTATTAAGCAAATTAAATGTTTTAATTGCCCAAAAAGATTTATGTTCCAATTCAAGAGGAAGATGACATTTTTTTCCATAAACCAAACGGAAAGGTGACATCCCTAAGCTAGTCTTGTATGCTGTCCTGTAGGCCCATAAAGCTTCAGGCAAGCGAAGACTCCAATCTTTGCACATTAGGTTCACTATTTTCTGAAGAATATTGTTTATCTCCTTATTCGCCAATTCCGCTTGTCCATTCGTCTGGGGATGATAAGGTGTTGAAACTTTATGTGTCACCCCAAATTTCTTCATGAGATTTGCAAAGAGCCTATTGCAGAAGTGGGAACCTCCATCACTGATAATGGCCTTTGGCACTCCAAAGCGCGAAAAAATGTTCTCTTTCAAAAATTTCAGCACAATGGAAGCGTCATTGGACCTGCAAGGAATAGCTTCCACCCATTTAGAAACATAATCAATGGCAACCAATACAAATATATAACCAAAAGATGGTGGAAAAGGCCCCATGAAATCAATACCCCAACAATCAAATAATTCTATTTCTAGCATGGGATTCAATGGCATCGTATTTCTTTTTGTTATTCCCCCAACTGTTGATAATGCACACATGATTTGCAATAAGCATATGCATCTTTAAACATAGTAGGCCAATAAAAACCACTTTGCAAAATTTTTGCGACAAATTTTATGTGCTGAAAAATGTCCCTCACATACCCCATCATGGCAAAAATGTAAAACGCTATCAAACTCATGGTCGGGTACGCATCTCCTTACAATTTGGTCTCCACAATATTTAAAAAGATAAGGGTCATCAAAGTAGAACAATTTTACCTCATGCTTGAAACGTTTAAAATCAAGAGAAGACCAATGTGGAGGGGTTCTACCTGTCACCAAGTAATTAGCTATATCTGCATACCATGGTAGAGTAGAGATGGCGAAAAGCTACTCATCTGGGAAGGAATCTTGCAATGGAATATTAGGTGATTCTGTTCCCACCGTCAATCTAGAAAGGTGATCTGCACCATTATTTTCCACTCCTTTCTTATCCTTGATCTGAATGTTGAATTCTTACAAAAGAAGAATCCATCGTATAAGTATGGGTTTTGCATCCTTTTTATATAAAAGATATTTAAGTGCAGAATGATCTGTAAAGATGAGAATAGGTGATCCCACAATATAGCTCCTAAATTTATCCAACGCAAACACCACCGCCAGCAACTCTTTCTCTGTAGTAGTATAGTTCCTTTGTGCTTCATTCAACGTCTTACTGGCTTAGTAGATAACACAAGGAACTTTTCCGTTCTTTTGCCCAAGCACTGCCCCCATCGCATAGTCACTTGCATCGCACATGATTTCAAATGGAATAGTCCAGTTCAGAACCTGCAAGATAGGGGATCAAACAAGTGAATTATTTAGTTTATCAAATGAATCTTGGCACTCTTGTGTCCATATGAAATCAGTGTTTAATGTTAAGAAGTGACATAGGGGGCGGAAGATAGCGCTGAAATCCTTTATGAATCTTCTATAGAATCCTGCATGGCCTAGAAAGGATCGTATGTCCTTGACACATTTTGGTGTAGGCAACTTCTCAATCACCTCAACTTTCACCCTGTCTACCTGGATACCTTCTTTGGAGACCAGGTGTCCAAGAACCAAAACTTCAGTCGTCATGAAATGACATTTTTTCCAGTTTAGAAGCAAATTTTTTCCTGGCACCTGTTCAACAAGAGCTAAGTTAGACAAAAAATCTTCAAAAGAAGTGCCATATACAGAAAAATCATCCATAAACACTTCCATTATCCTTTCAACCATATCGCTAAATATGCTCAACATCAACGCTGAAAAGTAGCCGGCGCATTGCATAATCCAAAAGGCATCCCTCTAAAAGCGAAAGTTCCAAAGGGGCAAGTGAAAGTAGTCTTCTCTTGATCCTCTGGAGAAATCTCTACCTGATAATAGCCAGAATAACCATCTAGAAAACAGTAATATTCATTACCTGCTACTCTTTCCAAAATTTGATCTATGAAAGGTAATGGAAAGTGGTCTTTTCGTGTTTTAGAATTCACTTTCTGTAGTCAACACACATCCTCCAACCTGTGGTGGTTCGCATAGGTATAAGTAGGTATAATCTCATTATTCTCATTTTTTACCATGGTTAAGCCTGATTTCTTTGGGATCACCTGTATGGGACTAACCCATCTGCTATCAGAAATATGATATATTATACCTGCAGCAAGTAGCTTAAGAACATCTCCCTTAACAGCCTCTTTTAATGTTGGATTTAAACGACGATGCATTTAACATGTAGGTTTGGCATCATCCTCAAGATAAATATGATGAGTGCAAAATAAAGGATTTATACCTGTAATGTCCGCAATAGACCATCCAATGGCCCCTTTGTGTTCTCTAAGCCCATCAACTAAAGAATTTTCTTCTTCGCGTAAGTTTAGAGGATATTACCACAGGAAAGGTTTCCTCCTTTCCAAGGAAAGCATATTTCAGATAGTCTAGCAAGGGCTTCAACTCCAACTTTGGATGCTCAATCTCTGAAGGTTGTTCTGGTGGCAATTCCACTGGCAATGTTTCAAACTTTGGCACCCATGCATTTGGTCTTTCATTTTTGCCCTACACAAAATAAGACTCATCAATATCGTCTAGATTATAATCAATAAAATTAGACGAGCATTCATACTTAGCTTCAAAATAATCTTCAATCAAATTCTCAATAAAACATACCTCTTTCACTCCATCAACACTTGCGGGTAACTTACATGATTTAAAAATATTCAGCTCAAGTTTCATGTTACCAAAACTTATCTTCAATTGTCCATCCATACAATTTATCATAGCGTTGCAAGTTGCTAAGAATGGATGTCCCAATATAATAGGAGTGCAATTACATGATTGTGGCCCATGTAAGTCAAGGACGATAAAATCCACTGGGTAATAGAATTTTTCCACTTGGACCAACACACCTTCCACGCATCCTCGTGGGATTTTTACCAACCTGTCTGCCAACTGTAGAACCACAGCTGTCGTTTTCAGCTCCCCCAATCCTAACTGCATGTAAACAAAATAAGGCAAAATGTTAACACTAGAACCCAAGTCAAGTAAAGCATCTTCAAATTTCTTGGTTCCTATGATACATGGGATAGTAGGAGAACCTGGATCCTTATATTTGGGAGGAGTGTTATGTTGTACCATTGCACCTACCGGTTATGTTAGGAATGCTTTCTTTTTCACATTAAGACTCCGTTTCACAGTGCATAACTCCTACAAAAATTTAGCATATGCAGGCACTTGGTTGATTGCATCAAGTAATGGGATATTAATTTTTACCTACTTGAAGATATCTCTTATCTCTGCCTGATACTTATCTTTTGATGGTGGAGAAAGTCTATGTGGAAATGGAGCTGGAGGTATATATGGTTCTGGCTCTTTTTCTGCGACCTCTTTCTCAACTTGCAAATTTTCAGGAGCTCGTACTTCCTCTTTTTCCTCAGATGGTTGTTCATGTCTAGGCATTTCTGGCTTTTCAATTTCATGTCTGCTACGCAATGTAGTCACTGCCTGACATGGTTTGACATTGTTTCCTGAAAAGAAGAAGAAGGATTTGTATTAGGATTTGCAACAGGCTGAGATGGTAATTTACCTTTGTTCGATGCTATAAATCTCGCAAAATTCTCAGTGAGTTGTTATTGCATCTGTGCCATCTGTTGGACTTCAACAACGAGACTCTGAATTTCATTGCTTTGCTCCCTTTTCCCTTGGTATTTGCTATGGTTGGGATGGTAATAGGGAGTAGTCGTCTGCTGCTTCTGCTGATATGAAGTACCTCCTTGGTTTGGTTGATTTTTCCAATTGGTGTTGTACCCTTGATTGGCCACCCAATCACCTCTGCTTTTGGATTTCTACCTAATTCTTTTATTGCTGGAATCAATGGGCAGACGGTAGTATCGTGAACTGGCTTCTCACAAATGACGCAGTATGGCTCTGATGTAACTGCTTTTGTTGCTCTTAGATCAATGTTTTGTAGCTTTTTCCTAACCAATGCCTCCACTTGTGCCATCAATGCATCGTTAGGTTTTAAAGTCTGTAAGCCTCCTCTTGATTGTTGTGCAGACAGAGTCCTGTCAAATTCTGAAACAGGTTCCTATCTTCTCGCATTTTCTGCAATGTTCTCCTAATATGTCCAAGCCTCCATTGGAGTCTTCTCAAAGAAGCCACCATTGCACATCATTTCTACATATTGCTTCGTATTAGGCTGCAATCCATCGTAAAAGAACCCAATGGTACGTCCCTTGTCAAAACCATGATGCGGGCACGCTAACAGTAGTTCCTTGAACCTTTCCAAAGCTTGATCATATGCTTCAGTTTCCTTCTGTGAAAAAGACATGATGTGCCTCTTTAAAGCCTGAGTCCTCTGTAAAGAAAAGAATTTTTTTAGAAACTCAGTTTGCATCGTTAGCCAAGAAGTAATAGATCTAGGCGGCAATGCATTGAACCAATTTTTTGCCTTATCTTTTAACGAGAATGGAAAAAGTTTAAGATAGACAACATCGTTACTAACTTTTCCATCTAATTGTGTAGAGCATGCTTCTTCAAATGTTTTAATATGCAAATAGGGATTTTCCCTATCCTTTCCAAGGTAAGATGGGAGGATTTGGATCACCCCTACTTTAAGCGAAAAAGAATGAGCACCATCAGGCAACACAATACATGATTCAGAAGCAACTCTAGTGGGCATATATGTAGCACTCAATGGTAATTCTTGTGTAGTGTTTGCAAGGTTTCGTTCATTATTATCAGCCATGTTTTCAATTCTTATCAATCTGTGTGAAGTGGAGGTCCTATGCCACATACACTAGCAAAGAGAGTGTTCTTTTTTCAATAATACAACTAAGCTATAAAGTGGAAGGATCTCACTGAGTACTCCTTTGAAAAGCTGAAAGTGTGGATCAAAGATACCGTTGTCCTCGACAAGGGCACCAAAAACTTGCCTGACTCAAAATAGTGTGAGCTAATACTCCAAGCGTAGGAGATCGTGCAAGTAGCACCTGAAGAGACCAGAATCGAATCCATGAGACAAACTGACCTGAAATACCACAAAGTCAACTATCAAATAAAATATATAGATGAGAAAACAACCACCTTTGTGAAGGTGAAAAATGATTTAACGATCGGTATCAAAAGAGTGACTCCTATAAAGTAATACGGTGTAGCGAAAGTTTGGTTATCAATGAGATGAATATGCTACGGTTGTGACTTCATTAGGATTTTATAATCACTGAAATATCATGTCTTTTAATATCACACAACGCTTCACCAGGTCAAGGCGTGAAGACGTCGGAAGATGAATCGATAAAAACTAGTTAAAATAGCCGTATACGCATTACTAGCAACATTGATTTCATTAAACGATAAGCACAATGATATGTCCTGATTAGAGAACATAAATTAACTAGCCTTATCTGGGCCAAGCTATAAGGGACATCAATAATATCGACAATGAATAATACCTACGAAATACGACGTAGAAATCAACGTTATGAGCAATTTTAACATGATTTTAAGGCTAAAGATATGAGATTTTATGATTACATACTTCTAATTACATCACAACCATAGCACAAGGAGATTAGCTATTCATGGTGCAAGAAAAATCTCGTTTCATAGATGAATACATTGTTCAAGTATCTAAATACAATGAAAAAGCACTAAATACGGGGTATAAGTTGAAGAATCTATCACCAAATCTCCAAGATGAACACCCAAACTCTCTGGAAATAAGAAAAATAGACTCTGGAATTTATCAGTAACTTCCTCCATAGAAATACACATAGTAGTCGCAAGCCCTAAAATACGCCAGAATGCCCCCAAAAATCCTATAATACGCTTAAATAATGACATTGCAGGTTTGGAGAGCTTATCGGGTTGGAAACCCACGTAGAATTCGAACAAAACCCACTAACCCAGCCGCTGCAATTACTGACTATTCGATCCATGCGGGATCGAACGTTAGCCAGACACGTGTCCCTTTTCGGGTTCAACTTCTACCCGCTGCTTTGGATCCGCTTCGATGTATTCATATTCGAATCGGGATCGTTATGGGCCGTTAAATGCATGATCGAACGGATCCAAACACGCCACGTAGCCCCGAGAAAAAGCGCAGCTTCAGCCCAAACTCGAGTCGGCGCATGCTAGATGTTGGCCGTCGGATCATCATCCAACGGACATAAGTGAGGCACGTCGCCCGCTGTCGAATTCTGTTGTGCATGTACTTCGGTCGAATTCAGGCCGTTCGATCGACAGATGAACGGATATAACCTTGCCACGTCGACCACGGTATATGTAAATCGCATTTTGATTTCGAATCGAAGCGGGAGCGATGCAGGCCGTTAGATCTTCATTGTGTGGCTATGGTTACGCCACGTCGCTGTAATGTTAGATGTGCCCGCTGCCATCCGATTGAGCGGGAACCGCCCAGATCGTGACACGTTTTAACCGTAGCTGCGTTTCGATCTCCGCTGCATCAGCCGTTGGATGAAGAATGGAGCACCGAGATCTTGCCACGTCCCCCCGCGTATATACGGCGTATTTCGATCGTATTTTCCCGTATTTCTCCATTTAAAGGGTATTCTGCATTCAAAAATTCATAGTAATTAGCACAGATATTAGAAAATCCAAATAAATAGTCGTTGGAATCGTGAGATCGAGATCTAGCCATGAAAAATAAAAAAAAGGCAGAAATACTCAATAAAATTTATATTTTGTGCACAAATCAATGGTTTGCTCTAATAAATGATGCTATACAAAATACGAGCATATTTGAGACCAATTAAGCATCATATACATATAAAATATGGCCAAATGAGGTGTAAAATATGCAATATTCAACCCGAATCAGTGTGAGTGCTTCATTTTTGTTGTTGTCATGTCTGCGCCAAGTAAACTTCCGCTTCCCTTCATTTCTTCGCTGCTGGACTTGGCCTCTGGCCCTTTTGTTCTGTCCCCCCGTTTTGTGGTCTTTCTTTTCTTTTGTTGTCTCTCTTCTTTCTAGAAGAAGATGCATTGTGAGCTTCTGGGAGGGGGCAGTACCAGGGGCGCATGTTGTGAGTGGCGAGGAGAAGCTCTCTGTTTTGTTCAGCTATGAGAAAACATGATAACAGCTCAGAATACTTGGTGAACTTTCGTTCACGGTATTGCTGCATCAGTATCGCATCCTTTTCGTGGAAGGACATGTACGTCTTTTCCAGCATGCGATCTTCTGAGACCCTTTCAATGTACAACTTCAGGCGTGAGGTGATGCTAAAAAGATCTGAGTTGTACTTAGCTATGGACTTGAAGTCCTGCAGTCTCAGGTTTGCCAACTCATATCGTGCCATTGGTAGTATAACATCTTTCTAATGTTTATATCTATTCTCAAGGGCAATCCACAGCTCAAGTAGATCTTCGACCATAATGTATTCAGCCTTTAGGGTCTTGTCCACATGGCGACGAATATAGATGATGGCTTGCACCTTTTCTATATCGCTTACATTTTCATTTTTAGTCACAGCAGAAATGAGGGACTTAGCCCGCAGGAGAAATTTCACATCGAGCTGCCAGCTCAGTTAATTTCTTCCTGATGCATCCGCCACTTTGAAATCGACACTTGCGATTTTGGCCATTTTATCTAGCAGAGCACAAATTTGCATGAATTAATACTTTATACAATACACATTTTCATGCGGAGGCAATTTTTTAAATGAAGAGCTAATTGCATAGATCGGCCAGTCCCACATAAAAAAAATAGAGTCCAAAGTCCATATTACAGTCCATATTACACAAATGAAAGTGAAAAATAGAGATTACAACTTTTGAAATTATGTGGGTCCCATTTATAAAATCTTCAGCTTCAAGTGTAGTCTTCATCTCCATGGAAAGTAGTCGTCGGTCTTGGACATTACATATTTTCCTCACTACAATTTCTCTCAAAAGGAAAAGAAAAGTGCAGGAACAGTAAAATGTGGGACTTAAACAGCCGATCCAAAACCACAATTAGCCATCCATGCAAAAATTTGTGCTCATCAAAACATATACAGCAGACATTTACAGCAGATGTTTTCATCACAGACATCACAAGCATCATATTCACAGAAGGATAAACAATTTGAATACTTAATAATTATAGGACCACTGGCAACGTCATACACCGTTAGGTTAGGTGACTAACGACAGAGTGGTCTTGGGATCTTCCTAATTATTAAATTAATATTGCACAACAGAATATCAGTTTATCAACAGAATAAGCCATTAAAAGTGATGCACAACATATAATTATGATCCTAAAAGGCATTATGTAATGCAAAACGTTGTGCTAGTTGGGATTATTCAAAAGAGTTTGAAAAGGGCCCAAATATTTACATTTTCTTCCTTTGTATTCCCAATTACCCCCCCAAAATCCCCAAATGTCCCCTTAAAATCCCGTTACGGCCCCTTAATGTATCCTGATTTTTCAGTAATTTTAGGCCCCCAAAAAACATTTTAATTTTTATTTTAGCCCCCTCTCCTTCTTTTGCGTGTGTGTGGGGCAACTTCCCACAGAGGAGATGCGTGCTTCAGGCCCGCAATTTTTTTGTTATGGGCTTGCTGTCCATCTTGTGCGAGAGAGAGGGGAGGGGGCAGCTAGGGTTGCCACTGCCGCCGTCCCCCTTCATCGCTGACGCGGGGCCGGAGAGGGGCCCCCCGCTGTAAGGTGGGGGGGGGGGGGGGTTGGGACGAAAAGCCCCCCGTCGAGGGGCAGTGGCCGATGGGGACGGCGATCCCCCGTCTTCAAGCGGGGGATCTATGGTCGGCGCTCCCCCTTCGCTTCAGGTCGGGGGAGTTCGGACATAGCAGCACCCCCCTTCTGCTTCAGGCCGGGGGGTTCAGGCACAGCGGCACCCCCTCCACTTCAGGCGGGGGGGGGGGGGGGGGGGGGGGGGGGGGGGGGGGGGGGGGGGGGGGGGGGGGGGGTTCGGACATGAGCGGTGCCCTATCCCCCGCTTCAGGGGGGTTTCGGACATGTGCGGCACCCCCTCCTCTTCTGGCGGGGGAATTCGGACATGGGAAATGCCCCCTCTGCTTCAGGCGGGAGGAGGGTTTGGACACGGGCGGCGCCCCTCCCTTCGCTTCAGGCAAGGAGCGGACACGGGTGGCGCCCCCTCGCTACAAGTGATAGGGGGTGGTCAACGTGTGACACTCCCCTTGCTTGAGGCACGCGCCATGAGGTGGGGGGTTTTGGGATTGTTTTTATTTAATTTCAGATTAAAAGCATGATAAAACAAGATTTTTAGACGATAAAAATCATCGATATAGGTATCAAAACCCTATTTTCACTACGATCTTACGAGATCTATGGAGAAAACAATCAATGCACATGATAAAAATTAGATTTTTAGCGAGTAATACCTCTAGATCCATCCTTCGGATCTAGCGATGGTTGAACGAAGGCTACGTGTGGGTGACGACGTCCGTTTGAGGTAGTGACGCCGCGCACGTGGATCTCTCTCATTTCCTTCGTTTTCGCAACGATCAGAATTTTTGTGGAATTTCTATTTAGAAGCTCATGCTGATAACGTGTTATGAATCATCATCTGGGGAAGGAACCCTTAGCTCTTTATTTATAGTGGAGGAGGAACGTACAGAGATAAGATACAATAGATACGGTCTTATCATAAGATAAGCCATGATCCTAACCAACTCAGTAATACCCATTCACAACATGAATAAAGTTTTTGAATACAGCTTTAGTTCAAGACAAGGAAATATTGTACTTGATACTGGGTGAATGCCCATGACAGAAGTCTGCTGGGGGCTGCAACCCACAATAGGAAAATTGGAACCGGTTAGGCTGAAGCGGGCCTTGGCCCCACCATGGATAGCATCGACATAAAACAAGAATTCAACGAGAAATATGAAATGAAATTATGGAGAGGGTTTTGTCTCATGATTACTAGAATACCACTAGAGTTTGGTTATATAAGTCATCATGTTTATGAGACCAGATACATTATTTCGATATACATAGTTACTATTTTGGTTATTGGTAACAACTCATTTGACTTGAGCACTGGTGTGCTTTAGGGTGGGAGCCATCTGATACAACACTAATGAACGGACATGCCCAAAAGCCCAGTAAAGACCATAGCTTCTGACCGACAACCCAGAGGCCGACCGTCTCTTCATTTAAGGCGACAACTCAGTTGACCGTTGGGTTCCTTCATTTAAAGCGCCAGCTCATAATGGATGCATTCAATGACCGGCTGTTAAGCTCATCATCAATGGGCAATAAGGCAGCTTAAATGATTGGACGTTACCCTTTAATGTCCCGCCTATAAATAGTCTCTCAGACAATGGGAGAGGGAAGGATTCCACACAATCTATCAGACTTTTCAGGAGACAATTCCTACTCGCACAAGTCAAGTACTCCTATTCTAAGATCTGCTCCGAGCTAAATTTCTACATTTCATCCATAGCTTGGCATGATAACTATCGGTCGATCTCTCAACAAATCTGCATAGTTACAACGAGCCTCCTTGCCATCTGACTTAAGTATTCGAGGAGATTAGGATGGAACCTAGATCTAACCATTCCCTAACAAGATCTTTATGTTGCAGGAAGCTGAGGATAGCCCAGAGATAGCTTGAACTTGGCAGAGATAGCTCGGGCGTGGCCCCAACAACTCTGATTGAGGTCCATACAGCCTATGGTTAGCTCGACCAAAACACAGGAAGCTGAAGCTAGATCGGGAATATCTTTGACTGAGGTCTATTCAGCACGAGGTTCGCTCATCAGCACACAGTCAGATGCAAGTAACTTGGATCGTTGTCCATTCAACCCAAGGGTAGCTCACCCAGTACCCAGTCAGCCACCAACGTCATCTACACCAGCTGTAGCAACCGAAGGATCATCTAACAAATATCAGTGGTGAAAAAGACCCGTAAATAATTAGATCTGTATATGGGAATCGAGTTGACGTCCACGTCTTCAGCCCCACTGACGATGACTCGACCCACTAATCAAGGGCCTGAAAGGCCAATTACCGTAAGGGCGACAGATGATATACCGCACCCAGTGGATCCCAATTCTTCTACTCATGTGCATGAGTCGTAATTAGTGACTTTGGAGAAACTCTATGCGTTCTCTCGGGAGGTAAGTATCAATATTCAAGCACAGACTACTGTGATAGAACGATTGACGGGTTTGCCCCAGCCAACCACAAGCCCATGTGTCACTCCTCAACAACAGCAGCAATGCGACATCTTCCCTCATCTTAAACGAGCTGAGGGTGATGAGACTGGGGGCCACATTTGAACTACAACTAGTCTCAGGGGCCTGCGGCCTCTCAGGGCAATGGGACTATGGGCCACATTTCGAATACAACTGATCTTAAGGGCCCATTTCCCTCACTTAGTAGAGCTAAGAACTGTCGCCCTACTCTAGTTGATGGTTGACATAGAGAGAGCCAATGTGGGTGAAGTCTCAGCCCTCGTCATAGGTCTCATGCATGGATCAAAAGGAAGACTCAGAGAGACATCCATCGCCATCCAAGCTCTTCCAATAGTATGGGTGAGAATCAAGGCAACCCCTCTGGTGCTTCCAATAGTCAGCTCAGGTGATCCAAACGTTCAGTGATGCACGTCGATATCGCTCCTCGTTGTCGAGCTCGGATGATGAGCAAACCCCCTTGAAGAGGAAAATCACCTCGGCCCTACTACCACTTAGATTCAAGATGCCATACATAGATAAATATGATTGGTCGGGCGATCTACGTGAACACATCTAAAATTATAATAGAGTAATGGAGATAGAAGGGGCAGACGACTCCCTCCTCTGTGGGTCTTTACAAACAACTCTTGAAAGGCCGCGAATGAGTGGTACAATGGACTCCCAATCGATCTATTAGGTCATTCAAGAGCTTGGCTCAAGTCTTCTGCCAATAACTCATTATAGGGAGATGTAGGAAGTGGACCTTGGACCACCTATTCAACCTGATGCAGAAATAGGGAGAGACATTAAGAAGCTTCCTGAAGCACTTCAACTCAGAGAGGCTGAATGTCAAGGGCTACAATGACGAGGTGACCATCATTGCACTTAATAAGGGGGTTCGATGTGAAGAATTGAGGATGTCTCTGCATTATAAACCGTTCCACAACTTAGATCAGCTTATTAGCAGAGTAGAGCGGTACACGATGACAAAGGAGGCGCTAGCGAGAAGAGCTCATAGTGATACTTTGGTCATACATGACGACCTACAAGAGCTACAATGGATACTCAACTCATAGGGATACTCTCCTCCATCCCTGGAATGCAGAGCCTCTACGGGGGTATTATTAGTATAAAAAATTAAAACAAGCAAACCCTTGTGTTATTCTTTTCGGTCTCTCTATTATATCCTGTTGAGCTAATATCTCCAAGAGAGCATTAATTGGACCATAAATGGCTTCTCCAATTTTACTTTCTCTGAAGTGCATAGGTCTACAGATCAGCATTGATACATCAGAAGACCTTGTGGGCTTATCACCTATATGATCAGGAGCCGACATCCTTGTGGGCCGAACTAGCTATACGATCAGGAATAACTCTCAAGACCTTGTGGGCTGATCAGTTATATGATCAGGGACCACACCCTCATGTGACGGTCTAGATATATGATCGGAGAATGTAAGAATACCTCGCGGGCTGGTCGGCTATACGATCGAGGGGCCACCCTCTCGTGGACCAATTTAGCTATACAATTAGGTTAGAATACCTCATAGGCTGATCGACTATATGATCAGGGGCCAATCCCTAATGGGAAAATCTAGCTATATGATTGAGGAATATCATAAGATCTCATAGGCTGGTCGGCTATACGATTGGGGGCCACTCCCTCGCAGAACGGTCTGGCTATATGATCGAAGAATGTCAGAAGACCTCGTAGGTTGATTTGGCTACATGATCTAGGGCCACTCACTCATGGATCAATCTAGCTATACGATCAAGGATAACTATCAGAAGACCTTGCGTGCTGATTTGGCTATATGATCAGGGGCATCTGCCCTCAGGGATTGATCTAGCTATACGATCGGGGATCACTCTAAGCTAACCTTGCCTCGACTGTTAACCTACACGTACTGTGTTTCACATCGCCGACCTCAACTGCCATAACAATTGAGCTCAGGCAGTGGGGGCCATTGATACATCACTGATGAACGGACATGCCCAAAAGCTAAGTAAAGCCCACATCTTCGGTCCAACATCCTAGAGGCCAATCATCACTTCATTTAAGGCAACAACTCAGTTGACCGTTGGGCTCCTTCATTTAAAGCAGTAGCTCATAATGGAGGCATTCAGTGACCAGAAATTAAGCTCGTCATCAATGGGCAATAAAGCATCTTAAAGGCTTGGACATTACATTCTAACATCCTGCCTATATATAGTCCCTCAGATAATGGGAGAGAGGAGGACCCCACACAATCTGACAGACTTTTAAGGAGACAATTCCAACTCATATGAGTCAGGTACTCCTATTCCAAAATCTGCTCCGACCTAAATTTCTACATTTCCTCCACAGTTTGGCATTATAACTATCGGTTGAATACCCAACCGATCAACCATAGTTACACGAGCCTCCTTTGAGTCACCATCTGACTTAAGCATCAAAGGTGATTAGGTCGGACCCCAGATCCGACCCTCCCTAATGAGCTCTTCATGTTATAGGAAGCTGAGGATAGCCCGGAGATAGCTTGGACTTGGCAGAGATAGCTTAGGCGTGGCCCTAACAACTCAGATTGAGGTCCATACAGCCTAAGGTTAGCTTGACCACAACCCAGGAAGCCAAAGGTAGCTCAGGATTATCTTGGACTGAGGTCTATTCAGCCTAAGATTACCTCACCCAGCATCCATTCAGCTTCCAGTAGCTTGCTTGACTCAAAATATTACAACTACCCAGCACAAGAGGTCAAGAAGTAATACATCCAGCCGGAGTCGTATTCCACAAGGACTATTCGTTCTACAATTATGCAAGTTTAATTGATTATGGAAAAAAAATGGTAAGGAGAAATCTATATCGAGCTACAAAATTGGGTGGTATGATAAGAAGTGTGAGACATAATCTAAGATTCATTAACGTTGGTTCGCCTATTAAGGAAAGAGATGCTAGGATTTGTATGTGCTATGCGGTTATCTATGGTTAATGCTAATTGTGATTTCAAAGTCGCTCATGCGTCCTTTCACAGTTTATACAATGAATGTTTGTCACGACCCGCTTCCCTAAAATGGAGGCGAGACGTGAAAAGGTCCGCACGAGAGTGGAGCTGCGAAACCCCAAACCCGATAAGCGTCCACAATACATAAACAGGTCCCTGTAACCACAACAGAATAACAATAATAACACAAGGAGAGACTGAAATAAAATTCCACATCTCGCAAATTGTCCAACATCAAAAATAAGTCCAACATCCAGAAAAGCCACCAGGCTAAAAGAAAAGAGTCTAAAGGCCCAGAACAAGGCCAACAAAAGCAATGACATAACAAAGCAAAGTATAGGTGCCACGCACCGATAACAAAACAACTGTCTAAACAAAAGTAAAACACAACGGAGACACTAGGACTGGTCCCCAGTGTCCACGTACTCCCCGTCAAACACAGGCTCGGGCTCGGCGTCAGCAAACACCTCGTCCTCAACGAGGTACTCGGGCTCAGGATCTAACATGTGTCACCCAAAAGAGTAAAGGGGCACATGTCAGCAAGTCTAAAAGACTTGGGCAAGGAAACTGAAAGTAAGGCAACTAGCAACCTAGCAGTTTAGTATGCATGACATGGCAGTTATAACATGAGTGCACAATTAAAACATGGCAAGACAATTTGTACAAGGGAACAATCATCGGGACAAGACAAGACAAGACAAGAGTAGCCACGCTACTATCAATCTCAATCAATTCACATTGTTGTAGGTGTTTATGCCCTTCGCTGAATGGCATAGCATTTCAGACCGATCGGCACTAAACACATTTCACATTTCACGGTTGTTTTGTAGATGTTTACGCCCTTCGCTGAATGGCATAGCATTTCAGACCGATCGGCACTAAACACTACCCCACCCCAAAGAGTTTACGCCTTACAACTGCAGTTGTTGATCAAACAGACTCCCAGTTGAATGGCCGCTTAACCCTCACCCCCTATACCCACACGTAATGGAGCCTGGGGTCCCCGCACATTGAGCTCAGCTAGTGAGCCTGGGGTTGCCCCGCACATTGAGATCGCATTCTTAGTTCACAATTCAATATCGAGCGTTGGGGCTTCCAACTACAGGGCTCGCTTCTGGAACACGAGCCAGGAACACACAAGTAGTGTAGTAAAGCTACGCAATCACGGGATCACCAAAACAATGCAATGGCATGACATTTAATTTGCGTACCGTTAATGGAAAGTAAACATGACATGGTAATTGTGCAACATGCTATATGTCGGAATTAGCTTCGTTGTCAAGCTAACTCCCCAATTTGCGCCTAGGCGAGTATCATTTCGTCGCCTAGTCTCTTTTACGCCTACAACAAGCAAATGGCCTAAAGCATGGCCTAAACCCTAAGTGGCAAGTTTCACTTGCCTAGCACCGGGGATGACGATCAACCTCGTCTCACGGATGCTACCTACGGGGAAAATCGCTGTTATGGGGGAAACAAACACCAAACACATGAAATTAATTAGGGTTTCATCAAAATTATAAATGAGTTATAAAAACAACGGTAGATCGATTTCTTACCGAGAGAAGGCGGAAGAAACACTCCGGGGAACCCTAGGATCAGATCTGGAAGCAAATGGAGAACTTTGGGGAAACTAGGGTTTTGGGGGATTTTGGGGATTTGATGGATTTGGGTGAGATTTTGGGGAAGATGAGAGGTGGATAGAGTGAATGGATGGATTGGATGATGGATTTAGGGCTTGGAATGAAGGATTTAAGCTTGGGGGAAGATGGGGGCTGAAGGGGGAAGATTTTAGGGTTTTGGATCGTGTTGAGGGAGAAGAAAACGTTTGGGTTGGGTTTAAATAGGCTAGGCTGGCGGCTGCCCAGAAATTAGGGTTTTTACACTGGTTAGTCGGTCAAAGAACAACCACTGACCGACTAGTTTGGCAACTAGTCGGTCGGTCGACCAACGCAGACCGACTAAGTGTAAACAGTAACTCCTGAACGAAAAATAGGATTTAGAGTTAGTCGGTCCACGAACAAATACTGACCGACTAGTTTAACATCTAGTCGGTCGATGAACGTTCTTAGACCGACTAAGAGTAAACAGTAACTCGACTGTACAGTAGAACCAAGAATTAGTCGGTCTGAGTACAAAACTTAACCGACTAGTTTAACAACTAGTCGGTCGAAAGATGAACTTAGACCGACTAAGAATGAACAGTACTGATACTAAAATTTAGATGATGTGTTAGTCAGTTAAAGAAGCATTGCTGACCGACTAGTTTGCAACCTAGTCGGTCAACCAACGTTCTTAGACCGACTAACGATAAACAGTAACTCCTGAGAAATTTAGAAAGCTAACTAGTCGGTCCAAGAAGGATTGCCGACCGACTGGATCGTCATCTAGTCGGTCGGTGCCCCTTCTTATACCGGCTAAAAAGCACAGAAAGTTCCGATACGGAGCGCGGGGCCCCGTGATCGATTCCTAAGACTTCTAGGCTTGATCTATTAGTTAGATATGACCGTTATGAAGTCCGTCACGAGTGACATACATCGAAATCGACGATCCTAAGGAAGAAACGAGAAATCACGACGAAACGATCGAAAATGAAAGCTACGGAGACGAAAACCACACATGAGGAGAAAATCCACCAAAACATATATTATAATATATAAAATCCAGATACATGAAAAGCAGTCGTTACATCCTCCCCAACTTAAGAAACATTCCGTCCTCGGAATTTCCGAAAACTCACGAGTCCGGAAACAAAAGTGGGAAACGCTCTCGCATCTCATCCTAATTCTCCCAAGTAGACTCTCCAGGTGAGCCGTGTCGCCACATCACCCTCACAAGATTGACAATCTTGTTCCGAAGCGATTTCTGACGCCTGTCCAGAATCTGCACGGGATGCTGGTCATACGTCATATCGGGGCGAACGGTAATCTCCGAAAAATCCACCGCATGAGACGGATCGCTAATGTATCGACGAAGCTGCGACACATGGAAAATATTGTGAACTCCTTCCAAAGATGGCGGCAAGGCCAAGCGATAAGCTACCTCGCCAACCCTCTCCAAAACGTCAAACAGTCCAATGTATCGTGGGCTCAACTTTCCACGCTTCCCGAAACGAATCACACCACGATTCGGGGAAATCTTCAAGAACACATGGTCGCCCGGCTGAAACTCCAAAGGACGACGTTTAGCATCCGCCCAATGCTTAAAACGGTCCTGAGCAATTCTCAACCTCTCCCGAATATTCCTGACGATATCCACGGCCTCCACGATCATCTCAGGTCCCAACAACTCCCGATCACCAACGTCATCCCAACTCAATGGCGATCGACATTTCCTCCCATAAAGGGCGGCGAAAGGCGCCATGCCAATACTCGCCTGGAAGCTGTTGTTGTAAGAGAACTCCACCAAATGCAGATGGTCCTCCCACGAACCCTTGAAATCCAACATGCACGCCCTCAGCATGTCTTCCAAAATCTGAATCATCCTCTCGGACTGGCCATCCGTCTGCGGATGGTACGCCGTGCTGAAACTCAGACGCGTACCCAAGCTCTTCTGCAAACTCTGCCAGAACTGAGATGTGAACCTCGTGTCTCTGTCAGACACGATACTCACGGGGACTCCATGAAGCCGCATAACCTCCTACATGATTCACGTTACATCATTATCCAAACTAGGAAAAGGAAATAAAAACGGAGGGTAAAAGAATTTTACCTCCATGTATCTCCTCGCTAGCGCCTCAGTGGACTGTCCCACTCGGAACGGAATAAAGTGCGCAGATTTGGTCAATCGATCTACGATCACCCAAATCACGTCATTCTGCTTCGGACTCCGAGGTAGTCCAGTCACGAAATCCACAGTGATGTGCTGCCACTTCCACTCCGGAATCGGAAGCGGTTGTAGCAACTCGGCCGTACGCTGATGCTCCACCTTCACTTGCTGGCAAACCAAGCACTTGGCTACACTCCGAGCCACGCTCCTCTTCATACCATGCCACCAATAATTCAGACGAAGATCCTGGTACATCTTGGTGCCACCAGGATGCACAGAATACGGCGAACTGTGTGCCTCCACCATCAGCTCCTCTCTGATATCCCCAGCTGGCACACACAACCTGGCTCCAAACCTCAGCGAGCCATCCTCATGAACCAAAAAGTCAGTCCGCAGACCGGCTTCCACCTGCTCCCGAATCCTCACCAGCTTCGGATCCTCAGCCTGGCCAGCCTTAATCCGATCCACGATCGTCGACTGTACCTGCATGTACATCAATGACGAAGCCTCCCCAGGAAGAACAATCTCCATGCCAGACTCGCAGAAATCCTGCTGCAATCTCCACTGCGAGGTCAAAATCATCACCGCTGGAAGCCTACTCAAAGCATCTGGAACCACATTCACCTTGCCAGTGTGAAACTGCAAATCAATCTCATAATCTGCCATAAGCTCCAACCATCGACGCTGTCGCATGTTGAGCTCCTTCTGAGTGAAAATATACTTCAAGCTTTTGTGATCGGTGAAAATCTTCACTTTCTCACACAGCAGGAAGTGCCTCCAAATCTTAAGAGCAAACACAACGGAAGCCAACTCCAAATCATGCGTCGGGTAATTCTTCTCATGAACCTTAAGCTGACGAGACGCATACGCCACAACATGCCCGTGCTGATGCAACACACAACCGAGACCCTTGCCGGAAGCATCGCAAAAGATCTCAAATCCACCGCTGCGATCAAGCACCACAAGAATAGGGGCAGTCGTCAACCTCTCCTTCAGAACGCCAAAAGCATTCTCACAATCACCCGACCAAACAAAAGCAACATCCTTCCGCGTCAACCTGGTCATCGGCTCAGCAATACGAGAAAAGTCCTTAATGAATCGCCGATAATAATCAGCAAGTCCAAGAAAACTCCGAATCTCAGACGCTGACGACGGAACAGGCCACTCCCTAATGGCCCTAATCTTCTCGGGATCCACTGAAATACCATCTCCAGTCACCACATGCCCGAGAAAAGCAATTCGATCCAGCCAAAACTCGCACTTTGAAAACTTAGCATACAACCGATGCTTCCTCAAAATCTCCAACACCGCCCTTAAGTGCGAGGCATGCTCTTCCTCCGACTTCGAATAGATCAGAATGTCGTCAATAAAGATAACGACAAACTTATCCAAAAATTCGTAGAAAATCAGGTTCATCAGATTCATGAAAACTGCGGGCGTGTTAGTTACGCCGAAAGGCATAACCACGAACTCATAGTGTCCATACTTCGTCCTGAACGCTGTCTTCGGAACATCACCCTTCTTCACCTTCAACTGATGGTAACCACTCCTCAAATCCAATTTAGAAAACACCCTCGAACCTCCAAGCTGATCAAAAATATCATCGATGCGAGGCAACGGGTATTTATTCTTAATGTTCACCGCATTCAACTCCCGATAGTCCACGCACATGCGACGCGAACCATCCTTCTTCTTAACCAGCAACACCGGTGCTCCCCACGGAGACACGCTAGGATTAATATAACCCTTCTGCAACAACTCATCCAACTTCTTCCGCAACTCTTCCAATTCAGCAGGTGCCATACGATATGGCGCCTTCGAAATCGGCTGCGCACCTGGAACAAGATCGATAGAAAATTCCAGAGCTCGATCAGGCGGCAAACCAGACATCTCCTCGGGGAAGACGTCGCCAAAATCTTGCACCACAGCTGGCCACTCCAGCTCCATCTGCATAGCCACAGCCTCCACCGGCCTGGCCCGAAATCTGACAGGACCAAGCGAACTGCTACCACGACTGAACTCAAATACTGGATGTCTGGGAATCTCGAACACCACCTTCTTCCTCCTGCAGTCAATCGTAGCATAGAAGCTCGCAAGCCAGTCCATCCCAAGAACTGCATCATAGTTGATGATGTCGTGGACAATGAAATCAGCAAAAAGCTCATGTCCACAGACCACCAACGAGCAAGAATTGCAACCACGATGCACCGAGACCACGCCATTCCCTGTAACGACATTCCAACTCTTTGGAAGAGGGGACGTCGACAAGGAATGCCTCTCCACGAAGCTCCGAGAAATAATGCACATCGACGCACCAGAGTCAAAGAGGACTCGTGCAGGAAATGTGCACACCAAAACCACACCTAACAATCAATTAACAATCAAACCCTAGTCTAGCAAACAACCATGTTCAAGCAAACAACACAATCTAACAATCAAACCAGCTAGGAAAGTAATAGCTAGATTGAGGATTACCTGCGATAACCTCATCCACAGCCTCGCTCTCCACAGCGGTCATCAGAAAAGCCTGCCTCCTCGGCGGGACAGCCTGCCGAAAAGCCTGCCCCTGCGGAACAAGAGCCGCTCCACGACCAGCAGGAACAGACGCTCGCTGCTGCAACGGCTGAGCTGCAACAGGAGCCCTCCGCAGCTGACCCGCATGCCGACAATCCTTCGCGACATGGGAAGCATCTCCGCAAACCAGACACTGGCCCAAAAACTTCCGACACTGATCCTTGACGTGGCCAGGCTTGCCGCAGAAATGGCAAAGCTTCAGAATAGGCCCTCCTGGCCTCTTAAACTGAGCAGGCTGGTTAGGCCTGAATCCAGGTCTAACCACAGCTCTCGCCTGTTCCACAGGCCTCTTCCCAGCACCAACAACAGACCCTCTCCTCTGATTCACGAGCAGCTCCTGCCTCTTTGCGGCTACCAGAACCTTCTGATAAGATTCCCGGTCAGAAGAGGTCACAAAACTCTGGAGCTCCGAAGCAAGCCCCTGCAGGAACCTCTGAGCTCTCTCCTCAACGTCCTGCACCATCTTTGGCGCAAACCGACTCAGCCTCATGAACTCTTGGTGATACATGTCCACCGACGAGTTCCCCTGCTTCAAATCGATAAAACACTGCAGCATCTCCTCCCTGGCAGCCTTCGGAAAGAACTCACCCTCAAATCTGGCCTTGAAGGTAGCCCAAGCAATCGGCTCTACCAACATCTTCTCTTCCGCATCCCACCAATTCCTGGCGTTATCCTTGAGTTGCCTCTTCGCCAAATCAACCCATCCAACCGGGGTGATCTTGGCCATCTTCAGATTGTCCTCGATGTTCCGAATCCACGCATCGGCAGCCAGAGGACCCTCAGAACCATCAAAATATGCGGGACCCAGCTCCCGAAATTGCTTCGCTCCTGGCTCAGAGCGAGGGGCATCCGGAAGAGCCCGGGCAGCTCGAGCAAGTGGAGCATTCTGGACTTGCAAAAGCATGCCCTGCTGCACTTGCATCATCTGGAGCATCATCCGCATCATCTCACCGCTAGTGGGTTCCCGCTCGGGCTCCTCATCATGAGGGAGCGCACCACTGCCCCCACCACGGGTGAAACGCCTTCCTGCCATCTAATGACACAGAGAACGAATCCAATTAGACTCATAGCTTATGACATCGGACGTCGAACTTAATTTATTGGACATTCTAATATTATTATCGCTATTCCAAAAATCACAGTTACAGAAGGACCTGCATGGGCCACCACTAAAACCTGTCACGACCCGCTTCCCTAAAATGGAGGCGAGACGTGAAAAGGTCCGCACGAGAGTGGAGCTGCGAAACCCCAAACCCGATAAGCGTCCACAATACATAAACAGGTCCCTGTAACCACAACAGAATAACAATAATAACACAAGGAGAGACTGAAATAAAATTCCACATCTCGCAAATTGTCCAACATCAAAAATAAGTCCAACATCCAGAAAAGCCACCAGGCTAAAAGAAAAGAGTCTAAAGGCCCAGAACAAGGCCAACAAAAGCAATGACATAACAAAGCAAAGTATAGGTGCCACGCACCGATAACAAAACAACTGTCTAAACAAAAGTAAAACACAACGGAGACACTAGGACTGGTCCCCAGTGTCCACGTACTCCCCGTCAAACACAGGCTCGGGCTCGGCGTCAGCAAACACCTCGTCCTCAACGAGGTACTCGGGCTCAGGATCAAACATGTGTCACCCAAAAGAGTAAAGGGGCACATGTCAGCAAGTCTAAAAGACTTGGGCAAGGAAACTGAAAGTAAGGCAACTAGCAACCTAGCAGTTTAGTATGCATGACATGGCAGTTATAACATGAGTGCACAATTAAAACATGGCAAGACAATTTGTACAAGGGAACAATCATCGGGACAAGACAAGACAAGACAAGAGTAGCCACGCTACTATCAATCTCAATCAATTCACATTGTTGTAGGTGTTTATGCCCTTCGCTGAATGGCATAGCATTTCAGACCGATCGGCACTAAACACATTTCACATTTCACGGTTGTTTTGTAGATGTTTACGCCCTTCGCTGAATGGCATAGCATTTCAGACCGATCGGCACTAAACACTACCCCACCCCAAAGAGTTTACGCCTTACAACTGCAGTTGTTGATCAAACAGACTCCCAGTTGAATGGCCGCTTAACCCTCACCCCCTATACCCACACGTAATGGAGCCTGGGGTCCCCGCACATTGAGCTCAGCTAGTGAGCCTGGGGTTGCCCCGCACATTGAGCTCGCATTCTTAGTTCATAATTCAATATCGAGCGTTGGGGCTTCCAACTACAGGGCTCGCTTATGGAACACGAGCCAGGAACACACAAGTAGTGTAGCAAAGCTACACAATCACGGGATCACCAAAACAATGCAATGGCATGACATTTAATTTGCGTACCGTTAATGGAAAGTAAACATGACATGGTAATTGTGCAACATGCTATATGTCGGAATTAGCTTCGTTGTCAAGCTAACTCCCCAATTTGCGCCTAGGCGAGTATCATTTCGTCGCCTAGTCTCTTTTACGCATACAACAAGCAAATGGCCTAAAGCATGGCCTAAACCCTAAGTGGCAAGTTTCACTTGCCTAGCACCGGGGATGACGATCAACCTCGTCTCACGGATGCTACCTACGGGGAAAATCGCTGTTATGGGGGAAACAAACACCACACACATGAAATTAATTAGGGTTTCACCAAAATTATAAATGAGTTTTAAAAACAACGGTAGATCGATTTCTTACCGAGAGAAGGCGGAAGAAACACTCCGGGGAACCCTAGGATCAGATCTGGAAGCAAATGGAGAACTTTGGGGAAACTAGGGTTTTGGGGGATTTTGGGGATTTGATGGATTTGGGTGAGATTTTGGGGAAGATGAGAGGTAGATAGAGTGAATGGATGGATTGGATGATGGATTTATGGGTTGAAATGAAGGATTTAAGCTTGGGGGAAGATGGGGGCTGAAGGGGGAAGATTTTAGGGTTTTGGATCATGTTGAGGGAGAAGAAAACGTTTGGGTTGGGTTTAAATAGGCTAGGCTGGCGGCTGCCCAGAAATTAGGGTTTTTACACTGGTTAGTTGGTCAAAGAACAACCACTGACCGACTAGTTTGGCAACTAGTCGGTCGGTCGACCAACGCAGACCGACTAAGTGTAAACAGTAACTCCTGAACGAAAAATAGGATTTAGAGTTAGTCGGTCCACGAACAAATACTGACCGACTAGTTTAACATCTAGTCGGTCGATGAACGTTCTTAGACCGACTAAGAGTAAACAGTAACTCGACTGTACAGTAGAACCAAGAATTAGTCGGTCTGAGTACAAAACTTAACCGACTAGTTTAACAACTAGTCGGTCGAAAGATGAACTTAGACCGACTAAGAATGAACAGTACTGATACTAAAATTTAGATGATGTGTTAGTCGGTTAAAGAAGCATTGCTGACCGACTAGTTTGCAACCTAGTCGGTCAACCAACGTTCTTAGACCGACTAACGATAAACAGTAACTCCTGAGAAATTTAGAAAGCTAACTAGTCGGTCCAAGAAGGATTGCCGACCGACTGGATCGTTATCTAGTCGGTCGGTGCCCCTTCTTATACCGGCTAATAAGCACAGAAAGTTCCGATACGGAGCGCGGGGCCCCGTGATCGATTCCTAAGACTTCTAGGCTTGATCTATTAGTTAGATATGACCGTTATGAAGTCCGTCACGAGTGACATACTTCGAAATCGACGATCCTAAGGAAGAAACGAGAAATCACGACGAAACGATCGAAAATGAAAGCTACGGAGACGAAAACCACACATGAGGAGAAAATCCACCAAAACATATATTATAATATATAAAATCCAGATACATGAAAAGCCGTCGTTATAATGTTATAGCTCAATAGTGAACCTTATGGGCTTGCACCATCGAAAGATGCCCTAATGGGGATTAAATAAAGGGTATAACTAATTTTCAATTCCCTTTCGGGTTTTGTGCAATCGGATATATGGGCTTGTATTGAGTTACCGATCGTGTCATCAATCTCATGGCATTAAAACTAATCAAGAGGGGCCTCTCGGGGTATCCCTATCAGATTATAGCCCATTTGGGTGGTCATAAAGCTATGTAGAGATTAATGTCACAACAAATCTAAGCATTACAAATGTGCAACGAAACAATGAAATAAAAACTTCAAAAAAGCCCAAAAATTACCATAACAAACACAGAGAAATTTAAGTCATTATTACAAGCGAGGAAGAGTTTTTACCCAAAATCATCCAATACAATGTTACAAAGCAATAAATCAAAATACAAAACAGGAGAATATAGAGATCAAATCTGCTGATTGGGAATGAGATGAAGCCCCCAAATCTCCTCTTGCGTTCCTCCAAACCCTAGATCCAATGGGTTCCCCTTCGTTTTGCTCCTCCTAAGATAAATAAATTAAAGACCTAAGCCTCATATAATACTGCCCTAAACCCTCGTAGATCTCCACCATTGATCACACGAATCGACGTCTCAAAGAACTTTGGATTTGGCTAAAATTGTGCTAGAAATTACAAGCAAGAAGGCCCGCAGACGTCTACCAGCAAGAAGGCCCGCAGACGTCTAGAGAAGGGTCTCCAGACGACTGATGCATTGAGTTGGTGTACTTTGAGTTAAGCTCCATAGACATTTTGTCACGCCCCGCTTCCCAAAAATATGGAGGCGAAGCGTGAGAAGGTCCGCTCAGACTTGAAGCTACAAAGCTGCAAGTCCGATAAGCGTCAATCAAATTTAAAACTGCAGGTCCTTGCAATGCGAACGAAACAAGATAATAATAATGAAATGAGACAAAAGAATAATCTCAGAATATCCATAAATATAAATTCCAACATCGCAGAAAAGCCACCAGGCTGAAATAAAAGAGAGTCTAAAGGCCCAAACATGGCCAACAAAAGTGCAGAGTACAAAGTATAGGTGCCATGCACCAACAACAAACAAAAGGCCTAAAACAAAATAAAGCTCAACAAAGACTCAAAGAATGGTCACCGGTGTCCACCAAAATCCTCCTGTGCAATCATGGACTCAGACTCAGCGTCAGCAAGGCATCACGTACTCAGCAACGGTCTCTGGCTCAGGGTCTAACATGTGACACCCAAAAGAGCAAGGGGCACATGTCAGCAAGTCTACAAGAGACTTGTGCAAGGAAACTGAAAGTACAAGTAAAAGCAACCTAAAAGTTCTAGCATGATGCAATGACATGGCAGTTAAAGTAATGAGTGCAACAGGTAAAGTAACGCGAAGTAAAGTACGAGCATGGCATGACATTCACAAGACAAGTACAAGACAAGAAAAGTAAGCACCTCTTGCACAGAGATTCCGTCTTTTGGCTAGAGGGCTGATCAGGCCACTCCTAAGCTCAAGCGAACGTTTATCCCTACCCCTCCACGTGTATCGAGCCAGGGCCTTACCCCCGAACTTGGAATGCTCGCTTCTGGGTCACGAGCCAGGAAGTGTTTTAAACAAGTATGGCCTAGGGGTGCACCTAGCCGGACAAGGAGTACAAGTACAAGTATTGTAGCGTGTGCTACGAATGCGACATTCAATGCATGGATGACATGTAAGATGCAATGCATGGCAGTTAAAAGTGCGTACAGGTAAGGAAAGTAAACGTGACAGTTTAGTATGCATGAACAACAAGTTTAAAGGGTTGGATCTAGCTTCGTTGTCAAGCTAGATCAATTAGGTGACGGATCTAGGTTCGTTGTCAAACTAGATCAAATAGGCGTCTAGCCAGCTATCATTTCACTGACTAGTCTCTTTTACGCTAGGATCAAGGAAGTGGCCTAAAAACATGGCCCTACACAAGAGTTGGCAAGTTTCACTTGCCTGCAAGTACGACGTCTGAGCACACCGTCCAATGAGTCCAAAAATCACAATTATCCTACGTGCACAAGTCCACCGGCCTAAAGTCCATATTATTAATCTTCATTAGTGAATTTAAAACATTTAAAATACTTTAAAAATACTGATTTTAGTCTTGATTAGCATGCAATTTGGTTGGGGGTCCTAGGGGTGTAAAACGTTACCTCAACACGACGCGAAAGCTACACCGGCGTCGGGTAGCGACGCCGGGGGTTGGAATAATAGAACGCGCTCCAAGTCCTGATTCCAATATAGTTTCCTCGCTGGAAAGTTCAGAGCATCAACCCGGGCGACGATTCCAGATTCCAAAGCTCGCACGTGCGACGACGGGCTACGACGTGCGACGACGTCGTACGCGGCAAGTCGTCGAAGAGAACACACCTAGGTGGGGCCCACAGCAGTCCTAGGGGCCTTTGGGGGACCCACAATAACTCTGGAGAACTTGGGGGGCCCACGGAGGCAAGTGGTGCGACGGATGCGGGGTTGCGACGTTTGCTCTCGGTCGTACACAGCCAAATGCGGGGGCTGCCATCGGTCGCTGCGGGGGAACGGGCTTGGTGCAGCGCTTGGGTCGGTCGCAGCCTTGGTTCTCTCGGTCGCTGCGGGGAGGGCCGTCGGTCAGACACTGGGGAACGGAAGTTGCAACGTCGCAACGTTGCAACGATGCGGAGAGCGGTCGGTGCGGGTGAACGGCTCGGTCAGATGCGGAGCGGAGCGGGCGAACGGTGCGGGGGTCGGTGCGGTGCGGAGATGCGGGGATGTCGAGCGGGTCTCTCGGTCTGACCGAGAGATCCTATCGGTCGAAGCGGGGAACGGAGCGGCTGCAGCAGCGGGGTGCAGGCGGGGCTTGGTGCGGGCGGAAGCATCGGTCGGAGCGGGGAAAACGGCCTCGTTTCTTCAGTCGTGCGGTGGCTGAACGTCGCAACGTTGCGACGAATCGTCGCAACGTCCAATTTGGGTTTTGGAAGAAGCTAGGGCTAATTTCTTGCGAAAATAGGTCTTCCTAGGGGTTGCTTATATAGTATAGATGGGTTGACTTGGTCTAGGGCTAAATCTAATAGGATTAGAAGTTTAAAATAATTTAAAATTTGAAATTCAACTTCTCCAACTCACCCTAGGATTTGACTTGGTCCAAATGTGCTGGAAATTGGCTCAAAAATTCTTTAAAACGTTTAAAACTCAAATAAATTTTATTTGGCCGAATTTAATATAAAAATTAATTATTAAAAATAATATAAAACTTGTTAAAAATATAAAAGTGGTCAAATAAACTCCAAAAATTATAAAATAAATATCGGGGTGATCGTGATGACGAGAGTGAGCTAACTAAGAAGACGGATCTCAATTTTGACGTCGGACGACGAAACTAAAAATAGAGACGTCTCCCGTCAAAAGTGAAAATCGACACGTCTCATCGAATAAGTTTAAATTGTGGGAAAACGACTCGAGAAACGTCGTTCCAATTTAGTGCCACTATTTAATACTCTCAGAGACGTTCACAACGGCATATCACACGAAAGTGTTCGCAAACCAACAAGGTCCAAAACAAACACGTGCACGGACAAAAGCACGTGCACGAACAACGTACAACGAAAAGTGGTCGTTACATCCTCCCCACCTTAGAATAAAGTCCGTCCTCGGACTTTCTAATATCGCTAGTCACTCTAGTAACTACCCCAATCAAGTCATATAATAATTCAACCAGGTATAGTCATTACAAGTGCTTATATATGCACTAAGTAGTCAAACATTAATACTACCAACACGTATATACATTCACGTACGTATACACTTATACCTATTATAGTCAGTCAAATTCATACATGTATTTCAATCATATATATAAACATACATCCCTTATATAACTACTTCTCGCAAAACAACAGTTCAGATACTTATATAGGTATGATCTCATACTAGCAAATACAATCATTGCCCTACGTATAGATAGCTACCTATGCACAAACATCAAGGGTATACTACCCTCTAATATTCATCCAATACCAAACATCTCAACACATATAGTCACACCATACCATTATTAATCAAGTTTCACTATATATATATATATTCACTTATAGTTTCACAATATATATATAGTCATTCAATGCATTCAAATATTTCACCATACATTCACATTACGTACGGTCCTATAACTGCATTTACGACACACCACATATACCATAGTCATCAATTCCTATAACTAAGCACATACTTACCTGTGCATGGTGCACACCCATACACGCTAGTTTTTCATTCACGCACACCAATCATACCATTATATAACTAGCACACATACACACCTAGTTTTAGCTTAGTACACATACGTTCACACGAGCAAGTCCTTAGTAATTAGCTATACCACAAGACCAACACATATAACTATATACTGGTGTAGCGACCCATAATCATGTGTGTAACACAACCAGGCACAAACACTCCTATCACTATACATACATCAAACATCGCTATATTCAAACTTCAGACATACATTCAATGTACTTAGAGTATACCCACTCAAGCTTGAGTGAGACTCAATGCATATATCAGAATATTCTATATACGTAACACGACATTCATACATATACCAATACCACTCCATTATATATATTTGTATATATATATATATATATATATATATCTACCAATACAACCATATGCATACCATAGGTCAATCACACTTAATATTTAGTCAGGTAATACTTACATAGTTCAATCACTCTATATACCATAATAATAATACAGACATCAGCACACGTATAATTATAATATACTCCTTAGTACAAACATTCACCGTATAGTCACACATAAGTAGTGTATATATTCACACCATAACCTACTACCTATAATTAGTATACTAACACATCCACACATACATAATTAAGATGTGCAATAGTCGTGTATACCTCTTGGTATGCACGCATGCAACATCCCGCAAAGCAAGCAATACCAATCAAAATTATAATTCTACTATCATATGCATATCACCTATATACTCAGGCAACAAAACATAACTACTTACGTCTAAGCATAATACATACCTACATACGAGCACATACACATACCTACTAATATATAGGTCACTCAATAGGCCTACTTACTTATCTATATGCACACCTATTATCATCACACCTAGCATATACATAGCTTTACCAATCATTTTATTTCAACCATTATAAGTATCTCTTACTACATACACAACTTAGATATTTCAACGCTAACTCTTATATACACACGCATCCCTAGTGTAGTATAGCTATCCACACAAAAATCTATAACTACTAACACACGACAACTTCATACTATCACGAATAACTCCGAGTATATATATATATCACTCAATAGGCAAACATCAATATACTATGGGGGTACACTCATTCAAGCCCACGTACACAACTAAGGTACGTGCACTACGACACCTCACAAGGGTCCAAGGGTCTACTAACAACTTAGAGTTGACACAGACATTGACGGACCCTAAGGCCTAAGCAATAGAGGGAGGTCAAAAGCGTGACGAGAGAAGGATCGATAAGCACGAGTTCAGATAGGACGAATACAAGGAGACGGCTTGGTTAGGGAAAGCATTGGCTCAATGGTGATGTTTAGGTTGAAGGAAAAGGATATGTAGTGATGCTTAAATAGGGTACAGAAAAGGAAACAGGGTGAATAGCATAAGCTAAAATTCGTGGATTTTGAAAACTGTCGTTCTTCAAAGGTTGAAATCCCAGTCTGAAAGGAAATATTGGAGGTCGATAAAACGAGTTGTTCAAAATAAATTTGAGTCGAATATTTATAATAAGAGAAAATGGTCTATTGGTTTTTAAAATTTTTAAAAGGAAGTAAAATCATTTACACGAATATTAGGGACATGGTTTAGAAAATTCTATCCGTCAGTAATTTAATATATTGTTGTCAAAAGTTTTGAAAGTCAAAGAATGAAATCAAGTAACGGAAAAATTTAAACTCATGTTAAATGCTTTCAAAACTTTAGGCTATGGAAAATTTAAAATGATCAATTTGAAACTACTTGTAGAGAACCAGGGTTTGCCAAAATGAAAAACTGATTTACACAAGGTTCTTAATATACGAGCACAACAAGTCTGGCACGGATTTAAAAATAATTGAAAGTATGTATGGTGCACGAAAAAATAATAATAATGACTTAGTATAAGAATTATCAAGATCGAATGGCAAGTCTTTAAAATCAAATCACGGAGGGTCTAAAGCAGGATGTGGTTATGAAAATAGTAATTTTGCAAAAATCTGAAGTTGCGAATACGACGAGCAAAAGCCAACTTGCTGAAAGCTGAAATTCCATGTGTCTTGAAAGTATATTAAAGTAAACACAACGTATCATTCGAATGGCATAAATAAGAAGGAAAATCATAAATCGAATAGGGAAAATTAAAAGTACAGTCCAGAATTAATATATGAAGGGACGACACATTTAACTAAGTACAAAAAACATAGGCTGGGAAAATACTATAAACTAGTATTCAAAAATTCCGACAAGCGTTTTAAAATTTAAATCAATGAAGTAGTATGAAGTATAAGTATATTAAAATTTTAAACAAAGTTAAACTTAGTGGAAGAGAAGATTGAAAAATTCTTTCAGAAGGTTCAAGTTTTGCAATGGAGGTGTTTGAAAATTGACGACGATCGTCATGAGGCGATCTCGTGAATCGAGGCAAGGAAATTTGTCGGATGATCAAAACATGCATACGCCTAGGGTATGAATCAGGAGAATCTACGGGGAACTCCTACGGTCGACCAACTAAAGATTAAGAACTAAGCGCTAAGACTTTCTAAGGAGCTAGACGGTAATGAAATGCGTTCAGCTTGGTCCGAAATCGATGGACCCAAACGAACGACGGAAGGAAATTCTAGGAGTCTAATAGGGTCAGGGTTAGACAAGAACCCCTAAGGTCACTCATACGACGATTAAATCAATTGCTGACAGGGAGTCTAACTAACAATCAGAGGCCTCTAACTAGCAATCACAGGCGTCTAATTAAGCCTTCTTACCACCTAGTGTCGTAAGAAAACGATTAGACTCAGGGCTTATGACTCGGATGTTGCAATTTATTTAATGGACATTCCGTTATTATCGTTGTTTCGTTAATTCACAATTGCAAGACTGGACCTGCATGGGCCACCAACAAAACCTGTCACGCCCCGCTTCCCAAAAATATGGAGGCGAAGCGTGAGAAGGTCCGCTCAGACTTGAAGCTACAAAGCTGCAAGTCCGATAAGCGTCAATCAAATTTAAAACTGCAGGTCCTTGCAATGCGAACGAAACAAGATAATAATAATGAAATGAGACAAAAGAATAATCTCAGAATATCCATAAATATAAATTCCAACATCGCAGAAAAGCCACCAGGCTGAAATAAAAGAGAGTCTAAAGGCCCAAACATGGCCAACAAAAGTGCAGAGTACAAAGTATAGGTGCCATGCACCAACAACAAATAAAAGGCCTAAAACAAAATAAAGCTCAACAAAGACTCAAAGAATGGTCACCGGTGTCCACCAAAATCCTCCTGTGCAATCATGGACTCAGACTCAGCGTCAGCAAGGCATCACGTACTCAGCAACGGTCTCTGGCTCAGGGTCTAACATGTGACACCCAAAAGAGCAAGGGGCACATGTCAGCAAGTCTACAAGAGACTTGTGCAAGGAAACTGAAAGTACAAGTAAAAGCAACCTAAAAGTTCTAGCATGATGCAATGACATGGCAGTTAAAGTAATGAGTGCAACAGGTAAAGTAAAGCGAAGTAAAGTACGAGCATGGCATGACATTTACAAGACAAGTACAAGACAAGAAAAGTAAGCACCTCGTGCACAGAGATTCCGTCTTTTGGCTAGAGGGCTGATCAGGCCACTCCTAAGCTCAAGCGAACGTTTATCCCTACCCCTCCACGTGTATCGAGCCAGGGCCTTACCCCCGAACTTGGAATGCTCGCTTCTGGGTCACGAGCCAGGAAGTGTTTTAAACAAGTATGGCCTAGGGGTGCACCTAGCCGGACAAGGAGTACAAGTACAAGTATTGTAGCGTGTGCTACGAATGCGACATTCAATGCATGGATGACATGTAAGATGCAATGCATGGCAGTTAAAAGTGCGTACAGGTAAGGAAAGTAAACGTGACAGTTTAGTATGCATGAACAACAAGTTTAAAGGGTTGGATCTAGCTTCGTTGTCAAGCTAGATCAATTAGGTGACGGATCTAGCTTCGTTGTCAAGCTAGATCAATTAGGTGACGGATCTAGTTTCGTTGTCAAACTAGATCAAATAGGCGTCTAGCCAGCTATCATTTCACTGACTAGTCTCTTTTACGCTAGGATCAAGGAAGTGACCTAAAAACATGGCCCTACACAAGAGTTGGCAAGTTTCACTTGCCTGCAAGTACAACGTCTGAGCACACCGTCCAATGAGTCCAAAAATCACAATTATCCTACGTGCACAAGTCCACCGGCCTAAAGTCCATATTATTAATCTTCATTAGTGAATTTAAAACATTTAAAATACTTTAAAAATACTGATTTTAGTCTTGATTAGCATGCAATTTGGTTGGGGGTCCTAGGGGTGCAAAACGTTACCTCAACACGACGCGAAAGCTACACCGGCGTCGGGTAGCGACGCCGGGGGTTGGAATAATAGAACGCGCTCCAAGTCCTGATTCCAATATAGTTTCCTCGCTGGAAAGTTCAGAGCATCAACCCGGGCGACGATTCCAGATTCCAAAGCTCGCACGTGCGACGACGGGCTACGACGTGCGACGACGTCGTACGCGGCAAGTCGTCGAAGAGAACACACCTAGGTGGGGCCCACAGCAGTCCTAGGGGCCTTTGGGGGACCCACAATAACTCTGGAGAACTTGGAGGGCCCACGGAGGCAAGTGGTGCGACGGATGCGGGGTTGCGACGTTTGCTCTCGGTCGTACACAGCCAAATGCGGGGGCTGCCATCGGTCGCTGCGGGGGAACGGGCTTGGTGCAGCGCTTGGGTCGGTCGCAGCCTTGGTTCTCTCGGTCGCTGCGGGGAGGGCCGTCGGTCAGACACTGGGGAACGGAAGTTGCAACGTCGCAACGTTGCAACGATGCGGAGAGCGGTCGGTGCGGGCGAACGGCTCGGTCAGATGCGGAGCGGAGCGGGCGAACGGTGCGGGGGTCGGTGCGGTGCGGAGATGCGGGGATGTCGAGCGGGTCTCTCGGTCTGACCGAGAGATCCTATCGGTCGAAGCGGGGAACGGAGCAGCTGCAGCAGCGGGGTGCAGGCGGGGCTTGGTGCGGGCGGAAGCATCGGTCGGAGCGGGGAAAACGGCCTCGTTTCTTCGGTCGTGCGGTGGCTGAACGTCGCAACGTTGCGACGAATCGTCGCAACGTCCAATTTGGGTTTTGGAAGAGGCTAGGGCTAATTTCTTGTGAAAATAGGTCTTCCTAGGGGTTGCTTATATAGTATAGATGGGTTGACTTGGTCTAGGGCTAAATCTAATAGGATTAGAAGTTTAAAATAATTTGAAATTTGAAATTCAACTTCTCCAACTCACCCTAGGATTTGACTTGGTCCAAATGAGCTGGAAATTGGCTCAAAAATTCTTTAAAACGTTTAAAACTCAAATAAATTTTATTTGGCCGAATTTAATATAAAAATTAATTATTAAAAATAATATAAAACTTGTTAAAAATATAAAAGTGGTCAAATAAACTCCAAAAATTATAAAATAAATATCGGGGTGATCGTGATGACGAGAGTGAGCTAACTAAGAAGACGGATCTCAATTTTGACGTCGGACGACGAAACTAAAAATAGAGACGTCTCCCGTCAAAAGTGAAAATCGACACGTCTCATCGAATAAGTTTAAATTGTGGAAAAACGACTAGAGAAACGTCGTTCCAATTTAGTGCCACTATTTAATACTCTCAGAGACGTTCACAACGGCATATCACACGAAAGTGTTCGCAAACCAACAAGGTCCAAAACAAACACGTGCACGGACAAAAGCACGTGCACGAACAACGTACAACGAAAAGTGGTCGTTACACATTTGGTGAAGGCCATCCTAATGTATGGTTGCTTGGTAATTCAGCAGGTTAGTAGAGCAGTTAGACGTTTGCTGTGGAATGCCTAGACATCTAGCATATCCAAATGTTAGCTACATAGTGCGCCAGACTTTTGGCTCCTCTTCTTTAATCGTATGGTGGCAATGTAACTGCTTCTTCTCAGCTCTCTGTCATTTTGGCCACCCCTGTAGCTAGCCATCTGAGTTGGAGACCAGACATCTGGAGTTCAACGTTAAGACACCAGATGAAGCCCCATCAAACTGCTGATTCTGCATGTGATGTCTTCTTCCAGATTTTGTAGAAGATGCATCCAAGCTCTGAATAATATACAAAAATAGTCGTTGGAATCGTGAGAGGACCATCTTCACTATAAAAATATGAGAAGACAAAAATAAACTATAAAAATAATGTTTTGTGTAAAAATACGAGATAAGCTCCAATTTCTCTTATTGTTACAAATATGTGCTCATTGGAGCTAACTTGAATATAAAATATACGCAAAATGCCCATATATTAGAGGGATAAATATGCAATATTAGCCTTAATTCATGCCCCAACTAGCTTTTTGCTAGTCGCTAGCAAAACAAGTGATCCTTTTCTGAATTAAACCATAAGCACATCAAAATTTTATCAGATGACCATAACACATCCAACGACATCACTTTTCAACATAATACGATGACAATATGAAACACATATGAATAAGGGCAAATGTCATAAAACTATCTCTATCCAACATATACTTAGTGATATATAAATCGAGGATATGCATTCATCACAAGCAAATCAAAATGACATAACCTAGTTTCATGAATCTCATAAGGAATTTGCCATTCACAGATGCGTCATCTTTCCTTAACTCATGGGTTTTGACAAGCTAAATCATGATTATTTTCTTTTTATTTTCTCTTTTTATATGAAGTCTTAGGATGGTCCATGTAGTAAGCGTTGGGTCATTGACTCCCAAATCAGACGATTTTAGGGCATTGGTCCAAGAAAGACCCCTCGGACCTTCTAACTCGAACAACCCAAGCTTCATTTATTCTTTTATGCACTCTTCCAAACCCCGTTTTGGATGCAAATATCGATTGCTTCTTGAGGCACAAAGACCCGGCTACTCAATAAAAGTTGGAAGAATGATGCATTTTATTCTTTTTTCATTTCATTTTTCATTTTAAATCATGACTTAGCAAATCAAACACATCCATCAGTACTATATTCAACAAACGTTACTAGCCAAATCCATGAAGATTACTAACTATTCAACGCAATCTGCCTACTAATGAATCATGTATTTCATGAATTTATACAAACTAATTTTAAGTTATTTCGAGGCTCATACATGAAAATTATGCACTTATATCATAAACGACATACTATCATACCAAATTATAAGAAAGGCAAATCTAAATCATGTCATAATCACATCAAAAATTTTGAACAAAAAATATTTTGAAAAGGTTCACACAAATGAATTCATAGGACCGCACAATAAGCTAGATGGCTAGGTTGGAAGAAAAATAAGATATGCATGCAACATGATTGGCGATGTCTTTTAAAAAGAATTTCCTATGCAAAACAACTAAAACCATTTAACACTACTTAATACTCTCTTCTAACTTAAAGACTAACATTGTCCTCAATGTTGAAAGAGTACATGATTTGTTTAAAGCAAAACATAAGAAAAATAAAACATACTACTAAAGATATAAAATTTAAAACTTTTATTTATTTGTCTACACTACTTTATAGAACACGCTATGATCAAACGGTGGATCCCGAATCTCTAATGGTGGAGGTGGCTGCTCTGTCAGCTCCTTTCTCTCCTTTGTCAGCTGCTTCGGAGCTAGGCCTCCATCGGCCTCCTTGGATTCCAGCAACACAGCTCCCATCTTTGTGGAATATTCTCCTGTGTCTTGTGGAAGATGATCTACATCAATCAAAGCATTGTTTTCATGCATTGCAACGAAGGTGTTCCAAAATGGGTCGTCATAATAAATAAAAGAGTTTAAATCTAAATGACAACATTCTGAATCTAATATGTATGTAGTTGAAGATGGAGATTCAAAAATAAAGGGCATGAGTTGTGGGAACTTGCCTAAAATGTGTCGCTGTATATGGTCTGATACTCTGCTTAAGGAGGGGTGAGAAGTGGCTGCAAAGGTAGATCTGGAGGAGAGGAAAGCTCGTGCTTAATGTAGATCATCTCACAATCGCCATTACTTGCCTCATCCTCTCCATTACAAAGTACAGGCTTTGCAGGCCATACTGAACTCTACGGTTCTCCCAAAGAATATTCATGGATGATGGCTTAGTGTGCATCATGAGGTGAAAGAAGTGGTAGCCGTTGAAACAAGTTGGTAGGGAGGCATGGCTCGGGCTCGATCATATTCTGTATGCTCTCTTCCTCACACACATCCTCCTCGTCGCCAAAGTAAAAACTTGTAGCACTTCTCTTAATGTACTCGTACACCTCAGGCTAGGGAAATAAATCTGAAGAAAGATAGGCTTCGTGCTCCTTAATATAATCGATCTCACTCTCCACCCCATCATCATCACTGACATGAAAATGCATCATGTCACCCTCATGGTCAACACACACCTCATCATCCATCGCCTCCTACTTATCCAAACATCGAATCTCAAGCCTTATACTTGGCTCTAATGCATCCTCTTATGTGGTTTATCGTAATATTCCATGAAGTCTCATGGGTAGGAGCACCCAGATGGCTCCTTATGCTAGCTCTCGACATGCTGAATTGTATACTCAAATGAAATGCCCTGGCCATCGTCTTTATGTCTAAGTGACTGATCTCTAGATGGTGCAGCTTGCTCATGATCTATAAGGTCCTCCAAGAATCTCCAGGCATCCTCAAACTCAATTTTCAGGAATGCTCCATCACCCATCACCTCTAAGCATTCATGCACCTACAGCTGTACTCCATCGTAGAAGAATCCAAGAAGATGGTGTATCCCAAAACCCTGATGTGGGCATTCGAGTAAATATCCATTGAACCTCCCCAAAGCATGAACGAAATATTCTCCATCCTCTTGGGCAAAGCTCGATATCTGTTGCTTTAATGCCTGCTGCCTCTGTGCCTGTGTCAAGAAAGAAGAGATAAATTTATTAAAGAATTCAGTTTTAAAAGATAACCAAGTAGAATACGAGTTATGAGGCAAATAACTAAACCAATATATAGCATAATCTCTCAACAAATATGGGAAGTACCTAAAAATAATCGATCAATGTGTGCACTCCTACCAAACAAAGATCGGTATATCGTTTTAAACTTTTGCAAATGTGAAAGTGGGGTTTCCTCCTCTGTACCGTGGAAAACCGATAGGACATGGATCAACCCCAAAAAAATTCTGAAACATATTACGTCAATATCCATAATATTTTTCAAATTTTCAATTTTCAAAGAAAATTAAATTTAAAGAAAATAAAATGTCTCAATAAGTGTAAAATAAAGAAATAGAGAGACTTACACTAAAGAGATGGAACAATCTAACAAAAATTTCCAAAATTAATAAAAAATATGAATTGTAGAAAATCGTTGTCCCCAGCAATGGTGGCAAAAACTTGCTTGCCTCAAAATATTGCAACTCCTCAGCGTAGGAGGTCAAGAAGTAATAGATCCAGTGAGTGTATTCCACAAGGACAATGTGTTCTACAATTCTGAAAGTTTAATTGATTACGGAAAATAAATGGTAATGAGAATTACGTCTTGAGCTACAAAATTGGATAATACGATAAGAAGTGTGAGACATGACCTAGGATCCATTAACGTTGGTTCACCTATTAAGGAAAGATATATGAGGATTTGTATGTACTATGTGGTCTTTTGGTAATTATGATTCCAAAGTCGCTCGTGTGTCCTTTCGGAGGGTGCACGATGAATGCTATAACTTAATGGTGAACCTTATGGGCTTGCACCATCGAAAGATGCCCTCATGGAGATTACATCAAGTGTATAACTCTATTGCAATACCCTTTTGGGCTTGCACAATTGGATAATATAATGATTAATTCAATATTGGTTTGCATTGAGTAACCTATCTTGTCATCAATCTCATGGAGTTAAAACTAATCAAGAAGGGCCTCTCGGGTATCCCTCTTGGATCATAGCCCCTTTGAGTGATCATCAAGCTATATAGAGATTAATGGCACAATGAATCTAAGCATTATAAATGTGCAATGAAACAATGAACTCACAACTTCACAAACGCCCAAAATTACACATAGCACACACAAATAGAGATTTAATCCATTATAAGAGAGGAAGAGTTTTTACCCAATATCATTATTCAATACAATGTTACAAAGCAATAAATCAAAATACAAAGGAAGAGGAGATCGTGATCAAATCTGCAATCTATTTGGAAAGAGATTGTTGGGATATTGATACCCACCCCCTTGGAGTTTTTGATGATGTCCATAAATGATATGGGTACTAACGATTTATTTCAAGTGTGTATAGGAAATGATGATTTTTATAAGTCGTGAAAAACAAATATGTTGAAAAGCTCAAATGAAGAACTTGGGAACAATGATCGGAAAATCAACCTTAGACAAGTGATGGAGCAAGTGAAGGCTCAACCAAGGACTCAAGATCAAGTTTAGAAGGCCCAAGTCAAGAGAATAAGATCAAGGAGCTCAAGAAGTGTGTATGTTGTAAGTTAATAGCTTAGAATGTTAAAGCCAATTTCTTGAAGCTATATACTCACATAAATACTTGAAAAATACTCTTAAAATGTATTTAAATATGTTATATTAGTATATAATTTTTAATAAATATTTTCGAAGTATTTTTAAGTAGAAAAACTTACGTATCTGAAAATAGCCAATTATCTGAAATAGATAGCCAACTATATGCCTTGAGTTTTTTGCCTAGAACTCTAATGTTTCTGTAGTAGCCGACTATCACATGGGATAGCCGATTATGTGAAAAATATAACCGACTTTCCAAAATGGATAACAGACTCTTTGGGTCAAAACTCAGTTTTTAAGGAAAGCGCGATTTTCGAAAGTTATTAGTTACTACCGGTCAAAACTCAGTCAAAACTCAGTTATGCCTATTGGGTTTTGGGTTCAGCCCATCATTAAACCAGAAAGTCCAACGTCTCTACACATTAAAGGCCCACATCCTATTTAGATACATGAAAGCCCACTTAATTAATTAATTAGATCACTTTATTGGGCTTTAAATTAATTTGACAACCCGCATATATAATTATTTATCATATAAGCCCAACATTCGATTAACGATCCAACATGCTAACAACTCAAAAATTTTCAAATTTTCTAACAACACAATTTTGGGCCCTTCAGAATGTTGTTGATAAGCAAATAAATTTTCCAATCAATTCTATCAACATAGCACAAACATATAATTCTATCAACATAACATACCTCATGCTATGTTATGCTAATAATTATTGTTGACATTCTTTTGGATATATATTTCTCTCTATTTCATAAGTTGCGTAATTCACTCATGTAACCCCCCGCTCCCCGGGATGCCCGAAGAGCGATTGTTACGAAAGGAAGAAGAAAGAAATACAATACAATGATACTAGCAGGTTCACTGCGCACTGCTAGAAAAGTACCTGTAGCATTCCAAACAACATAGAATAACAAAAGAGAACCAACAATTCAAGCACTGATATGTATGTATGTATGTATGTATGTATGTATACACACACACACACACACACACACACACACACACACACACACACACACACACACACAACTGTCCATATAATACAACATCCTTTTACAAATCTCATCTACAACAAAACCCTTACCTCACCAAAGCACAATGACACACGCCCAAAACGCTCCACACTCACACAACCCTCAACTATCCCCACACACAGCTCCGGTCTCATTCTTTGCCTTCTAAGATTCTCCAACTGCCAAATACCTGAAAAGTCAACGTGGACACGTCATAGCGTGACCCAATAGGATATCCAACTCTTTGTAGTACATTATTCAACAATGGTATGTATGCCATAAGATATGATATGATAACATAACGGATTGAACATAAAAGTATACATGAAAGCTACAATAAGTGACATGGTATATCACAATGCGAATGGAACATAACTTAAACATAAAGGCAAGGAAATGAATACATTTACACAATTTAACAATTTCATAAAAGAAAGGAACAACAGATACAACAGACAATGTGTATAATAAGGGCATACAACATAAAAGAGCTACAAGTAAAGAACACACAAGTAGACAACATTAACCAATGCTACAAAAGCAATGAAAGTTATCAAGTAGTGATTTGGACCCCAAGTAGTGGGTAGAACCTCTTGGGACTGGACCTCCCCCCCAGTTGGGGTGACACACGCAAACTCCTCCAGCTAGCTGTGGCACTCGGCCCAGTGTGCAATGCTGTTAACAAAGGAGCCCTGTTTTCTCCTTATTTTCCCTTCCATGCTTCATCAATTCACTTCACTTCCACCAATCTCCGCCAATCGGACAAGATCAGTAGGGCCACCAACCACATCAAACTGTCCAGTCCCTCATATTTTTCCCACAAGTTAGTGTCCCCCAATTCCCGTGTCACCCTCATTTAAGAGGACTAAATCATTTCTTAGCATTTCAGTTAGGCAACATAGCATACAACAATAGAATTGCATTTTTTTACCAATTTTAAAATGACATAAGAGTGACATATTAGAAACAACAAAACTAACACATTTCATGCAATGTTAAGAGGACATAAAGGAACGAATAAGCTAGTATGCTCTAAAATTAGAGGAAAGAACATACAACATAATGAAT
Source organism: Scilla litardierei (assembly GCA_030789695.1). NCBI lineage: Eukaryota > Viridiplantae > Streptophyta > Magnoliopsida > Asparagales > Asparagaceae > Scilla > Scilla litardierei. The sequence goes on along the minus strand of CM061130.1, from coordinate 1,005,096 downwards.
GACACGAAATTTCCCTGAATAAGAGGAGAACCATAACCACATCTGCCTTCTTCATCACAACATGCCCTTGGCATAATTGAAACAAGCACAATCTCCCCATTACTTAGCCAATTACCACACAACGCTATTCTCCATAAACACCCACCATTCTCCATAAATATAACACAACACAACACAACATCATTTGGGAGAAACCGCAACATGAACCATTTTCCATACAAAGCTTGAACATGGATTACATGGAATAATATGCATTTAAATTAACAAGGGCTAGCATACCACATGAATCATCCACCATAACTTAAGCTTAATCACAACTTCATGAAAAAGTACTTGCAACATGAATTGTTCCCATATTCTTTCATTAACCATTAAGATATCATTCATACAAATGCAACCAATGAAATGCCCATTTTGCAACCTACTAGCAATACCCACATTTAGTAACAAGCTTAAGCAATTCTACATGGAAAACATAACATGTATGCCGAATGGGGATTGCATTGGGAACGAAACATACATTGAAAGCTAATTTACACAAATGTGCAAGTAACAAGCTAATTCTACATAAAATGAAGGTTAATGCAATTCTTTCCAAGTATACAATGTTTATGAGGTCATTCTACGCAAAAATGCAATACTTAAGAAACTAATGGGAATTGTATGAAGGAGTCATGCTATTCTGAATTACATACTAACCAAAACATAGAGCATTAGTTAGAATTATTACTAATTAGGGATACACTTATTGCCATTTGCACAATAGCCTTTGAATGAAACATGAGTCTAAGATAAAAATGCTAGCTTTAAGAAATTTACTTAAGGAACTTGAGGCAATTTCACAAATAGTTGGTGAGCATAATTATTATGGCCACAAGAGTAACAATAATAATTAAAGAGGTAAAGATGGTAACTTTACAACTTTACACATGATGGCATGAGAACAATTCTATTATCAACAACAAAAGTAACAACTCTATTAGCAACCCAACATGGCATTCATATCATAAAGTGAAGCAATAATGGCAAACATATGGCACCATGGCATGAGAATATATATTATGGAGTAAAGATGGCAACTTTATCATGCAAAAGGGGTTATTGCATCATATGAAAAATATACTACAAGTAGTTGGATTCCTACCTCAATCCATGGATGAAGAGATCTTCTCATCCTTCTCCTACTTCCTTCCTCTTCCTTCAATCCTCCTCTCTCCTTTTCCCTTGCTCTTTCTTTCTTTCTTTCTTTTTCTCCTTTTTTTTCTTTGACCAGGGAACATTTCGGTAGCAAGGGGGAAAAATTCGGCAGGTTTTTGGGTTGGGGGAGAATGGGAAAAGGAAAGAAAAAATTTACGGAAGAATGAGGAAGGTTGTTGAAAAGGAGAGGATTAATTAAATATAAAGAGATATTTTCTAAGACTCCATATAATTACAAGTTTGCCATTCTTTTCTTTTTTTAAACAAAAATATCTCTTCTTTCCTTTCTTCATAATAATCCTAGTCCAACTATTAAAGCCCAACAACCAACTCTTAGCCACAAAAATCAACTAAAGGCCCAATCAATAGTAGTAACAATAACAACAACAACAACAACAACAACAACAACAACAACAATGCTAATACTATTGCTAATAATAACACTAATAACAACAACCACAATGCCATTTATTAATACCAATAGCAACAACAACACAAATGCTACCATTAATACTCAGAACAATACTTCCAATAAACATGTGACATATAATCAACCAACTAATACTTGTACTAACAACAATAATAATACTAACAATAATAAAACATACTAACACCACTAGTATATTAGTGCAAACACACCATGCACTACCATATAAATCAATATTAATTTATTTACAATACAATATTAATAATGATAAAATTAATATCACTACATAAATATACATGCATATACATACTGTATACCTCATGAAATGCATACACTACCATATCTAGCACTAGGGCCATTACAACTTATGAGATATATGTGTTTTCTATGATTCTTTGTGAGCATTATGTCTTTGATTTGAAATGCTATCATATGAATTGATTATATATGTGATTAGCATTAATAAATGCTTAGTTAAGATGATAGCTGATATCATCTAGCTTGAGAATACGTATAGAAATACTATTATATTCAACACAAGCTCTATGATGTTAACCAGACGCCTGGTGTTATTGAACCAGACGTCTGACGTATTAGACATTTCTGTTGCTCAGAAGTTTCAGCCTAACCATACGTCTGATGTTGTCATACCAGACGCCTGAACCATTGTTCAGATGCCTGGTTATTGAACTCCAGATGCCTGGTAAAAGAAATGTCAATCTGTCAAATTCTTCCCAAGAGCTATTATCCTCTGTCTAAGCTAAACAGACTTCTGATGTTGACCTACCAGATGCCTGGACAGTTCGTCAGGTGCCAGATTAGTCTTCAACAGACGCCTGATCGTCATAGCTACTGTTTTTCATTTGATTCATTTTCATCACCAGACATCTGATAAGCTTAATCCCATCGTCTGTGTCAGTATACTCACTTCATTACGATTTATCTCCGGACGCCTGGTTGATTCGCTCTAGACGTCTGTTGAGAGCATTTAAGTAAGATCTCTATTCTGATCCAACGACTGAGATTTGATTACCAATCGTCATATACAACGATTCGCTCGATTATGGGTGTAAGCAAAACATTTCAGTTCGTCTGACTTTCATCTGTCATTACGATTTCTTCAGGACCTAGGTAAAAATGTAACTCTTCTCGTTACTTCAACATGTTTAGCCTCTGAAATCATCATTTAAACTCTAATCGACCATCTACTATCTCTTATAGTTTAATCATGCTGCCAAAACTCGCTCGTTAGCCATCTCCTCAATTCTTGTCGATTGAGGCAGGCTCATGACGTGTGTTTATATTTCATATATTTACGCACGTTATCTTCCGTGTTTTCCCGTTATTTACCGCCGTCTTGTATTCGTTTTCTTGTGTTTTCTTGTTTTCTTTCACTTTTTCGTGTTTTTCGTATTTTGCAGGATTTTACCGACGTAGGGGACATAAAACGACGATATCATGAGTCCCCAGAGCAACGGGAGGAGTCACGCATGATCCAGGGGGTCAAACGACGAAGATCGCATCTTTCATCCCCTCACCCGACCGGTTGGTCATTTCCAACCGATCGGGTGATGCACGCGTGCACCACCCGGACACAAGTTGGAGCGGCCAAGCAGTCACCCGGTCGGTTCAGTGACCGGTTCAAACGCCCCAACTCTCTGGAATTCTGACGCTGAATGCCAACCGATCGGGTGAATTTCACCCGATCGGTTCACCTGTAGCCGATTCTCCGAAGCCAAGACACGGAGAGATCAACCGACCGGTTCACCCGACGGCACGAAGATCAAACCGATCAACTTCAACCTTCAACCGACCGTGCCGTGGTGACCGGGTGGAATCCTATTCTGCGCTGCCGAAGAAACGAAGCAGGTCACCCGATCGGGTGACTTTTCACCCGATCGGGTGATTTCGTATTATATATATATGACCCCTAGGTTTTCCAGAAACGAGAGTTGTTATTTTTTGCTGTTTTTTCTCTCTCTTGACGGCTGTAATTTTTCAGATATTTGTAAGTTTTCCGATCTTTGTCAAACTTCAATATAGTGTTATTACCATTACTCTTACCGCTTTTCAATCGCCTGATCATGATTTTTACGGTCGATTTCTATTTAGATCGCTTTTTACTAAATATGTATGAGTAGTTCCCAAATCTGGAATTTTGGTGGTAACCCCTTTGTGGGCTCTCCCCGATGCGTCCATAGGACTAGGAAATCGATAGGGATTAGGAATCTAACGGTTACGCGGGGTGTTTTATTAGCATCGGCGGGAAAAAGACCGCCTTTGACCGTCGGGCCAAGGGGGAATAAACTTGGCGGTTGACTCCCTAGCCATAGCTCACGCCTTTAGCATAGACGTCGAATCCTAGTGCACGGGAGCGGCAGGATGAGACGTTGGGAGTCATCGTTGCGAGCTTAGTGCTCCCGGAGTCGGTCAGTGTTAATGGACACGGGAGTGCACACTGATCGAACCCGGGAAGTCCGGCGTATCATCCTGGGCACCGACCGGAATATCGGGCCCATGGGACGCTGGTACCACTTCCAGAGGCAACGTCTCACCATTAGACCCAAATTCCGATCGCTATCCTACCCGTAGGCCGTATCGGCGAGAATCGCATGATAGGGTTGAAACCAGAGTCCCGGGTTTTTCCTTTGTATTGTTTATCCCTTGCATTCCATTTACTGTGACAACCCATCATCCGATTCGGGCTAGCTCGCCCATGGGGTGAATTTGATCCTTCTTGACACAAGCACATCCACGCCTCCCTGAGTTCGACCCCCAAGCCACACTACAACACAGTGTGCTTGCGGTTACACATATTTAAATCTCACGCCCCCGATCATATTATTGCACACATCAAAAACGCGCAAAACCTGGGGGGCGTCAAGCTTTATGGCGCCGTTGCCGGGGAGGCAACGTGCTTGTTATTTTAGGATTTCATGAACCCTCGTGTCTTACTCTCATCCCTACCTCGCGATAGTTTTCGCATTCTTCGTTTTTCTTTTTGTTTTCTTATTTTTATTTTTATTTTCTATCTTATTCACGGGTGTTTGTTGTTTTTCATGCGCATGAGTTCAAGAAGTCTCGACAACTTGATTCCCATTGATCCAGAGATAAACGCCACCCTAAGGCGTTTGGCCGCCGAGAAGCAAAGAAGAGAGGATCCTGAAACCATGGGGGAGAACACCCCACCTCACAAGTCCATGCTGGAGTACTCGATGCCATCCATCGAGTCCACCTCCGCCATCCTTCCTGCAGCTATTACGGCGCAAAGCTTCGAGCTTAAGCCGTCTTTGGTGACGTGGATCCAGCAGGATCAATTTTTGGGTGCACCCATTGAGAGCCCCATTGAACATTTGGACTCCTTTTTGGAGAAATGTGACACCTTCTGGATAAACAGTGTCACAACTAAGGCGATCCGTCTGAAGATATTCCCCTTCTCTCTGCGAGAAAAGGTCAAGCTGTGGCTTAGGGGGAAGGACCCGAATACATTCAACACCTGGGAGAAGCTCTCAAATGCTTTCCTAACAAAGTTCTTTCCTATGGGGAAGACCATGAAGCCGAGGAGTGAGATCTCCTCCTTCTCCCAGGCCAGCCACGAGTCTCTGCACGAAGCCTGGACCAGATACAAGGAGATGCAGCGAAGATGTCCTCACCATGAGCTCCCCAAGTGGCAGATCATAAATCTGTTCTATAATGGGTTGAGGGATGATTTGAAATCTTCCATGGACGCCGCGGCTGGAGGGTCTTTCATGTCAAGAAGTGAAGAAGATGCCGGGAACATTCTTGAAAATATGGCATCCAACAATGAGCGGTGGTGTGACGAGAGAGTCATACCTAATCTGGAGGCATCCACAGGGTCGAAGACGTCGACAAATTATTCAGAAAGTTTGACTTGCTTTCGACCCAGATATCCGCATTGATGGTAGGCGCCGGTGGCACCGGTACACAACAGATTGCTGCGGTGGAATCTGAAGTCTTTGGAGAGTTCGACGGTGGTGACATTTCACCACCGTTGGATCAGGCGAGCGTATTATTTTACAATCCTATGGGGAATGCACCTTTTCCACCACGAACTAACTCCAACCCGGCCTACTCTCCAAACAACCAGAATCATCCCAACCTTAGCTACCGGGCGCCTTATCAACAGCCGACTCAGCAGCAACAACAACAAACATATCAGCCGGCTAGGCCCCAGCAGCAGTTTCAACAGCAGCAGTTTCAGCAGCAGCAATTTCAGCAGCAACAACCTCCACAACAGTATCAGCAGTATGCTCCAAGGAATCAGCAGCCCATCCAGCAGTAATATGGCCAGCAGAGGGCCATCTTGTTGGATTTGGATGACATAAATACACCTATGAGGGGATGTATGAGGGTATACGGACCTCAGATGTCGCGTGCACGAAGGCGTGCATGAAGGGAACCTTTTCTCATGTGAAAAGGACCACTCGATAAGTGGAAAAAGCCACTCGATAAGTGGAAAAAGTCACTTTATAAGTGCATAATGGCACTTGATAAGTGAATGAAGAAGAGGATAAATGAATGTGCTAATATAGGCTAATAAGCTTATAATTGGTTATTTCCTACAATAACTACCCATAAAGCCTATAAATAGGACCCAAGGGTAAGGCATTCATTCCACACTTTTTCCATGCCATAAGTTTGCAAAAAGGCATCTTATGTTCTTCTTCTCCCTTCCATTAAAATCCTCTTCTAGTTAGAGATTTAGGCGGTGAAACTCTGCTTCGATCCTCCGTGACGAAGTATCGACCGTTGTGGCGAATCCGAGGGCGAAGTTTCGAGATTACGGTGCCACGTACACAAGCGTAAGTCTCGACTTTATTATTCGATCCTAACATCCTTGTTTTGTCAGGATCCCACATTGGTATCGGAGCCATACGGGTTCGCCCCGGTCAAACCGCCGCCCCGTCGAACCGATGAACGAGGCTTTGTCTTTTTCACGAATGGGTATCCTACCATTATGGATATGGTAGGAACGCTTCGTGACGGAGAGAACGCAGCGGTTGTTCTTTTCATGTTAGGGTCTTTTGTCATTACGGATATGGCAGGAACTCTACGTGACGGGAAGAACCGACCGTTTATATCGTCAAGCTCGCACTCTTCATGGATGCTGAGTCTCCATTCATAGGGAATGTGAACTCTCTTCATGTGGAGCGTGTAGTTTACGAACTTTAAAGTATGTTATTTTTTCATTTTGGCACACGGCCATTAGAGAATAACTACTTTCTCGACGAACGGGTGCTTCATCGACGAACGAGTGCTTCATCGAGGAAGAAGATGGTAGTTATTCCCATCGGGGAAGATGAACTTTGGTGCATGATAACCATGGCCAAATGGGCTATGGAGGCAATGCATCCCCCCTCCCCATGCGGAGGGGGTTGGCTACGGCCAAGTGACAACAAAAACCACCCCGCCGGTGGGGGAAAGTGTGTGCGCCAACCCCATACAAGGGGGTGGCCGGCCATGGCCAAAGGGCCAAGGCCGGCCACGGCCAGGCCGGCACTGTCCGGCCACGGCCAGGGCCAGTGGGCCCTGGCCATGGCCAGGACAGGGCCAGAGGGCCCTGGCCGGCCTCGGCCAGGGCCAGAGAGCCCTGGCCGCGGCCAGACCAGGGCCTGGTCGGCCCTGGCCGGAAGCCAGGGCCCTGCCGGCCCTGGCCGGAGGCCAGGGCCGGCGCCCTGGTCGGCTGATCGCGCCCGGGCATACACCCTAAAGAGCGACCGTGTAGTTTTACCGCAAGCGCACGGTGTAGCGGCGAGCGGGTATCGAACACAGGGAGGACGTATGACAGTGCCTTCTCCGAACAACCTGGCTATAGGGACAGAAGAGTAGGAATTTGCCTTTCGGCGATGTTGTCACAATCGTCAAATAATGTAAAGAGATATAAAATCAAATAAAGATGCCTAGGGAATAGGGAATCCCCGCTACTCACCGTATCTCGTCAATGTGATTCATTGGTATCACGATTGCTAGGATAGAATTTCAGGTGAACTAGTTGCAACTGAATGTGAAACTTGGCTCACGCTCTCGCGCTGTTGCCGGTCTATAGCAAACCTAGGCTCGGGCCCAATCTCTTGCAAACCCTAGCCTAGGCAAGCTAGCATTAGGATCAACATTATTGTTCAATCGCGTCCCGAGCCCACTCTCGTGCAAACTCGGGCCACGACCTAGGTTGGGATAGTTCCTACCCGTCCAATCTCTTGCAAACGGGTATCGGTATAGAATTGCAACCGAGAACCCTAGTATCGGCCCAATCTCTTGCAAACCGATACTACGGAAACTCGATTTCAACCCAATTCGGATTTCTAGGGTTTCCTATCGAATTGGGATCCAATCTCTTGCAAATCCCAATCGATATGAACTCCTAGCCATCCGTAATATATCGATCCCAAACTAACCCTAATAGCAATTCTAGCAATAGTTCTATCAAATCATCACAAATCGGAAATTGGGCTCGTAGGGTTCATCCCCATGCCCTAAGACGTTAAGACTACTCACAAATCGTATTGCTAATGAAAGAATAATCAATAGAAATAACAATGAAATTCATGGCAATATTCAAAATAACAATAAAAATAGGATTTTTAATGGAGAGGAAGACAAACCAATGTAGCTTTCCAAGAATCCAACAAAATAACCCTTTTCTCTCCTCTCCAATCACAAGAATAAAACTCTAAAAAGTCTAATCTAAAAAGGCTGCCAAAAGCAATGGAAAAGCCCCCTAAACTAGGTTAGAATCTGGGGTTAAATACCCCCAAAACTGCCCAAAAATTCGTGACCAAACTGCCCCTGCGTAGCTCCAAAATCGTGATTTCCGCTACAGGCAGCGATGCTCACTCGGCCGAGCGACAAAAGTCGCTCGGCGGAGTGAGAGACCCTGAGAATTTCCAGTAAGTCCGGGGTCTTGGGGGTCTTCACTTTGGGCGTCACTCGGCCGAGTGAGTTGTCGTCACTCGACCGATGGGCTTATCTTCACTCGGGAGGTCGGTAATTGCCACTCGGCCGAGTCGGGCTTCTGATGCTTAGACTGACGAAAAACAGTAAGTTGGCTCTTTTTGAGGGGCGTCGTCTTAGTGCCACTCGGGCGGACGGGATACGTCACTCGGCCGAGGCGGCTTCTGATGCTCGGCCGAGTGCACACTTGGAGCGTGTCCGATCTGGCCGGCCGAGCGGGGTCTCGCTGGTCGGCCGAGTGACTCCTTCACTCGGCCGAGTGAGACACTGAAAATGCCCATTCTGAGTGTTTTTGCCTCCTCGTCGCTCCTACGACGTTCTTTCTTCTTCCGCTCCTCTCCAATCTCAAAATACCCCTCAGGGAAGTCTTTGGTGACACTCCGGAGCAGGTATATCTCGGGATCACTCCAAATCGCTCCAAATCTCCTGAAATACGACAAAAACAACAAATCGTGAAAAGTATCGCAATATCGTCGATAAATCGTGAAAAACATGATTTGAGCGATCTAAATGGCATGCAAACATGCGTAAAAAAGGTGTAAAATATGGAGTGATCAAAATCCCCCAAGCTTACATCTTACTCGTCCTCGAGGAAGATAAGTAAAAGGCGAACCCGGTGAATTTAGAAAATGAAAACGATGGAAAAACGGAAAACGAAAAACGAAGAAGAAAGAAGAAAGCGAAGAGGGAAGCTGCTAGATCATTTTTCTCAGGACGTGGGTTTTGCTTACTCATATAGCATGCTCCGAACGTAAAACACATGTCAAAGACTTTTATTTCGATATCATAGTATAATGGTGCAAATAGAGATAGAAAACCCAAGAATATTGATATAGCATGAAAAACGGAATAATTCTAAAATTAACATCGTCTGAATCATTTAAAGCGGTATACAATATCGCAGATCACACACTTTTCAATTGAATGCTTTCTATGAGGAGTATAAGAATATCACGCAATAGAATAGAAAGAATAGAAAAGCGTGGATTTCATGAAATGAGTGCTAGGCATAGATTTCTGGATTTCGTGAAGCTAAAACAATCTCATCGAGTATAGAATATTACTTAGCCTAGGTAGTCATGCACCGTCAAGTAGTCACTCTCTCACACATCATTGGATTCTCTCCCCCAAGCTTATCTATAAGCGTGGTGGCATAAAAACAATATTTACATCCCCATTTTTATGAAGCTTCAAAAGTAATAAAAATAAAAACAAAAGGAGGGGGAAGAAAGAGAGAAAGCGTTTGAGATGGAATCGTTTATTGAGATTCTTTTCTCTTTTCTTTTCTTTTTCTTTTTTCCTTTTTTCTCCTTTTTTTTTCTTTTTTATAGCATATATACACAAATGATCCCAAATCAAAAAGAGAGAAGGATATACAAGAATTTTCTTTTTTTTTCTTTTTGGTTTTGGGAAGTTTGGAGCTAGGATATTAATAACGGGGGAAATGCCAAATACTAGAGTCACTAATGGGAGATTCACCAATGATTTTAAAATAGAGAATTAATGTTCAAGATATGTGGAGAAAGAAATAAATATGTCTCTCAGTTCACTCTATAAGACGTGCATGACAACTTCAGCAGGGTAATCTAATCTACTCAGTTTTGATCACAAAAAAGCAAAACTAATCCAGATTTATCATAGCTAACATCATTCAATCATCCTGAAGTGAAGTGTACAAGTCATGCAAATAGAAGTGATATAGGAAAAGAAAACGGTACTCCAGATATAAGCATTCAATGCGTGAATCTTGGTGTGTTTTCTGCGATAGCATACATATGAATATTCAGACTAAGCTAATAATAAAATCTCATCCATTTTCATATGGAAAAAGTGTGGGTTACTATCTCTAAATGCAAGGTAGATCACAGCATATGATATCAGAAATAAAAGCTAAGACACGACAAATATAGCACGCATATAGAGAAAGCTAACTCCACGTCATCATCATCACAGATAAATCATCTCTAGCATGAGATGAAAGAAGTAAATGATAAAAAGGGAAAATGAAACTAATTACAATGCAGCACACAAGGAAAATAAGAAAAATGTGATGCATGGTAAAAAAGAAAAAGTGATGAAAATGAGTGCAAATGCGGAAAATGGCGTGAAAAAACTAAAAATAAAGGTGGTAAATCGAAAAGAACGTGAGAACTCACTCCCCCAAGCTAAAGTGCACAGTGTCCTCAATGTGCGAAGTGTGGCACACCGAGAGACGTGTAATGTGAGGGGTAGGTGAGGATGCATGCATGATGAAAAAGAAATAAAAATAACAAAATGAAAAATATGATGCGGACATGATGCATGCAGATATAGGAGTGAATCAGATATAAGAGTGTGAAACCAAAGATCTCTCCCTCTCCCCCAAAAATGATATAGAGAGATATGATCAAAATGTGAACGCAAAAACAGTGAGGGGAGGGGGGGGTGGGGAAAAAATCATCAGGACCAAGTAGAGACGGGCAACATGACGTCAAAAAAGATCAATGGTGTGTGTAGGAGACAGGCAGAGACGGGAAGCAGCCTGGGTGTGTGTAGGAGTGGGGGTGGGTACCTGCTGGGTGGGTGTGGGTACGCGAGGAAGCCGATCGAGAATCTGGGTGAGGCAATAGTGACTGCCCAGAAGTAGGTCGAAGCGGCTGGCCATAGCAGTGATGGTGGCAGACATGGTCCTGAGGTCACCCCTGAGTCCACTCACCGCCCCCGCGAGAGCACGAATGCTCTGAAGTACAGTGTCGGGGGGAGGTGGTGCAGAGGGACGCACGGGTCTGTGCTGTGCAGGACGGGGCTGGCGGACTCGGGTGGTGTAGTGTATGTGCTCAGCAGGCATGTGGAGGAAGGGTGCTGTGCTCACAAGTGGGGGCCTAGCCTCAGTGCGAGGCTGGGGCGTAGGCTGGTGTGAGGAGGAAGCAGCAGCAACGGAAGTGGAGTATAAAAGTGGCGACGAGGCGGCAAGAGAGGTCAGTGACACAGACGTGGGAACAGACGTCACGACGCTATCAGAAAGTACGGCTGCGGTGGAGACAGAGGTGACAACCACGGTCTCCATGACGGCAGCGAAAGTGGGCTCTCCACTCTCAACAATAGTAGGTGGGCGCTCGGGTAGGGCGGAGCAAAGGGGCTCAACGGACAGAGGGCCAGCTGTGGTGGGAGTGGTGGTGGGCGTGGAGGTAGTGGAGGTGGTCTTAGCGAGTGTACTGCCGACACCGGTAGAAGTGTGGACAGAGGTGTCGGGAGCAGCAGAAATATCAGGCTGCTGAGGGGCCACGGGGTCAGCGGGTGCAGCGTGGGCCTACTCAGCCTGCTCAGCCTCCTCGGCCTCAAGCACGTAGGCAGCGGGGATCAGGAGATCCATCGCCGGAAGCCAGTCCACCTGTGCTGGTGCTATCTGTGTCTGAGCTGGGCTCGGAAGGATCATGTAATTAGCACCGTAGGGCCCGTGCAACCAAACCCAGTGCCGCTGGCTGTGCGGACGAAGCATCTTCATCCGGGCCATGACGTCTATGGACAGTGAAGTGGGGCCCGGGGCTCGTCGCAGGTCAGCCGGAAGGTCCTCACCGGTCATCAGGGCGAGCAGGGTGATCAGACCGTCGCAGCATATCGGTGAGCGAGCGCCCACCGATACGATGATGCGGTCCAAAAACCAGCTCGTGATATCAATCACAACGGCGGGGACCAACTCGTCACTCTCCATAGCTAGAGCTCTGGGGCGCGTCATCGCATAGAGCATATAAAGCTCCGGCGTGGACATCGTCCAGGCTCATACCTCGCCAAAAAGGTAGTCGCCATAAGGCGCTGAGCTATGCGGAGGCATGGGTTGACGATGGCCGAGGCCTTGGCCCTACTAGGGTCAAAGGCAGATGGTAAACCCGTGATCCGGGCCCAGAAAGCGTGGGAATCGAAGGAAGGTGGGGGAATGTGAGTGGGGGCGTAACCACGGTCGGCCCCGGGGACATCAGGCCACGAAAAGAATGCTCTCATCATACCGAGAGTGACCTGGAACTCTCGGTCCATAAACCTGAACGAGCATCCCTCGTCGGTCTGGGCTATAGAACTAAGCACCTCAAGTGTCGGGCGGACAAAGGTGTCCGCCGACACTTGGAAAAAATCTCGCCAACCCATGTTGTCATACAACGTGAGCATCCCCTTAAGTACCCCCAGTCGTCCTAGGTCTGCAAGGTGTGCGAACCTGGAGGGTACAATCGAGCACTGGGAAATGCGCTCAAAAACGACGCGGTGTGCGTCGTCCCGGAACGTAATCCCCAGCGGCCCGACAAGTGGAGCCGGTGGTGGTAGTGCGTCGGCAGGGAGTGGCTGAGCGGGGTGAACGGGCTCTGCAGGCTGTGCGGGGTGTGCGGGGTCTGCAGGCTGTGCGGGGTGAACGAGGTGTGGTGGTGTAGGCGGAGGAGAGTCCTCCACCTCGTGGGAGGGGCCGGGCTCATCCGGCCGCTTCCGCTTGGCGGAAGCTCTCCTGGTGCGTGGCCGTGTCCGGGGCGGCATGTGGGCCCCGGATGCTCACCAAAAGTAGTAAAAATACGACGTGCAAAAATAAATGGAACGAGTATACCGTGACACGCCGCGAGAGCAAAGAAGTGGATGCATGCGAAGACGACGCTTCCACGAAGCCAAAATCGCTCCCCAGAAGCTCCCCTGGGCTCCCCTAAGCTCCCCAATATAACCTGCGCATCAAACGAAGATATCAGCGAGTAATATTCAAAATGTATGGGGGGTTAGGGGTATAATGGATAGATAATGAAGTTAATTTGAATTAGGGGCTAGATTAGTGTACGGATCGTCAAAAATTACAAAAAATAGGAGAAAATAGGGCGAAAAGGGGCTACCAGAGCTCGGCCGGCGGTGGGATCGCCGGCGGCGACTCGGGCGAAGGAGCGGCGGCATCGGCCGGAGGTGGTCGGCCGAGCGCGGCGGCGGGCGACTCGGATCGGGCGAGTGGAAGCGTTCGGGAGAGAAGAGGGGGTGCGGGTTCGGGCGAACGAGAAGTTGTGTCGCATCGAATTCAGCGCCGAGCCCGCGCCTCTTATAAAGGAAAAGTTACGACTCGGCCGAGTGGAAGTATCACTCGGCCGAGTGATAGTAACGGAAATATTTTTGAAAATTCCTCCCCGCTTACGACTCGGCCGAGTGGCCTTGCCACCCTCGGCCGAGTGGAAAAAGTCCATTCGGCCGAGTGGCTCAAGCTACTCGGCAATACTCACCCTAGGAGCGTATCAGTTTCACTCGGCCGAGTGAAGATTTATACTCGGCCGAGTGGCAATTATACTGAAATCAAGAAAAGAAACAGAGAGTTGGGTACAGCAGACTTCCCTCGTTCGTGTGCCGCTCGGGCGGACGAGCTTATGTGCTCGGCCGAGTGACTAGTATACTCGGCCGAGTGAACCTTGTTTTCTGCTATTTTGCTCCGTTTGGGCTCTAATCTCTGTTTTTCTTCCTCCAGTCGATTTCATCCTACTCCTAAGCATCGAGCGCATTCCTGGAGCACTCCTCGTCGCCTTGTTCATCCTCCTAATGATAGGCATCCCTTTCTCCTCTCCTGTCAAAGAAAAATAGGACCCGTTATCACGAAATTTTTAGGCAAACGACTCAAAACACTAATAATTTCTAAAACAAAAATAAAGGAAAAAGTAAAAATAAAGCGATAACCGTCAGGTTGCCTCCTAAAAAGCGCTCGTTTAAGGTCTTGAGCTCGACCCCATTTGATTTTCAATTTAATGCGGGATATTGGGTGCATATGAGATGCACCCGTTGAATTTATTGGGAAGAACGCTTGAATTTGGATGTTGTGGCAGCATGTTCTTCCTCGGTGCTCCTTCGCCTCGGGTAGTGTTGGGGGGTGACTCCCCCAAGCTAGTGCTTGCTCTGGGCTTCGGCTTCACCGATGACACCGATTTTCGTATCGGTGGGGCTTTCTTTGGAGTCTTCATCTTTGAGAGCTTGCAGAGCTCTCGTATTCTCGTGACATCAGCGTCGCCTTCATCAATTTCCATGGAGGGGTCGGGGGAACGCTCCATCTTTTCTTCTTGGCCCAAGTCCGGCCCTTCCTCAAAATCTTCCTTGAGTAGTGCGCCGATGGAATGTGGGATCGCCTCCTCAATAACCTCATCAAGGAGGTCCATATAGTCCAGCTCCTCATGATAGGGCATGTGTTTCATTGCCTTTGGTATATGAAGCTCCACCTCGATGTTGCCGACGTTCAATATTAGGGTCCCTTCTCGTACATCGATAATGACACCGACGGTGGCGAGGAACGGGCGCCCAAGTATTAACGACGTATCTCCCTCCTCCTTGACATCCATGATCACGAAGTCGCATCGCAAACATATGCCCCCCCGGGACTTGTAACGGGATATCCTCTGCGATCCCTACCGGCCTTGTGATCCGACCATCTGCTAGTTGTATCCGCATGTCGGTAGGCTTCAATTCTGTGCCAGTGTTTAGTCTTCGGAACATAGAGAGAGGCATGAGGCTAACACTAGCCCCTAAGTCCACTAACGCCTTTTGTAGAGGGACGCCGCCTAAGGTGCAAGGAATTCGGAAACTCCCCGGGTCTTTGAATTTGGCGGGCTCCTTCTTTCTCTTGGTGAACCAAGACCCCTCCTCAGCGAGCATGATTTTCTCCTTCCTCTTTCTTCCCGTAATCAAATCTTTTAGGAACTTGGAGTATGTCGGGATTTCCACGATAGCGTCGAGGAAGGGGATATTGAGGCTTACCCCTCTCAAATACTCGAGAAACTTGGCTAGTCGCTTCTCCATATTTGCTCTAGCAAGCCTCTAAGGGAATGGGATCGGTGGCATAAAACGCCTCTCTTCAATCAATTGCTCCGCTCTGGACTTTTCTTCCCCTTGTGGCTCTTTCTCCCTCTCAACTTCAATGACCGGTTCACTTGGCTCTACTCTATCTACCACGGGCTCCTTGGTTGGGATCATGACGGGGGTGGAATCGTTCCTGCCTCTCGTAGTAACTGCAACCACGGCGTTGATATGCCCGGTGGCACCCCGTGGATTTTGCTCGGGTTGAGCCGGCAACTGTTGACTATTTCGATTTAGCAACGCAAGTTGCTCCGAGATTTGGCCTACAACGGTTGCAAGGGAATCTTGGCTCGCCTTCAAGGAAGCATTAGTCTTCTTCTGCTCGGCCATAAACTCCTCCACTCTAGCTTCAAAGTTGGAACGTTGTTGAGCTTGTGGAGGGTTTGGATTTCTCCACCCTTGATTGTATTCGGGCGGCCTATAGGGTCCAACTTGTTGCTTTGGTGGGAAATTTTGTTGCGGAGGCCCCCTCGGTGGATAATGTTGTTGTTGTTGTTGTTGTTGTGGTCGAGCTTGGTGAGGTAGTTGTTGCGGTGGGTTCAACGCTCCTTCATTGTTGGCATAGGAGAAACCGGGATGGTTTCTAGTGGCCGAATTGGCCCAATATCCTTGGTTCCCCGCGACGTATTGAACTTGCTCCAAAGATCCCTCTCCTTGTTCTCCTCCCAAATACATAGCTTGGGATTGGTCTTGCCAATCACACATTTGATTTGTTGGTGCGGATGTGGAAGGGGTTCCTTGGGGCTCCGTAATATACTTCTCTAGTCTCTCCACTACCTTGTGGAGAGAATCGAACTTGTTGGTCAGCTCCGCTACGGCCTTGGCCTCATAGATGCTAGATGGCTTCAAGGAGGACGAAGAGTGTCCTCGCTCGTCGCCCCATTGTTGATTGTTCGAGGCCATCTCCTCAATTAAGGCCGTAGCTTCGTCAGGAGTCTTCGATAGGATGTCCCCATTTGCCGCGGCATCAATAATCTGCTTGGTCCCCGGTTGGAGACCATTGTAGAAGCTATGGACTAGCTCCCAATCTTCAATAGTATGGTGGGGGCACTGATGCTGCAGGTCTTTGAAGCGCTCCCAAGCCTCGTAGAGTGTCTCTTGAGGTCCTTGCTTGAAGGACATGAGAGCACTCCTAATCTTTACCGTCTTGGAAGGCGGATAGAACTTGTCGATGAACGTGCTTGCTAACTCATCCCATGTGGTAAAGACTCCCTCAGCTTGCGTCCTCAACCAATAAAGAGCTTTATCCTTTAATGTGAAGGGGAAGAGGTGCAGTCTGATGGCATCTAGGGTAACGCCCGGTATCTGGAAGGTGGAGCACTTTGATAGGAAGAGCTGGATGTGGTAGTGGGGATTTTCATGGGCGTTCCCATGAAATGGATCCTGCTACATCAGAACCACAAGCCTAGTCTTCAACTCAAAATTCTTGTCGGCCGCCAACTCCAGCATGGCTATGGACGAGGTCGTGGAGGAAGTCTTAGGCCGGAGCCTATCTCGAATGGAAATAATCCTCGACATTCTTGCCGCTAACTCTTCAGTCGTCTCCCGGACGTTCATAAACCTCCCTTTCGTATCGGGTCTCCTCTCCGCTATGATTCTCCGTAATGTACGCTCGATCTCAGGATCAAACAATATATCGATGGGGTCCGCTGTGGATCTCGTGTACATGCACGGGAAAACAAAGTTTCAAAGAAGTGATTAGCACAATGGAAGGGTTAGATAAAAATAAAGAAATAAAACAAAAAGAAAGAAATAGCTAGGGTGGTAGGATCAAACACAATCGCCTCCCCGGCAACGGCGCCAAAAACTTGATCGCGCCCGGGCGTACACCCTAAAGAGTGACCGTGTAGTTTTACCGCAAGCGCAAGGTGTAGCGGCGAGCGGGTATCGAATACAGGGAGGACGTATGACAGTGCCTTCTTCGAACAACCTGGCTATAGGGACAGAAGAGTAGGAATTTGCCTTTCGGTGATGTTGTCACAATCGTCAAATAATGTAAAGAGATATAAAATCAAATAAAGACGCCTAGGGAATAGGGAATCCCCGCTACTCACCGTATCTCGTCAATGTGATTCATTGGTATCACGATTGCTAGGGTAGAATTTCAGGTGAACTAGTTGCAACTGAATGTGAAACTTGGCTCACGCTCTCGCGCTGTTGCCGGTCTATAGCAAACCTAGGCTCGGGCCCAATCTCTTGCAAACCCTAGCCTAGGCAAGCTAGCATTAGGATCAACATCATTGTTCAATCGCGTCCCGAGCCCACTCTCGTGCAAACTCGGGCCACGACCTAGGTTGGGATAGTTCCTATCCATCCAATCTATTGCAAACGGGTATCGGTATAGAATTGCAACCGAGAACCCTAGTATCGGCCCAATCTCTTGCAAACCGATACTACAGAAACTCGATTTCAACCCAATTCAGATTTCTAGGGTTTCCTATCGAATTGGGATCCAATCTCTTGCAAATCCCAATCGATATGAACTCCTAGCCATCCGTAATATATCAATCCCAAACTAACCCTAATAGCAATTCTAGCAATAGTTCTATCAAATCATAACAAATCGGAAATTGGGCTCATAGGGTTCATCCCCATGCCATAAGACGTAAAGACTACTCACAAATCATATTGCTAATGAAAGAATAATCAATAGAAATAACAATGAAATTCATGGCAATATTCAAAATAACAATAAAAATAGGATTTTTAATGGAGAGGAAGACAAACCAATGTAGCTTTCCAAGAATCCAACAAAATAGCCCTTTTCTCTCCTCTCCAATCACAAGAATAAAACTCTAAAAAGTCTAATCTAAAAAGGCTGCCAAAAGCAATGGAAAAGCCCCCTAAACTAGGTTAGAATCTGGGGTTAAATACCCCCCAAAACTGCCCAAAAATTCGTGACCAAACTGCCCCTGCGTAGCTCCAAAATCGTGATTTCCGCTACAGGCAGCGCTGCTCACTCGGCCGAGTGACAAAAGTCGCTCGGCCGAGTGAGAGACCCTGAGAATTTCCAGTAAGTCCGGGGTCTTGGGGGTCTTCACTTCGGGCGTCACTCGGTCGAGTGAGTTGTCGTCACTCGGCCGATGGGCTTATCTTCACTCAGGCGGTCGGCAATTGCCACTCGGCCGAGTCGGGCTTCTGATGCTCAGACTGACGAAAAACAGTAAGTTGGCTCTTTTTGAGGGGCATCGTCTTAGTGCCACTCGGGCGGACGGGATACGTCACTCGGCCGAGGCGGCTTCTGATGCTCGGCCGAGTGCACACTTGGAGCGTGTCCGATCTGGCCGGCCGAGCGGGGTCTCGCTGGTCGGCCGAGTGACTCCTTCACTCGGCCGAGTGAGACACTGAAAATGCCCATTCTGAGTGTTTTTGCCTCCTCATCGCTCCTACGACGTTCTTTCTTCTTCCGCTCCTCTCCAATCTCAAAATACCCCTCAGGGAAGTCTTTGGTGACACTCCGGAGCAGGTGTATCTC
Organism: Scilla litardierei; assembly: GCA_030789695.1. Taxonomy (NCBI): domain Eukaryota; kingdom Viridiplantae; phylum Streptophyta; class Magnoliopsida; order Asparagales; family Asparagaceae; genus Scilla; species Scilla litardierei. Next base: position 986,200 of record CM061130.1, on the reverse strand, counting down.
GGGATCACTCCAAATCGCTCCAAATCTCCTGAAATACGACAAAAACAACAAATCGTGAAAAGTATCGCAATATCGTCGATAAATCGTGAAAAACATGATTTGAGCGATCTAAATGGCATGCAAACATGCGTAAAAAAGGTGTAAAATATGGAGTGATCACCGGCCCTGGCCGGCTCTGGCTGGCCTCGGCCAGGGCAGAGGCCCTGGCCGTGGGGCCAGGGCCCCTGGCCGGCTAGGGCAGAGGCCATTGGCCGGCCCATGGCCAGCCTCGGCCAGGGCAGAGGCCCTGACCACCGGGGGGTGCCAGATCCTTGGTCGGTATTGGTCGACCAATCCGGGATTTTTGGTCGACCAATTCAGCCAGAGGCCTTGCCAGTAGTTTCGACCCCGGCCACCTGCCGATTAGCCCATACGGGGCCAACGACAGTCGTCTGCGGTAAAATTCTCCTATACGGGGGGAAGCGCCTGGATCCATACGGGAGCCGACGACGATGGCTTGCAGAAAAATCCCCAAAGGGGGGATCCGGCCTTGGTACAAGTACGACTTATCCCAGCAAATGGCAAGGGATTACCGTACATTTCACTAGTATCACAAGGGTACTAAGTTGGAATATCACATTTTTCCCAAGGGGGAATCCGGCTTTGGCCAAGTTGCGATGGCAACTCTCACTTCGGAAGGAAGATGAATTCGGCCTTGGCACGGCATGACCCCGGCAATGGCCGGGGAATTGTCGAAATATTTTGGCTATGACACCATATAATGGGGTATAGGCCTTGCAAAATACGTTTGAAAAATGCATTTGAAAAATACATTTTCAAAATACTGCGAAATACGTTTGCAAAATATTTTTGAAAAATACGTTTTCAAAAACGCTTTTCCGCTGCAAAGTACTATAAGAGTACTATTATTTGATAAAGTGATGGGGAAATGTTGAAAGTTACTCTAGATGGTGATTGGAAACGTAGTGACCTTTCCAATTCTAGAGTAACATCTTCAATATTTTTCGAAAGTAACTTATCAAATTATAAATATCATTCCAAGTGGGAGTTGAAATTAGAACTATCCAAATGGGATATTCTATTATCATTTCAAGTGGGAATTATATTTTAAAGAATTTTTAATGCAATGTTTTTGATCAAACCTTCGGTTTTGTGTCTTTTGCAGCATTTTAAAAGTAAAATGTCTTCCGCTTCAAAGAATATCGTCGCTGAGTTAAATAGAGGTGAAAAACTCAACGGCGATAATTACAAACTTTGGTCCATCAAGATACAATACGTTTTAGAGGAGCAAGAAGTGCTCGAAACTCTAAAGAACGTAATGATTGAACCCGAGTTGGGCACTACGGCCCCACACAGACGAGACAAGGAAGCTTTTGATGCTTGGTCTCGGAAGAACAAGATATCACGTATTACGTTATTAAGCAGTATGGCTGATGACATAATGCACATCTTCCGAGAGCATGACTTAGCCATGGACATATGGTCCAAGCTTGAGGAGAAGTTTGGTGGCACATCGGTGTCCAAACTTCGTTCTTTAACTATAAGATTTGATTCATACAAGAAACGTCCAGATCATTCCATGGGGAAACATCTGCGACATATGGCGAATCTAATCTCAGAGTTAAAGGATGCAGGTCATGTGCTCACTGATGAGCAACAAATCCAAGCAGTCATACGTTCCCTACCAAATGGGTGGGACCAAATGAAGATGCATCTCACTCATAATGAGAGCATCAAGACTTTCAGCGATGATTCTAAGCACCTCGAATTAGAGGAAGAGCGGCTTGCGGCTGCCAAGCCAAGTGCAGAAGTGCACATGGTTGCTAGTTCCTCACACGGGGGAAAGAAACGTAAAGATCGTTTGAAGTCTTCTAATGAACATAATAAGCAACCTGAGTCTACCAAGAAACCCAAACATAAGGGTGGGCACAAGAAATGGCACAAGAAGAAAGACTTGAAGAAGATCAAGTGCTTCAAGTGCAACAAGCTCGGTCACTATGCTCGTTCGTGTACGAGTGGAGGTGATGAGGTAACTTGTAATACTAGTTACATATGTTTTTCTAGTTCAATATTTCTTGTGGAATCTAATCCATTTTGGATAATTGATTCAGGTGCCACCGACCACATAGCAAGGGACAAACGGTCCTTCGTGGAGTATCACCGGATACCCCAAGGAACGAAGTGGATCTATGTAGGAAACAACACACGTGTTGAAGTGAAAGGCGGTGGGACTTGTAAGCTAGTCTTGGACAACGGCCGCACTCTCCTACTTCATGATGTTCTCTTCGCTCCAGATATTCGAAGGAATATAATATCTGTGGTCATGTTAATGGGTCTTGGTTATAGCTGGTTTTTTCATGATTGTAAAGTGGACTTGTGTTGTAATAATTCCTTAATTGGTACTGGGTATGTATTTAAAGGATTTATTGTATTAAATACAATGTATGATTCCTCTGATTGTATTGAAAATTTCCTTGTTACAAATTCTTCGACTTATGAGTCTAATATAATTTGTTGGCACGCAAGGCTTGGTCATATTGGACCAAAATGAATGGATATACTTGCCAAACGTGGCCTTCTATCCAATGTTTCAAAGGTTGAAATGTCGACCTGCGAACATTGCCTTGTGGGGAAATCTTGTCGCAAGCCGTTTGGAACCGGCACAAGGGCCAAGGTTCCATTACAGCTCATCCATTTGGACATATGTGGTCCGATGAATGTCAAGACAAGACGCGGGAAGTCCTATTTCATCACTTTTATTGATGATTTCACCCGATTCGGACATATCTATTTGATATCCCACAAAAGTTAAGCATTAACATGCTTTAAAAACTATATGAGTTTAGTGGAGAATCAATTAGATCGCAAGATTAAGGTCTTGCGAACCGATAGGGGCGGTGAATATCAATCAACAAGTTTTAAGGAACTTTGTGATGAAAAGGGCATAGTACATCAGGTAACTATGCCATATACTCCTCAACAAAATGGTGTTGCTGAAAGGAGAAATAGGACTTTAATGGAAATGGTCTGTTCAATGATGGCACAAGCTAACTTGCCAATCACCTTTTGGGGTGATGCATTATTAACGGCCACTTTCATTTTGAACCGCGTACACTCGAAATCAGTTAGCTCCACTCCTTATGAGTTGTGGAACCAAAAGTCTCTTGACTTAAACATTTTAAAACCTTGGGGATGTGCATCCTACGCGCATATTTTCTCCCATAAGTATGGCAAACTTGGGCCAATGGGAAGGAAATGTATCTTTATACGATACGCAGAAAACTCCAAAGGTTATGTTTTCGTTAGTCAGGAAGACAATGGAGGTCTAATTGAGTTTGAGTCGAGGGATGTCACTTTCTTGGAAAACAAGTTTCCAAGACAGGGCGAGATAAGTCAGGACTTATCTTTATTTGAGATTAATGATCAAGGAGGATTACCTCATTCGAGTGGAAGAATTCTTGGTGAAGAAGAAAATACGTTTCAAACTTCACCAATGGATGATACGAATGACACTAATCCTATTCCATACGGGAATAATGATCCAAGTGGGAGCATTTCTAACGACATTCCAAGTGGGAGTGATATTAGAATTGATCTGAATTCGAGTCAACAAGGACTTGAAGAATCTCAAATACGACGTAGTAGTCGTACAAGGTTGGCTCCTCTACGATTTGAGGATGAATTTCTGCAAACCTTTATGACTTTACTACAAGATGATGACGAGCCTGCTACTTTCAAACAGGCCGTATCATGCCCTGCAAAAGACAAATGGATGGAAGCGATGAAGGAGGAATTGGAATCCATGAAAGTTACTGGGACTTAGTTGACTTACCCAGAGGACGTAGAGCTATTGGGAACAAATGGGTTCTCAAGATCAAGCATAAGGCTGATGGCTCTATTGACAGATATAAAGCTCGCCTTGTCGCGAAAGGTTTTACGTAACAGGAAGGGATAGACTATGAAGAGACCTTCTCACCTGTTGTCCGTTTTACCTCGATTCGCCTGATTCTGGCAATGGTAGCTTGCTTAGACCTCGAATTACATCAGATGGATGTAAAAACTGCCTTTCTCAATTGAGAATTGGACGAGGAGATCTATATAGAACAGCCAACAGGGTTTGTTAAAGAAGGAAACAAACATAAGGTTTGTAAACTTCGTAAATCCATATATGGTCTTAAACAATCCTCGAGGCAATGGTGTATACGATCTCAAGAAGTTGTCTTATCAAATGGGTTTTCCATGCTTGATGAAGATAACTGCGTATATATCTACATTATATCTCTATATGTAGATGACATTTTAATAGCCGGAAATGACAAGGGCTTTGTGATGGATATCAAGGCTTGGCTTTCATCAGTTTTTTGAGATGAAAGACGTGGGAGAAGCCGCATATATCCTTGGAGTTAAGATTTCAAGGAATCGTTCGAAGAAACTTCTTTCTCTTTCACAGGAGACTTATATAAAGAAGGTTTTAGAACGTTTTAATATGCATGACTGCAAGTCCATTGATACTTCTATAAGCAAGTGCGGCAATTTATGTCTGAAATCATGTCCAAAGAACCAAAAGGAAAAGGAAATTATGAAAAAAGTTCCATATTCCAGTGCAGTTGGTAGTCTTATATACGCTATGATGCGTACAAGACCGGACATCTATTTTGCCGTTGGAATGGTAAGTCGTTACCAATCCAACCCAGGGCAAGAACACTGGAAAACGGTTAAAAGGATAATGCAGTATCTTAATGGAACTGCAGACTTGGAAAAAACTATGACAAGACCAAGAAGGTAGACATAAGGTATATATCTACACATGAGATGATAGCAGATCCGCTTACGAAGGTGATCCCCAGAGATGTGTTTTACAAACACTTATCATCTCAAGGATTGCGTAAGAGCTGAGTTGTACCAATGTAAATTCCCATGTCTGTAAATGATCAAATTTAATAAAAGAACAAGTTCTTTTTAACATTGCATATGAATTTCTTTAGAAATGTTTGTGTACATTTTTTTGAAATCTTAGCTGAATTCTAGTATGTCGGACAGATTAAGGTTGGCTCTCTCACATGAGCAACCGCCTTTATTTTATCAGACGGGTAAAATAAAGATGAGACCTGTTTAAAGTCAAAATCGTCAGACGGATGATTTAGAGTCATGACTTAAACAAAATGGTCGTATGAAAGATCTGCATCATATGGATGCTTTCAAAAGATCTAAGAGGATTTTGAAATCCTATCTGTCTTATGCGGGATATGAGTCCAGAAGATTATTTGAGTAGTAAAAGGGACTCAAAGTCAGACATTGTGGTGTCTGGTTATCATCCTTACAACATCATTATAACATACGCTCCCTGGGAAAGGAGTGATGTTGTAATACGTATTCATACTACGTATGCATTTTGACCATTGGGTTAGAATAGTAATTGTGTTTACTATTATGTGAGACCCAAAGACCACATGGGTCTTAACTCATTACCCTTATGGACTCTAATTGGTTCCTTAAGATTTGACTGGGTATCTTAGCATGTTGCTTATGGACTATGGTTAATTCGGTCTGGTGGGGCATGTTAGAAAAACGAGTCAAGTCAAGATCAAAAGGATCGCAAGAAGAGGAAGATTAATTTCATATTCACATTTGGACTTTAGAGATTCAAAGCTGGCCAGCCAATTGTAATCCAGATGAGATTCAATTATTGAATATAAAGTATAAGAAATGTGAAGAAATAATCTAGGGTAAAGCATGCGTAGATCTACTCAACTTTGCACCTCGAGGGGTGTTGTGTATCTCTAACAAGTGCACAACAGCAGACTCTATGCGCATGACGGTCACACGGCCTATTTCTCGGTATGATAAACAGAAGAGTTAAAGGAAAAATGTTTCCTTACAATCCCCTCAAGTGTGAGTGGGAGATGTTGGATTTGGACGACATAAATACACCCATGAGGGGATGTATGAGGGTATACGGACCTCAGATGTCGCGTGCACGAAGGCGTGCACGAAGGGAACCTTTTCTCGTGTGAAAAGGACCACTCGATAAGTGGAAAAAGCCACTCGATAAGCGGAAAAAGTCACTTTATAAGTGCATAAAGGCACTTGATAAGTGAATGAAGAAGGGGATAAATGAATGTGCTAATATAGGCTAATAAGCTTATAATTGTTATTTCCTACAATAACTACCCCTAAAGCCTATAAATAGGACCCAAGGGTAAGGCATTCATTCCACACTTTTTCCATGCCATAAGTTTGCAAAAAGGCATCTTATGTTCTTCTTCTCCCTTCCATTAAAATCCTCTTCTAGTTAGAGATTTAGGCGGTGAAACTCTGCTTCGTTCCTCCGTGACGAAGTATCGACCGTTGTGGCGAATCCGAGGGCGAAGTTCCGAGATTACGGTGCCGTGTACGCAAGCATAAGTCTCGACTTTATTATTCGATCCTAACGTCCTTGTTTTGTCAGGATCCCACACATCTCTCCGGTTGAGTCCCTCTTGACTCAATACATCGCCAACCAGGAGAAGATAAATCTGAAGCTGGAGATGGGACAGAGAGTCCTCACTGATTAGGTGACCCAGCTGGGGTTACAAGTGGCGAACCTTCAAAGACCGCAGAATCTATTACCGCCACAGCCTGAGGTGAACCCGAGGGGGGTAAATCGGACCTTGGCGCTCACACATGAGCATGAGAACGTGTCCGCCATCGTCTTAAGGTGCGGAATGCAAATACCCACGAGAGTGCCCCCCAAAGGACCGGAAGCACCGTTGGTCGTGGAACGACCAATTGAGAAATTAAATGACGACGGTGCTTCGTCGCCAAAGCCAACTACTCCGGAGGAATTCCATGGAGAGGAGAAGAAAAAGGAAGAGGAAGGGAACCTTAGAGTGTTCAAGCCCGTTGTGCCTTTTCCACAACGGCTTGCCCAAGCCAAGATTGATGAGAAGTATGGCAAATTATTTGCCATGGTAAAAGATCTGAGCTTACAAATCCCCTTCCTCAAAGCCATCGAGACAATTCCCTCATATGCCAAATTTCTAAAGGACTTGGTGACACGAGGATCCAGAAAGGAGAAGGTCGTATTAACGGCAGAGTGCAGCGCCCTCATTCAGCGCGCAAACCCGCCCAAGCTCTAAGACCCAGGAAGTTTCTCCATCCCTTGCTCTATTGGGAAAGTGCGAATCCAGAGGGTGCTTGTCGATCTAGGGGCGAGTGTCAGTTTGATGCCCCTATCGCTATACATGAGAATAGAGATGGGAGACCATCGGCATGACATTGCAGCTTGCTGACCGTTCGGTCAATTACCAGGTGGGAGTAGTAGACGACCTCCCCGTTGATGTGAGTGGAGTACAAGTACCGGTGGGTTTTCTGGTGATGGACATGTTGGAAGACAAGCATACCCCTATTATCCTTGGACGACCCTTTATGGCAACCGCTGGTGTGCTAATTGACGTGAAGAACAGGAAGCTTTCCCTCAACGTCGGCCAAGAAAAATTCGAATTTGACTTGGGGTTGTCGTTGAAGCACCCCGATCCTCCGGATGATCCTAGTATCAATGCGCTGGAGCTGGAAGAAGAGAGAGCTGTGGAGGCAAGCTCCTGGGAAATTCTCTTGAGAAACCCCCCGACCACTTGGGAGATCTTGGAGAGCAAGTTGGCTCACCAAAGAAAGAAATTGCTGATGAGGCGGTCGCCCAACATATGATCTCGCCCAGATTCCCAAAAGCTCCTCCTACAAGGAGAAAAGGCAAAGAGTCCATGGGACTCACCGGGGATGAGGTCCAGATCCTTAAACGAGTGGCGGTGGACGCCAATATGAAGGAGAAGCCCCCAGACACCGTCAACAAGGGGAGAGTAGTCGAGCAAGTTTTCTTGTCGTCCCCAGCTACACCAAAAGCTACCAGCCCGGGAGATGAAGCGATGCCTGAGTTTGGGCATCACCCGTATCGCCCACCTTGAACATCGTCAACGGGCGTCGAGCTAACGACGTTAAACAAAAGTGCTTCATGGGAGGCAACCCATGCTCTAAACCTTTGTTTCCAATTTTTAGAATTATTTTTATCTTTATTTTATCTATTTTTATAAATAAATCCAGCCGTCAAGAACTTCGGTTGAGGGACTTAGGTCGTTTGTGCACTTTTGCAGAAAACAAGACCCTAACCGATCGGTTGATAACTCAACCGATCGGTTGGGATGTATCAGCTAACGGCCGTATCAGTCACTCAACGAACCAATCGGGTGAAGCCAGCCGAGACCGGGTGACAAACTGTGTAATCTATACAGAAGTCTCGGGAATTTTGTGGAATTGGTCAACTGATCGGGTGAAGATATGCGAGACCGGTTGGCAGACCGGGTGATCTGGGGCTGAAGTCTCGGGAAATTTTTAGAGTTTTTCAACCGATCAGGTGATGAGAAGCATGACTGGGTGATAGACCGGGTGAGCTGTACCGAACTCTCAGGAAAGTTTGTGGAGCGGCCAACCGATCGGTTGAGTTATCAACCGATCGGTTCGCCTGTAGCATCTCTTCAGTTGGAAATCCCAACCTAATAGTCAACCGATCGGGTGACAACTCACCCGATCGGTTTGACTTAAGCACTATAAATAAACCCCCGCCCGACCGTTCATTTCCTCGCCCGATCTCGCCGTTTCCACCGTCGTTTCGTCTTCCCCGACTTCCCAACGGCCGAAAAACCTCTCCCACGACCTCCACTCCCCATCTAGCCTCTCCATCACCCTACCGCTCTCATCTCTCCATCGTTTTCTCTCCATCTCTTCCCCCATTTCGATTTCTCAAACCATAATCCTCCATTTTCGGATTTTTCGCTGAAGAGAAGTGTCACGGCTCCACACTCCGTCCGATTGCACGGTATTGGGGTCAATTTCAAGCAAGGAACTCCAACCTCTGCTGGGTAACTTCGCTCCATTGCTCAAGTTCACATTTTACCCTAGAATTTCTACTCGCTTGATTGTTTGTGTGTGTGTGTGATTTTATCGTGTTCTACACTCATTTGCATCACACACACACACCCAATACGGCCCGGGATCGTGATAAGGGGAAGGGTATCATGCGGGAGGAGGAACCGTCCCGAAAGAGACGCAAACAAACACGTCCTCCTCCCAATACACCACGTGCACTATCTCTGGCACCTCCCTCACCTGTTATCCCCCTGAGGACCCACTATTGGGCCCGCATGGGTATCGATTTAGGAACCAAGAGCATAAGGACTTCTACCTTAGGCTAGATGCTCAGGGGCATCTGTCAACCAAATTCGCCCACACTCAATCACTTATCGATCTCGGTGTCTTCACCGAGGTCGACACTCTTTTCGTGAACCTAGGTTGGTTAGCCTTCCTGAACACCACTACAGTGTCCTACCCGTCCCTCACTCTAGAATTTCTTTCCTCACTAGTTTGTGAGTCGGGGTCGACCGTCATTTTTCGGGTGTGTAACAAAACCATCCGCACTCACCTGAACACGATTAATGATATATTTGGTTTTCCCATCCTTGGGGACGACGCTATCTGACACTACGGATACCCGCCCGAATTTGACGTCGATAACTTTTGGTTCCGCCTCACCATACTCCCTCGCTATCCCCGAGGTAAGGCCAAGGCCTCCTTAATCATCCATCCTATATTCCGTCTGGCCCATCGAATCATATCCTCCACATTTTTCCCTAGGGATGAGTCAGGCACCGTGACCATCCCTGATCTTTTCATTCTATGGGCCATGACTTTCTCCTTCGTTCGTGATGATGATGGGATTAGCTTTAGGGCCCATACTGTCCCCGTCCATACCGGCGACTGGCTTATTTACAAACTCCTCGAAATTAGTCGGGCCAGCAAGGGCAAGATTTGCTGTGGGGGAATAATCACTGTCATTGTTTCTTATCCCCTATTTAATATCCACATCCCCCGTGATCTTCCCACTGCCGCAGGACCCTCACGTCTAGACCTTGATGTCCTGCGGCATATTCATATGATTAAGCCCCACCCTGATCGTCGTTTCGATTTCAATTACGGCCACCCCTAGCCCCCTACACCATTCTCCCCAACCTCGCTCGCATGACTATTGCTGTAGTGGGAGATTGGACTTTTCCGTCCGATCCCGAGTTTCTAGCGGGGTTGCGCCTTCCTTTCTTTCCCCCGGACGCTCGCATACCACCTTCCCCTGTCGTCCGCTTAGGCGAGCAGGATATTCCTGTGTCCCGGGGAGATATCGGGGCTGGCCCGAGTCACACTACCTGTGCTCCTGGCCTTATCACTGCTGAGGATCTTTCTGCGGCCATCTCCGGCCTTGTGTCCAGTGCCGGCATGACCACTGCCGCCGGCACTACTTCTACATCACTTCCCGGCACCACTTCCGCTTCACGTCAGTCCACTTCTTTTGGTCACCGCCAGGCCTCAGCTCGTCTTGCTCTCGAGGCCGAGGTCGCTGCTCTCTGTGAGCTTGCCACGTCCTCTGTCCTCTCGGACCCATCACCGTCCTCCTTTCTCACTCACCCACGTTTCCTCGCACTTGAGAGGAACGTGGCCGCCATCCTCCGCCTTCTCACTCGCGTCCACGGACCACCACCACCCACACCACACCCCTCACCACCACCTTCACCACCTCGACGATCGTCACCTCCCCCATCACACTCTTCTCCTCCACCATCCCACCCATCCTCACCTCCTTCACCCCAACCTAGGGGATCATCTCTCCCTCCCACATCTATTCCCATCCCCGTATCCACTTCTCCTCTCACGACCACTTCTGTCGTCCCAACACCACCTCCTCCCTCCTTCGCCGTCACTGCCTATGTGCACCGCAAGAAATTACAGGTGCGCTCCAGATCTCTCCCACCGCCACCCACTACCGTCACCATCACGCCTTCTCCCCCCATTTCTATCCCTTCTACCACCGCCTTGATCGCCGTACTTCCAGCACCACCCACCCCCACCGACACTTCACCCATCATTCACACCCCCACTGCACCTATTCCTCCACCGCTTTCCCCAGTTCTCCGTACACCCCCCGCCTCCCCCGACCACCCATCCACACCCTCTTCTGAGGAGGGCGAGGACCCCCCATCTCTTGCTTTTCGATTTTATTTTGTTTTTTGACATCCCCCTTTCTCATCTCTGCATATTCACGATCACATCTTCTTGCTAGCACGGTCACGTCTAGCTTGGGGGAAGTCAAGTTTTTTTTGGGTGTACTGTCGTGTTTTGTTTTTTTTGTGTTTGTTTATTTGTCGTGTCGGGTGATTTTTCATTCTTTTATTTATTTTTATTTTTATTTTCTGTTTCTATGTCGTGTGGTGTGCTTTTTATTTTTATTCCTATTTTCAGTCTCGTTTGTGTGACTTTCTTGTTTTTCGTGTCTTTTCGTGTCTGTGCATTTTCCCGCCCATATTCATTGCCCTCCCGTATTTAATTCTATTGCATTGAGGGCAATGCAAGTTTCAGCTTGGGGGGTCGCACTTCGTGCGTCATTTGTCTCTTTTTCTTTGTTATTTGAGTCGTTTTTCTCCGCCTTTTTCTTTTTCTCTTTCTTTTCTTCTTTTTATCTCTTTTTCCTAGTGATGAACCCTATGATGAATTGCCACAAAATCACACACACCTAGCATGGCATCGATAATCACATTCACTAACCCTAGGATATCGAGTCCTCTTGCATTTCATACATCGTGGGTCCACTTAGCTTTTTGTGAGTCGTGCATCGTGCCTAGCTGTGTGGTGTGCTTCTACTTTGTGATTTTACTTTATATACCCGTCCAGGAATGACCCCTAGATTATCATGCTTTGATTTGAATATGCGGTATTTGTTTCTACTGTCTGCTTCTTTTGCATGCTTTATATATACCGTATACTTCATTTCGCATGTGTCGGGATTCCACAATTAAGGACTAGGATAACCCATTTAGCCCATGCTCTAATTAGCGAGAATAGTTTCCTTTGCCCAAGTGTTTAGAATCCGATTTCTTTTTTGTTTTACTTGGTGCAAATCCCCTCGTCGTGTACCGTTCTCCCACTTGGGAGAGTACACATGTGTATATCCAAAAACCCAAAAATCCAAAAAAAAGAGAAAAGAAAAGAAAAACCCAAAAAGAAAAGAAAAGAAAAAAATTTTGTATAGCCAAAAATCAAAAAAATACAAATACCCAAAACCCAAAAAAATTCCCGTGTGAATATTTTCTTACTTACCAAGAATAAAGGGAAGGCGAGAATTTGCACAGAGTGGTCTACTCCACATCATCTCAACCCCCATCGTTTTCGAAAACACTTGGCTTAGGAACTTTTTAGCTATTATCTAGGCTATAGTGTGGTGATTTCCTTAACCCTAGTTGTGGAGTCCCTGACGCATGATATGTTTCGATTCTATCTCTATTCTCATGCATGCTTGAACTATATATTCACCGCTTACTTTGAATCGAATCGATATTTGGGTCATTTCTTGGATTTGTGTATATCGAGCTTTATCGCACATCGTAGATAGTGACACCGTCTGCTAGCACACGACCACACTCACTCGCGCTTCACCGTGTGGGCCCACGGCACTTGTCTGGACTTATATTCCTTGGTTTAGTGATGTGATTTGGCGTTTGCTTGCTTGGTGTGTCATTTTTGATTTTACTGGCCCTGACGGGCGATCTAGGATATAGAGTTTTCTTTTTCTCTCTTTCTCTCTATTTTCTCTCTCCGAGCTCCTACTCTCACTCGTCTTCCTCAAGGACGAGGAAGAGTTCAGCTTGGGATATTTTGACGTGCGTTTACATTTCATATATTTACGCACGATTTCTTCCGTGTTTTCCCGTTATTTACCGCCGTCTTGTATTCGTTTTCTCGTATTTTCTTGTTTTCTTTCACTTTTCCGTGTTTTTCGTATTTTGTAGGATTTTACCAGCGTAGGGGACATAAAACGATGATATCATGAGTCCCCGGAGCAACGAGAGGAGTCACGCATGATCCAGGGGGTCAAACGACGAATATCGCATCTTTCAGCCCCTCAGCCGACCGGTTGGTCATTTCCAACCGATCGGGTGATGCACGCGTGCACCACCCGGACATAAGTTGGAGCGGCCAAGAAGTCACCCGGTCGGTTCAGTGACCGGTTCAAATGCCCCAACTCTCTGGAATTCTGACGCTGAATGCCAACCGATCGGGTGACTTTCACCCGATCGGTTCACCTGTAGCCGATTCTCCGAAGCCAAGACATGGAGAGATCAACCGACCGGTTCACCCGACGGCACGAAGATCCAACAGATCAACTTCAACCTTCAACCGACCGTGCCGTGGTGACCGGGTGGAATCCTACTCTGCACTGCCGAATAAACGAAGCAGGTCACCCGATCCGGTGACTTTTCACCCAATCGGGTGATTTCGTATTCTATATATAGGACCCCTAGGTTTTCCAGAAACGAGAGTTGTTATTTTTTGCTGTTTTTTCTCTCTCTTGACGGCTGTAATTTTTCAGATATTTGTAAGTTTTCTGATCTTTGTCAAACTTTAATATAGTGTTATTAGCATTGCTCTTACTGCTTTTCAATCGTCTGATCATGATTTTTACGGTCGATTTCTATTTAGATCGCTTTTTACTAAATATGTGTGAGTAGTTCCCAAATCTGGGATTTTGGTGGAAACCCCTTTGTGGGCTCTCCTCGATGCATCCATAGGACTAGAAAATCGATAGGGATTAGGAATCTAACGGTTACGCGGTGTGTTTTATTGTCATCGGAGGGAAAAAGACCGCCTTTGACCGTCGGGCCAAGGGGAAATAAACTTGGCGGTTGACTCCCTAGCCATAGCTCACGCCTTTAGCGTAGACGTCGAATCCTAGCGTGCGAGAGCGGCAGGATGAGACGTTGGGAGTCATCGTTACGAGCTTAGTGCTCCCGGAGTCGGTCAGTGTTTATGGACACGGGAGTTCCCACTGACCGAACCCGGGAAGTCCGGCGTATCATCCTGGGCAGCGACCGGAATATCGGGCCCATGGGACGCTGGTACCACTTCCAGAGGCAACGTCTTACCATTAGACCCTAATTCCGATCGCTATCCTACCCGTAGGCTGTATCGGCGAGAATCACACGATAGGGTGGAAACCAGAGTCCCGGGTTTTTCCTTTGTATTGTTTATCCCTTGCATTCCATTTACTGTGACAAACCATCATCCGATTCGGGCTAGCTCGCCTATGGGGTGAATTTGATCCTTCTTGACACAAGCACATCCACGCCTCCTTGAGTTCGACCCCCAAGCCACACTACAACACCGTGCGCTTGCGGTTACACATATTTAAATCTCACGCCCCCGATCATATTATTGCACACATCAAAAACGCACAAACCCCGGGGGGCGTCAACTCACCATTACAAGAAACACATGAACCTTGTTCTTCCACTCATCGGCCCAAAAGAACCATTCCTCCTGATGCTTCACATCGGATCGTGTTATCTTTTGAACAACCAAGATCAATCTCCGGAGCACTATTATGCTCACGAAGATTCTCGTGCCCAGTCAGATTCTCTTGATCATGAAGATCCCCTCGAAGGCATCCAAAACAGACTAGGTTTTCTGGTTCGTAGGTCCCACCGTCAGGACCGTGATCTGGTGATCCTCAGTAGCAGCCTAGAGGAGATTCGTGCTACTGTCTCTGGGTTTGGTCACTAACAACGTCAGATTAGCAATATTCTCCAAGGTATTTAGGACAGTGTATGTTCTCCCTCGGGTCCATCATCTTCCTCACAGAAGCCTGAGATTTTGTCTCAGCGATTGTGAGAGTTTAAGGACAATCTCTCCAACATCTGAAGGGTGTTAGCACAAATGCATAGCGAATTCGACGCAGTGAAGGGGATAGTTTTGAATATTCAAGAGAAGTTGGAGACTCTAGTTCCAACTCCTAGAGATATACATGTTATTGATCCACCATCACCTCATCATCCTCATCCAGCCGTGTGATATTTGTATGAATTACCACAAGCCTCTCTCCTATAGTGGAATGTATTTTTGATTGTTGATTGAGAAGAGTCCTTGTGAGGTTATACTTTTGGTGTTTTGGTATGTATTTATATATCGCTTTAAGGGTGGTATACTTAGGTATACGGTTGTCACACAGTTGTGTGACTTACTTGCAAATGTTGATACATTGTGTTGTATGTGTCGTATAGATATACTTTTTTAATCGTTGATGAGCGATTCTGTCTTATTTTGTAATTTCTCCATCACCACACACACACACACACATACACACACATGATTTTTATTTTGGAAATGTGCCTCTAATGTTGATAATTATCTTTTCTTGCACTTCCAATATGAAATGTTGAATATTCTCTTCTCCATATGAGATTTGATGCTACATGATTATCTCAATGATGTTATAAGAGCATCTTCACGTATGTTGGCTTAATATTATCAATACCATTAAGCCTTAGTGAATGGTTAGAAGACAACACCTTCATTTAAGTATCATGTTAGTGTTGGTGTTGCTTCCTCCCCACTCTTTTTGGATAATGACAAAGGGGGAGAGAAATGAATAACCATATGATATATTGGATATGGAGATAGAGAGATTATAATGTTGATGAGTTATACGTTATATGGTGTGTATATTGATTCATTTTGAAACTTACATAACTCCATGAATCTCCTTCTTGATAAGGGTATATGATTCAGGGGGAGTTATTCTTAAAAATGATTTCCAATATAAATTGGTTGACTTGATTCATGCTTCAACTTACTCAATATGTATCATCATATGCTTCATGTCTTAGGTATACATATATGTTGATTGCCTCTAGTGAATACAATACACATTTCATGTGATACACATGTCCTTGACTATGCATTGATGATTCATTATGTATATGTTTATCTGGACTAAAATGGGTGGCATCAATGCAGGGAGAGTAAGTATTGTAATTTCGAGTAAGTATTGTAATTTCAAGTACAATTATTGATTATGGTTATGATTGTTTGTCATCATCAAAAAGGGGGAGAATGTTGAATATTGGATCTCCCAATGCGGTTTTGATTATAAATAAACATAATCAATTATGACTAATCCCCCTTTTTTGTAGAAGAGTATCATCACTATGGACAAATTCACATCAGATGATGACTCAAAGCGTGGACATCAATCAATGAAGCATGAGAATCATGGAATGATTACAAGGAAAATCAACAAACTCAAATAGCTATCAAAGAGTGATATCAAGGAAGTCAAAGCGTTGGAAGTCATTAGCTCAATGGAAGTCTTTAATGCATTCAATAGGAAGTGAAGTGGATAAATATGTAAATCTTTCTTACTTTACTTCTTAGCTGAATTAGCATGTAAAGCCTTGAATAGACTCATTATAATATCACTCATAACACTCATGAATCATATATCATTGAGTGTCATAGCGTTAGAACTTTCATAAACTCAAAGAAGAGTTTTTCAGCCTTCAACAGTCGCCTGGTGCTTGGCCTCCTGTCGCCTGGTGCTCATATGCATATAGTTCTCCAACACCTTATGTAGAACAAACGGCTGAAGTTCTAATTCCAAATGTCTGAACAATTTGTAAGACGCCTGAATGACGAACATCAGATGTATGTTAAATTCAAGGCAAAAAGACAGTAATAGGGCCCTCTCTGACTGATGGAAAACAGACACCTAATGTTGTATTACCAGACGTCTGGATGATGAACATCGGACATCTGGTTAGTCGGACCAATTATTGTCACGCCACGCTTCCCATAATACGGGTGCGAGAATGAGACGAAAGTCTGCATGGGCTGGAGCTGTGAAGCTCGAGCCCATTAAGCATCTGTAGGGATACACCAAACGAAGGACATGTTCTTGCATTAAAGTTCAGAGTAATAAGAGTACTCAAAAAGAACAACGACATTCATTCATCAAAATAATAATCCAGCAGTACAAAATAAGTCTAATAAAAGAAAGCCTCATGCATGACTACAACTGAAAAGGGAACAACTGGTGCTACGCACCCAACCTAGACAAGAATCTAAATGGTGCTACGCACCCAAACTAGAAACCTGGAAACTCCAAGGCAGCAACAAGAAGAAAACTCTAAGACTGGTCCTCATCCGAATCGTACTCCTGAGCAGTGTCCTCCTGCTCCAAGTCCACAGGTACTGTCTCCTCGTCTACGTACCCTATCTCAGTACCTAATGTACAAACACCCAAGAGAAAAGGTGTTGTACTTCAGGCAGAGTCTACAACTGAAATGTAAGAAAAACTCTACTGCAAGGTATATGGTATTTAAAGATAGTTATTAAATGTTGTTTACATGGCAGGTTATGAGATGCGACAACATGACAGTTTTACACACACACACACACACACATATGTATATAGTGGCAAATCTTCATGTGAGAACACTTCGCACGGTGCGAAAATGTTTTTATTTTTTTGAAATTTTTTTCAAAAATTCTTTTTTCCACCCTCATTATATGTTGTTATATCCCCCTCAAAAAACTATCGTTGAGAAATAATGTCATTTGGCCTTCGATCAAGGCATTTCAACAAATTCGCACGTTTTGAGACCGATAAATTTGTAACTGGTTGATGGGTGCTCTAAACCCCAACGGGTTCACCCATTATTTTTCCTGGGTTATATAATTGTATGGATTAAACATCAAAAAAATTTTGAAATTTTTTCAAAAAACTAAAAATTTTTTTCGCACCGTACGAAAACCCATTTTTTCGCACATGATGATCGCCACACACACACACACACACACACACACACACATGGCAGGAAAGTAAAAGACGGTGCAAGAAGTAAACGTGGCATGGCAATGGCCGTAGTGTGTTCTACCGGCTACAAGACATGACAAGACAAGCCTGTGTGTGTCTAAGGTTCACGCCTTAAGGTTATAGGGCGGTCAAACCCCCTAAACCTTGCGACCGCTCAACCCAACCCCACCCCAAGTGCACAAGACAATTCCATACAAAGGATCACTCTCTCTGTCTTGAAGAGTGCCTTATTCCCAGCAGATTATCCATACAAAGGATCACTCTCTCTGACTTGGAGAGTGTCTTATTCCCCGCAGGTTCAATACAATTCATGAATTAGTTGCATGGAAAGATTAGAATGATGAATGTCTGTTTTAAGATATTTATCAACATGGCAGTTATAGCTTATTGTGCTTAGACTTTGTCATCAAGTCTACGCTGTCGTGAGGGTATCCTAGACGCTATCATTTCATGTCTAGACATCTTATTCATATTTTTACAAACTAAGGAAAGTAATGGCCTAAACGTGGCCGTTTCTACGCAAGTGAGTACACTTGCCTGGAGTGGCGAGAAGTGCATCCGTAGGGAGTGTCTCGTCACGGGCAGCGCGTCGGTTACGATTCGTTGTAACTGGTCAAACTGGACGGTGTCAGGACTGATTTAGAATACCTATTATGGCATGTCTTTAGGTCGATTGTGGCTATCCTAGAAGTTCCAAATCATGGTGTTCACATGTTCAGATCTATTCTATGGTTCTCTACATCGATTCTACCATATGTGCACAGTCAAAAAGTCCAACTGACGGACTAGGTTGTCACAGCAGTTTAAAGAAGTGTAAAATAAATTTAGTGATTAAGTTGCTGGTTTTCAATTAGGTTTTCAGTGGTGTAATGTTTGGGTTACTACGAGTAGGGGATACCAACCTAGTATGACGATCACGCGTAGATCTGGCGTTGGATCTGGAAATAGCATCGGATCGCGTTGCGGCTCCGGTTCTTCGATTCTGGGTTGTGCAGTGAAGGGAGGGATCGTCGGGGTCGCCTCCGCTGCGGGTAGTGCAGTGAAGCGGTGTCGACGTCGGATCTGAAAGCGGAGAGGGGCAACGTCAACAACAAGGCTACAGCTTGCAGCTTGCGGCAAGGACAACTAGGGGGCTTTCGGGGGGAAAAAGGCAGAGCAGCGGCCGGTTGTAGCGAATGTCGGTGGTGCAGTCGGCCTAGGGATGGTTGCTGATGTAGAGGAGATGGCTGGAAGTGGCCTGGGCATGAGGAGGAGGAGGCAATCTGGGTGGAGTTGTAGGTGGGAGATAGGCGTCGGGTTTGAGGGCAGGTCGGAGAGAAGGGAGAACGGCACATGGGGTTTTGATCGGAGCATGGAAGTGGAACACGCGAGCTGGGGTGTTGCGCGTGGAGGGGATAGGCGACAGAATGGGGGTGGCCACCGGGCTGGAAGTCGGGAGAGGGCTTGTGGTTGTTTGAG
Source organism: Scilla litardierei (assembly GCA_030789695.1). NCBI lineage: Eukaryota > Viridiplantae > Streptophyta > Magnoliopsida > Asparagales > Asparagaceae > Scilla > Scilla litardierei. The sequence goes on along the minus strand of CM061130.1, from coordinate 967,020 downwards.
AGGGAAGAGGGGAGATTGCGGCCTCTTGCAGGTGGCTCGGAGGGCAAGGTGGCTGGGCGATTGAGGGAGGAGGAAGGGGGAAGGTAGCAGAGGTCGCACGCTGGAGAAGAAGGTTGAGGGTTAGGGGGTTTAGAGCTCTGTTGCGTGGAAAAACCCAGGGATATGTTGCGGCTTGGGTTCTCTTTGGTGGGTGCAGCTGCTAGTAGCCCTAGGTTTTAGTTATATAGAGTAGGAGAGACAGAGATAGAGTATGGGGAGAAATGTGGGGTGAGATGTGGAAAGAGTGGGATACGGTGTGATTGATGGGGTGTTAGTTAGGATTATTAGTTAAAAAATATTTGATTTGATTTATAAAAATGTTTCAGATTTGCAATTTAAAACCTTAAGAGTATTTAATAAATAATAATAGGGATTAGTAGGATATGATATAATTAGTAAGTTAGGGTTTTATGATAATTAAAAATTACGAGTTTGATTTAAAAACGTACAGACCCTTTTTGAAATTCAAAATTTAAAAGAAAGTTTTAATAATTAATAATGTGTTATTGCAGATTGGTTCCTCGACGTCCAAAAATTACAATGAAAATGCCGGAACGATCGCGCCTCCGAGAGGATTGTGAAAACGGGGTCCGGTCGCTCGTCTGAACTACAGAGAACAATAATAAAAATCAAATACGATAAAAATATGCTCACGAAACAACAATACACACTAAAATACGTACGGTCGGAAGGTGACCGTTACATGCTACCCACCTTACAGAAAATTCCACCCTCGAAATTTCTAACCCCTACTGATCAGAAAACAAAAGCAGGTAGCGCTCTCTCATCTCTACTTCCTGCTCCCAGGTGGACTCTCCAGGTGATCCGTGATGCCACATCACTCTCACCAAGTCGACTACCTTGTTTCTTTATTGCTTCTATCGACGGTCCAAAATCTGCACTGGCTGCTGCTCATATGTCAGGTCTGGTCGGACCGTGATCTCTGAAAAATCCACAGCGTGCGATGGGTCACTGACGTATAAGCGTAATTGAGATACATGAAAAACGTCGTGAACTCCCTCCAAAGATGGTGGAAGAGCAAGGCGATATGCCACTGCTCCCAAAAGTTCCAGCATGTCAAACGGTTCAATATACCTCGGACTCAGCTTTTCCTTCTTCTCGAAACGAATGACTCCGTGGTTCGGAGAAATTTTCAGGAAGACATGCTCTCCTGGTTGAAACTCCAAAGGTCGTCTCTTGGCATTCGTCCAATGCTTGTAGCGATCTTGGGCAATCCAGAGCTTAACCCTGATGTCTCTCACGACATCCACAACCTCTACAATCATCTCCGGACCTAATAGCTCTCTGTCTCCGATGTCATTCCAGCTCAGTGGCGATCGACACATTCTTCCATATATAGCAGCAAATGGCGCCATGCCAATGCTCTCCTAATAGATATTGTTGTAAGTGAATTCCACTAGATGGAGATGATCATCCAACGAATCACTAGATGGTAGCTCATGCCAATGCTCTCCTAATGGCTCTCAGCATATCCTCCAGAATCTGAATCATCATTTTCAACTGGCCATTGGTCTGCGGGTGGTACGCCGTGCTGAAACTCAGACTTGTACCAAGGTTCTCCTGTAGACTCTTCCAGAACTGAGACGTGAATCTCGAGTCTCTATCGGATACGATGCTCACCAGAACTCCATGAAAGCACACAATCTCCTGCACGTACATGATCTACATCACAAACTAACCTTAAGGAGGAACTATAAATAGAGGAGTAAAATATTTTTACCTCTAGATACTTCCTCGCCAAGATTTCCGTGGACTGTCCCACTCGGAATAGGATAAAGTGCACAGACTTGGTCAATTGGTCAACGATCACCCATACTGTGTCATTTTGCTTAGGACTCTGCGGTAGGCCAGTCACGAAATCTATTATGATGTGATGCCACTTCCACTCCAGGATAGTAAGCGATTGTAGTAAACCTGTTGTCTGATGGTGCTCCACCTTCACTTGCTGGCATACAAGACACTTGTCAATGCTCCGTGCCACACTCCTCTTCATGCAAATCCACTAATAGTTTGGACGGAGGTCCGTGTACATCTTCGTGCCCCCAGGATGAATGGAATAAGGCGAGCTATGTGCATCATTCAACAGCTCATCTCTAATGTATCCTGCAGGTATGCAGAGGTTACTACTGTATCTCAAGGATCCATCCTCATGAATGATAAACTCCATCCGAAGTCCAGCTTCGACCTGTCTTCTGATCCTCTGCAGCTTCGGATCCCCCGCCTGAGCTACCTTGGTACGAGCCACAATCATTGACTGAATCTGCATGTTCATCAATGAAGCGATCCCTTCAGGTAGGACAACCTCAATGTCCATCCCTCTCAGCTCCTGCTGTAATCTCCAGTGGGTAGTATGTATCATCATTGCAGGGAGTCTGCTCAAAGCATTTGGTACTACATTCACTTTCCCCGGATGATACGGTAGATCTATCTCATAATCCGCCATTAGCTCCAACCATCGTTTTGACCCATGTTGAGCTCCTTCTGAGTAAATATATACTTCAAGCTTTTGTGATCGGTGAATATTTTCACGCTATTACTCAGCAGGAAGTGTCTCCAGATTTTCAATGCAAATATCACGGCTGCTAACTCCAGATCATACGTCAGGTAGTTCTTCTCATGATTCTTCAACCATCGAGAAGCGTACGCGACCATATGACCATGCTGATGTAGGACCATTTGAGACCCTCACCTGAGGCATCACAGTAAATATCGAAGCCTTCGCTCCGATCCGGTGATGTGGTCAACCTCACCTTCAAAATACTAAAAGCCTCCTCCTCTGACCAATGAAACTCCATGTCCTTCCTCGTCAACTTCGTCATTGGCTCTGCAAATCTTCAAAAAATCCTTGATGAACCGACGGTAGTAGCCAGCTAATCCAAGGAAACTCCTGATATCTGATGCTGACTGTGGGGTTGACCACTCGCTGACTGCTCTGACCTTCTCTGGATCTACTGATATTCCATCACCAGACACCACGTGTCTCAGGAATGCAACTATGTCCAACCAGAACTCACACTTACTATACTTGGCATAAAGTTGATGATGCCTCAGTGTCTCCAATACTATCCTCAGATGTCGGCTGTGCTCCTCCTCAGACTTTGACTAAATAAGAATATCGTCGATGAAGATGACGAGGAACTTCTCCAGAAAGTCATAGAAGATCAAATTCATCAAATTCATTAACACTACAGGAGCGTTGGTCACACCAAAAGACATGACCACGAACTCATAGTGTCCGTACTTCGTCCTGAATGTCGTCTTCGAAATGTCATCCTTCTTTACCTTCAACTTATGGTATCTGCTCCTCAAATCCAGTTTCGAGAAAACTCTCGAACCTCCAAGCTGGTCAAATGTGTCATCAATGTGGGGCAGTGGATACTTGTTCTTCACTGTTACTGCGTTCAGCCCTTTGTAATCCACACACATCCTGTGGGATCCACCCTTCTTCTTCACCAATAGGACTGGTGCACCCCAAGGTGGCACAGTAGGGTGTATGAATCCCTTCTGCAACAATTCATCCAACTTCTTCCTCAGCTCCTCAAGCTCTGCAGGAGCCATACGATACGGTACCTTTGAAATAGGCTGCGCTCCCATGCATAAGGTCTATGCTGAACTCCACAACTCTGTTGGGTGGCAACCATGAAATATCCTCCGAAAAGACATTGTCGAAGTCTCTTACGACTGCTGGTCTCCTAATCTCCATCTACATGGCGACAACGATCGACTCCTCCGGCTTGGCCCGAAATTTGATGGGCCCAAGTGATCGCTTTCTGCTGTGAAACTCGAACCTCGGGTGGCCTGGAATCCTGAACACCACCTTCTTACTGTGGCATTCAATCGATGCATGGAAATATCCCAGCCAATCAATGCCAAGGACAACATCGAAATTCGGAAGATCATGGACGATGAAGTCGGCATATAGCTCATGTCCACCGATTACCACTGGAATCGATCAACATCCCAAATTAACAGTCACTACTCCGTTCCCTGTATTGATATCCCAACACTTTGGAAGTGTATGGGTGGGAATGCAATGCCCTGTTACGAATCTCCAGGTTATGATGCACATAGCACCGGAATCGAACAAAGTTAGTGCCGGATAAGAAGACACTAAGATGGTGCCTAAGATAAAAAAGATAATAATTAAGGCCAAACAAGGTTACTAGTTGGCGTCCCCCGCTAGTGCGTGCTAGATGTGTGCAATAATACGATTGGGGGCGTGAGATTTAAATATTTGTAACCGCAAGCGCACGGTGTTGTAGTGTGGCTTGGGGGTCGAACTCAGGGAGGCGTGGATGTGCTTGTGTCAAAAAGGATCAAAATCACCCCATGGGCGAGCTAGCCTGGATCAAATGATGGGTTATCACGGTAAATGGAATGCAAGGTATAGACAATATAAAGGAAAAACCCGGGACTTTGGTTTCCACCCCATCGTGTGATTCTCGCCGATACGGCCTACGGGTAGGATGGCGATTGGAATTAGGTTCTAATGGTGAGACGTTGCCTCGAAAAGTGGTACCGGCGTCCCATGGGCCTGATATTCTAGTCGGTGCCCAGGATGATACGCCGGACTTCCCGGGTTCGATCAGTGGGCACTCCCGTGTCCATTAACACTGATCAACTCTGGGAGCACTAAGCTCGCAACGATAACTCCCAACGTCTCATCCAGCATCTCCCGCGCGCTAGGATTCGACGTTTACGCTAAGGGCGTGAGCTATGGCTAGGGAGTCAATGACAGGCGTTTATATTTCATATATTTGCGCACGTTTTCTTCCGTGTTTCTCCGTATTTTCCGCCGTCTTTTATTCGTTTTCTCGTGTCTTCTTGTATTTTCTTGTTTTCTTTCACTTTTCCGTGTTTTTGGTATTTTGCAGGAATTTCTAGCATTTTGGACATAAAAACGACGATATCACAAGTCCCCGGCACAACGGGAGGAGTCACACGTGACCCAGGGGGTCAAACGATGATGATTGCATCATTCAGCCCCTCACCCGATCGGTTGAACAAAGTCAACCGATCGGGTGATGCACGCGTGCACCACCCGGTCTCAGCTAGAGCTCAAGCGGATGTCACCCGACCGGTTCTCAGGCCGGTTCATTGTGGCCGTTTCTCTGTCTTTTCGAGCCAAATGCCAACCGATCGGGTGACTCTCACCCGATCGGTTCATCTGTAGCTGATTCTGAGGAGCCAAGACATGGGCATCCAACCGACCTCTTCACCCGATGGCGCCATGATCCAACCGGTCACCCCAAGAACTCAACCGACTGGTTCATCTGACCGGGTGAAGCTCCGCCGTTTTCTGTTTATTATTTGTAACAGATCACCCGATCGGTTGACTTTTCAACCGCTCGGGTGGCGTTTTTCCTGTGGTTTTGGACCCGATCCGTTAGGGCTCAGAATGAGGGCTATAAATACCCAATGCTGGCCGACTTTTAGGGCATCTTCTTCTAGTTTCTTCTTCAGTTTTCTAGGGCTTTTTGCCCCTTTCTCTTGTTAGTCTAGGGTTAGTTTAGATTAGGTTTTCTCTTTCAATAAGTCTTGTATTGGATTGATGATTCACTCAAGATAAGTATTTTCTTCTCTTTTGCTCCATTGTTTTGTATTGTGTTTATTTTGCTTGATGGTGAAAGTTTATATGTCTTTTGTGTTGTTTGTTTATATGTTATTCACCATTGAGTAGTTTTGATGAACCCTAATACGGGTTAGGGTAGGATTGATGCTGGGAAATTTACATTAGACTTGGTTGCATGGCACGTGTTCGATGAAATGCGTCAATGGGGATTCTAGCAATCTGGGTCAAATTCGTATGGCAACACACTAGATGTGTTGGGGATTGGGGTCCGGTGCTTGTCCTGTCAAGATCCGCTTCGATGTATTGCTAGAAATCACATTTGACCTATTTGGCCATTAGGGTTACGCGGGGGTGTTTCATTGTCATTGGCGGGAGAAAGACCGCCTTTGACCGTCAGGCCAAGGGGGAATAAACTTGGCGGTTGACTCCCTAGCCATAGCTCACGCCCCGAGCATTGACATCGAGTCCTCGCGCGTGGGAGCGGCTTGGACAAAGTGTTGGGAGATATCATTGTGGCCTTAATGCTCCCGGTTGCGGAAGGTGTTAATGTACATGGGAATGCCCACCTTCCGGAACCGGGTAGGCCTAGCGTGCTGGGCACCGACCGGAATATAGGGCCATGGACGCTAGGTACCACCTTTTGGGGCAATGTCTCACCCTGGGTCAAGTCAAATGCCAAGTGTCATGAATGCTCTAGCCCGTGTTAGCGGGGATTCATTTCGTGTCTTTTTCATTTCTTCTCTTTATTTCTACACTTCACCCATATCATCCGCGTAGCTAGCACACAACCTAGGCGAGGCTAGTAGCCACTCAAGCCATCCACCTCCCCAAGTTCGATAAACCCGCACCCTACACTAACCGTGCACTTGCGGTAAAACGACACCGCGCCCATACCGTAAACGGGGTGCCGGTCAAGTTTTTGGCGCCGTTGCCGGGGAGGCGTTCGGTTTGATATTAGATTAGTTTGTGTTCGTTAGACTACGCATAAAAACACAAAAAATTTTCTTTTTCTTTTTTTTAAAAAATATATTCAATAACCAAGAAATTTTTCCCCCACTATTATATTATCTTTTTGTTATTCTCTTGTACTATTGACGCTCCTCTCTAGTTTTCTTATTTTTGTTGTCCAGGTATCTTTGATATTGCCATGTGGAGATCAGATTTCGATGCTCAGATGGGAGGCTACGATCCCTATTCATTTGTGGTTTGTGAGACTTGTGGGATGGCGGGGCACGTGTATTATGATTGCCCATTTATGCTTGAGAGCCTCCCCCCACCCCAAGGCCAAACATTTTCCCACAACCTTAGTCTAAACACCTCCTATCCATTTCCTCAACCTTATACCCCTCCACAAACACAAGAATAATCAAGCCTCGTGTCTCTCCTTGAAAGTGCCATGTTTAACCAAGGCCAAATATTACAAAACTTAATGGTACCAATCACCGATCCGACACCGAGGAGAGGGGATGAAGGAGAGGATATACCCACTTTCATGGTTGAGACCACCAAGCCATCGGCCACCATAGACACATCTCAAGCCGATACCCCATTTTTCCATCACTACCACTTGGATGACGAAGCATTTTTTGATGATGATAGTGAGGATGGGGAGATTTATCTAGGATCTGTGGGAGAGATTTCTTGTCTTGATTTGGATACCCCATATGAGTCCTATGAGATCACTGAGGAGTTTACAGAGATTATGCATACCGACGAGGAGGATGTGCGTGAGAACGAGGACACGATGACCACATACGAGGGGTCCGCTCCACATCCACCTCCACAGCCATCTCTGTCACAGCTTCCTCCTTGGTCGGTGGTCAACCATGAGGATGTCATTCAAGACATCGGGCAGATGGTGGAGTATGAGCATATCATCAATGAGGACGTGCATAAGGGCTTGGATACGATGGTCCACTCCATGGAGCCCGAGTCACATCTACCTTTACCGTCGCTCTCCACTTCTTCTGCGGCTGAGCATCTACTTGAGCATATTGCCCATATTCAGGGAGATTTTCATACTCACTCTCACTCCACATTTGAGTCTCGCTTTTCACGTCCTATTTCTTTAGACTCATATATTTTTGACACGCCATATCTCTCGCAGGACACATGATCTACTTCCCTTGAGGTATGCTGCGGCGTGTCACCACCTGGAGAGACACTTCTCATGGACTGCGAGGATTTGGTCGTCGCTAGTACAGAGGATAGCGAGCCATTCTCAGGGAGTATTCGTCACCCTTTTATTATTTTTCCATCTTATGTTGACGATTATCTCTGGGATACATTTATTTTGGGAAATAATTTCTTGCCATGGGCTAATGCACCTCGTCCTTTGCAGGTCACAGGTGGACACCTACGAGGGATGCTTGGAGGTGCATTGCTTGGGTCCATTGGCACATGTGGCACAGCGCTTCTGGTGGAGCCACAGAAGGAGCAGTTAGAGCAGCTACCTGCCCCACTCCAGATCTTGGACCATCCTATGCTCAGGTGTATCCTAATCCAGTAGTGTAAAAATTTACCGCTTTCTAGTTTAGGTTTGAATAATCTCGTCTCCTCTCATTAGCGAGGGGAGCGTATCTAGGGTTTGCTTTTGCATCTTAATAACCCTTCATGTCGTGCCCTTCTATCATTTCACCATCATCCTCTTCTGAGGAGAATGAGCACACTGTCTCTCCTGCATTTTGATTTCTTTCTTTCTTTTTCGATTTTCCCCCTAGCATATCTATACATCCCCATTGATCATATCATTTTGCTAGCATTGTCATGTTCAGCTTGGGGGAAATCGACTTTTGTGTGCATGTTTTTGCGTGTCGTTGTTGTGTGTCTGTGTCTAGGTGTTCTTTTGTCGTGTTTTATACCTTTTATTTGAGTGTTTCTTTTTCTTTATTTTTTAGTTTCGCTCATGTGTTTTTCGTGTTTTTCATTTTTTTGTATCGGTGGGTAACTCCCCCTCGTTTTCATTGCCCTCCCGTATTCACTACTATTGCATTGAGGACAATGCAAGTTTCAGCTTGGGGGAGTCGCACTTCGTGCGTCATTTGTCTCTTTTTCTTCGTTATTTGAGTCGTTTTTCTCCGTGTTTTTCTTTTTTCTTTTTCTTTTCTTCTTTTTATCTCTTTCTCCTAGAGATGAACCCTATGATGAATTGCCACGAAAATCACACGCACATCTTGCACAACTTCGATAATCACATTCACTAACCCTAGGATATCGAGTCCTCTTGCATTTCATGCATCGCGGGTCCACTTAGCTTTTTGTGAGTCGTGTGTCGTGACTAGCTTAATATGTGCTTCTACTTTGTGATGTTGTTTTATATGCCCATCCTTGGTTGACCCCGAGATTATCATGCTTCGATTTGAATATGCGGTATTTGCTTCTACTACTGCTTCTATATGCATGCTATATCTATATCGTATGTTTCAATTCGCATGTGTCGGGATTCCACAAATAAGGACTAGGATAACCCATTTAGCCTATGCTCTGATTAGCAAGAAATATCTCCTTGCCCAAGTGTTTAGAATCCGATTTCATTTTTATTTTACTTGGTGCAAATCCCCTCGGCATGTAACGTTCTCCGACTTGAGAGAGTACACATATGTATAGCCAAAAAACCCAAAAATCCAAAAAAAAGGAGAAAAGAAAAGAAAAGAGAAAAGAAAAAAAATATATGTATAGCCCAAAAATCCAAAAAAATACAAATACCCAAAACCCAAAAATTTCAAGTGTGAATATTTTCCTACTTGTCGTGAATAAGGGGAAGGCGAGAATTTGCACCGAGTGTTCTACTCCACATCTTCTCAACCTCCATCATTTTCGAAAACACTTGGCATATGGGCCTTCTAGCGATTACCTAGGCTATAGTGTGGTGATTTCCTAGTCCCTAGCTGTGGAGTCCCCGATGCATGATACGCTTCTATTCTTATACTCTTCTCATGCATGCTTGAGCTAATATTCACCGCAATTTCAAATTGAATCGATATTTGGGTCTTTCTTTGGGTATGTGTATATGGAGCTTTATTGCACAATGTAGATAGTGATACCGTTTGCTAGCACACGACCACGCTTACTCGCGCTTCACCGCGTGGGCCCACGGCACTTGTTTGGACTCACATTCCTTGGTTTAGTGTTGTGTTTTGTCGTATGCTTGCTTCGTGTGGCGTGTTTGATTTTGTTGGCCCTTATGGGCGATCTAGGATATAGAGTTCTCTTTTTCTCTCCTTCTCTCTATTTTCTCCCTCCGAGCTCCTACTCTCACTCGTCTTCCTCGAGGACGAGGAAGAGTTCAGCTTGGGGGATTTTGACGTGCGTTTATATTTCATATATTTGCGCACGTTTTCTTCCGTGTTTCTCCGTATTTTTCGCCGTCTTTTATTCGTTTTCTCGTGTCTTCTTGTATTTTCTTGTTTTCTTTCACTTTTTCGTGTTTTTGATATTTTGCAGGAATTTCTAGCATTTTGGACATAAAAACGACGATATCACAAGTCCCCGGCGCAACGGGAGGAGTCACGCGTGACCCAGGGGGTCAAACGACGATGATTGCATCATTCAGCCCCTCACCCGATCGGTTGAACAAAGTCAACCGATCGGGTGATGCACGCGTGCACCACCCGGTCTCAGCTAGAGCTCAAGCGGATGTCACCCGACCGGTTCTCAGGCTGGTTCATTGCGGCCGTTTCTCTGTCTTTTCGAGCCAAATGCCAACCGATCGGGTGACTCTCACCCGATTGGTTCATCTGTAGCTGATTCTGAGGAGCCAAGACACGGGCATCCAACCGACCTCTTCACCCGATGGCGCCATGATCCAACCGGTCACCCCAAGAACTCAACCGACCGGTTCATCTGACCGGGTGAAGCTCCGCCGTTTTCTGTTTATTATTTGTAACAGATCACCCGATCGGTTGACTTGTCAACCGCTCGGGTGGCGTTTTTCCTGTGGTTTTGGACCCGATCCGTTAGGGCTCAGAATGAGGGCTATAAATACCCAATGCTGGCCGACTTTTAGGGCATCTTCTTCTAGTTTCTTCTTCAGTTTTCTAGGGCTTTTTGCCCCTTTCTCTTGTTAGTCTAGGGTTAGTTTAGATTAGGTTTTCTCTTTCAATAAGTCTTGTATTGGATTGATGATTCACTCAAGATAAGTATTTTCTTCTCTTTTGCTCCATTGTTTTGTATTGTGTTTATTTTGCTTGATGGTGAAAGTTTATATGTCTTTTGTGTTGTTTGTTTATATGTTATTCACCATTGAGTAGTTTTGATGAACCCTAATACGGGTTAGGGTAGGATTGATGCTTGGAAATTTACATTAGACTTGGTTGCATGGCACGTGTTCGATGAAATGCGTCAATTGGGATTTCTAGCAATCTGGGTCCAATTCGTATGGCAACACACTAGATGTGTTGGGGATTGGGGTCCGGTGCTTGTCCTGTCAAGATCCGCTTCGATGTATTGCTAGAAATCACATTTGACCTATTTGGCCATTAGGGTTACGCGGGGGTGTTTCATTGTCATTGGCGGGAGAAAGACCGCCTTTGACCGTCGGGCCAAGGGGGAATAAACTTGGCGGTTGACTCCCTAGCCATAGCTCACGCCCCGAGCATTGACATCGAGTCCTCGCGTGTGGGAGCGGCTTGGACAAAGTGTTGGGAGATATCATTGTGGCCTTAATGCTCCCGGTTGCGGAAGGTGTTAATGGACATGGGAATGCCCACCTTCCGGAACCAGGTAGGCCTAGCGTGATGGGCACCGACCGGAATATCGGGCCATGGACGCTAGGTACCACCTTTTGGGGCAATGTCTCACCCTGGGTCAAGTCAAATTCCAAGTGTCATGAATGCTCTAGCCCGTGTTAGCGGGGATTCATTTCGTGTCTTTTTCATTTCTTCTCTTTATTTCTACACTTCACCCATATCATCCGCGTAGCTAGCACACAACCTAGGAGAGGCTAGTAGCCACTCAAGCCATCCACCTCCCCGAGTTCGATAAACCCGCACCCTACACTAACCGTGCACTTGCGGTAAAACGACACCGCGCCCATACCGTAAACGGGGTGCCGGTCAAGTTTTTGGCGCCGTTGCCGGGGAGGCGTTCAGTTTGATATTAGATTAGTTTGTGTTCGTTAGACTACGCATAAAAGCACAAAAAATTTTCTTTTTCTTTTTTTAAAAAATATATATTCAATAACCAAGAAAATTTTCCCCCACTATTATATTATCTTTTTGTCATTCTCTTGTACTATTGACGCTCCTCTCTAGTTTTGTTATTTTTGTTGTCCAGGTATCTTTGATATTGCCATGTGGAGATCAGATTTCGATGCTCAGATGGGAGGCTACGGTCCCTATTCATTTGTGGTTTGTGAGACTTGTGGGATGGCGGGGCACGTGTATTATGATTGCCCATTTATGCTTGAGAGCCTCCCCCCACCCCAAGGCCAAACATTTTCCCACAACCTTAGCCCAAACACCTCCCATCCATTTCCTCAACCTTATACCCCTCCACAAACACAAGAATAATCAAGCCTCGTGTCTCTCCTTGAAAGTGCCATGTTTAACCAAGGCCAAATATTACAAAACTTAATGGTACCAATCACCGATCCGACACCGAGGAGAGGGGATGAAGGAGAGGATATACCCACTTTCATGGTTGAGACCACCATGCCATCGGCCACCATAGACACATCTCAAGCCGATACCCCATTTTTCCATCACTTCCACTTGGATGACGAAGCATTTTTTGATGATGATAGTGAGGATGGGGAGATTTATCTAGGATCTGTGGGAGAGATTTCTTGTCTTGATTTGGATACCCCATATGAGTCCTATGAGAGCACTGAGGAGTTTACAGAGATTATGCATACCGACGAGGAGGATGTGCGTGAGAACGAGGACACGATGACCACATACGAGGGGTCCGCTCCATATCCACCTCCACAGCCATCTCTGTCACAGCTTCCTCCTTGGTCGGTGGTCAACCATGAGGATGTCATTCAAGACATCGGGCAGATGGTGGAGTATGAGCATATCATCAAGGAGGACGTGCATAAGGGCTTGGATACGATGGTCCACTCCATGGAGCCCGAGTCACATCTACCTTTACCGTCGCTCTCCACTTCTTCTGCGGCTGAGCATCTACTTGAGCATATTGCCCATATTCAGGGAGATTTTCATACTCACTCTCACTCCACATTTGAGTCTCGCTTTTCACGTCCTATTTCTTTAGACTCATATATTTTTGACACGCCATATCTCTCGCAGGACACAGGATCTACTTCCCTTGAGGTATGCTGCGGCGTGTCACCACCTGGAGAGACACTTCTCATGGACTGCGAGGATTTGGTCGTCGCTAGTACAGAGGATAGCGAGCCATTCTCAGGGAGTATTCGTCACCCTTTTATTATTTTTCCATCTTATGTTGACGATTATCTCTGGGATACATTTATTTTGGGAAATAATTTCTTGCCATGGGCTAATGCACCTCGTCCTTTGCAGGTCACAGGTGGACACCTACGAGGGATGCTTGGAGGTGCATTGCTTGGGTCCATTGGCACACGTGGCACAGCGCTTCTGGTGGAGCCACGGAAGGAGCAGTTAGAGCAGCTACCTGCCCCACTCCAGATCTTGGACCATCCTATGCTCAGGTGTATCCTAATCCAGTAGTGTAAAAATTTACCGCTTTCTAGTTTAGGTTTGAATAATCTCGTCTCCTCTCATTAGCGAGGGGAGCGTATCTAGGGTTTGCTTTTGCATCTTAATAACCCTTCATGTCGTGCCCTTCTATCATTTCACCATCATCCTCTTCTGAGGAGAATGAGCACACTGTCTCTCCTGCATTTTGATTTCTTTCTTTCTTTTTCGATTTTCCCCCTAGCATATCTCTACATCCCCATTGATCATATCATTTTGCTAGCATTGTCATGTTCAGCTTGGGGGAAATCGACTTTTGTGTGCATGTTTTTGCGTGTCGTTGTTGTGTGTCTGTGTCTAGGTGTTCTTTTGTCGTGTTTTATACCTTTTATTTGAGTGTTTCTTTTTCTTTATTTTTTAGTTTCGCTCATGTGTTTTTCGTGTTTTTCATTTTTTGTATCGGTGGGTAACTCCCCCTCGTTTTCATTGCCCTCCCGTATTCACTACTATTGCATTGAGGACAATGCAAGTTTCAGCTTGGGGGAGTCGCACTTCGTGCGTCATTTGTCTCTTTTTCTTTGTTATTTGAGTCGTTTTTCTCCGTGTTTTTCTTTTTTCTTTTTCTTTTCTTCTTTTTATTTCTTTCTCCTAGAGATGAACCCTATGATGAATTGCCACGAAAATCACACGCACACCTTGCACAACTTCGATAATCACATTCACTAACCCTAGGATATCGAGTCCGATTGCATTTCATGCATCGCGGGTCCACTTAGCTTTTTGTGAGTCGTGTGTCGTGACTAGCTTAATATGTGCTTCTACTTTGTGATGTTGTTTTATATGCCCATCCTTGGTTGACCCCGAGATTATCATGCTTCGATTTGAATATGCGGTATTTGCTTCTACTACTGCTTCTATATGCATGCTATATCTATATCGTATGTTTCAATTCGCATGTGTCGGGATTCCACAAACAAGGACTAGGATAACCCATTTAGCCTATGCTCTGATTAGCAAGAAATATCTCCTTGCCCAAGTGTTTAGAATCCGATTTCATTTTTATTTTACTTGGTGCAAATCCCCTCGGCGTGTAACGTTCTCCCACTTGAGAGAGTACACATATGTATAGCCAAAAAACCCAAAAATCCAAAAAAAAGGAGAAAAGAAAAGAAAAGAGAAAAGAAAAAAAATATATGTATAGCCCAAAAATCCAAAAAATACAAATACCCAAAACCCAAAAATTTCAAGTGTGAATATTTTCCTACTTGTCGTGAATAAGGGGAAGGCGAGAATTTGCACCGAGTGTTCTACTCCACATCTTCTCAACCTCCATCATTTTCGAAAACACTTGGCATAGGGGCCTTCTAGCGATTACCTAGGCTATAGTGTGGTGATTTCCTAGTCCTTAGCTGTGGAGTCCCCGATGCATGATACGCTTCTATTCTTATACTCTTCTCATGCATGCTTGAGCTAATATTCACCGCAATTTCAAATTGAATCGATATTTGGGTCTTTCTTTGGGTATGTGTATATGGAGCTTTATTGCACAATGTAGATAGTGAAACCGTTTGCTAGCACACGACCACGCTTACTCGCGCTTCACCGCGTGGGCCCACGGCACTTGTTTGGACTCACATTCCTTGGTTTAGTGTTGTGTTTTGTCGTATGCTTGCTTCGTGTGGCGTGTTTGATTTTGTTGGCCCTTATGGGCGATCTAGGATATAGAGTTCTCTTTTTCTCTCCTTCTCTCTATTTTCTCCCTCTGAGCTCCTACTCTCACTCGTCTTCCTCGAGGACGAGGAAGAGTTCAGCTTGGGGGATTTTGACGTGCGTTTATATTTCATATATTTGCGCACGTTTTCTTCCGTGTTTCTCCGTATTTTCCGCCGTCTTTTATTCGTTTTCTCGTGTCTTCTTGTATTTTCTTGTTTTCATTCACTTTTTCGTGTTTTTGGTATTTTGCAGGAATTTCTAGCATTTTGGACATAAAAACGACGATATCACAAGTCCCCGGCGCAACGGGAGGAGTCACGCGTGACCCAGGGGGTCAAACGACGATGATTGCATCATTCAGCCCCTCACCCGATCGGTTGAACAAAGTCAACCGATCGGGTGATGCACGCGTGCACCACCCGGTCTCAGCTAGAGCTCAAGCGGATGTCACCCGACCGGTTCTCAGGCTGGTTCATTGCGGCCATTTCTCTGTCTTTTCGAGCCAAATGCCAACCGATCGGGTGACTCTCACCCGATCGGTTCATCTGTAGCTGATTCTGAGGAGCTAAGACACGGGCATCCAACCGACCTCTTCACCCGATGGCGCCATGATCCAACCGGTCACCCCAAGAACTCAACCGACCGGTTCATCTGACCGGATGAAGCTCCGCCGTTTTCTGTTTATTATTTGTAACAGATCACTCGATCAGTTGACTTGTCAACCGATCGGGTGGCGTTTTTCCTGTGGTTTTGGACCCGATCAGTTAGGGCTCAGAATGGGGGCTATAAATACCCAATGCTGGCCGACTTTTAAGGCATCTTCTTCTAGTTTCTTCTTCAGTTTTCTAGGGCTTTTTGCCCCTTTCTCTTGTTAGTCTAGGGTTAGTTTAAATTAGGTTTTCTCTTTCAATAAGTCTTGTATTGGATTGACGATTCACTCAAGATAAGTATTTTCTTCTCTTTTGCTCCATTGTTTTGTATTGTGTTTATTTTGCTTGATGGTGAAAGTTTATATGTCTTTTGTGTTGTTTGTTTATATGTTATTCACCATTGAGTAGTTTTGATGAACCCTAATACGGGTTAGGGTAGGATTGATGCTTGGAAATTTACATTAGACTTGGTTGCATGGCACGTGTTCGATGAAATGCGTCAATGGGGATTTCTAGCAATCTGGGTCCAATTCGTATGGCAACACACTAGATGTGTTGGGGATTGGGGTCCGGTGCTTGTCCTGTCAAGATCCACTTCGATGTATTGCTAGAAATCACATTTGACCTATTTGGCCATTAGGGTTACGCGGGGGTGTTTCATTGTCATTGGCGGGAGAAAGACCGCCTCTGACCGTCGGGCCAAGGGGGAATAAACTTGGCGGTTGACTCCCTAGCCCTAGCTCACGCCCCGAGCGTTGACATCGAGTCCTCGCGTGCGGGAGCGGCTTGGACGAAGTGTTGGGTGATATCATTGTGGCCTTAATGCTCCCGAATGTGGAAGGTGTTAATGGACATGGAAATGCCCACCTTCCGGAACCGGGTAGGCCTAGCGTGCTTGGCACCAATCGGAATATCGGGCCATGGATGCTAGGTACCACCTTTTGGGGCAATGTCTCACCCTGGGTCAAGTCAAATGCCAAGTGTCATGAATGCTCTAGCCCGTGTTAGCGGGGATTCATTTCGTGTCTTTTTCATTTATTCACTTTATTTCTACACTTCACCCATATCATCCGCGTAGCTAGCACACAACCTAGGCGAGGCTAGTAGCCACTCAAGCCATCCACCTCCCTGAGTTCGATAAACCCGCACCCTACACTAACCGTGCACTTGCGGTAAAACGACACCGCGCCCATACCGTAAACGGGGCGCCGGTCAGTCAACCGCCAAGTTTATTCCCCCTTGGCCCAACGGTCAAAGGCGGTCTTTTTCCCGCCGATGACAATAAGACACCCCGCGTAACCGTTAGATTCCTAATCCCTATCGATTTCCTAGTCCTATGGACGCATCGGGAAGAGCCCACGAAGGGGTTTCCGCCAAAATCCCAGATTTGGGAACTACTCGCACATATTTAGTAAAAAGCGATCTAAACAGAAATCGACCGTAAAAATCATGATCAGACAATAGAAATGCAATGGTAGTAAAGCAATTAAGATAATACTAAAGTTTGACAAAGATCTAAAAACTTACAAAAACTGGGAAATTACAGCCCTCACAAAATGAAGAAAACAACAAAAAATGGAAAACCTAGGGTTTTATATATATGAAAAGATATCACCCGATCGGTTGACAAGTCAACCGATCGGGTGACCTGCTTCAAACTTTTACAGTGCAATGCGGGACTTCACCCGGTTATCTTTACCCGGTCGATTGACATATGAATGTGACCGGTTGGATCTTGGTGCCGTCGGGTGAGGAGGTCGGTTGAGCTGACCTTGGCTTTTGAGATTCAGCTACAGGTGAACCGATCGGGTGAAGGTCACCCGATCGGTTGGCAATCAGCTTCGATTTCCAGAGAGTTTGGGCTTTTGACCCGGTCACTGAACCGACCGAGTGACTTCTTGTGAGCTCCAAGCTGCGTCCGGGTGGTGCACGCGTGCATCACCCGATCGGTTGAAGATGACAAACTGACCGGGTGAGGGGCTGAAAGATGATATCATCGTCGTTTGAACCCCTGGATCACGCGTGACTCCTCCCGTTGCTCTGGGGACTTGCGATATCGTCGTTTTATGTCCCTTATGCCAGTAAACTCCTGCAAAATACGGAAAACACGGAAAAGTGAAAGAAAACAAAGAGAAAGAGAGAAAAAGAAAACTCTATATCCTAGATCTCCCGTCATGGCCAACAAAATCAAAAACGACACACCAAGCAAGCTAACACCAAATCACATCACTAAACCAAGGAATACGAGTCCAGACAAGTGCCGTGGGCCCACGCGGTGAAGCGCGAGTGAGTGTGGTCGTGTGCTAGCAGATGGTGTCACTATCTACGATGTGCGATAAAGCTCGATATAGACAAATCCAGGAAATGACCCAAATATCGATTCGAATTGAATAAAGCGGTGAATATATAGTTCAAGCATGCATGAGAATAGAGAAAGAATCGAAACATATCATGCGTCAGGGGCTCCATAACTAGGGTGAAGGAAATCACCACACTAAAGCCTAGATAATAGCTAAAAAGTTCCTAAGCCAAGTGTTTTCGAAACCGATGGGGGTTGAGATGATGTGGAGTAGAACACTCGGTGCAAATTCTCGCCTTCCCTTTATTCTCGGCAAGTAGGAAAAGATATACATACGGGAATTTTTTTGGGTTTTGGGTATTTGTATATTTTTTTGAATTTTTGGCTATACAATTTTTTTCTTTCTTTTCTTTTCTATTCTTTTTGGGTTTTTCTTTTCTTTTCTCCTTTTTTTGGATTTTTGGGTTTTTTTGGCTATACACATGTGTACTCTCCCAATTGGGAGAACGGTACACGACGAGGGGATTTGCACCAAGTAAAACAAAAAATAAATTGGAATCTAAACACTTGGGCAAAGGAAACTATTCTCGCTAATTAGAGCATGGGCTAAATGGGTTATCCTAGTCCTTAATTGTGGAATACCGACACATGCGAAATGAAGTACACGATATATATAAAGCATGCAGAAGTAGACATGAGAAATAAATACCGCATATTCAAATCGAATCATGATAATCTAGGGGTCATTCCTGGACAGGTATATAAAGTAAAATCACAAAGGAGAAGCACACCAAACAGCTAGGCACGACACACGACTCACAAAAAGCTAAGTGTACCCACAATGCGTGAAATGCAGGGGACTCAATATCCTAGGGTTAGTGAGTGTGATTATCGATGCTATGCTAGGTGTGTGTGATTTTGTGGCAATTCATCATAGGGTTCATCTCAAGGAGAAAGAGATAAAAAGAAGAAAAGAAAAATTTAAAACACGATGAAAACGACACAAAAACGAAAAAGAAAGACTCAAATGACGCATAAAGTGCGACTCCCCCGAGCTGAAGCTTGCATTGCCCTCAATGCAATAAGAGTGAGTACAGGAGGGCAATGAAAGTGGGGGGGGAGAATACGCACTGACACAAAAAAGAAATGAAAAACATGGAAAACACAGATACAAAACTGAAAATAAAGGGAAAATCACATCACACGACATAAAAATAGAAAAAGAAAGAAAGAAAATGATATGACACGACAAATGAAACAAGCACACACACAAAGAAAACAAAACACGACAACACAGTAAAATAGACTTCCCCCAAGCTAGACATGACAATGCTAGCAATGAGATATGATCGTGAAAGTGCAGAGATATGCAAGGGGGAGGTCAAATAAAAGAAAAGAAAGGAAATAGAAATAAAAAGAAAGCGATTCGACGCGTGAATGGGTCCTCCCCCTAGCAGTGGTAAAGCAGGGCCCCACAAAGACAAATGGGCACTAAAAATAGGGGGGACAAAAGCGGGATGGGAAAATATCAAGCAGAGGCACCACCCTCTGGGGGTGGTGATGGGGGCCTGTGCTGGGGACCAGGAGTGGTGGGGGTGGAATATGAAGCTCGGAGACATCGGGTGGGTCAGTGCGAATGTGGCGAATGAAGCTTTGAAGAAAGGGCAGGTATCGGTCGACGGACTCCTGAGTTGCCCGTTCACCATGTCCAGCTACGAGGAGCATGGCCATGAACCGGTCGGATTGGTCGTCGTCCTGGAATGACACCCCGAATTCGGTATCACCGATGTAAGCGGGGGAAGTGGTGCGTGGGGTGGTAGATGAATTGGTGGTGGTGGATTGAGCGTGGGGTTGTGTGCGACGAGCGCGACAGGTGGGCCTAGGGTTGGAAGAGCTGGCGTCAGTGGGCCTAGCACGGCGAGGAGGCATTGTGCAGGAGTCTTGTGTGTGTGAGTGTATGCAAAAGATGATGTATACACACAAACACGGCCAATGAGCAAAATGAAATATTTAGGGTAAAATTAAAATTGAGCTAAGGAGCGAGTTTACCCAAATGAGATGAAGATCGTTGCTCGTAGACGCCCCAATGCTACTCAACAGGAGCACGTGTGAAGCCGCGGCAATCCTTTCAGCAAGTTTCGAAAGTGGAGGAGAATGGGTGAAAGTTAGGGTTTTGTGTGCGGGAGAAATCGAGGAGGATGGGGGAAAATCGATGGAGACATGGATAGGGAGAGGGGGGAGATCGATTGGGGTTGATTTAGGGGTAGAACGAGGTCAGGCGCAAGAGGGGGAGTCGAAATGTCGATCTGGAATTCGAAATCGGGCGAGGGCGGATCGAACGGGCGGGGGGCAGCCATTTATAGGGATTTAAGTCGAACCGGTCGGGTGAGTTATCATCCGATCGGTTGACTTAGTGGTCGAAAATTTTGGCTGAAGGGTTGCTACAGGTGAACCGATCGAGTGAAGGTCACCCGATCGGTTGACCGCTCCACACATTTTCCCGAGAATTCAGAGTGTTCACCCGGTCCCTCAACCGGTCTCGCTTCTTGTCACCCGATCGGTTGACAAATTCTGAAATTTTCCCGAGAGTTTACCCCAGGTCACCCGGTCTGCCAACCGGTCTCTTCTTTCCTCACCCGGTCGGTTCATTTAGTGGCAGGCACGACCGTTAGCTGATACATCCCAACCGATTGGTTGAGTTATCAACCGATCGGTTGGGGCCTTGTT
Organism: Scilla litardierei; assembly: GCA_030789695.1. NCBI lineage: Eukaryota > Viridiplantae > Streptophyta > Magnoliopsida > Asparagales > Asparagaceae > Scilla > Scilla litardierei. The sequence goes on along the minus strand of CM061130.1, from coordinate 946,380 downwards.
TTCTGCAAAAACCGACAAATCGCCTAAGTTCCATAACGGAAGTTCTTGCGGCTGGATTTATTTATAAAAATAGATAAAATAAAGTTAAAAATAATCCTAAAAATTGAAACAAAAGTTTAGAGCATGGGTTGCCTCCCATGAAGTGCTTTTGTTTAACGTCGTTTAGCTCGACGCCCGTTGATGATGTTCATGGTGGGTGATACGGGTGATGCCCAAAATCCGGCATCTCTTCAACTCCAGAGCTTGTGGCTATTGGTGTAGTCGGTGGCTGTAAGAAGATTTGCTCAACTACCCTCCCTTTGTCGACAGGATCCAGGGGCTTCTCCCTCAAATTGGCGTCTACCGCCATCTTTTTTAGGATTCGGACCTCATCACCGGTGAGGTCCATGGGTTCTTTCCCTTTTCTCCTCATAGGAGGAGCCTTAGGGAATCCGGGAGGGGTCACACGTCGCGCGACCGCCTCATTAGCAACTTCATTCTTTGGAGAGCCAACTTGCTGTTTGATATGGACGACATGAATATACCCATGAGGGGATGTATGAGGGTATACAGACCTCAGATGTCGCGTGCACGAAAGCGTGCACGAAGGGAACCTTTTCTCGTGTGAAAAGGACCACTCGATAAGTGGAAAAAGCCACTCGATAAGTGGAAAAAGCCACTTTATAAGTGCATAAAGGCACTTGATAAGTGAATGAAGAAGAGGATAAATGAATGTGCTAATATAGGCTAATAAGCTTATATTTAGTTATTTCCTACAATAACTACCCCTAAAGCCTATAAATAGGACACAAGGGTAAGGCATTCATACTACACTTTCCATGCCATAAGTTTACAAAAGGCATCTTATGTTCTTTTTCTCCCTTCCATTAAAATCCTCTTCTAAATAAAGATTTAGGCGGTGAAACTCTGCTTCGATCCTCAGTGACGAAGTACCGACCATTGTGGCGAATCCGAGGGCAAAGTTTTGAGACTACGGTGCCGCGTATGCAAGCTTAAGTCTCTACTTTATTATTCGATCCTAATGTCGTTGTTTTGACAGGATCCTACATTGGTATCAGAGCTATACGGGTTCGCCCCGGTCAAACCGTCGCTCCGTCGAACTGATGAACGAGGCATTGTCTTTTTCACGAATGGGTATCCTACCATTATGGATATGGTAGAAACGCTTCGTGACGGAGAGAACGCTGCGGTTGTTCTTTTCATGTTAGGGTCTTCTGTCATTAAGGATATGGTAGGAACTCTCCGTGATGGGAAGAACCGACCGTTAATATCGCCAAGCTCGCACTCTTCATGGATGCTGAGTCCCCATTCAATTGAGAATGTGTGCTCTCTTCATGTGGAGCGTGTAGTTTGCGAACTTTAGAGTATGTTATTTTTCATTTTTTGGCACACGGCCATTAGAGAATAACTACTTTCTCGACGAACGGGCGCTTCATCGAAGAAGACGATGGTGGTTATTCTCAACGGAGAAGATGACAATTTTGGAGCATGAAGGCAATGCATCCCCCCTCCCCATACGGAGGGGGTTGGCTACGGCCAATAACAACCACGGCCACCCCTCCGGTGGGGGTGTGCGACCAACCCTATGCAAGGGGGTGGCCGGCGATGGCCATATGGGCCAATGCAGGCCAAGGCCAAAGGGCCATAGCCAGGCCGGCACTGGCCGGCCACGGCCAGGCCGGCACTGGCCGGCCACGACCGGGGCCAGGGGGCCCTGGCCGGGGCCAGGGCCAGGCCTAGCCGAGGCCAGGCCAGGGCTAGGAGGCCCTGGCCGGCTTCGGCCAGAGCCAGGGGCCGGCCAGGCCGGCCCTGGCAGGGGCCAGGGCTGGCGCCCTGGCCTCTTCCAGGGCCGACCGTCCCTGGCAGAGGCCAGGGCCAGGCCGGCTGGCCTGGCCGCCCCTGGCAGAGGCCAGGGCCGGCCGGCCTGGCCGCCCCTGGCAGAGGCCAGGGCCGGCCGGCCTGGCCGCCCCTGGCAGAGGCCAGGGCCGGCGCCCTGGCCTCAGGCCAGGGCCTGGTCGGCCCTGGCATAGGCCAGGGCCAGACACTGGCCGGCCCTGGCCGGCCTCGGCCAGGGCAGAGGCCCTGGCCGGGGGGGCAGGGCCCCTGGCCGGCCAGGGCAGAGGCCTTGGCCGACCAGTGAGGGACTTTTGGCCGGCATTGGCCGGTCTCGGCCAGTGCCGAGCCCCGGTTGACCCTGTTTTTTTTGGGGGAGGGGGGCTTGCATGAATGTGACATGCATGGCTAGCCCATACGAGGCCGATGGCAGTCATCTGCGGAAAAATTCTACTATAGGGGGGGAATCGCCTGGATCCATATGGGAGCTGACGACAACGGCTTGCAGAAAAATCCCCAAGGGGGGATCCGGCCTTGTCACGACTACGGCTCATCCCGGCAAATGGCCAGGGATTACCATATATTTCGCTAGTATCATAAGGGTACTAATTTGAAATATTTTTTTGCTTTTATAAAATACGTTTTCAAAAACACTTTTCCGCTGCGAAGTACTATAAGAGTACTATCGTTTGATAAGTGAGGGGGAAATATTGAAAGTTGTTCTAGATGGTGATTGGAATCTTAGAAATCTTTCCGATTCTAGAGCAACTTCTTCAATATTTTTCGAAAGTAACTTATCAAATGTACTGATATCATTCCAAGTGGGATATTCCAAGTGGGAGTGATATCTATTTTAAGAATTTTTAATGCAATGTTTTTGATCAAACCTTCGGTTTTGTGTCTTTCGCAGCATTTTAAAAGTAAAATGTCTTCCGCTTCAAAGAATATCGTCGCTGAGTTAAACAGAGGTGAAAAACTCAACGGCGATAATTACAAACTATGGTTCATCAAGATACAATACGTTCTAGAGGAGCAAGAAGTGCTCGAAACTCTAAAGAACGTAATGATTGAACCCGAGTTGGGCACTACGGCCCAACACAGACGAGACAAGGAAGCTTTTGATGCTTGGTCTCGGAAGAACAAGATAGCTCGCATTACGTTATTGAGCAGTATGGCCGATGACATAATGCGCATCTTCTGAGAGCATGACTTAGCCATGGACATATGGTCCAAGCTTGAGGAGAAGTTTGGTGGCACATCGGTGTCCAAACTTCGTTCTTTAACTATAAGATTTGATTCATACAAAAAACGTCCAGATCATTCCATGGGGAAACATCTGCGACATATGGCGAATCTAATCTCAGAGTTAAAGGATGCAGGTCATGTGCTCACAGATGAGCAACAAATCCAAGCAGTCATATGTTCCCTACCAAATAGGTGGGACCAAATGAAGATGCATCTCACTCATAATGAGAGCATCAAGACCTTCAGTGATGTTTCCAAGCACCTCGAGTTAGAGGAAGAGCGGCTTGCGGCTGCCAAGCCAAGTGCAGAAGTGCACATGGTTGCTAGTTCCTCACACGGGGGAAAGAAACGGAAAGATCGTTCGAAGTCTACTAATGAACGTAATAAGCAACCAGAGTCTACCAAGAAACCCAAACATAAGGGTGGGCACAAGAAATGGCACAAGAAGAAAGACTTGAAGAGGATCAAGTGCTTCAAGTGCAACAAGTTAGGTCACTACGCCCGTTCTTGTACGGATGAAGGTGACAAGGTAACTTGTAATGATAGTTACATATGTGTTTCTAGTTCAATATTTCTTGTGGAATCTAATCCATTTTGGATAATTGATTCAGGTGCCACCGACCACATAGCAAGGGACAGACGGTCCTTCGTGGAGTATCACCGGATACCCCAAGGAACAAAGTGGATCTATGTAGGAAACAACACACGTGTTGAAGTGAAAGGCATTGGGACTTGCAAGCTAGTCTTGGACAACAGCCGCACTATCTTACTACATGATGTCCTTTTCGCTCCAGATATTCGAAGGAATATTATATCTGTGGTCGTGTTAATGGGTCTTGGTTATAGCTGGTTTTTTCATGATTGTAAAGTGGACTTGTTTTGTAATAATTCCTTAATTGGTACTGGGTATGTTTTCAAAGGATTTATTGTATTAAATACAATGTATGCCTCTTCATTTTGTAATGAAAATTTCTTTGTTACAAATTCTTCGACTTATGAGTCTGATATAATTTGTTGGCATGCAAGGCTTGGTCACATTGGACCAACACGAATGGATAGACTTGCCAAACGTGGCATTCTTTCCAATGTTTCAAAGGTTGAAATGTCAACCTGCGAACATTACCTTGTAGGGAAATCTTATCGCAAGCCGTTTGGAACCGGCACAAGGGCCGAGGTTCCATTACAGCTCATCCATTCGGACATATGTGGTCTGATGAATGTCAAGACAAGACGCGGGAAGTCCTATTTCATCATTTTTATTGATGACTTCACCCGATTCGGACATATCTATTTGATATGCCACAAAAGTGAAGCATTAACCTGCTTTAAAAACTATATGAGTTTAGTGGAAAATCAATTAGATCGCAAGATTAAGGTCTTGCGAACCGATAGGGGCGATGAATATCAAGCAGCAAGTTTTAAGGAACTTTGTGATGAAAAGGGCATAGTTCACCAGGTAACTATGCCTTATACTCCTCAACAAAATGGTGTTGCAGAAAGGAGAAATAGGACTTTAATGGAAATGGTCCATTCAATGATGGCGCAAGCTAACTTGCCAATCACTTTTTGGGGTGATGCATTATTGACGGCCACTTTCATTTTAAACCGCGTACCCTCGAAATCAGTTAGCTCCACTCCTTATGAGTTGTGGAACCTGAGGTCTCCTGACTTAAACATTTTAAAACCTTGGGGATGTGCATCCTACGCACATATTTCCTCCCATAAGTATGGCAAACTTGGGCCACGGGGAAGGAAATATATCTTTATACGATACGCAGAAAACTCCAAAGGTTATGTTTTCATTAGTCAGGAAGACAATGGAGGTCTAATTGAATTTGAGTCGAGGGATGTCACTTTCTTGGAAACGAGTTTCCAAAACAGGGCGAGATAAGTCAGGACTTATCTCTATTTGAGATTAATGATCAAGATGGATTTCCTCATTCGAGTGGGAGAATTCTTGCTGAAAATGAAAATACGTTTCGACCTTCACCAATGGATGATACGAATGATGCTAATCCGATTCCATACGGGAATAATGATCCAAGTGGAAGAATTTCTAACGACATTCCAAGTGGGAGTGATATTAGAATTGATCTAAATTCGAGTCAACAAGGACTTGAAGAATCTCAAATACGACGTAGTGGTCGTACAAGGTTGGCTCCTCTAAGATTTGAGGATGAATTTCCGCAAACCTTTATGACTTTACTACAAGATGATGACGAGCCTGCTACTTTCAAACAGGCCGTATCATGCCCTGCGAAAGACAAATGGATGGAAGCGATGAAGGAAGAGTTGGAATCCATGAAAGTTAACCAAGTCTGGGATTTAGTTGACTTACCCAGAGGACGTAGAGCTATTGGGAACAAATGGGTTCTCAAGATCAAGCATAAGGCTGATGGCTCTATAGACAGATATAAAGCTCGCCTTGTCGTGAAAGGTTTTACGCAACAGGAAGGGATAGACTACGAAGAGACCTTCTCACCTGTTGTTCGTTTTACCTCGATTCACCTAATTCTGGCTATGGTAGCTTGCTTAGACCTCGAATTACATCAGATGGATGTAAAGACTGCCTTTCTCAATGGAGAATTGGACGATGAGATCTATATGGAACAACCAACAGGGTTTGTAAAAGAAGGAAACGAACATAAGGTTTGTAAACTTCGTAAGTCCATATATGGTCTTAAACAATCCTCGAGGCAATGGTATATACGATTTCAAGAGGTTGTCTTATCAAATGGTTTTTTCATGCTTGATGAAGATAACTGTGTATATATCAAGAGGATTAAGAGCAAGTACGTTATTATGTCTCTATATGTAGATGACATTTTAATAGCCGGAAATGACAAGGGCTTTGTGATGGATATCAAGGCTTGGTTTTCATCATTTTTTGAGATGAAATACATGGGAGAAGCCGCATATATCCTTGGAGTTAAGATTTCAAGGAATCGTTCGAAGAAACTTCTTTCTCTTTCACAAGAGACTTACATAAAGAAGGTTCTAGAACGTTTTAATATGCATGACTGTAAGTCCATTGATACTCCTATAAGCAAATGCGATAATTTATGTCTGAAATCATGTCCAAAGAACCAAAAGGAAAAGGAAATTATGGAAAAAGTTCCATATTCCAGTGCAGTTGGTAGTCTTATGTACGCTATGATGTGTACAAGACCGGACATCTGTTTTACCGTTGGAATGGTAAGTCGTTACCAATCCAACCCAGGGCAAGTACACTGGAAAGCAGTTAAGAGGATAATGCGGTATCTTAAGGGAACTGTAGACTATGATTTATGCTATCAAGGAGATACCTTGAGGCTTGAAGGCCACACTGATGCTGATTGGGCGGGTGATCTCGATGAGCGACGATCGACCTCAGGATATGTTTTTCCACTCGGATCTGGTGCTATATCCTGGAGTAGCAAGAAACAATCCTGCATCACACTTTCAACCATGGAAGCCGAGTTTGTAGCATTTAGCATGGCAGTCCAAGAGGCTGTTTGGCTTAGGAAATTCTTAGACAGGCTAATTGATGTAAGTGACTCAGGTGCTGTTCCCATACACAGTGACAGTCAAGCATCTATAGCCTATGTCGAAGATCCAAAATTCCATTGTAAGACCAAACACATTGATATCCGCTACAAATTTGCAAAAGACTATGACAAGACCAAGAAAGTAGACATAAGGTACATATCTACGTATGAGATGATAGCGGATCCGCTTACGAAGGCGATCCCCAGAGATGTGTTTTACAAACACTTATCTTCTCAAGGATTGCGTAAGAGCTGAGTTGTACCAATGTAAATTTCCATGTCTGTAAAGGATCAAATTTAATAAAAGAATAAGTTCTTTTCAACATTGCATGACTTTCTTGAAAATGTTTGTGTACATGTTTAAATCTCAGCTGGTTTTTTAGTATGTCGGACAGATTGAGGTTGGCTCTCTCACATGAGCAACCGCCTTTATTATATCAGACGGGTAAAATAAAGATGAGACCTGTTTAAAGTCAAAATCGTCAGACGGACGATTTAGAGTCATGACTTAAACAAAATGGTCGTATGAAAGATCTGCATCATATGGATGCTTTCAAAAGATCTAAGAGGATTTTTGAAATCATATCTGTCTTATGCGGGATGTGGGTCCAGAAGATTATTTGAGTAGTAAAAGGGACTCAAAGTCAGACATTGTGGTGTCTAGTTATCATCCTTACAACATCATTAAGACATACGCTCCCTGGGAAAGGAGTGATGTTGTAATACGTATTCATACTACGTATGCATTTTGACCCTTGGGTTAGAATAGTAATTGTGTTTACTAATTACTATTATGTGAGACCCAAAGACCACATGGGTCTTAACTCATTACCCTTATGGACTCTAATTGGTTCCTTTTAGATTTGACTGGGTGATTGCTATTTTAGCATGTTGCTTATGGACTATGGTCAATTCGGTTCGGCGGGGCATGTTAGAAAAGCAAGTCAAGTCAAGATCGAAAGGATCGCAAGAAGAGGAAGATTAATTTCATATTCACATTTGGACTTTAGAGATTCAAAGCTGGCCAGCCAATTATAATCCAGATGGGATTCAATTGTTGAATATAAAGTATAAGAAATGTGAAGAGATAATCTAGGGTAAAGCATGCGTTGATCTACTCAACTTTGCACCTCGAGGAGTGTTGTGTATCTCTAACAAGTGCACAACAGCGGACTCTATGCGCATGACGGTCACACGGCCTATTTCTCGATATGATAAACAGAAGAGTTAAAGGAAAGATGTTTCCTTACAATCCCCTCAAGTGTGAGTGGGAGATGTTGGATATGGATGACATGAATACACCCATGAGGGGATGTATAAGGGTATACGGACCTCAGATGTCGTGTGCATGAAAGCGTGCATGAAGGGAACCTTTTCTCGTGTGAAAAGGACCACTCGATAAGTGGAAAAAGCCACTCGATAAGTGGAAAAAGTCACTTTATTAGTGCATAAAGGCACTTGATAAGTGAATGAAGAAGAGGATAAATGAATGTGCTAATATAGGCTAATAAGCTTATATTTAGTTATTTCCTACAATAACTACCCCTAAAGCCTATAAATAGGACCCAAGGGTAAGGCATTCATACTACACTTTCCATGCCATAAGTTTGCAAAAGGCATCTTATGTTCGTCTTCTCCCTTCCATTAAAATCCTCTTCTAAATAGAGATTTAGGCGGTGAAACTCTGCTTCGATCCTCCGTGATGAAGTACCGACCGTTGTGGCGAATCCGAGGGCAAAGTTTCGAGACTACGGTGCTGCGTACGCAAGCGTAAGTCTCTACTTTATTATTCGATCCTAATGTCGTTGTTTTGACAGGATCCTACACTTGCTCTCCAAGGTCCCCCAAGCTATCGGGGGGATTCCTCGAGAGTGCTTCCCAGACACTTGTTTCAACAGCTCTATCTTCTTCGTTCTCCAGCATACTGATACTAGGATCATCCGGGGGGTTTGGGTGCTTCATCGACAAGCCTAAGTCAAATTCGACTCTTTCTTGGCCGACATTGAGGGAAAGCTTCCCATTCTTCACGTCTATCAAAACTCCGGTGGCTGCCATAAAGGGCCGTCCCAGGATAATAGGAGTGTGCTTGTCTTCCGGCATGTCCATCACCACAAAATCAACCGGTACTTGTACTCCTCTCACATCGACGGGGAGGTCGTCCACTACTCCCACCGGGTACTTGACTGAACGGTCAGCAAGTTGTAATGGCATGCCGGTGGGCTCTAAGTCTCCCATCCCTATTCTCTTGTACAGCGATAGGGGCATTAAGCTGATGCTCGCTCCTAGATCGACGAGCGCACTCTGGATTTGCACTTCCCCAATAGAGCAAGGGATGAAAAAACTTCCTGGGTCCTTGAGCTTGGGCGGATTTGCGCGTTGAATGAGGGCGCTGCACTCCGCCGTTAACACGACCTTCTCTTTTCTGGATCCCAGTGTCACCAAGTCTTTCAGAAATTTGGCATATGAGGGAATTGTCTCGATGGCCTCGAGGAATGGGATTTGTAAGCTCAGATCTTTCACCATGGCAAAGAATTTGTCATACTTCTCATCAATTTTGGCTCGGGCAAGTCGTTGTGGAAAAGGCACAACGGGCTTGAATACTCTTAGGTTCCCTTCCTCGTCCTTTTTCTTCTCCTCTCTATGAACTCCCTCCGGAGCAGTTGGCTTGGGCGACGAAGCACCGTCGTCATTTAATTTCTCAATTGGTCGTTCCACGACCAACGGTGCTTCCGGTCCTTTGGGGGGCATTCTCGTGGGTATTTGCGTTCCGCTCCTCAAGACGATGGCGGACACGTTCTCATGCTCATGCGTGAGCGCCAAGGTCCGATTTACACCCATCGGGTTCACCTCTGGCTGTGGCGGTAATAAATTCTATGGTCTCTAAAGGTTCGCCACTTGCAACCCCAGCTGGGTCACCTGATCAGTGAGGACTCTTTGTCCCATCTCCAGCTTCAGATTTATCTTCTCCTGGTTGGCGATGTATTGAGTCAAGAGGGACTCAACCGGAGAGATGGCCCTCTACTGGCCGTATTGCTGCTGGGTGGGCTGTTGATTCCTAGGAGCATACTGTTGATACTGTTGTGGAGGTTGTTGCTGCTAAAATTGCTGCTGCTGAAACTTCTGCTGAGGCCTAGCCAGCTGATATATCTGCTGTTGTTGCTGAGCCAGCTGTTGATAAGGCGCTCGGTAGCTAAGGTTGGGATGATTTCGGTTGTTGGGAGAGTAGGCCGGGTTGGAGTTGGTTCGTGGTGGAAAAGGCGCATTTCCTGTAGGATTGTAAAATAATGCGCTCGCCTGATCCAACGGCGGTGAGATGTCACCACCGCCGAACTCTCCAAAAACTTCGGACTCCACCGCAGCAATCTGTTGTGAACCGGCGCCACCGGCGCCTACCATCAATGCGGAGATCTGGGTCGACAGCAAGTCAAACTTGCTTGATAATTTGTCGACGTCTTCGACTCTATGGATGCCTCCAGATCTAGGTGTGTCTCTCTCGTCACACCACCGTTCATTGTTGGATGCCATATTTTCGAGAATCTGTCCGGCATCTTCTTCGCTCCTTGACATAAAGGACCCCCCAGTCGCGGCATCCATGGAAGATTTTAAATCGTCCCTCAACCCATTATAGAACAGATTTATGATCTGCCACTTGGGGAGCTCATGGTGGGGACATCTTCTCTGCATCTCCTTATATCTCGTCCAAGCTTCATGCAAGGACTCGTGGCTGGCCTTGGAGAAGGAGGAGATCTCACTCCTCAGCTTCATGGTCTTCCTCGGGGGAAAGAACTTCGTCAGGAAAGCATTTGCGAGCTTCTCCCAAGTGTTGAATGTATTCGTGTCCTTCCCCCTAAGCCACAGCTTGGCCTTATCTCGCAAGGAGAAGGGGAACAGCTTCAGTCGGATCACCTTAGTTGTGACACCGTTTATCCGGAAGGTGTCACATTTCCCCAGGAAGGAGTCTAAATGCTCAATCGGGCTCTCCATGGGTGCACCCAAAAATTGATCCTGCTGGATCCACGTCACCAAAGATGGCTTAAGCTCGAAGCTTTGGGCCGTAATAGCTGGAGGAAGGATGGTGGAGGTGGACTCGATGGAAGGCATCAAGTACTCCAGCAGGGACTTGTGAGGCGGGGTGTTCTCCCCCATGGCTTCGGGATCCTCTCTTCTTCGCTTCTCGACGGCCAAACGCCTTAGGGTGGCATTTATCTCTAGGTCAACGGGGATCAAGTCGTCTAGACTTCTTGAACTCATGCGCATGAAAAACAACAAACACCCGTGAAGCGAAAAGTGGGAAAGAAACAGATAAGATAAGAAATAAAAATAAAAATAAAAATAAAAATAAGAAAATAAAAACGAAAAAGAAGAATGCGAAAATTATCGCGAGGTAGGGATGAGAGCTAGACACAAGGGTTCATGAAATCCAAAAATAACAAGCACGTTGCCTCCCCGGCAACGGTGCCATAAAGCTTGGCATCCCCCGCTAGTACGTGCTAGATGTAACGACTAGTTTTTCTATATTAGTGTTATCGATATAATATATATGTCTTGGTGGATTTTCTCCTTACGTGTGATTTCCGTCTCCGTAGCTTTCGCTTTCGTTTGTTTCGTTGTGATTTTCTAGCTTCTTCCTTAGATCGTTGAGCCTGGAGTAATTCACACATGACGTGCTTCATATCGCTCATATCTTAGAGTTAGTTAGAGCTTAGGAGCCATAGGAATCCTTCCCGGAGCTTCGCGCTCCATATCGAGACTTTTCGTGCATGTTAGTTGGTTCAAGAAGGGGAACCAACCGACTAGATTCCAATCTAGTCGGCCAGGAACTCTTCTGGAACCGACTAGTTCATTAAATCAACTATTAATTTTACCTAAGTTACTGTTTATCGTTAGTCGGTCCATGAACACTCACCGACCGACTAGGTCTCAAACTAGTCGGTCGACGGGCCTTCACAGACCGACTAATTCACTTCCCAGATTTCTTCCTTCTTTCGCTGTTTGATTTTAGTCGGTCATAGTTGAACGACCGACCGACTAGTTCCCAAACTAGTCGGTCAGCCACCCTTCGTTGACCGACTAAATCACCCAGAAACCCTAGGTTTGCCCTAGCCTCCGCAGTTTTCCTATAAATAGCTCCCGAACGTTTTCTTTCTTTCTTTCACTTCCCTTGGCCATTCTCCTTCCCCTTTTGATCCCTGATCTTTCCCAACCTTCCTCAACCCTTCCTCCTTCCTCAAAGAGCCCCTCTCGCCCTCATTAGCGCCGGCCACCTCCCCATATGCCGTCGGCAAACCCCAAAAATCCCCCAAATCCCACTTCTCCAGATTTCCTCGCCGTTTCCAGATCTGAGCCATAGTTCTCCGGATCGTTCTTCCGTCGCCGTGCTTGCTCGGCATCGATCTTCTGCTTCTATACGGTAGTGTTCGATCCTTAATATTCTCATAACCCTCATTGTGATTTTATTGAAACCCTAATAAAAATGGATATTAGACGTCGTAGGATTCGATTATAAAACTAGTTTGGATATTGTTCTGATGTTGTTTTGCCATGGCAGCGATCCCATCCCCGTAGGTTACCATTTTGTGACGTGCCTCGTTGATCGTCATCCTTGGTGCCAGGCAAGTGAAACCTGCCACTTAGGGTTTTAGGCCATGTTTTAGGCCATTTGCTTGTTGTAGGCGTAAAAGAGACTAGGCGACGAAATGATACTCGCCTAGGCGCAAATTTCAGGACCTAGCTTGACAAGGAAGCTTGATCCGACTACTTTTAATTATTGGCACTTGTCATCCATGCATCTTATCTGCCATGTTTAATTCAATTAACGGTACGCGAATTATCTGTACATGTCATGCTATCCATGTTGAATGTTGCATTCGTAGCACACGCTACATTACTTGTACAACTTGATTCGGCTAGGCACCCGTTATGCGGGCATAACCCTACGCCATACGTGTCAAAAAAACTTCCTGGATCATGATCCAGAAGCGAGCATACGTGTTCGGGGGTAATGCCCTGGATCGATACATACGGAGGGGTAGGGATAAGCGATCACCTGAGTTTACGAGTTGGCCTGATCCGCCACTCTAGCTAGAAGACGTAATCTCTGTGCACGACGTGTTTACTTGACGTGATTTACTTGACTTGTACTTGTCCGTGTTTATACTTGTAAAACTTGTCATCCATGCCAGACTTGATACTTGTTACTTGCACCTTACCTTATTTGTTACTCACATACTAAACTTGTCATGTTATTGATCACTCCTTATTTTACACTTTTTTCCCGCATGTTTGCATGCCATTTAGATCGCTCAAATCATGTTTTTCACGATATATCGACGATATTGCGATGCTTTTCACGATTTGTTGGTTTTGTCGTATTTCAGGGGATTTGGAGCGATTTGGAGTGATCTCGAGATACGCCTACTCCAGAGTGTCACCGATGACCTCCCCGAGGGGTATTTTGTTGTTGGAGAGGAGCGGAAGAAGAAAGAACGTCGCAGGAGCGACGAGGAGGCCAAAACAAGCTGTTTGGGCATTTTTGGTGTCTCACTCGACCGAGTGAAGGAGTCACTCGGCCGATTAGCGAGACACCGCTCAACGGACCTGATCGGACACGCTTTATGTGTGCACTTGGCTGAGCGATGGAAGCCACATCGGCCGAGTGACGAGACCCCGTCCGCCCGAGTGGCACTCAGACGACGCATGTCAAAAATCGCCAACTTACTGTTTTTCGTCTGCCTGAGCTTCAGAAGACCCACTCGGCCGAGTGGCAAATGCCGACCGCCCGAGTACTAAGAAGCCATCGGCTGAGTGACGATAACTCACTCGGCCGAGCGACTCCCGAAGTGAAGACCCCCGAAGACCCAGACTTACTGGAAATTTACAGGGTTTCTCACTCGGCCGAGCGACTTTTGTCACTCGGCCGAGTGCGACGCGCTGCCTGTAGCGAAAATTGCGGTTTTCAGGCTGCGCAGAGGCATATTGGTCACAGTTTTTTGGACGATTTTGGGGGGTATTTAACCCCTGTTTTTACCCTAGGTTAGATAGCTTTTTCTCTTTAATTTTTGCAGCTTTTTAGATTAACTTTTTAGCTTTTATTCTTGTGATTGGAGAGGAGACAAAAGTTGATTTTTGTTGGATTATTGGAAGAACTCCATTGGTTTGTGTCTCTCTCCCCTAAAAATACTATTTTTATTGCTTATCTCAATATTGTGATGAATTCTCTTGTTAATTTCATAGATTATTTTTGTATTTGTGCTATGAATTGTGAGTAGTCTACACGTCTTGGGGCGTGGGGATGAACCCTACGAGCCCAATTTCAGATTTGTGATGAATTGGTGGAAATATTGCTAGAATAGCTATTAGGGTTAGAATGTGATCGATTTACTACGGATGGCTAGGAGTTCATACCGATTGGGATTTGCAAGGGATTGAATCCCAACTCGATAGGAAACCATAGAAATCCGAATTGGGTTGGAATCGAATTTCCGTAGTATCGGTTTGCAAGAGATTGGACCGATACTAGGGTTCTCGGTTGCAATACCGTGCCGATACCCGTTTAGAAGAGATTGGACGGGTAGGAACTATCCCAACCTAGGTCGTGGCCCGAGTTTGCACGAGAGTGGGCTCGGGGCGCGATTGAACGATGATGTTGATCCTAATGCTAGCTTGCCTAGGCTAGGGTTTGCAAGAGATTGGACCCGAACCTAGGATAGCTATAGACCGGCAACAGCGTGAGAGCGTGAGCTAGGTATTACATTCAGTTGCAACTAGTTCATCCAAAATTTTATTCTAGCAATTTTGATACCAATGAACCACATTGACGAAATACGGTGAGTGGCGGGAATTCCCCATTCCCTAGGCGTCTTTATTTGATCTGATATCTTCGTACTTTGTCTGACGATTGTGACAGGATCGCCAAAGGCAAATTTCTCTCTTTTCTGTTCTTAATAGCCAGGTTGATTGGAGCAAGCACTTTCATTCGTCCTCCCTGTGTTCGATAACCCGCTCGCCGCTACACCGTGCGCTTGCGGTAAAACTACACGGTCGCACTTTTGGGTTACATTCCGGAGCGATCAAGTTTTTGGCGCCGTTGCCGGGGAAGAAATTTTGACGGTGTTCGGCATCGACCACCCGGTTATTTTTCTTTCTTTCTTTACTTTCTTCTATATCTTGTTCTAACTCTGTTCGTAGCCCTATTTGCATATTCTTCCCGTATTTTGCATAAGATCATAACAGGGAGAATGGAGGATGCAATGTCGACAACAGAACTCAGTCAGGAAGATTATGACTCCTTCACAGACCTCCTTAAGGAGCTTGTCGACGAGGTCCACGCTACCGGAGCTTTTGCTATCGATATCAAGGACCCCGACGAACAACTGTTTGCTAGTTTTGTGATGGACCAAGTCTCCCCGGATGGGACTATCGGGGGCAATGTCAGAGTTGATGTGATCGAAGACAAGTTATATTTCGAAGACGGTAGAACAAATGTCGAAGAACACTATACTCCTGAAGAATCCTTCGAGCAAACCGACATTCAGGGAGTTACACTCTATGACGCTCACTCTTGCTTTTATGAATCGTCTGATGTGTTTCTTGATTCCAGGCACGAACCAGAGCAGAGTGAAGGTTTTGACGATGCTAGCACAGAATCGGAGAGCACCTATTTCGATGCCTCGCCCTCACTAAGTAGTGAGTCTGACTCTTCACAAGAGAGCGCACCACCTGAACATGAGCTAAACCCGGATGACAAGGAAGAAGCCAAACTCATGCGAGCTGATGAAGTAGAAGGAGCAGCACCTCTTGAGGTAGAACTTAAACAATTACCTCCGAATCTAAGGTATGCCTTTTTGGGTAATAAATTAACTTTCCCGGTGATAGTCAATTCCCACCTCACGCAAGATCAACTTGAAAAACTCCTAGACGTTCTTAGGAGCCACAAAGATGTCCTTGGCTACACTATCTCCGATCTAAAAGGGATAAGCCCTAGGCTTTGCACACATAGGATCCATTTGGAGGATACCGACGCCACCTCCATAGAGCCTCAAAGGAGGTTAAACCCGAATATGAAGGAGGTGGTTAAAAAGGAAATCCTAAAATTGCTCGACGACAGTAGATGGGTTAGCCCCGTTCACGTCATCCCCAAGAAAGGGGGGATGACAGTCATAAAAAATGAAAAAGGTGAGCCCATATCTACACGCACCGTCACGGGATGGAGAATGTGCATTGATTATAGGAAACTAAATAAAGCTACCCGAAAAGACCATTACCCATTGCCCTTCATTGATCAAATGCTTGAACGCCTAGCTAAACATAAATACTTTTGCTATCTAGATGGGTATTCGGGATTCTTCCAAATCCCTTTGCACGAAGATGACTAAGAAAAGACCACTTTTACTTGTCTCTATGGTACCTATGCCTACCGTAGGATGCCGTTTGGTCTTTGTAATGCTCCCGCCACCTTTCAGAGGTGTATGACATCCATATTTTCCGATTACATTGAAAATATTATGGAAGTTTTTATGGATGATATCTAGGTTTATGGAAGTGAGTTTGACTTTGTTTGGCCAATCTTACTAAAGTCCTTAAAAGGTGCCAACAAAACAATCTCACTCTAAATTGGGAGAAGTGTCACTTCATGGTCACGGAAGGTATAGTTCTCGGGCACCTTATCTCCTCGAGAGGAATTGAGGTAGATAAAGCAAAGATTGAGGCAATCGAGAAACTCCCTCCTCCTATTAATGTCAAGGGCATTAGAGGCTTTCTTGGTCATGCGGGGTTTTACCGCCGCTTCATCAAGGATTTCGCCTCGATTGCCCGACCACTTACTTCCTTGCTCGCTAAAGATACTCCTTTTATTTTTTCAGGGGAATGCTTGCAAGCCTTCAACACCTTGAAGGAAGCACTAGTTTCCGCGCCCATCATACAACCACCGGATTGGAGCCTTCCCTTTGAGCTAATGTGTGATGCTAGCGACTAAGCCATTGGAGCGGTATTGGGACAAAGAAAAGATAGGAAGCTTCATGCGATATACTATGCGAGCAAGACATTGGATGACGCGCAGAAAAACTACACAACTACCAAAAAAGAGCTTCTAGCGGTCGTCTATTCCATCGAGAAGTTTCGCTCCTACCTCCTTGGTTCCAAGGTGATTGTCCACACCGACCATGCGGCGTTGAAGTATCTTTTAAATAAGAAGGAGGCCAAACCTCGGTTGATTAAGTGGATACTCTTGTTGCAAGAATTTGATTTGGAAATCAGAGACAAGAAAGGTATGGACAATGTCGTGGCGGATCATTTGTCTAGGCTCATTTGCGACAAGGAGGATGAGAGTTTACCTATCGACGACACATTCGTGGATGAGAGGCTATATGCCATAAGGACAGGTGAAGTACCTTGGTACGCGGACTTCGTCAACTACTTGGCTTGTGGAATTAAACCGCATGGGATGCCCAGGCATCAAAAGAGGAGATTTCTACATGAGGTCCGTAGCTATTTTTGGGAAGATCCATACCTCTTCAAGATATGCAAAGATAGTGTCATTCGGAGGTGTGTTTCTAAAGAGGAGGCAACATCTATCAATTTGCATTGCCACGGTCTACCATGCGGAGGACATCATGCCGCCTTTAAAAAAACCGCTAAGATTTTGCAGAGCGGATTCTTCTGGCCAACAATGTTTAGAGACACCCACGAATTTGTAAAGGAGTGCGATAGATGCCAACGGACCGGGAATATCTCCAAACGCAATGAGATGCCAATGAGGCCCATCCAAGAAATTGATCTTTTTGATTGTTGGGGAGTAGACTTCATGGGACCATTTCCGTCTAGCAATGGTAACAAATATATCCTATTGGCCGTTGACTATGTCTCCAAATGGGTGGAAGCAATCGCCACCCCTACCAATGATGCAAGGATCGTCTCTAAGTTCTTCAAGCAGAATATCTTCCCACGCTTCGGAGTGCCTCGTACCTTGATGAGCGACGGGGGGAGCCATTTCATAGAAAACAAGTTTGAAGCCATGCTAAAGAAGTACGGGGTAAACCATAGAGTTGGCATGGCATATCACCTCCAGACAAGCGGCCAAGTGGAAGTCTCAAATAGAGAGATCAAGCAAATTCTTGAGAAGACTGTGGATCGATCCAGAAAGGATTGGGCAATGAAGCTAAACGATGCTCTATGGGCATATCGCACGGCCTTTCGCACTCCCATCGGCACCACACCGTTCCGACTTGTTTATGGGAAAGCTTGCCACTTGCCGGTAGAGTTAGAACACCGCGCATATTGGGCCATCAAAACCTTTAACTATGATTACAAGAGTGCGGCGGTGAAGCGACTCTTGGACATCAATGAGCTTGATGAGATAAGAAGAGACGCCTACGAGAGCTCGAGAATTTACAAAGAAAGGACCAAGATTCTCCACGATGCCCGCATAACCGTCACAGACTTCAAGGTAGGAGACAAGGACTTGCTCTATAATTCCCGGCTCCGACTATTTACCGGTAAGTTGAGGTCACGTTGGTCCGGACCTTACACCATCAAGCACATACAACCGGGAGGGGCCTTCGAGTTGGAAAGCAAGGACGGAGCCACATTCAAGGTAAATGGTCAGAGGCTCAAGCATTATTCCGAGGGAGTCCCAATGGGAGAAATCAATAGAATATATCTACTTAAGGGGCGGCCGGATGATCTTTCATGCCTCCTTGACGAGGTAATTGAGGAGGCGATCCAACATTCGATCGGCGCTCTATTCGATGAAGATTTTGAGGAAGGGCCGGATATAGGCCAAGATAAGAAGATAAATGATTCCCCCGACTTTTCCGCTGAAATTGATGAAGGCGACGCTGATGTCGCAAGGATTCGAGAGCTTTACAAGCTCTCGAAATTGAAGTCTCCGAAGAAAGCTCCGCCGATACGGAAATCGGCGTCACCGGTGAAGCCGAGGACCGGAGCAAACACTAGCTTGGGGGAGCCTCCCCCCAACACTATTCGAGATGAGAGACCACCGAGGGAGAACACGCCGCTGCAACTTCCGAATCCAAGCGTTCTCCCCGGAAAGTTTGACGGGTGCATCCCATATGCACCAAACATCCCGCATTAATCGAAAATCAAAGGGGGTCGAGCTCACGACCTTAAACGAGCGCTTGTCGGGAGGCAACCCGACAGTTATAGTTTTATTTTTACTTTTCTTTTATTTATGTTTTAGAAATTTTTAGTGTTTTGAGTCGTTCGCCCAAAAATCTTGTGATAACGGGTCCTATTTTTCTTGACAGGAGAGGAGAACGAAGTACCCATCATTTGGAGGATGAACAAGGCGACAAGGAGCGCCCCAGGAAGGCGCTCGATGCTTAGGAGGAAGATGAAATCGACTGGAGGAAGAAAAACAGAGTTTAGAGCCCAAACGAAGACAAACAGCAGAAAACAAGGCTCACTCGGCCGAGCATACTAGTCACTCAGCCGAGCACACAAGTTCGTCCGGCCGAGCGGATCACGAACGAGGGAAGTCTGTTGTACCCAACTCTCTGTTTATTTTCCTGATTTCAGTATAACTGCTACTCGGCCGAGTATATATATTCACTCGGCCGAGTAAAACTGATACGCTCCTAGGGCGAGTCTTGCCGAGTAGCTTGAGCCACTCGGCCGAATGGACTTACTCCACTCGGTCGAGGGTGGCAAGGCCACTCGGCCGAAGCGTAAGCATGGAGGAATTTTCCGTTGAGTTCACTCGGTCGAGCGACCCAGTCACTCGGCCGAGTCGTAACTTTTACTATAAATAGGGGCGAGGGTCGGGCTCGATTTTCGAAACAAACCAAATCGCAACTGCCCCGACTTTTTGACTTCCCAGCGCCCGAACATCCCCCTCGCTCGCCCGATCCCTCGCACCGTGCCGCCGCTCGGCCACCCACCGTCAGCCGAGCCGCCGTCGCACCTCGCCCGAGTCGCCGTCGGCGGCCACTGCTCCGGCCGACTCCGGTAACCCCATTTTTAGCTTATTCTCTCCTCTTTTGTGTATTTTTCGAGGATCCATGTATCTAACGAATCCCAAACCCAAATTAATTTCAATTTCTATCTATTATACCCGTAATGCCCCATACGTTTTGAATATTACTCGCTGATATCTCCGTTTCATGCGCAGGTTATATTTGGGAGCTTAGGGGAGCCCAGGGGAGCTTCCAGGGACTGAGTTGGGCTACGTGGAGGCGTCGTCTTCGCACGCTTCCATAGCTTTGCACTCGCGGCGTGTCGTGGTATATTCTTTCCTTTATTTTATGCACGCCGCATTTTTATTGGTTTCGGTGAGCGCTCGGGGCCCATATGCCGCCCCGGACACGGTCGCGGTCGAGGAGAGCTTCCGCCAAGCGGAAGCGGTCGGATGATGCCGGCCCCTCCCACGAGGTGGAGGACTCTCCTCCGCCTTCTCCACCACACCCCGTTCACCCAGCACGGCCTGCAGGCCCCACACACCCCGCACAGCCTGCAGAGCCCGCACAGCCCATACACCCCGCACAGCCACTCCCTGCCGCTCCACAGCCACCACCTCCAGCTCCACTTATCGGGCCGCTGGGGAACACGTTCCGGAACGACGCACACCGCGTCGCTTTTGAGTGTATCTCCCAGCGCTCGATCGTACCCTCCAGGTTCGCACACCATGCAGACCTAGGACGCCTGGGGGTACTCGAGGGGATGCTCACGTTGTACGACAACGTGGGCTGGCGAGATTTCTTCCAGGTGTCGGCGGACACGTTTATCCGTCCGACACTTGAGGTTCTTAGTTCGATCGCCCGGACCGACGAGGGATGCTCGTTTCGGTTCATGGACCGAGAGTGCCAGGTCACTCTCGGTATGATGAGAGCTTTCTTCTCGTGGCCTGATGTCCCCAGGGCCGACCGAGGTTACGCCCCCACCCATATCCCCCCACCTTCCTTCGATGCCGGCGCCTTCTGGGCCCGGATTACGGGTCTTCACACTGCCTTTGACCATAGTAGGGCCAAGGCCTCGGCCATTGTCCATCCCTGCCTCCGTATAGCTCAGCGCCTTATGGCGACGACCTTTTTGGCGAGATATGAGCCGGGTACGATGTCCACGCCGGAGCTCTATATGCTCTATGCGATGACACGGCCCAGAGCTCTATCTAGGGACGGAGATGAGTTGGTCCCCGCCGTCGTGATTGATGTCGCGGCTTGGTTTTTGGACCGCATCATCGTATCGGTGGGCGCTCGCTCACCGATATGCTGCGGCGGCCTGATCACCTTGCTCGCCCTTATGACCGGCGAGGATTTTCCAGATGACCTGCGATGAGCACCGGGCCCCACTTCACTGTCCACAGATGTTATGGCCCGGATGAAGATGATGCGTCCGCACGGTGAGCGACACTGGGTCTGGCTGCACGGCCCTTACGGTGTCGATTACATGATTCTTCCGAGCCCAGCTCGGACTCAGATTGCACCGGCCCAGGTGGACTGGCTCCCTGCGATGGATGTTCTGATCCCAGCCGCATACGTGCTCGAGGCCGAGGAGGCCGAGCAGGCTCACGCTGCCCACGCTGCCACCCGCAGACCCTATTGCACCTGCTGAGCCTGCTGCCCCTGTTGAACCCGTGGCCCCTCAGCCTATCCCTGATATTTCTGCTGCTCCCGACACCTCTGTCCACACTGCTGTCAGTGTCGGGAGTACCCTCGCTGAGCCCACCTCCACTGCTTCCACGCCTGCCGCCACCACCACTGGCCCTCTGTCTGCCAAGCCCGTATCCTCTGCCCCACCCGAGCGCCCGCCGACTATAGTTGAGTGCGGAGAGCCCTCTTTTGCCACTGCCATAGAGACCATGGTCTCCACCTCTGTCTCCACAGCTGCAGTATTCTCTGAGAGTGTCGTGGCGGCTGTCCACACTTCTGTGTCACCGACCTCTCTGGCCGCCTCGTTGCCAATTTTGTATTCTTCTTTCGTTGCTACTGCCTCCACTTCTCACCAGCCGGTGCCCCGGCCTCGCACTGAGGCCATGCCCACACTTGCGAGCGCAGCACCTTTCGTTCCCTTGCCTGCTGAGCCAGTCACCTACGCCACCAGAGTACGCCAGCCCTGCCCTACAAAGCACAGACCGGTGCGTCCCTCTGCACCACCTCCCCCTGACACTGTACTTCAGAGCATTCGTGCTCTCGAGGGGGCGGTGAGTGGCCTCAGAGGCGACCTTAGGACCCTGTCCGCCACCGTCACTGCGATGGCTGGCCGCTTCGACCTGCTCCCGCATATTCACTACTGTCTTACCCAGGTCCTGGAGCGACTCTCCCGCTTACCCCCACCCACCCAGCATGTCACCACCCCCACTCCTACCCATACCCAGCCTGCTTCCACACCCACACCCACTCCCGCTCAGTAGCCTGTCCCACCACCACCTCCTCCGCCTCCTCCGCCTCAGGACGGAGACGGCGTAGCCCCACCTTCTTAGGCACTCTTGATGCCATCGATTCTTTTTGCCGTTGTGCTACCCGTCTCTGCTGGGTCCTGACTCATTTTGCCCACCACCCCCTCCCCTCACTGTTTTTGGGTACACATTTTCTATATATATCTTCATATATCTTTTTTGGGAGAGAGGGAGAGTTTTTGGTGCCACACCTTTATATCTGTTTCACTCCTTTATTTGCATGCATCATGTCCGCATCATATTTTTCGTTTCATTATTTTATTTTATTTTTCCTCATGCATGCATCCTCACCTACCCCTCACATTACTTGTCTCTCGGTGTGCCACACTTTGCACATTGAGGACACTGTGCCATTTAGCTTGGGGGAGTGAGTTCTCACGTTCTTTTTCGATTTACCACCTTTATTTTTAGTTTTTTCACGCCATTTTCCGCTTTTGCACTTATTTTCATCATTTTTCTTTTATTTTACCATGCATCACGTTTTTCTTATTTTTCTGTGTGCCGCATTGTAAATAGTTTTATTTTCCCCTCTAGCTTTATTTCTTTTTCATCTCATGCTAGAGATGACTTTTCTGTGATGATGATGACGTGGAGTTAGCTTCTTCTATATGCATGCTATATTTGTCATGTCTTAGACATTATTTCTGATATCATACGATGTGATTTGCCTTGCATTTAGAGATAGTAACCCACACTTTTTCCACATGAAAATGGATGAAATTTTATTATTAGCTGAGTCTGAATATTCATATGTATGCTATCGCAGAAAACACACCAAGATTCACGCATTGAAGCTTATATCTGGAGTACCGATTTCTTTTCCTATATCACTTCTATATGCATGATTTGTACATTTCACTTCAGGATGATTGAATGATGTTAGCTATGATAAATCTGGATTAGTTTAGCTTTTTTGTGATCGAAACTGAGTAGATTAGATTACCCTGCTGAAGTTGTCGTGCACGTCTTATAGAGTGAACTGAGAGACATATTTATTTCTTTCTCCACATATCTTGAACATCATTTCTCTATTTTAAAATCATTGGTGAATCTCCCCTTAGCGATTCTATTATATGGCATTTCCACCGCTATTAATTCCTAGCTCCAAATTTCCCGAAACCAAAGAAAGAAAAAGAAAAAAAAATTTCTTGTGTGTTCTTACTTCTCTTTGAGTTGGGATCATTGTGTATATATGTTATTTGAAAAAAAAAGAGAAAAAGAAAAAGAAAAGAGGAAAGAACCTCAATAAAAGATCCCATCTCATGTTCTCTCTTTCTTCTCTCTTTTTGTATTTATTTTCATCACTTTTGGAGATTTATAAAAATGGGGATGTAAATATTTTTTATGCCACCACGCTTATAGATAAGCTTGGGGGAGGGAATCCAATGATGTGTGATAGAGTGACTACTTGACGTTGCACGACAACCTAGGCTAAGTAATATTCTATACTCGGTGAGATTATTTCTAGCTTTACGAAGTCCAGAAATCTATGCCTAGCACTCATTTCATGAAATCCATGCTTATCTGTTCTTTCTATTCTATTGCGTGATACTCTTATACTCCTCATAGAAAGCATTCAATTGAAAAGTGTGTGATCTGCGATATTGTATACCGCTTTAAATGATTCAGACGATGTTAATTCTAAAAATATTCTGTTTTTCATGATTATATCGTTGTTCATGGGTTTTCTATTTCTATTTGCACTATTATACTATGATATCGAAATAAAATTCTTTGACATGTGTTTTTCATTCGGTGCATGCTATATGAGTAAGCGAAACCCACGTCCTGAGGAAATGATCTAGCAACTTCCCTCTTCGCTTCTTTCTTTCTCCTTTGTTTTTATTTCGTTTTTCGTTTTTCTTCGTTTTTCATTTTTCCGTTTTTCGCCGTTTTCGTTTTCCGAATCCACCGGGTTCGCCTTTTACGTATCTTCCTCGAGGACGAGTAAGAGGTAAGCTTGGGGGATTTTGATCACTCCTTATTTTACACTTTTTTCCCGCATGTTTGCATGCCATTTAGATTGTTCAAATCATGTTTTTCACGATATATCAACGATATTGCGATGCTTTTCACGATTTATTGTTTTTGTCGTATTTCAGGGGATTTGGAGCGATTTGGAGTGATCTCGAGATACGCCTACTCCAGAGTGTCACCGAAGACCTCCCCGAGGGGTATTTTGTTGTTGGAGAGGAGCGGAAGAAGAAAGAACGTCGCAGGAGCGACGAGGAGGCCAAAACAAGCTGTTTGGGTATTTTTGGTGTCTCACTCGGCCGAGTGAAGGAGTCACTCGGCCGACCAGCGAGACACCGCTCGGCCGACCGGATCGGACACGCTTTATGTGTGTACTCGGCCGAGCGACGGAAGCCACATCGGCCGAGTGACTAGACCCCGTCCGCCCGAGTGGCACTCAGAAGACGCATATCAAAAATTGCCAACTTACTGTTTTTCGTCTGTCAGAGCTTCAGAAGACCCACTCGGCCGAGTGGCAAATGCCGACCGCCCGAGTACTAAGAAGCCATCGGCCGAGTGACGATAACTCACTCGGCCGAGCGACTCCCGAAGTGAAGACCCCCGAAGACCCAGACTTACTGGAAATTTACAGGGTTTCTCACTCGGCCGAGCGACTTTTGTCACTCGGCCGAGTGCGACGCGCTGCCTGTAGCGAAAATTGCGGTTTTCAGGCTGCGCAGGGGCATTTTGGTCACAGTTTTTTGGACGATTTTGGGGGATATTTAACCCCTGTTTTTACCCTAGGTTAGAGAGCTTTTTCTCTTTAATTTTTGCAGCTTTTTAGATTAACTTTTTAGCTTTTATTCTTGTGATTGGAGAGGAGACAAAAGTTGATTTTTGTTGGATTATTGGAAGAACTCCATTGGTTTGTGTCTCTCTCCCCTAAAAATACTATTTTTATTGCTTATCTCAATATTGTGATGAATTCTCTTGTTAATTTCATTGATTATTTTTGTATTTGTGCTATGAATTGTGAGTAGTCTACACGTCTTGGGGCATGGGGATGAACCCTATGAGCCCAATTTCAGATTTGTGATGAATTGGTGGAAATATTGCTAGAATAGCTATTAGGGTTAGAATGTGATCGATTTACTACGGATGGCTAGGAGTTCATACCGATTGGGATTTGCAAGAGATTGGATCCCAACTCTATAGGAAACCCTAGAAATCCGAATTGGGTTGGAATCGAATTTCCGTAGTATCGGTTTGCAAGAGATTGGACCGATACTAGGGTTCTCGGTTGCAATACCGTGCCGATACCTGTTTGCAAGAGATTGGACGGGTAGGAACTATCCCAACCTAGGTCGTGGCCCGAGTTTGCACGAGAGTGGGCTCGGGGCGCGATTGAACGATGATGTTGATCCTAATGCTAGCTTGCCTAGGCTAGGGTTTGCAAGAGATTGGACCCGAACCTAGGATAGCTATAGACCGGCAACAGCGCGAGAGCGTGAGCTAGGTATTACATTCAGTTGCAACTAGTTCATCCAAAATTTTATTCTAGTAATTTTGATACCAATGAACCACATTGACGAAATACGGTGAGTGGCGGGAATTCCCCATTCCCTAGGCGTCTTTATTTGATCTGATATCTTCGTACTTTGTCTGACGATTGTGACAGGATCGCTAAAGGCAAATTTCTCTCTTTTCTGTTCTTAATAGCCAGGTTGATTGGAGCAAGCACTTTCATTCGTCCTCCCTGTGTTCGATAACCCGCTCGCCGCTACACCGTGTGCTTGCGGTAAAACTACACGGTCGCACTTTTGGGTCACATTCCGGAGCGATCAGATATGCATCATACTATAACTGCTAGGTTGTTAGTTTACCTATCTTTCAGTTTCATTGCCCAAGTCTTTTAGACTTGCTGACATGTGCCCCTTTCTCTTTTGGGTGACACATGTTAGATCCCGAGCTAGAGGCCGTTGCAGAGGACGTAGTGTTTGCTGGCGCTGAGCCAATGGTTGCCGAGGAGGAGCTTGTGGTCACTGGTGACCAGTCTTAGAGACCGCTTGTGTTCTCTTCCTTTGTTTAGGCTTGCTGTTAGTTGTCGGTGCGTGGCACCTTTGCTTGTATGTTGTACTTAGTTGGCCATGTATGGGCCTTAGATTTTCCTTTTGAGCCGGTGGCTTTTCTGTGATATTGTAATTTATTTTATGGTTATTCTGAGATTTAATAAATTTCTTATTGTCTCATTTCATTATTATTATCATTGTTTCGTATTGCGTTGCAAGGACCTGCCAATTGAATTTTATATGCTTATCAGACTGCAGCTTCACAGCTCCACGTCTGAGCGGGACCTCCTTGTTGGATATGGAAGACGTTAGTACACCCTTGTAGGGGATGTACGAGGGAATACGGACCTCGAACGTCGCGTACACGAAGTCGTGTGCAAAGGGAATCTGTTCCCTTGCGGAGAGGATCTCTGGATGAGTGGGAAAGTCGCATTATATATGCATAAGTGCATGCGACATATGGCTAATAAAGGGGGAATATCTTAAGCTTATGTTTTACCATGCATATGGTACAACTTAAGCTTATAATGTGCCATGTATCATGGTACACCTTAATTAAGTTGTTCCAAAGGAACAACTTACCCTAAAATAACTACCTTGGGGGCTATAAATACGACCCAAGGGTAAGCCATTTCTTACACCTTTTGCATGAAATTCATGCATGCATCTTCATCCTAGCGAAGCTCTGCAGAAATATTTCCTCTCCCTCTATCCAAGTTCTTAATCTAAAGTAGAGATTTAGATTGTGGATTTAGTAGCCTTACTCCGTTCGTGAGTAGACTGGATCCGTCGTGGCGAATCCGAAGGCGAAGTTCGTAGACTACCGTGCCGCGTACGCAAGCGTAAGTCTAAACTTCATATTATCGATCCTAACTCTGTTTTGGACAGGATCCTACATTGGTATCGGAGCCATATGGGTTCGCCCCGGTCAAACCGCCGCCCGTCGAAACTACGAACGAGTCGTTGTCTTTTTCACGAATGGGTCTCCTACCATTACGGATATGGTAGGAACGCTTCGTGACGGAGAGAACGCAACGGTTGTTCTTTTCACGTTAGGGTCTCCTATCATTACGGATATGGTAGGAACTCTCCGTGACGGGAAGAACCGACCGTTCACGTAGTATGTTATTTTTCATTTTTGGCACACGGCCATTAGGAAATAACTAATTTCTCGACGAACGGGTGCTTCATCGACGAACGGGTGCTTCATCGAGGAAGATGATGGTAGTTATTTCCATCGGGTAAGAGGAAATTGGTGCATGTGCACCATGGCCAAATGGGCTATGAAGGCTATGCACCCCCCCTCCACTTGCGGAGGGGGTTGGCTACGGCCAATAACCACCGACGACCACCCCATCAAGGGGGAGGAGTAAGTGCGGCAACCCCATTCAAAGGGGGTGGCCGGCCATGGCCAAAGGGGCCATGGCCGGCCAATGCCAAATGACCTTGGCCATGACCGGCCATGGCCAGGCCGGCAGTGGCCGGCCCTGGCCAAGGCCTGCCGGCCAGGCCGGCCCTGGCAGAGGCCAGGGCCGGCGCCCTGGCCTCGGCCAGGGCCTGGCCGGCCCTGGCAGGGGCCAGGGCCGGCTGGCCTGCCCTGGCAGAGGCCAGGGCCAATGCCCTGGCCTCGGCCAGGGCCTGGCCGGCCTTGGCCGGCCTCGGCCAGGGCAGAGGGGGCCAAGGCCCCTGGCCGCCAGGGCAGAGGCCCTGGCCGGCCCTTGGCCAAGCCCCGGCCAGGGCAGAGACCCTGGCCGGGAAGAAGTTGCAGTCCGAAAAATTGGTCGACCAATTTTGGGTTTTTGGTCGACCAATCTGGCAGAAGGTCTGGGACGACTACAAACTTGCCAACTGACCCATACGGGGTGACAAGAGGCCTTGGTCAAACTCAAATGTGTCGATTAGCCCATACGGGGCTAACCACAGTGTCGTCTAGTTCATACGGGACTAACGTTTTAATGAAGTTTTTTCTTTGGGCTCTACTCCTTGAAGACTAGCCATAGTGCTCTACTTCATGCGAGATTAGCCAAGTCATTGTGCTCTACTCTACGGAGATTAGCCAATGTACTTATGACGTTGTGCTCTACTCTACGGATATTAGCCAATGTATTTTGAATTTTTGAAAAATACGTTTTTCAAAAACGCTTTTCCGCTGCAAAGTACTATAAGAGTACTAACATTTGATAAAGTGAGGGAGAAATATTGAAAGTTACTCTAGATGGTGATTGGAAACATAGTGAACTTTCCGATTCTAGAGTAACATCTTCAATATTTTTCGAAAGTAACTTATCAAATTATGAATATCATTCCAAGTGGGAGTTGATTTTAGAACTATCCATATGGGATATTCTATTGTCATTTCAAGTGGGAATTATATTTGAAAAATACGTTTTCAAACTCGTATTTCCGCTGCTAGTACTATAGGAGTACTATTGTTTGATAAGTGATGGGGGAATATTGAAGGTTGTTCTAGATGGTGATTGGAATCAAAGAGATCTTTTCGATTCTAGAACAACATCTTCAATATTTTTCGAAAGTAACTTATCAAATATAATATAATTTCAAGTGGGAGTTATATTTTAAGAATTTTATGCAATGTGTTTTTGATCGAACCTTCGGTTTTTTTTTGTCTTTTGCAGCATTTTAAAAGTAAAATGTCTTCCGCTTCAAAGAATATTGTCGCTGAGTTAAACAAAGGTGAAAAACTCAACGGCGATAATTACAAACTTTGGTCCATTAAGATACAATACGTTCTAGAGGAGCAAGAAGTGCTCGAAACTATAAAGAACGTTATGATTGAACCGGAGTTGGGCACTATGGCCCAACACCGAAGAGACAAGGAAGCTTTTGATGCTTGGTCTCGGAAGAATAAGATAGCGCGCATTACGTTATTAAGCAGTATGGCTGATGACATAATGCGCATCTTCCGAGAACATGACCTAGCCATAGACATATGGTCCAAGCTAGAGGAGAAGTTCGGTGGCACATCGGTGTCCAAACTTCGCGCCTTAACTATAAAGTTCGATACATATAAGAAACGTCCAGATCATTCCATGGGGAAACATCTGCGACATATGGCGAACCTTATCTCAGAGTTAAAGGACGCAGGTCATGTGCTCACGGATGAGCAACAAATCCAAGCAGTCATACGTTCCCTACCAAATGGGTGGGATCAAATGAAGATGCATCTCACTCACAATGAGAGCATCAAGACCTTCAGCGATGTTTCCAAGCACCTCGAATTAGAGGAAGAGCGGCTTGCGGCTGCCAAACCAAGTGCAGAAGTGCACATGGTTGCTAGTTCCTCACACGAGGGAAAGAAACGAAAAAATCGTTCGAAGTTCGCTAATGAACGTAATAAGCAACCTGAGTCTACCAAGAAACCCAAACATAAGGGTGGGCACAAGAAATGGCACAAGAAGAAAGACTTGAAGAGGATCAAGTGCTTCAAGTGCAACAAGCTCGGTCACTATGCTCGTTCGTGTACGAGTGGAGGGGACGAGGTAACTTGTAAAAATACTAGTTACATTTGTGTTTCTAGTTCGATATTTCTTGTGGAATCTAATCCTTTTTGGATAATTGATTCAGGTGCCACCGACCACATAGCAAGGGACAGACGGTCCTTCGTGGAGTATCACCGGATACCCCAAGGAACGAAGTGGATTTATGTAGGAAACAACACACGTGTTGAAGTGAAAGGCGTTGGGACTTGCAAGCTAGTCTTGGACAACGGCCGCACTCTCCTACTTCATGATGTCCTCTTCGCTCCAGATATTCGAAGGAATATAATTTCTGTGGTTGTATTAATGGGTCTTGGCTATAACTGGTTTTTTCATGATTGTAATGTGGACTTAAGTTGTAATAATACTCTTATTGGTACTGGGTTTGTATTTAAAGGATTTATTGTAATGAGTACAATGTATGATTCATCATGTAATGAAAATTTCCTTATTGCAAATTCTAAGACTTATGAGTCTGATGTGAATTGTTGGCACGCAAGGCTTGGTCATATTGGACCAACGCGTATGGATAGACTTGCCAAACGTGGCCTTCTATCCAATGTTTCAAAGGTTGAAATGTCGACCTGCGAACATTGCCTTGTGGGGGAAATCTTGTCGCAAGCCGTTTGGAACCGGCACAAGGGCCGAGGTTCCATTGCAGCTTATCCATTCGGACATATGTGGTCCGATGAATGTCAAGACAAGACGCGGAAAGTCCTATTTCATCACTTTTATTGATGATTTCACCCGATTCGGACATATCTATTTGATATCCCACAAAAGTGAAGCTTTGGCTTGCTTTAAAAACTATATGAGTTTAGTGGAGAATCAATTAGATCGCAAGATTAAGGTCTTGCGAACCGATAGGGGCGGTGAATATCAATCAATAAGTTTTAAGGAACTTTGTGATGAAAAAGGCATAGTACATCAGGTAACTATGCCTTATACTCCTTAACAAAACGGTGTTGCAGAAAGGAGAAATATGACTTTAATGGAAATGGTCCGTTCAATGATGGCGCAAGCTAACTTGCCTATCACCTTTTGGGGTGATGCATTGTTGACGGCCACTTTCATTTTAAACCGCGTACCCTCGAAATCAGTTAGCTCCACTCCTTATGAGTTGTGGAACCAAAGGTCTCCTGACTTAAACATTTTAAAACCTTGGGGTTGTGCATCCTACGCACATATTTCCTCCCATAAATATGGCAAACTTGGGCCAAAGGGAAGGAAATGTATCTTCATACGATACGCAGAAAACTCCAAAGGTTATGTTTTTGTTAGTCAGGAAGACAATGGTGGGCTAATTGAGTTTGAGTCGAGGGATGTCACTTTCTTGGAAAACGAGTTTCCAAGACAGGGCGAGATAAGTCAGGACTTATCTCTATTTGAGATTTATGATCAAGAAGGATTACCTCATTCGAGTGGGAGAATTCTTGGTGAAAATGAAAATACGTTTCAACCTTCACCAATGGATTATACGAATGACGATTATCCTATTCCATACGGGAATAATGATCCAAGTGGGAGCAATTCTAACGAGATTCCAAATGGGAGTGATATTAGAATTGATCTAAATTCAAGTCAACAAGGACTTGAAGAATCTCAAATACGACGTAGTAGTCGTACAAGGTTGGCTCCTCTGAGATTTGAGGATGAATTTCCGCAAACCTTTATGACTTTACTACAAGAAGATGACGAGCCTGCTACTTTCAAACAGGCCGTATCTTGCCCTGCTAAAGACAAATGGATGGAAGCGATGCAAGAGGAATTAGAATCCATGAAAGTTAACCAAGTCTGGGACTTAGTTGACTTACCCAGAGGACGTAGAGCTATTGGGAACAAATGGGTTCTCAAGATCAAGCATAAGGCTGATGGCTCTATTGACAGATATAAAGCTCGCCTTGTCGCGAAAGGTTTTACGCAACAGGAAGGGATAGACTACGAAGAGACCTTCTCACCTGTTGTTCGTTTTACCTCAATTCGCCTGATTCTGGCAATGGTAGCTTGCTTAGACCTCGAATTACATCAAATGGATGTAAAGACTGCCTTTCTCAATGGAGAATTGGACGAGGAGATCTATATGGAACAACCAACAGGGTTTGTAAAAGAAGGAAACGAACATAAGGTTTGTAAACTTCTTAAATCCATATATGGTCTTAAACAATCCTCGAGGCAGTGGTATATACGATTTCAAGAGGTTGTTTTATCAAATGGATTTTCCATGCTTGATGAAGATAACTGTGTATATATCAAGAGGAATAATAACAAGTATGTTATTATGTCTCTATATGTAGATGACATCTTAATAGCCAGAAATGACAAGGGCTTTGTGACGGATATCAAGGCTTGGCTTTCATCAGTTTTTGAGATGAAAGACATGGGAGAAGCCGCATATATCCTTGGTGTTAAGATTTCAAGGAATCGTTCGAAGAAACTTCTTTCTCTTTCACAGGAGACTTATATAAAGAAGGTTCTAGAACGTTTTAATATGCAGGACTGCAAGTCCATTGATACTCCAATAAGCAAGTGCGACAATTTATGTCTGAAATCATGTCCAAAGAACCAAAAAGAGACATAATAACATACCGCCTTGATACTCCAATAAGCAAGTGCGACAATCTATAGCCTATGTCAAAGATCCGAAATTCCATTGTAAGACCAAACACATAGATATCCGCTACAAATTTACAAAAGACTATGATAAGACCAAGAAGGTAGACATAAGGTACATATCTACGCATGAGATGATAGCGGATCCGCTTACGAAGGCGATCCCCAGAGATGTGTTTTACAAACACTTATCATCTCAAGGATTGCGTAAGAGCTGAGTTGTACCAATGTAAATTCCCATGTCTGTAAATGATCAAAATTAATAAAAGAATAAGTTCTTTTTCCAACATTGCATATGAATTTCTTAAGAAATGTTTCTGTACATTTTTTGAAATCTCAGCTGAATTGTGTGTATGTCGGACAGATAAAGGTTGGCTCTCTCACATGAGCAACCGCCTTATCTTATCAGATGGATAAGATAGAGATGAGACTAGTTTAAAGTCAAAATCATTAGACGAATGATTTAGAGTCATGACTTAAACAAGATAGTCGAATGAAAGATCTGCATCATATGGATGCTTACAAAAAATCTGAGATCTGTATCACAAGGATATTTGAAAGAGATCTCGTAGGATTTTTTAAATCCTATCTGTCTTATGCAGGATGAGAGTCCGTGAATATTTCACGAGTAGTAAGGGGACTCAAAAAGATAGACACTGTGGTGTCTGATTTTTTCATCCGTACAACATCATTAAGACATACTCTCCATGGGAAAGGAGTGATGTTGTAATACGTGTTCATACCACGTATGGATTTCGACCACTGAGTTAGTAGCAATAGTGTTTGCTATTATGTGAGACTCAAAGGCCATACGGGTCTTAACTCTTACCCTCAAGGACTCCAATTGGTTCCTTTAGATTTGACGAGATGATCACTATCTTAGCGTGTTACTTATGGGCTATGATAATTCGGCTCGGCGGGGCACGTTAGAAAAGCGAATCAAGTCAAGATCAGAAGGTTCGCAAGAAGAGGAAGATTGATTTCATATTCACATTTTGGACTTTAATGATTCAAAGCTGGCCAGCCAATTGTGATCCAGATGGGATTCAATTGTTGAATATAAAGTATAAGAAATGTGAAGAAATAATCTAGGGTAAAGCATGCGTTGAACTACTCAACTTTGCACCTTCGAGGTCGTTGTGTATCTCTAACAAGTGCACAACAACAGACTCTACGCGCATGACGGTCGCACGGTCTATTTCTCGGTATGATAGATGAAAGAACTAAGAGAAAGACGTTCTCTTACAATCCCCTCAAGTGTGAGTGGGAGATGTTGGATATGGAAGACGTTAGTTCACCCTTGTAGGGGATGTACGAGGGAATACGGACCTCGAACGTCGCGTACACGAAGTCGTGTGCAAAGGAAATCTGTTCCCTTGCGGAGAGGATCTCTGGATGAGTGGGAAAGTCGCATTATATATGCATAAGTGCATGCGACATATGGCTAATAAAGGGGGAATATCTTAAGCTTATGTTGTACCATACATATGGTACAACTTAAGCTTATAATGTGCCATGTATCATGGTACACCTTAATTAAGTTGTTCCAAAGGAACAACTTACCCTAAAATAACTACCTTGGGGGCTATAAATAAGACCCAAGGGTAAGCCATTTCTTACACCTTTTGCATGAAATTCATGCATGCATCTTCATCCTAGCGAAGCTCTGCAGAAATATTTCCTCTCCCTCTATCCAAGTTCTTAATCTAAAGTAGAGATTTAGATTGTGGATTTAGTAGCCTTACACCGTTCGTGAGTAGACTCGATCCGTCGTGGCGAATTCGAAGGCGAAGTTCGTAGACTACTGTGCCGCGTATGCAAGCGTAAGTCTAAACTTCATATTATCGATCCTAACTCTGTTTTGGACAGGATCCTACACTCCTCACGTCTCGCCTTCCATTTTAGGGAAGCGGGGCGTGACAGGTTTTATTGGTGGCCCATGCAGGTCCATTTGCAAAAGTGAACTATCGGAACAACGATAATAATTATAGAATGTCCATTAAATAAATTAGAACATCCAAATTATAAGCCCGGAGTCTAGGTTTTTAGCGTTCCTATGTCTTAGGTGGCTGGTAGACGTGTTAGAGCACCTGTCCCAGCTTGGTAGGAAATCCATTAGGTCAAGACTATAGTAAGACTTAGTTAGACTTTTGTGCTGGCTAGTTAGGGATCCCTAATTGTTTATTTTACTCCATGCTAGTGATTGATATGATAGTCTTAAGAGTTACCTTAGTGGTTCCTGTCTAGCTCTGACCATGATAGATTCCTAGGAGTCTTTTAGCCGTTCGCTGGGGTTCAAAGATTTCGGGCCCAACAGAACATGATCTCGATTCTCTTAGAACCTTCCCTGAGGCCTCTAATATACTCTAGCCATTAGGAAGCCTTAGTGTTAAATTTCCCTTGACCTTTAGTCAACTGATGATTAGGACCCTCTGATTCAATCTTTTCCTGGTCACTACACTTCAGTGTTACTGACCATAGGTTTTTATCGTAGTTTTCTTGAATCGTAATTTAGGTGCATTCATCACGCAAACCACATTCATTGCCCTCGATTCACATGACCCCCTCCTTACTATTATCGTTGACATTTCAAATCTTTTCCGTTGCAAATCTTGATTCTTCCAAAGTCGTTTTCAAATTTTTCCTTATTAAAAGTTTCCACTCGATTTAAATTTTGTTTTAAACCTTCCTTCAGTATATTTCCATTACTTCCGATTGAGCTAAAGGTCATTCTTAGATTTTGAAGACTATTTGGTCGTAATTTTAAATTACTATCTTGTAATTATTTTTCTAACATATATCGTCCGCACTTGATTTTAAACTTTAGTACTATTTCGATAAATCGATATACCATCTTTTCTAAATTGCGAAATTCATTTTAGCTATTTACCATACGTACTTTAAAATACTTCTTTCAAGATAAATGGAACTCCAATTAATTTATGAATATATACTAATTATAAGTTTGTCGTACGCGTACTTCAAGTCTTTATACCAACCCGTTCTTGTGGCAAATCCTAGTTTCCCCTAAAAGTATTTTCGATGTTCCTCTTTCGTTAAGTTTAAATTTGTTCGAAAACTTTTAATATATATATATTAGATTTCATACTCTTTTGACTGCTTAAATTTATTTGTTCTTTTCTAAATATTGAAACTTTTGTCAAGATTTTTGATTATTAGTTTATAATATTTTCCAGCCTATATTTTCATATCGATATAAATGTCTTGCCCCTTTTCATATACCAATTTTATTCTGAACCGTACTTCTGTTTTTCCTAACCCGAATTATAATTTTCTTTTCTTACTTATGCCATTAAAACTTATTCGAATACCGAATCGTGCTTACTTCTTATATACCTTTCAAGTCACATGGGACTTCAGCTTTCAGCAAGTCGATTTTATGCTCAACGTTTTCCCTAGTTCAGATTTTCGTAAAATTACTTTTCGAAACCATTTCCATATTTAGACCTCCATAATTCGGTTTTAAAACTTTATTACCAATTTAATAATTATATATATATCCTCCCACTTACTTCCATACTACTAAGATGCTATTATCTTTCCATTCATCATATACATATTTCTAAAAAAATGATTTCTAAAGTAGAACTACAATTATTTTTATATATCAGTACTATGTTCGTTGTGCTCGTGTGTTAAGACCCTTGTATAAATCAGTTTCTGCTGGCGAATCCGGATTCTCTAAAAGTACTTTCAATACGGTTTATTGGAATTTCTCTTCAGTTTTAAGAATTGGAAAAACATTTGGCATGACCATAAACCCTCTACACTATATTTGATCTGATTTTATTCCTTGAATCTCGAAACTTTTCCAAAATTTTTAAACTACTGCCGCATAATATTTTTCTAACATATGTCCTTAATGTTCGTGTAAATAATTTGCTTTTACTCGTGATAGCTTTATATAAGCTAAATAAACCATTCTTCTTATTATGTATATACGACTCAAACTTATTTCGAACGACTCATTTTATCGACCGGTTTCGTACTCTTCATTTTAACTTATATCTTTTACACACTATTTCCATGTTTCCTAATGGAGCAACATTACATCATTACACGACCGTTCTCATGCTTTTTGATTCTTCTCTTCGTTACGCTTTTGATTTCAGTTTCTTTCCTTTTGTCTAGCCAATAGAGCTTGTCGTCGCCGTGTCAACCTTAATATAATTTGGTGGGCCCCATTAGTGTAATTTGATGTGTCGTCATAGTGTATTAAATTTCATGGTGCATATGAAGTTGTATGTGTGTTGGTATTGGTATATTGTGTGTCGGTAGTTATGTATTAACTGCATGAGTATAAGTGTGATATACATATGATAGTAGGATTATAATTGTTTGATTGGTATTACTTGTTTTTATGAGATGTCGTATGCGTGTATACCATGAGGTATACCTGCACATCTTAACTAATGGATGAAGTGAATGTATTGATGTACCAATTATAGATGGATGGATATGGTATGAATATATGATACATGTATGTGACTATACGATGACTGCATTTATTAGGGAGAGTATTGTAATTATAAGTGTGCTGATGTTTGTAATATTATTATGGTATATGAAGTGATTGAAATAGGTGATATTACCTGATTAAATATTAAGGGTGTTTGACATTATGATATGTATATGGTTATGTTGGTAGATGTGTATGCACTAGAATAGTATTGGTATATGTATGGATGCTGTGTTATGTATATAGAATATTCTGCTATGATTTTGAGTCTCACTCAAGCTTGAGTGGGTGTACTCTATGTACAATGGTGTATTTGTCTGTGATTGGTGTGAGGTGTTGGATGATGTATGTATAATGTTTGGATTGTTTGTGTCCGGTTGTGTTACGCACATGATTGTGGGTCACTAAACCAGTATATAGTTATAGGTGTTGGTCTTGTGGTATAGTTATTTATTAGGGGGCTTGCATGCGTGAATATATATATGTGATAGCTAAAACTAAGTGTGTCGATGTACTGAGTTTATAATTGTATGATTGGTAAATATGAATGAAATGTTAGCGTGTGTGGGTGTGCATCATGCACGGATAAGTATGTGCTTAGTTATAAGTATTGATGACCATGGCATGTGTGG
The DNA here is from genome assembly GCA_030789695.1 of Scilla litardierei. Lineage (NCBI taxonomy): Eukaryota > Viridiplantae > Streptophyta > Magnoliopsida > Asparagales > Asparagaceae > Scilla > Scilla litardierei. The sequence goes on along the minus strand of CM061130.1, from coordinate 909,125 downwards.
CGTGTCGTGAATATAGTTATAGGACTATATTTGAAGTAAATATATGGTGAAGTATCTGTGTGCGTTTGAATGACTATAAATTGTGAAATTATAATGATGGTGGAAGTATATTAAATATAATAACTTGAGTTTAGAATGGTGTGGTGTGGTTACATGTGTTGACGTGTTTGGTATTGGATGTATACTAGGAGATATATGGAGTAGTGTATTCTTATTGCCTTGTTCATAGGTAGCTACCTAACGTAGAGTATTTCGATGGTATTTACTGGTGTGAACTATTTAATTGGTTGGAGTATCTGGACTATTGTTTCGTGCTAGGAAGTAATAGCTGCATAAGGGATGTATGTACATATATATGATAGAAATACGTGTATGCATCTGACTGACTATGATAGGAATAAGTGTATGAAGTGCGTGAATATATATATATATACATATCAGTAGTGTTAATGTTTGACTACCTAGTGCATATATATAAGCACTTGTATTGAATATACCTAGTTGAAATGTAATGTGACACTGATTGAGGGTAGTTACCAGAGCGACTAGATATGTTAGAAAGTCCGAGGACGGACTTTATTCTAAGGTGGGTAGGATGTAACGACTGTTTTTTCTATATTAGTGTTATCGATATAATATATATGTCTTGGTGGATTTTCTCCTTACGTGTGATTTTCGTCTCCGTAGCTTTCGCTTTCGTTCGTTTCGTTGTGATTTTCTAGCTTCTTCCTTAGATCGTTGAGCCTGGAATAAGTCACACATGACGAGCTTCATATCGCTCATATCTTAGAGTTAGTTTGAGCTTAGGAGCCATAGGAATCCTTCCCGGAGCTTCGCGCTCCATATCGAGACTTTTCGTGCACGTTAGTTGGTTCAAGAAGGGGAACCAACCGACTAGATTCCAATCTAGTCGGTCAGGAACTCTTCTGGAACCGACTAGTTCATTAAATCAACTATTCAGAAGTTACTGTTTACTCTTAGTCGGTCTAAGAACAACCACCGACCGATTAGATGTGAAACTAGTCGGTCAGAACTTGCTCTCAGACCGACTAGTTCCTTTGATTAATTTTACCTAAGTTACTGTTTATCGTTAGTCGGTCCATGAACACTCACCGACCGACTAGGTCTCAAACTAGTCGGTCAACGGGCCTTCACAGACCGACTAATTCACTTCCCAGATTTCTTCCTTCTTTCGTTGTTTGATTTTAGTTGGTCACAGTTGAACGACCGACCGACTAGTTCCCAAACTAGTCGGTCAGCCACCCTTCGTTGACCGACTAAATCACCCAGAAACCCTAGGTTTGCCCTAGCCGCCGCAGTTTTCCTATAAATAGCTCCCGAACGTTTTCTTTCTTTCTTTCACTTCCCTTGGCCAGTCTCCTTCCCCTTTTGATCCCTGATCTTTCCCAACCTTCCTCAACCCTTCCTCCTTCCTCAAAGAGCCCCTCTCGCCCTCATTAGCACCAGCCACCTCCCCATATGCCGTCGGCAAACCCCAAAAATCCCCCAAATCCCACTTCTCCAGATTTCCTCGCCGTTTCCAGATCTGAGCCATAGTTCTCCGGATCGTTCTTCCGTCGCCGTGCTTGCTCGACATCGATCTTCTGCTTATATACGGTAGTGTTCGATCCTTAATATTCTCATAACCCTCATTGTGATTTTATTGAAACCCTAATAAAAATAGATATTAGACGTCGTAGGATTCGATTATAAAACTGGTTTGGATATTGTTCTGATGTTGTTTTGCCATGGCAGCGATCCCATCCCCGTAGGTTACCATTTTGTTACGTGCCCCGTTGATCATCATCCTTGGTGCCAGGCAAGTGAAACCTGCCACTTAGGGTTTTAGGCCATGTTTTAGGCCATTTGCTTGTTGTAGGCGTAAAAGAGACTAGGCGACGAAATGATACTTGCCTAAGCGCAAATTTCAGGATCTAGCTTGACAACAAAGCTTGATCCGACTACTTTTAATTATTGGCACTTGTCATCCATGCATCTTATCTGCCATGTTTAAATTCAATTAACGGTACGCGAATTATCTGTACATGCCATGCTATCCATGTTGAATGTTACATTCATAGCACACGCTACATTACTTGTACTACTTGATCCGGCTAGGCACCCGTTATGCAGGCATAACCCTACGCCATACGTGTCAAAAACACTTCCTGGCTCGTGATCCAGAAGCGAGCATACGTGTTCGGGGGTAATGCCCTGGCTCGATACACATGGAGGGGTAGGGATAAGCGATCACCTGAGTTTACGAGTTGGCCTGATCCGTCACTCTAGCCAGAAGACGTAATCTCTGTGCACGACGTGTTTACTTGACGTGATTTACTTGACTTGTACTTGTCCATGTTTATACTTGTAAAACTTGTCATCCATGCCATACTTGCTACTTGTTACTTGCAACTTACCTTTTTTGTTACTCACATACTAAACTTGTCATGCTATGCATCATACTATAACTGCTAGGTTGTTAGTTTACCTATCTTTCAGTTTCCTTGCCCAAGTCTTTTAGACTTGCTGACATGTGCCCCTTTCTCTTTTGGGTGACATATGTTAGATCCTGAGCTAGAGGCCGTTGCAGAGGACGTAGTGTTTGCTGGCGCTGAGCCAATGGTTGCCGAGGAGGAGTTTGTGGTCACTGGTGATTAGTCTTAGAGACCGCTTGTGTTCTCTTCCTTTGTTTAGGCTTGCTGTTAGTTGTCGGTGCGTGGCACCTTTGCTTGTATGTTGTACTTTGTTGGCCATGTATGGGCCGTAGATTTTCCTTTTGAGCCGGTGGCTTTTCTGTGATATTGTAATTTATTTTATGGTTATTCTGAGATTTAATAAATTGCTTATTATCTCATTTCATTATTATTATCATTGTTTCGTATTGCGTTGCAAGGACCTGCCAATTGAATTTTATACGCTTATCAGACTGCAGCTTCACAGCTCCACGTCTGAGCGGACCTCCTCACGTCTCGCCTTCCATTTTAGGGAAGCGGGGCGTGACACTAGATGTGTGCAATAATACGATTGGGGGCGTGAGATTTAAATATTTGTAACCGCAAGCGCACTGTGTTGTAGTGTGGCTTGGGGGTCGAACTCAGGGAGGCGTGGATGTGCTTGTGTCAAAGAGGATCAAAATCACCCCATGGGCGAGCTAGCCCGGATCAAATGATGGGTTGTCACGGTAAATGGAATGCAAGGTATAGACAATATAAAGGAAAAAATCGGGACTTTGGTTTCCACCCCATCGTGCGAATCTCGCCGATACGGCCTACGGGTAGGATGGCGATCGGAATTAGGGTCTAATGGTGAGACGTTGCCTCTGAAAGTGGTACCGGCGTCCCATGGGCCCGATATTCCGATCGGTGCCCAGGATGATACGTCGGACTTCCTGGGTTCGATCAGTGGGCACTCCCGTGTCCATTAACACTGATCGACTCCGGGAGGACTAAGCTCGCAACGATAACTCCCAACGTCTCATCCTGCCGCTCCCGCATGCTAGGATTCGACGTCTACGCTAAGGGCGTGAGCTATGGCTAGGGAGTCAACCGCCAAGTTTATTCTCCCTTGGCCCACGGTCAAAGGCGGTCTTTTTCCCGCTGATGACAATAAAACACACCACTTAACCGTTAGATTCCTAATCCCTATCGATTTCCTAGCCCTATGGACGCATCGGGAAGAGCCCACGAAGGGGTTTCCGCCAAAATCCCAGATTTGGGAACTACTCACACATATTTAGTAAAAAGCGATCTAAACAGAAATCGACCGTAAAAATCATGATCAGACAATAGAAATGCAATGGTAGTAAAGCAATTAAGATAATACTAAAGTTTGACAAAGATCTGAAAACTTACAAAAACTGGGAAATTATAGCCGTCACAAAATGAAGAAAACAGCAAAAAATAATCAACTTCCGTTTCTGGAAAACCTAGGGTTCTATATATAGGAAACGATATCACCCGATCGGTTGACAAGTCAACCGATCGGGTGACCTGCTTCAAACTTTTACAGCGCAATGCGGGACTTCACCCGGTCATCTTCACCCGGTCGGTTAACATATGAATGTGACCGGTTGGATCTTGGTGCCGTCGGGTGAGGAGGCCGGTTGAGCTGACCGTGTCTTGGTTTTTGAGATTCAGCTACAGGTGAACCGATCGAGTGAAGGTCACCCGATCGGTTGGCAATCAGCTTCGATTTCCAGAGAGTTTGGGCTTTTGACCCGGTCACTGAACCGACCGGGTGACTTCTTGTGGCTCCAAGCTGCGTCCGGGTGGTGCATGCGTGCATCACCCGATCGGTTGATGATGACCAACCGACCGGGTGAGGGGCTGAAAGATGATATCATCGTCGTTTGACCCCTGGATCACGCGTGACTCCTCCCGTTGCTCCGGGTCTTGCGATATCGTCGTTTTATGTCCCTTATGCCAGTAAACTCCTGCAAAATACAGAAAACACGGAAAAGTGAAAGAAAACAAGAAAACACGAGAAAACGAATATAAGACGGCGGTAAAATACGGAAAAACACGGAAGAAAACGTGCGCAAATATATGAAATATAAACGCACGTCACTAGTCTAACTTGTAAGGTTATACAATCACAAGCAAACAATATGAACTATGCTATACTATGAAAGACTAGTTCCATGAGGTTACCTGTAATGACGCCATCTACGTCCTCAGCCTCCATGGCTGTCATGGTATATGTCGGCCTCCGAGGTGGCACTGCCTGCTGGTAAGCCTGCCTCTGTGGTGCCAAAGTAGGTCCACAAACAGCAGCTCCTCTCTGAATAGGTGCATGCACTCTACGTTGCACCAGGGCTGGTGCTTTGCCCGCAGCATGGTGTGACCTCGGGTGATCTCTAGCAACGTGTGTAGAATCTCCACACACATACACAAACCCAGCTTCTTCCTGAAATTGCTATGCTGATGCCCCGGCATGCTACAGAAATGGCATGGGCCCTTGGTCTGGCTCTGTGCAGGTACCCATGGCCTCTTAAAAGGCACTGTCTGATTGGACCTCACTGCAGGCCTAGCTACCGGCCTGTACTGATCCATCTGTCGCTTTCCTCCACCAGCAGGAGGATCAGAAAGTCTTACCACAGCCTCATGGTTTCTAGCTGCGTTCAGTACAACCTCTATAGTGGTCAAGTCTGCCAAAGTCATAGTGGCCTGGATCTTGGGGTTCAGCCCCTGGTGAAACTGATTGGCTCGGTTCTCTGCTCTCTTGACCATATGCGGGGCGAAATGGCTGAGCATCTCAAACTTCGCCTCATACTCATCCACTGTCATACTCACATGTATCATATTCACGAACCACTGCAAGAGCTCCCTCTTCACAGCCATAGGAAATTATTTCACCTTGAACATGGCTTTGAAGGTGGCCCACTTAACTGGCTTCTCCAGACGGTTCTCCTCTAAGCGCCACCAGTTCCTTGTATTATCAGTCAACTGCAACTTCGCTATCTCCACCTTGGTATTCTCAGGTATGTCGACAGCTATCAGCTTGTCCTCAGTGCTCTGAATCCACTTATCAGCATCCAGGGGTCCTTCCTTCCCAGAAAAAGTCCTTGGCTGTAGCTCATTGAACTGCTTCACTCCAGGTGCAGCTTGAGGGGCAGGTGGTGCAGCCTGAGCAGCATGGGCAGCATGGGCAGCCTGATGGGTCTGCTCAACTAAGTGGTGCTGAACATCTAGCATCTCTCTCATGACGCCCAGAAATTGGCAGAATTCACCACCATGGCCTTCCATGGCCCTGTCAGCTGAGGTCTCGGCTCGATTAGGGCGTCTTCTTGCCATCCTGGGACAAGGAGAACCCAAATTAGACTTTGCACATGCTAAACTGGATATTAAATGAATGCGAGTACTTTTATTGTTCCAAACTTTTCTCATTGACTGCATGGGCCACCACAAAAACCTGTCACGCGCCGCTTCCCATATTACGGGTGCGAAAGCGAGACGAAGGTCCATATGGGCTGGAGCTGTGAAGCTCGAGCCCACTACGTGTCTGTAGGGATACACCAAACGAATGACATGTTCTCGCATTAAAGTTCAGAGTAATAAGAGTACTCAAAAAGATCAATAGCATTCATTCATCAAAATAATAATTCAGCAGTACAAAAGAAGTCTAATAAAAGAAAGCCTAGGGCATGGCTACAACTGAAAAGGAAACTACTGGTGCTACACACCCAACCTAGACAAGAATCTAAATGGTGCTACGCACCCAAACTAGAAACCTGGAAACTCCAAGTCAGCAACAAGAAGGAAACTCTAAGACTGGTCCTCGTCCAGATCGTACTTCTAAGCAGCGTCCTCCTGCTCCAAGTCCGCATGTACTTTCTCCTTGTCTAAGTAACTCGACGTACAAACACCCAAGAGAACAGGAGTTGTACGTCAGACAGAGTCTACAACTAAAATGTAAGAAAAACTCTACTGCAAGGTATATGGTATTTAAAGATAGTTATTAAATGTTGTTTACATGGCAGGTTATGAGATGCGACAGAATGCATATATATATATATATATATATATATATATATATATATATATATATATATATATATATATATATATATATATTGACGAGTAAAATTGTCTTTATTAATCACCAAAATATTTACAACAGACACCAGTAGCAAGTTACAGTGGTATTAGGAAGAGAGGGGAGAGGACACAAGCGTCGTCACCCTCCACTACCAGCAACCACCATTACTGCCACCGGTCTATACATAACAATACAAGAGTCAACCACCAAAACCACCATCACCACCCAAATAGCATATACAATTAACCAGCATCAATAAACCCCCAATTAGAAAATGGGGTGATGTCAGGAGCTTGGTCTAAGTCCAAGTGACGAAGAGCTATTATGACGTCAGCTGATATAGCCTCAAATAACTCAGTTTTCCCCATTCTGATTCCGTCAAAAATCCTCTTGTTACGCTCCCTCCATATGTGCCAGACCATGGCTGCCAAGGCGGATTTAGCAAGTATACCCACAGGATCCTTATTATTATATCGAGAGAAGGAAAGATCACAAGTATCAGCTATATTAGGTGGAACCACTCCCGTGTAGCCCAATTTGAGGAGGCACCTGGTAAGAATGTAGCAGGAGTAATCACAACTGAAGAACAGGTGCTCAATACTCTCAGTCTCATCTTTGTCACAAAGAATGCACTTTTGCTCTGTCATTATTCCCAACCGAAAGAGTCTCTCTCTAGTAGGCAGTTTATCCCTAATAGCTCGCAGCAAGCACAAAGCAAATTTAGGAACATGTTTTGCAAACCATATAGCACTGTAATAAATAAAAGGCGGCCTGGCTGTACGTGTGCCCTCCCATGCCGACCGGAGATTACATGCTGGCCCTGCAACCTACGTCCAAGTATCAGGACCGGAGCTAAGAGCAACAGGCTGAAGAATAGGGAGCAGGGGTCGAATGCTGGGAATGTCCTTCCAGCCATCATGCGCCCAAAAATCCCACACATTCATCAGTTCCGTACCCGCGGAAGGAGTGTGGAGCAAATAGAGGGGGCCCTTAGGGTGCCAATTATCAAACCAAAACAAGGTTTCTGAACCATCCCTAACGGTACGTTTAATGAGTTTTTGAGAAATATTACGGTACCTGAGTAGGAACTTCCAAGTCCCTGATTGGGTAGGGTGAGCCTTAGAAGTGAAAAATCCACTAGTAACAACGCTATAGCGTTTCCTCATAAAATTTGCCCAGATCTCGGTTGAGGTAAGAAGTCTCCAGGTCAGCCGTACCCCGGAGGCTACATTCAGATCTTCCAAAAGTCTTAGACCCACTCCTCCCTCTTTCTTGGGTGTACATAAATCCTTCCAGGCCCAGCTGTTGGATTTACCCCAAATGAACCTCCTACAAGCAGCAGTAATGGTACGGAGCACAGAAGGAGGGATGCAGTATACTTGCATCCAGAAGGAAACCATTCCATAGACAACAGAGCGGACCAATTCTATCCTTCCAGATGTAGAGAGCAAAGAGGAGGACCAACCCAATAGTCTCTTCTTACATTTGTCAATTAAACGGCTATATAAGGAAGCTTTAGGATATGTCGAAGAGAGTGGCAAACCCAAATAAGTAGTGAATGCTGATACCTTCTTTACTCCAAGAATACCTGCCAGTCCACGGGGATCAACCACGCCTTTACTGAAAATGGCGGCACTTTTCCCCAAATTAATGTGAAGACCAGAGAATAATTTAAACTGAGTCAATAAATCTTTCAGGCCTTTAAAAGAATGGGGGTTTGCACGACAGAAAACCAAAAGGTCGTCGCTAAAAAGCAGGTGAGATATAGCTCCAGTTCTTCGCATAGGATGGATAGTACGAGAAGATTCAGCTCTAGCCATAAGGAGCGAGAAAGCCTCCATTACTAGCACAAATAGGTAAGGGGAGAGCGGATCACCTTGACGGAGGCCTCTGTTGGACGAAAAATATCCCTCTGGGGACCCATCAATTAACACTGAAAACATTGGGGTAGAGATGCACTCTGATATCCAATTAATGAATCTGCTCTTGAATCCCATCTGGTGAAGAAGAAATAATATGAATGCCCTGTTTACACTATCAAAAGCCTTCTTGAGGTCCAATTTTAAGCACGCTCTGGCCCCCATAGGGTTGCTAAAATCACGTATCTACTCGTGGGCAATAAGAGCACAATCTGCAAGCAACCTCCCCTTAAGAAAGGCAACTTGATTGGGGGAAATAAGATCACATATAACGTGCTTTAACCTGTTACAAAGCACTTTACTAATAATTTTGTAAATCACATTGCAGCAAGCAATGGGCCTGTATTCATCTAATCCTGTAGCATTTGCATTTTTAGGAACCAAAGTCAAGAATGTGTGATTGATATGTGGGAGCATGCGGCCAGTAGTGAAAAAAGATGTGACACCAGAAATAACGTCCTAACCTACAACCTCCCATTCGTGCTGAAAAAATTTAGCATTGAAACCATCAGGTCCTGGAGACTTGTCTGGACCAATTTGGAAAACTTCCTCTTTAATTTCAGAAGCAGAGACATCCATTTCAACCCAATTGGTAGCTTCCACAGTTAGTCTGCGCTTGGGGATAAGATTAGGTAAGATCGTCCAGTAATCATCCTGGGAGTATAATTTTTTATAGAATACAGGAGCTTCCAATCTAAGAGAATCCGAAGTAGAATTCCTTTCACCATTAATATTAATACGATGGGCAAGGGTGTTATGAGATAGTCTGGACTTCATAGCTGCATAGAAAAAGTTAGAATTCCTGTCCCCCAGAGAAATCCAATTCTGGCGACTTTTTTGACGCAAATCTTCCTCTTCAACTTCTAATGCATGAGCAAGCTTAAGACCGGCCCTCCTTTCTAGGGCTTGGATAGCCGGGTCAGAATGTAGACAACTATTAAGTTGCAGTTCCTCTAAATCCTGCCGGCACTTCACAGTATTAACTTTACCTCTTTCATTTATTGCCCAGGATTTGAGAGCACATTTCAAGGATTTGAGCTTATGAACAATATTCTGCATTCCCATACCCCTCCTCTGCATACTCCAATTGCTCCGAACAATGTCATGAAATCCCGGGAGGGAGATCCAAGAGTTGTAAAATTTAAAAGGTTTCGAGTGAGTGATTACCTTAGAATGAAGATATACGATCATATCTGCATGGTCGCTTGTTCCAGCATAAGAATATTCAGCAAAAGATTGAGGCAAGAGGCTAATCCACTATGTATTGCAAAGCACCCGGTCCAGGCGAGCCGTTATACGGGAAGCGCCAATGCGCTGATTACACCAACTGAAGCTTCTACCAATGCTTTTTAATTCAGTGAGATGACTGTTCCCAATACAATCATTGAACGAATCCATAGCTCTCACATCCACAGCTCGCCCACCCAACTTCTCATTAGCGCTACGGACACAGTTGAAATCTCCTCCCACCAGCCAAGGAGTATTGGAGAAAAACCGGGAGTCAGCTATTAGATTATTCCAAAGAGCCATTCTATCATTAGCCAGATTGAGGCCATAAACTGCAGATAGTCCCATCACAAACCCATCTGGATTAGTAAATAAGGAAGGGATATGTTGATCAGATGTCGTAATGCTAGAACAACTCCATATAGATGTGTTAAAAAAGATTACTAGCCGCCCCCCCTTGTGGTGAGCCCTATTGTCAATGCTTGACCACTCTTTACTAAAGCACTTTGCAATTCTACCTGCATTAACCACTTCCACTTTAGTCTCTAACAAGCATACAATTGAGGGGTTGAACTTACGCAGGCGATGTTTTAGATCTGCTCGCCTCGCGACGTTATTAAGACCCCGAGAATTCCAGAAGTAGATAGACATTAAACAGATTTTGAGATAGGCGGAACCGGGCCCGCAAGTCTAGTGCTTCGCCTCACGCCTATTGGAGAGGCTGGGATTGAATTACTCTTTATAGGTGCCACCTTCTCCCTCAGGATAGAGTGTTCCTCAACCCAATCCGGGTTAGGAACAGTAGGATTTGAGGGGGGGTCCAAGTTCTCAGGGTCCTGGACAGTTTGAAGGAGCGACGGCAAGGGGTTATGACCTCCTGCTTTTGATAAAACCCCAACGCTTGGGCAAGAGACATCTGGTTGGTCTGAAGAAGTACCTTCCGCAGTATCCACTGTAGCATTCTCAGTATCCACCGAAGCATTGGAATTACTGCATTCTCCAATCACAAAGTTTTGCAATGATAAATCATGGTGTCGATCAACATAAGGAGCTTCACGCATTAGGGTGGCTGGGTTTATCTCTTTGCCCTTCTGTGCTAGAGGACCCAACGAATTTGGTGGGAGATGAGAATCATTTAATAATACCTCAGTAGTGTCCTTCTGCGAGAATGAATTAGGAAGGTCTCCAGTGTTACCCAGAGTTCCACCATTAGCTTTGGTAGTAGTTGTCATCGATTCATTGGTTTTCACCCTGTACTTGGAATGAAAAGATGCGCCAGAAGAGTGCAATTCTTGGATTGAAGGGCGCTCCTTGGCAGGGAGTTTATTTGGGCATTGATTATCTAAGTGACCAAAGCAAGCACATCCACCACATCTCGGGGGTTCCCCCTCATACCTGACGTCGATTGATAAGGAATATAAGTCTTCTACATCAACTTCGACTTTCCTTTGTAGTGGAGCCTTCGCATCTACTTCAACAAGGCACCGAGCATAAGAAATTCTATCCAGATTAGCCGTTGCTTTGTCAAGACAAATAGGGGTACCAACTCCACTTGCAACGATGTTCAAAATTTCCAACGTCCACATTGATAGGGGGAGGTTATGGAATTGGACCCATACTGGAACCGCGGTGAGAATATCCCGACCATGCTGCGTGGACGGGGTCCATTTTTGGAGCACCACAAGTCTACCATCAAAAAGCCACGGACCACCATGAAGAATATTATCTCGATCTACCTCATTCTCAAATTTGAAATAGAAGTACCCATTCTCACGAGAGAAAATACGGAGTCCTCCTTTGATTCTCCAGAGCCTTTCCGTCCAAGATTTAATTTGTCCGAAATATGGGACATCCCCTAATACATAGCCAACAAGAGTATTTTGCCACTTTGCCGCACCTACTTCGATCATACTAGATGACACTTTGACCTTCGCAACGCCGTCCTCATTGTGTACAGGTGGCACAAGAGACATCACTAGTGGATCTGCGAATTTACGCCGAGTCGAACAAATATCAACCCACGATCTCTTAGATACAGACGGATCTATATGGATCTCAGAATTGGGTCTAACAGGCAATCTGACAGGCACCTTAGGGGCAGTAGTCTTGACGCTGGAAACTTCCCGCTTAAGAGAACCTCCGCCTCTTCTGAATCCCCCAGCAAAATTGTGACGCTGGGAAGGATTGGGCGGCAGGAAACGCTTGCCACCGAGATTCCTAGCATCAAAATGGACTCTCTTCTTCCTCGCGTGGGAGACATATTGCCAGCCTTGATCTCCCGTCTGCTGATTCATGCCAGTTCTAGAAATAACATCAGCCACGCTGACAGAAGATTGAACGCCAACAGTTGAGGCGCCTTCTATAGGTCGATGAACTGTTCCCCGGACGTCACCAGGTCCGGATGAAATCTCCCCCTCAGGTCGAGGGATCTTGACAGATGCCGATCCATCGGCACCACCATGAACCGAGTTTCCGTCTTCAAACAATGGAATCGACGATTGAATCTCGTCAGCACCAAGCAAGGAGCCGCCATCAAACGAGGGTTTTACCGTCGCCCTCAAATCGCCAGCTCCGGATAATACGCTCATAACTTATATATATATATATATATATATATATATATATATATATATATATATATATATATATATATATATATATATATACATGGCAGGAAAGTAAAAGATGGTGCAAGAAGTAAACGTGGCATGGCAATGACCGTAGCGTGTGCTACTGGCTACAAGACAAGACAAGACAAGCCTGTGTGTATGCCTAGGGTTCACGCCTTAAGGTTAGAAGGCGACCAAACCTCCTAAACCTTGCGACCGCTCCACCCACCCCCACCCCCAAGTGCCCAAGATAATTCCGTACAAAGGATCACTTTCTCTGTCTTGGAGAGTGCCTTATTCCCGCAGGTTATCCGTACAAAGGATCACTCTCTCTGTCTTGGATAGTGCCTTATTCTCCGCAGGTTCAATACAATTCATGAATCAATTGCATGGTAAGATTAGAATGATGCATGTCCGTTTTAAGATATTTATCAACATGGCAATTATAGCTTAATGTTCTTAGACTTCGTCATCAAGTCTTCGATGTCGTGAGGGTATTCTAGACGCTATCATTTCACATCTAGACCTCTTATTCTTATTTTACACACTAACGAAAGTAATGGCCTAAACATGTCCGTTTCTATGCAAGTGTGTACACTTTCCTGGAGTGGCGAGAAGTGTGTCTGTAGGGAGCGTCTCATCACGGGCAGCGCGTCGGTTATGGTTCGCTGTAACAGGTCAAACGGGACGGTGTCAGGACTGATTTAGAATACCTATTATGGCATGTCTTTAGGTCGATCATGGCTATCCTAGCACTTCCAAATCACATTGTTCACAAGTTCAGATCTATTCTATGGTTCTCTACGTCGATTCTACCGTATGTGCATAGTCAAAAAGTCCAACCGACGGACGACGTTGTCACAACAGTTTAAAGGAGCGTAAAATAAATTTAGTGATTAAGTTGCCAGTTTTTAATTAGGTTTTCAGTGGCATAACATTTAGGTTACTATGAGTAGGGGATACCAACCTAGTATGACGATCACGCGTAGATCTGGCGTTGGATCTAGAAATAGCAACGGATTGCGTCGCGGTTCCAATTCTTCGATTGCGGGTAGCACAGTGAAAGAAGGGATCTTCGGGGTCGCCTCAGCTGCGGGTAGCGCAGTGAAGAGATGTCGACGTCGGATCTGAAAGCAGAGAGGGGCAGTAGAAACAGAAAGGAAATGGCTTACGGCTTGCAACAGCGACAACTAGGGGGCTGCCGGTGGAAAAAGGCAGAGCAGCAGCCGGTTGTAGCGGCCGGTTGTAGCGGCTGTCGACATTGCAGTCGGCCTGGGGATGGTTGTCGACGTAGAGGAGACGGTCGGAAGTGGCCAGGGCATGAGGAGGAGGTGGTGGTTTGGGCGGAGTTGTAGGCAGGAGATAGGCGTCCGGTTTGAGGGCATGTCAGAGAGAAGAGAGAACGTCACGTGGGGTTTTGATCGGAGCAGGGAAGTGGCACGCGCGAGCTGGGGTGTTGCGCGCAGAGGGGCTAGGCGGTAGACTGGGGGTGGCCGTCGGGCTGGAAGTCGGGAGAGGGCTTGCGGGTGTTTGAGAAGGAAGAGGGGAGGTTGCGGCCTCTTGCAGGTGGCTCGGAGGGCAATGTGGCTAGGCGGTTGAGGGAGGAAGAAGGGCAAGGGCAGCGGAGGTCGCACACTGGAGAAGAAGGTTGATGGTTTGGGCGTTTTGAGCTCTGTTGGGTGGAAAAACCTAGGGATATGTTGTATCCTGGGTTTTCTTTGGTGGATGTAGCTGCTAGTAACCCTAGGTTTTAGTTATATAGAGTAGGGGAGAGAGAGAGAGAGAGAGAGAGAAAGAGATAGAGTATGGGGAGAAATGTGGGGTGAGATGTGGAAAGAGTGGGATACGGTGTGATTGGTGGGGCGTTAGTTAGGATTATTAGTTAAAAAATATTTGATTTGATTTATAAAAACGTACCAGATTTGCAATTTAAAACCTTAAGAGTATTTAATAAATAATATGGGTTTTCTCATATTAGTCCCTTAAATTATGTGTATTTTGATATTAGTCCCGTAAATCTTTGTAATTTGAATTTAGTCCCTTAAATGTTTAATATTAACCTAAATAGTCGCTTTTGTTAACCTAAATAGTCCCTTAAATGTTTAAAGGTTAACCTAAATAGTCCCTTTAAAGGACTAAATTCAAATTACAAAGATTTAAGGGACGAATATCAAAATACACATAATTTAAGGGACTAATATGAGAAAAACCCTAAATAATAAAAGGGATTATTTAGGATATGAGATAATTAGTAAGTTAGGGTTTTATGATAAATAATAAATTATGAGTTTGATTTAAAAAAACGAATAGAAACCTTTCGAAATTCAAAATTTAAAAGAAAGTTTTAATAATTAATAATGTGTTATTGCAGATTGGTCCCTCGACGTCCAAAAATTACAAACAAAATGTCGGTGCGATCGCGCCTTCGAGAGGATCGTGAAAACGGGGTAAGGTCGCGCGTCTGAACTATGGAGAATAATAATAAAAATCAAATATGAAAAAATACGCTCACGAAACAATAATACACGCTAAAATACGTACGTTTGGAAGGTGGCCGTTACAATTATTCCAATAACCATCTTGCCCACTGTCTGTATGATCAGACGTCTGATGGCTTGGTGCCAGACGACTGAACAGTGGACCAGACGTCTGGGAAGTCTTCTTCAGACGTCTGGTATATGTCTGTTTGACTGCATTTAATGCCCAGTCAGAACAGTACAACAGCCGACTAGTCGTTCTTCATCAGGCGACTGGTAACTAGGATTTCTGCCTATTAATAGCCGTTTGAAGTATTAATTGCTTGGGCTCTTTGGCTGATTTTGAGCAGATTTCCATGGCTTAAATAGGGCTTTAATGTCTTGAGTTGAGAGGTAAGAAAAGCATCTAAGACTTCATTCAATACACTCTCAAGTGATCCCAAGTCATTAACTTCTCATCTAGAGCATTCAAGAGCATTTAAAGCAAATCAAGCTCATTCTCTAAAGATCAACTTGTCTCCAAAGCTTTCAAGATTAGCTTCTAGCATTCATTGCTACTCATCTTGAGACAAGTTAGTAAGTACGCTTACTCTCATCATTTAGAGCACATCTCAGACAACTTTATTGCATCATTCTTATGAGTATTATTCAAGGCATAGATTGAGAAATTGTTTCATATTTTGATTCAATATTTTCGCTTGATATTTGAGAAGTCCTCTCGGGTGTGAGAGAAGTCCATTCCCAGGTTGTGGGAAGTGGAAGAAAGTCGTATTACTTTGTACTTGTCAAGTTTGGCAAGTGGACATTAGTGGAAACACCAATCATTAGCGGGTTTGCTAGTGGGTTACTAGAGTAGGATTCAAAGGAGTCAGGGAGACTCGGAGTTGAGGAGACTCGGTGAATCCGAACCAGAGTATATCTCTTGTTTGCGTTCGGATTCTTGTGTTGTTGCTCTCTTTCTCTATTCCGCACTTAGGTTGCATAAGAGTTATTTAATTTGGCATAAATTCATTATTAAGTTTTATAAAGAACTATTCATGCCCCCTCTCTAGTGTTTTACCATATAGTTTCAGATCCTACAAGACGGACCCTATTAGACTTACCAATGTCGGGGAGGCTTCCTCCAACTGCCAAACACAAATTGGAGAGCTCCAAGGAATGATGCAAGGATCTATTCTTTGCACTCTATTGAAAAGACGATAGAGCTTCATTTCTTCATTGGGACGTGTGTGTGTCCTCTTCCCCACAAACGATGAAGAGAGAAGCTACTCCAAGCACTTCATGTAAGGCACGTGCTCCAACGAAATGGTATGTGGAGTTCGTCTTTAAGAGCAAGGTTCTCGACCACGGTTTATAGAGGCAAGGGCTCTCGGGCAATATTCAAGCTTGACATAAGGCGTGCCTGTAATGCAGTGGGAGCTGAATGATTGGCTCGATTGAGCAAGGACAGATGGATAATTGTTTCAGGTGAGGCTCATGGTCCTTTGTATTCGAGTGGAGGCTTGTTGGGTTAGGAAAAAATAGTCCCACATCGGCTAAGCATAGAGGGTTCTTGAGGCTTAAATACGGATTAGCATCTCCACATGATATGAGGCTTTTTAGGGAGACCCAAGAGAAAAACTAATTGGGTCAGTGGAACTAAGTGGACAATATCATACCAATGTGGAGATCTAGCAGGACATGTTTAAGAAAAACAAAAAAAAAATTATATCCTTAGCCAAACTAATCTTAAATTTCTTATCTTTCTTTCGAGACAAAAGAAAAAGAAAAGTCCAATTTATGTTCTCCATTTCCCATATCATATAAAATAGAAATTCCTCTCCTTAGCCACTTCTAAATTTACAAGCACATATATTCAAGGATTTAGCAGACTTTATCTTTTTCTCTTTACTTTTACCTTGTTGTTAAGGTGTTGTTACTATCGGTTTGAGATCTTTCGAATCGCAGGGTTGTTGAGATTGGGGTTTGTAATTGGCAATGGTGTTTACCAAGTTATAAGTTTTTCTCTTGCGAGTTTGTAAAATGGTTACGAGTGGAAATCTCAAGCAGGGAGCTTGGGGGCTGGAGTAGGTTGGGGAGATCGAACCTGGATAAATTTCTGTATGTTCGTGACTGCATTCTCTGACTTGCTTGTCTGTACTTTTTTTTATTATTTCAACCATTCATACTATTATTATTTCGATGTAAGGTATTAATATTTGGTTGTCTAAGATAATAATCAGTACCTCTCTTAGTATCTTGTTTGATTAATTTTAAAAGTTAATATTCACCACCTAGTGTATATTTGTCCATTCCCCGGGGATTCAACACAAAGAACAACATCAAAGTCATCGAAAAGTTACATAGTTAGTTGATTTGGGTTACCAATGTCATCATTTTTGACTACAATAGGCATCTCAAACTCGTTGGCAAGTTGTTGTCGTAGAAGATTAGGGAAGTGGGTTTTTGTAATGGCTTTTTTGGTGATGCTTGGAAGATCGTCTAAGATGCTCATACCAAAATAGGTCATTTCGCCTTCTCTTAGGATCTCGCCTGGTCGAGTCACTAGATTCCTTTAAAGTTTACTGATGCCTGCCCCTTTTGGAGAGGTAGTTATCATCCTCAGAAGATCTCTCACATATACTTCACTGAAGATTATCAAGGCAATTACAAGATCACTCTTGCTCATTTTGTTAAGGACTAAGGTGGTGGTTGTAAGATTGGTAGTGACAGGCTTTCTAGCTCTAACGAGGGTTATGGTGGCAGGCTTGCTTACATCTTAGAATAATTCACTCCGCCAAAGTCTAGTCTCGAATCTACACTGGAGACCTTCATGAGCGGCCAGATTCGCTTCAATCAGGATACATCGAACCAATTCAAGAATATCAATTCTTCGCTCAATGAACTGAGGGGGCAAATGTCGCAGTTGCTAAAGAATCAGGGGAGATTACCCTCCCAGCCGGAGACTAACCCTAGAGCTCAAGCCAACGCCGTGGTTTCAGTGACCACACGTGGAGGACGGGTGACTAACCTCGTCATGGTCCCGGTGCTTGATAAGGAGAAGATCACTACTGAAGAAGCTGTTGATGACATCGATGGAGTTGAGGCCACTGAAAGGCATGTCACTATTGGGGAGAAAGCGAATACACCTCCCGTCATACCTACTACGATACCGCCTCCCGTTGATGCATCCAAGGGCAAAGTCTCCAGACCTACTCCTCCATACCCACAGAGGCTAGCCCTAGCCAAATTAGAGAAGAAGTACTCCAAGTTTATGGAGTTACTAAAGGGAATCCAGCTGAACATTCCCTTCATGGATGCCATTACCGAGATCCCTATCTAAGCTAAATTCCTAAAGGATCTCATCAAGGGGAAGAGAAGACCCGAAGAAATCAAGTTGTTGGAGGATTCTACCTCCATTATCAAGAATCACCTTGATCGGCCCCGGATATACACCCGGAGAACGATTGTAGTTTTACCGCAAGCGCACGGTCAAGTGGCGAGCGGGTATCGAACACGAGGAGGTGGTGTCGGTTCCAATCTATCCTAGGTTGGTTTGACTACGAATGTTTTATTGGTGGAGATGGCTATGGTATGATATAATGGAAATGGTGGTGGATGTCGGTGTCGGTGATAAAGAAATCGGTCAAATATCGATTCAAATACAATATAATAAAAGTGTCTAGGGCTAGGGAATTCCCACTACGGATCGTCATACATCATCGTAAATAGTGAATCTCAATATTACTAGACTTGCATTGAGGTGAACTAGTCGTAACTGAATATAAAACCAAGCTCACGCTCTCGTGCTATTACCGGTCTATAGCAACCTAGATTAGGGCCCAATCTCTTGCAAACCCTAACCTAAGCCGCTAGCATGAAGATCGACATCATCGTCCAATCGCTCCTCGAGCCCACTCTCGTGCAAACTCGAGTTACGATCTAGGTTGTGATAGTTCGTATTCGTCCAATCTCTTGCAAACGAATATGAGTATAGATTTACAATTAAAAATCCTAGCTTTGGTCCAATCTCTTGCAAACCAAATCTAGAGAAATCCAATTGTAAATCTAAATCGAATATCTAGGCCTTCCCATCGATTAGAATCCAATCTATTGCAAATCCCAAATCGATGGAAATCCCTAGCTATCCGTAATAAATCAATCACAACCTAACCTCCTAGCAATTCTAGCAATTTAGAAATTCATTCATCACAAATATGAAATTAGATCCATAGGGTTCATCCCCAAACCCTAGAACAACAAATCTACTCTAGCATAGCAATAAGGATATGAGAATCAATAGAAATCATTGCTTCCATACAAAAAGATAGAAAAACAAAGATTCAAATAAAAAGAAGAAAATACTTAGCTTGATGAAGATCTTCAATCCAAAATACAAGCTTTTAGATCCAAGAGGGGGCCTAGGGCATGGCCTAACCTCTAAAATAATCCTAAGAAAAACATATGGGGGCTAAGAAAACATAATGGGGATCCCCCTCAATGACGGCCACAAACCCTCTTAAATAGCCCCCAAAAAACCCTAGCAAAACTGCCTAAAAAGCCCCTGAAATTCGGGCCCAAAACTGAATCTGCGCGTGCCCAGAAATCTGCGCCAGTTACGACTCGGCCGAGTGGAAATCTCACTCGGTCGAGTGGAAATCTCACTCGATCGAGTGGACAGCTCACTCGGTCGAGTGGAAATCTCACTCGGTCGAGTGAGCTTTCCTGCAGAAACTCCAGAAAACAGCACTCTGTCAAAACTATCAAAAACTGTAAAAAACTGGTCACTCGGCCGAGTGGAAATGTCACTCGGCCGAGTGACACTGACATGCAAATTCCAGCACTGCAGCATCGACTTGCAGAAATTCACCAGATTTCATCCGACCTTCGATTTGCGCGTTCTTAGCGGCGTTGGAATCGTCATGAAGTCTACTATCCATAAAAAATATGAGAAAAATTATTTACCTACTGGAATGATAGCATATTTCAAAAGAGTTGGAGGATGTCTGAAAATCTGGGCGCTTCGTGTCCTCGGCATCACTCGGCCGAGTGGCAAATGTCACTCGGCCGAGGGGCTTTTGGAACTCGGCCGAGTCAGAGCTCGTAGTGGACTGACGGATTACAGAGAGTTGGACATTTTGGCTCGCCGTCGTCTGGGTGCCACTCGGGCGGACGGAGTCTCCGAACTCGGCCGAGTGGGCGTGTGATGCTCTGTCGAGTGCACGCTGATACATCTCTGTTGTGTGTCCGATCTGGCCGGCCGAGCGGGGTCTCAATGCTCGGCCGAGTGACTCCTTCACTCGATCGAGTGGCATGCTGAAAATGCCCAATCTCCATCTTTTCGCTTCCTCGTCGCTCCTACGACGTTCTTTCTTCTTCCACTCGTCTTTCATTGCAGAATAACCCTCAAAAGAGCCATGGTTGACACTTCGGAGTCGGTGCAAAGTCGGTGCAAATCCTTTAAGCTCATTTTTGCTCCCGATCGCTCCATATTTCCTGAAATCCGACAAAAACAAGAAATAGTGAAAAGTAACGCAATATCGTCGAATAATCGTGAAAAGCGTGATATGGGTGATCGAAATGGCATGCAAATATGCAAAAAAAGGTGTAAAATATGGACCGATCACACCTCCCCCAGAAGCTGCCAGACCCGGGGAGCTTCACCGTGCCGTGCTCCATTGGAGGGATGCCGATCAGCAGGGCATTGACTGATTTACGGGCTAGCATCAGCCTGATGCCCCTCTCCATCTTCAAAAGACTCCAGACGGGAAGCGAGCTGGAACCGACGAGCATGTCCATCCAGCTCGCCGATCACTCTATCACCTACTTGGTGGGAATAGCGAGGGACGTCGTCCTCCAGATACCTCCAGGGCTATGTGTACCAGTCAAATTCATCATCATGTACATGCCTGAGGGAGGAAGCTCTCAACTCATACTCGACCGCCCCTTCATGGCGATGGTCGAAGTTCTGATAGACTTCCGAGAAGGGACCCTCTCCCTCATTGTGGGAAATATTGAAGCTGAGTTCCGGTTACAAAAGTCGATGAAGGAGCGAGCCCATGTAGAAGGGGCCAGTTATCTGGAGCTTCTCGAAGCAGAAGCTATTGAAGAGTTCATTGGTGAAGGGGTCATGAAGGACCCAATGATGGCAAGCATCAACGATGACGACGATCCAACCTACAACAAAACGGTCGCCACGTACATCCAAGTATTGGATGCGGAGTTTCTATGTCAATCATCAAATCGTTAAGCGCTGGAGACTATATCTTATGTGGAGGAGAATATTGGAGTAGGCGAAAATCAAACGCCGCTGGTTTGCACCACCCCGAAGGTTGACGCGCGACCACCGCACGCACCAAACAAGCATTGATATATTAGAGGGAGTCGAGCTCATGACTGAAAACGAGCACTTATTGGGAGGCAACTCAATTCCTTAGATCTTCGAATTTCTTTCTTATTTTCTTAATTTTCTTTTTATATTTCGTATTTTTAGACAAAACTATAAAAATCATATAAACTTGATGAGTTCGTGATTTGTGTAGGATGGACAATTGGGGGTATGCATAGGACATTATAAACGGAAGGAAGCCGGAGGAAAGTAACGAATTCAAAGTTCTGAGAAGAAAACCAAGGGAAAAGAAGAGGAAAAAGCGATACAGGAGACTCGACCGAGCAGCTCATCTGCTCGATCGAGCAGTATAAATACGGAGAAACACAGCCATTTTGCTTGGCCCGAGCAGCTAGCTGCTCGGTCCGAGTTAAAATAGACTCAGATCGAGCAGACCGCTGCTTGATCGAGTACTACAGGAGATTGTAGTTGGGGAGAAAACGTCACTCTGTCGACCCAGACAGAGCATTATTGGCTCGGCCCGAGCAGGATTCGACTCGACCCGAGCATCCTACTGCTCGGTCGAGTCGTACAGGCTTGAAATTTGGGGAGAAAACGTCACTCTGTCGACCTGGACAGAGTATTATTGGCTCGGCCCGAGCAGTATACGACTCGGAGGGAGTATTTTCATCAAATTTTTACATTGACCCGGTCGAGCAGCCTAGCTGCTCGAACCGAGTCGGGTCGGGTTTTTAACCAGCAACCCACTCCCTTTTAAACCCACTGTAAAAAAATTTTTACCCTAAAGAACTTTACCCTCTAATTTTTCCCCCGAGCTCTCCTAACCCCACTGCTCGTTCTACCCCCCCCCCCCCCCCCCCCCCCCGCTGTCTCCGCCCGAACCGTCGCCGACGACGCCTTCAGTGCTGCCCAACGTCGGTAAACCCCCTGCTCTCTCCCCTCTCCCTCCTTCCTTCTTTCCCCCTCTCTATCTTTCCGCTGCCTCTCTCTCTTCCCCCCTTCGTTGCCTCCCTACTCACCCGACGGCTCCGTCAACGGTGCCGCCATCTTTTACCCCCCACCGAATTCCCCCTACCCTCTCTCCCCCTTTCCTCTCTCTACTCCCCGCCTCCCTCTTCACCCGATTACTCGACGGAGCCATCGACGGTGCCACCGCCGCCGATAGCGCTACCCAGCCACCCCCTCCTTTAAACCCCACCACCGCCTCATCTAAACCCCACCGCTGTCGCCCTAAACCCCCCCCCCCACTCTTTCTTTCGCCACCCCCCCCCCCCCCCGAATTGTGCCCTAGGGCACAGACCGAGCACCTCGGTGCTCAGTCACACACCCCCATCGAGTAGCCCATCTCAGACAGAGCAGCTTCACTGCTCGGCCCGAGTAAACCCATATCTACATATCACCCAATTTTGATCGATTATCTGACGTTTTGCCGATTTCAAATTGCAGGTACTCTCCTCCTCCTTCAGTAGTGGAATCTTGAACTAGCTTGGGGGATCATTTGCGCTTTCGCATCATTCGTACTTGCGGTACACTCGTTCCCCTATATATTTTCATAACGTACTTCATATATCGCATTCACGATGGTCCGCACACGCGGATCTACCACACCTCCCACTCGCGGGAAGAGGCCATCGACTGGCGCCTCCTCTTCTCGTCCCCAGCATCGTGCACTCCTCACTACCATGTCCTCCACTTCCACCACCACACCCTCTACCACAGCTCCGGCTGTCACCACCACCATCCCCACCGCCACCACACCTGTCACTATTGCACCATCTACCATCTCTACCTCTGCGCCGCCACACCCCGCACCCCCAGTGATGACCCCACTGCACGTCTCCCGACTTTTGGTATTCATTTCCGAGACCCCGCTCATCGAGAGCTCTTTTACAGGCTATCCCCACGCCGCCTCGTCCCTACCGCTTTTCTAGACGTGCCCCCCCTTACGTCCCTGGGATTCCTACAGGGAGTTCACCACCTTTACCGAGCTATCGGTTTCGACCGATTCCTCGGTGTCCACGCCCCGACCTACACCCGCTTAGCACTAGAGGGTCTCGGCTCCATTGCATTCACCCCAACCGGTGACGGGATTACATTCTGCCTCCTTGATCAAGATTGCACTGTCACTTTTGCTATGATCAGGGAGTATTTCCACTTCCCCGCCATCCCAGAGCCCCGACTGGCCTTCTCCCTTACCTAGGATCTTACCGATTTTGATGCACGCTCCTTTTGGGAGTGTATTTCTGGACTGCCACAGTATCGCCATAGCCAGGCGAAGGCATCGCGCATTGTGCACCCATGCCTATGATATGCTCAGCAGCACCTAGCTTGCACCATTTTTTGCAGACCTGAGGTCGGGACCATGTCACTCCTCGAGCTTATCCATCTTATGGGTATGACTCGACCTCTCCGTTTCCACCCTGACGGCTCTCTGCGAACATTCATGCTTTTTGATGCAGCCCATTGGCTTTGTCACAGACTTTACCAGATAGCCATCAGCTACCACTCCACCGATATTTGCTGCGGTGCCTTTTTCACTATCTTTGCTTAGATGCTTCATATCCCGTTTCTGTCTGACCTTTACCGACCTCCTGGCCCGACATGCCTGACCATTGGCGTGCTCGAGCATATGCACATCATTCGTCCACACGGTTCTCGTCACTGGAAGTATCTAGTAGGCACCACCCATACCCCACTCATGATTCTACCCACCCCTCACCTGACGCACATTCCCGCCGTCCCGCTTGTCTGGATGATTCCTCAGGTTTTCCCACTCCCACCCATCCATGTTCTCGAGCCCCTTGGAGCACCGGTCGAGGCACCTGCCGATGACCCGGTTTCCCGCTCCCCAGTTTTCGAGCTCCTAGATATTGCTGCTTTGGTAGTCGGCCTCCCTGCCCCTCCTGCTCACCCATCAATTTCCGGAGATGCTACTTCCACCACTTCTGTTTCCGCCGTGTCTGCCTCCGCCGAGTCCTTGGGGACTGTCTTCACCTCTTGCCCCGAGACTCAGATTACTTCTGTCTCTGTATCGATGCCAGAGGGCACCGATATACATATTGTTGACGCACCTATAGACCTCGATTCTCCCTCGCATGACCCAGACCTGTAATGACCCTACTTTTCATATACGCGTAGTTGTACGTATTTTTGACATAGATACGTCTGTATATTTTTGGGAAGTATGCCCATATTTTTCTTTTAATTATTTGATGTAGGAATTTATTTTAAAAGATTTTAAACTCATTACTTGAATTTAGTAAATGAGAGTATTTGGAGAAATACATGTATTTGGAGTGTATGAAGTATTTCTTCAAGTATTTTTAATTTCTTAAAATACAAAAATCCACATTTTTATTACCATGACAACACATCATAATAGGTGTCATGTTTTTAGTTAATTAGAGACACATGGCTTAGTAGGTGTAAGAAGGAGAGGGATTTGGGGATTCCTAAAACCTATGCATGAAGAACAAAACCAAGAAAAAGAAAAAGAAAATCTCATTTCACTCTCTCCCTCACTCCCCATTTCTGGCCAAAAATTAGCATGCCCCCTTTCTTCCATTTTTCTTCATCATCTTCCTTAGAAAATACTTCCAATTAGCTCCCCTCTTCAACCTCTAAAAAGCCCCAAAATTCCTTTTCATTCCAACACCAAAAACTAGCCAAAATAGCCAAAAATCAACCATATGGAGACAAGATTGGAGCTTGAAGGAGACTAGGAGCTCAAGTTCTTCAAGGAATAAGAAGGGCCAAAGAAATATTTTGGAGGACTTTTGCAAGGTAGAAATTCCTTTCACTTAGGTAGAATTTAGTTTTAGGACAAGGAGATTTGAGTTAACTTTTTCATGCTGAAATTTGATTCAGAAAAACTGAAACTTTGACTAAGTTCTGGGGTTAATTGGCTAATGGGAATGCTTTGGAAATTTTATATGTTGGGTATCTCATTGTTATGAACAACTTTCATTCAGATAATTTTTCCAAATTCTAACTGTATGATTTTATAAAAATTCGGATATGCACACTGGTTTTCAATCAAAACTGTTCTGAAATTCCAGTATTTTTATTCTCTGTTAAACTGAGAATATCTCCCAACGTAGATGAAAGAAAAATATGAAAAAAATATATGTTACTCATATTGTAGTCCTTAATAACTTTCATGTTTACAAGTTTTGCAAATTCGGACTGAAAACTAGGGTAAAAATTCAGTTTCTAAAACTGGTCTGTTTTTAGACAGTTTTGACACTTTTCAGTAAAACGAGTAGAACTCCATGCACACTTAATGAAATGAGATGTTCTTAGTGCCGTTGGAAAGCTGACTTCAAGATCTTCAACCTGTGATTTTTTTAGATTTTAATTCGGTGTGTAACTTGTAGAAAAATGGACTTGAACTGAACTCAGTTTCTGGTTCAGAATTCTGAAATTATACCTGTTAGGAGAAAATCCACCATAAATCACATATGTCAACTGAGCTTATGAAAATTGGTCAGTGAAAGGAAAACACCCATATCTACAACTTTCGTGAAGGGACCAGACATCAATTCTGACTGTAGATAGGCTAAAAGTGATATCTTTTCTGCTGTAACAGTTTTGACAGATTCAAATGCTAATTTTGCTTAGTGCTTATCATGGTGTAGTTTTGTTTGAAGTTAAGTTTG
The DNA here is from genome assembly GCA_030789695.1 of Scilla litardierei. Lineage (NCBI taxonomy): Eukaryota > Viridiplantae > Streptophyta > Magnoliopsida > Asparagales > Asparagaceae > Scilla > Scilla litardierei. The sequence goes on along the minus strand of CM061130.1, from coordinate 883,370 downwards.
TTTGTGATAATCATGTTCTCAATGACATGCTCTTGATACATGTAGTTATGCAGAAGGTTCATGAAATATTCAATAATATTTAAGTCCAATTTGTTTATGCTTTCACATTAGTATGTTCATAACGACGAGTTTGTGATGATATTCCATGCAATTCTTTAATTGAGATGATGATGATGATGATGATGATGATGATGATGATGATGAAGATATTGTTAAAAGTTGGTTAAAGCGGTATTCAAGTCCGCTAGATGATTCGTTGACAAACGAAGTAATATCTTGAAAACTGAGAGTGAGAATGAGGAATGTATCAGTCCTCCTAAAGGAGGGTAACACGGGTTTGGGGGAAAACGGGTAAACTTTAGGAGTTAAGGAGCGGACATATGAATTATGATTTCTCGCCCGATGTGTTGCCCCCAGAAGGGGAGTTGGAGCGGGCTAGAGAGGCCGCTGGTGTACTCGTGATGCACCATGACGGTAACTGATGGTTTCCTCCGTTTGTCCGATAGAAAAACCGAGCTGGTCGCGCTCCAGTACCTTGCCCCGTTCGGGTTCGGAGTTGCGAGAGGCCCCCTCCGGTGCTCGTGTTGCTGGTTGGGGTACCACTTTTTCACCCACCCTGGGTGAAGTCCGCCTCCTTAGCGTTCTACGGTTTACACGGGTTCCAAATATGTGAATCAACAACTTATAGTAGTTGTCTTTAATTTATAAATGTTGTTATCTCATGTCTCCTTATTTTTGTTTACTTTAATGCTATTGTCCCCATGGTAACATGTTCTTACGCTTCCTTTCAATAGCTGCATTTCATAATATGGTTTCATATGCATGTTTTGCACGTTCTCATAACTAGGTTCGCATGTTGGAATGTGATTACTTTTACGCACCATGAACCTTACTTGTTAGACTACCCTCCCTAGATAGACAGACTAGTTCTAAAACTGGGTTCTGCTAGAGTGTTAGGAGTTTCTACTGGGTCACACGTTGACGTGTCCCCGTTGACTTTCAGGTCATGTGAGCTGGAGGTTGGAGATAGCGGCTGGAGCTTCGGAGTTGGTGATCAGTTGTAGTATTGGGTGGTGAGGGGTGTGATGAGAGACTTGTACTTTTTGGTGTTTCTTTTCGGGTGGACCTTTGTACTTAGAGTTGTGAATATGAAGATGTTGGTGTATGTATAAGATGTATCAATGTATCAATAAAATGGAATATTGTACTTTTGTTATTTTCTCAGTGTTTTTATTCGTGATGGAGTTTTACTTGTACTTCCCAGCCCGTGCGTAGTACCAGCAGTGTTCTTTTGTTCTCTTCCTTTCTCTCTTTCTACGTAACACTCGTTGATCTAGGAATACTTGGGACGGATTCGTACTTTCCGGGTATCCTAGAGAGCGGGTCGTTACAAGACCCCACCCTCCCACCTCTTTCAGACCTGATCGTATCAGTCCCTCCCTCTTTAGGTTCCCACATTACACTCTCTGGTCCCACTTCGTCCACTTCAGCTGCCATTTTTACCAAGAGCATGTCGACATCTATCTTCACTTCTGTGTCGGCTACAGCTCTTCCTTCAGCAGCCTCTGACATACCTTCGAGCTCACCCTCGCCCACCTTCCACGCCTGGCATGGTGCATCAGCTGCATAGGGCCGTTTCACGCGAGTGGTGACTCACCGACATTTGCCCCGTGCCCCACCCGACTCTCGTTCTTCTGACTCTCGATTGACCGCTCTAGAGCAGTTGACTTCCCACTTGCAGCCGGATTTCGATGACTTTCTAGTCGAGACTAGGACATACAGATCGAGGGTCGAGTCGGATCTTTTATCTATCATTGACCTTCTTCGTCAGCGTGGCCCACCTACTGTCATACTTGCATACGCTCCTCCTCCCAGGCCGGACACTGTGACCCACTCAGGACCACTCAGTGCTTCACTTCCTCAAGCTTCTGCAGAGCCTGTTTCTACTACTTCCGAGTCTTCGATCACAGTTGATCCACTCTCTGCCCTGGTCTTATATACTGCTGCTCCTTCCACCCCTACCATCGACCTCACCAGCAGCCCTCCTCATGAGCCCCAGCCAGACCTGCCTCCCACCTCCCCGGGTCCACAGCAGAGGGACCCATCACCACCCCCAGAGGGTGGTGCCTTTTCTTGATGTAGGATGTACCCTCTTTTGCATCCCCCATATATTTTGTGCCCATCTGTCTCTTCGGGGCCCTGCTTTTACACAGCTTGGGGAGGCACCACTCATGCATCATATCCCATTGTGCATTGCATCATATCATATTTTTGTTTTTATTCCCTTTTTATTTTATTACATAGTTTTTATCTTATTTTATTCCCCTCACCCACCCCACCCCTCTAGCATCATCTCTCGCTCACGAGCGATTTCTTAGCAGTGAGGACACTGCTAGGTTTAGCTTGGGGGATGAGCGCTACCGCTTTATTTTCATTTTTTACATTTTCCTCCCTTATTTTCAGTTTTTATTTCACTTTTCACCACTTACCCGCCTCGTTTTATTTTTTCTCATTTTGTATCATATTTTATGTTTTTCTCCATGCATGCATCTCTTTTTATCTATTTTCCCTTTTCCTCTGTTTCTTTTTATTTTTGCTAAGGATGGTCCACATGATGATATCTCTTTAGGCTTTATTAGTTTTTTGCGATGCTCATTTTCGATGACATGCTATTAGGGTAAATTTCGGTTTTATTATCTATATGCATGCTTTTCTATTGATGATCTATCTGATGTAATACCTAAAATGAATTGAAAATCGATTGCATGAACTAGTATCTGGTATGATTTATGTTGGGAAACGCACCCAGGTTCATGCATCACTAGAACACTTGGAGCACCTGCTTTCCTTATCTTATTCACTTCTGTTTGCATGCCTGCTGATACTGTGATTATTACTGCTTGCCTTTTCAGTATTTATTTAGAGAAGTGAAAATATCCATGCTATATATGAGTTTAGTTAGGGTTTTACTTTATCAAACTGATGTGCACCCTCTTATGAGTGAACCGAGAGTCCCACTATTTTCCTTCTCCACATATCTATTTTATATCTGTACATATTAGTTGGTTGCACCCCCATAGCTATTTTACCGCATCCTACTTCCCAATCCCAAAAAGAAAAAGTATAGCTTCTAAATGAAAATGAAAAAAAAATAAAAGAAAAAAGGAAAAAAAAATGTGTATATATTCTTATCTGAAAAAGGAAAAAAAGAAAGAAAATGAATAAATATTATTTTATATCATTTCATTAGAAGCTATCATCTACTCTGGGACGAAAAGCTAAAATTTCCATATCATTTTCCTTGATGCGACGCCTCAAGCTAAGCTTGGGGGATAAACCAACTGATTACATGAGTGAGCATGACATTAGAGTGAAGATGGTGCATATCAGGGAGATTTTATAAAACCTAAACTTTACGAATTACTTTAGTTTTGGAGATTTTTCACATATCAAAGTGAATATCTGAATGGCATGATTTTTTCTATTCTCTATTGCAAGCTGTGTGATTCTTTTATGCTCCTTGTGTATCTGTGATTGAAAAGGGCAAATCCTTTATACTAGACTCTTGGGATTGCATGAGATTGATATGAATTGACGGTGTTATTTCAGTTAGGGGTGAGCAGAAATTCCGAAAAAACCGAACCGACCGAAAAATCGAACCGAACCGACCGTTTTAATTCGGTTTTAAACCCAAATGGTTCGGTTCGGTTCGGTTTTAACATACATTTTGTCGGTTCGGTTCGGTGTTCGATTACAAACGGTGAACCCGACCGAACCGACCGAACCGAACCGAACTCAAATAATATATATACGCTGCTGCAAAGTGAACCGGCAAACCCTAATATTTTTAAGGCTTTCTACAATTCTACTTGATCCTTGGCTAAAACGAGAGCGGCGGCGACTCAGCACACTAAAACGAGAGCGTCCACGGCGTCCTCATCTCATCCCGACAACGGCGTCCTCATCTCATCCCGACAACGGCTACCTACAACGGCGTCCTCGTCCCTAGAGCGGCAGGCTCAGGTGGCTGGCTGCGTCATTTCCCCCTTTTGGCTTTTGTGGCGACGTGAATCTTGAGTTTTCAATCTTTTGAGCCGAACTCCTCTAACGATCGTCTTCCATCCGGTCGTCCTTGAAGCTTCTTCTGTTCTTCGGGCGTTTTCGAAGCATCTTCTCTTTTTCTCAGGTAATTTATTTTTTTAAAAGCAAATTCATCTGAGTTTGAAATTCTTCTTAAATCACCTGTTTTCCTTCCGTTATCAGAACTCTAAATATCCCAATAGTTGGTGATTCTAGAATCTGGATCATTCGCCTCGTTCTTATTGTATTCCACAAACTCCTTGCCGACGATCATTGCATGACTGATTCTAGATCAGGCTCTTTTGAAGGTACGTGAAGATATTTTGATTTTGAATTTGTTTTCATTTGTTGGGTCAAGAAGTTGGGATTTTAATAAGTATCCATGGGTTAATACTCCAATTTAAAGTAAATTGTGCCAATTATTTGAGCTTGTGGAACGTGTGTGGCTGAAATTAGATTTGAGAAAGGCCACAGATGACAATTTTTGATCTAAGGGTTAAAAAAATTAGATTAAAGGAATTCATGCTATGGGACGTGTGTGGCTGAAATTAGATACTGAAATTAAATTAGATTTGAATTCATGCTCTTCTATTGTTGATCTAAGGATTAAAAAAAGTAGAAGCCAATACATGCCAGAAGTCATATTGTGGAAATTTTGTATAATCATATTGTGGCAATTTTTTGATATTAGTTTAAAGGAAAAATTGTTGGAACATTCACTTGGAACTGAGATTGGTTTAAAGGAAAAAATGTTGGAAACTTCACTTGGAACTGAGAAAATATGTCAATACATGACAGTAGCCAATAAGATTTAAAAATGTTCCTTTTTTAGTTTTTTTGTGTGATTTAACATCAGTCTCAAAAATACGCATGAGTCATGTTTATCATCGTAGTCGTAGTGAATTACTTTGGCCGACCTTTATGCTTACTGGCTACTGCAGTGAAATTGTTCTGTAAACTGAACCATTACAGTGCAAAAACATATGATTTGTGATTGCGATTATTCAGATTTGTTATTTCTAATTTTACTATGGATTACAACAATCTTAGTGAGGCCGGCCCTTTAGAAATGTTATCAAAATGTCCATTATGAAATTATTTTTTCAATAAACAAAAGTAAAAATACATATCTTATGATTGATGTTTCTCTTCCATTTAGCTACTCATTCTTTGACACTAATATGGCGAAGCAACTAGATTTTGCTTAAAATTAATGGGCCAATGCTGACATTGTTTGATTTGCTTTCGATTTAATTTCTTTTAATGTTTCATATAGATGTCGGAATTCGGGGAAACACCTACTCCTAATCCTAGTTCAACTTCGGAAACTCCGGAAACGGGAAATATGGAAACTAATGCAAGCAAGCAAACTAAGAAGCCAATGAAGAAGAGGTCGGAGGTATGGAATCATTTTACCAAAGATGATGTAAAAAATCCAGACTTAGCTAGATGCAATTATTGTGCTAAAGAGTTTTGGGCAAATTCTAGAAGAAATGGCACAACAGCATTAAAAACTCATGCGGAAAATTGTAAAGAAAATCCACATAATAAGGACACACGGCAATCACAACTTTCTTTTCAACCCGCAATAGGGCAAGGAGGGGATGGCGCGAAGATGGGAACCCTAACTTGCTATAAATTTGATGAACAAGTGGTTAGGGTTAACCTTTCAAAAATGATTGTGCTAGATGAGTTGCCCTTTAAGTTTGTTGAAGGAATAGGGTTTCAGTTGTTTTGTGCATGTGTATGTCCTAGATTTCATATTCCATCTCGATGGACTATCTGTAGAGATATTCACAAATTGTTTTTGGAAGAAAGGAATAAACTAAAGGAATTTCTACAGAAATCATCTGATTATGTATGTCTCACTACTGACACCTGGACATCAATACAGAAAATCAATTATATGTGCCTCACAGTGCATTGGATTGATAATGAATGGATGTTGAACAAAAGGATTCTAAATTTTATTCCAGTGGCTAGTCATAAAGGTGAAGATTTAGGCAGAGCAGTTGAAGGCTGTCTCCAAGAATGGGGGATAGAAAAGGTGCTAACCGTCACAGTAGACAATGCTAGTTCCAATGATGTCATGATAGCGTATCTGAAGAAAAAAATTAAACATTGGGGAAACAGCCCGTTAGGTGGCCAACATATGCATATGAGGTGCATTGCTCATATCATTAATCTTGTGGTACAAGATGGGTTGAAAGAAACTGTTGATGCGATCACTCGGATTCGAAATGCCGTTCGTTTTGTGAGGGCTTCTCCAGCTAGGTGGGCGAAGTGGAAAGAATGTGTGAAGAAAGAGAAGATTGATGGTAGCGGGAAAGAAGATTATAGTGGGTTATGTTTGGATGTGTCCACTAGATGGAACTCCACTTACTTGATGTTGAATGCAGCGATGATTTGTCAATCAGCATTTGAAAGATATGAGGAGATGGATTTATCTTTTAGGAATGAAAGTGATGTTGGAGAGATGCCATCTGATGAGGATTGGATCATTGCTAGTTCATTGTGCACATTTCTTCGTCGGTTTTACAAACTTACACTATTTGTTTCTGGAACTTTATATGTTACTTCTAATTCTTTTTTGGAACAAATTTGTAATGTTGGTTGTTTCATGATGAAAGTTCAAAACAGAGATGATGCGATGGGTGCAATGAGTAAGCGAATGAAAGAGAAATATGATAAATATTGGGGAAACTTTGAGAAGATGAATATGTTTATCTTTATTCCTGTTGTACTAGACCCTCGATACAAATTGGATGGTGTGAAGTTTGCCTTATCAGAAATGTTTATTGGTAGATCCAGTGATGTGTTGGCAGTAAAAGTCGAAGATGTTTTAAAATCATTATTTGAAGAATATCAAAAAGTAAATGTTGCTAAGGTAGGTGGATCCTCACATGGTGTAGAAGACAGGATGATGTACAATACTTCACTAGAAGTAGATGATGAAGAGAATTTTCTACAATCCAGATATAAGAGGATGAGGATGGCAAGCCAAAGGGAGTTGGGTTTCAATGAGCTTGAAAAATATTTGAATGAGACACCTGAACCAATAGTGGAGAAGTTCAATATTCTTGTTTTTTGGAAAGTGAATAGTGCGAGATTTCCCGTTCTTTCCAAGATGGCCCGTGATATCCTAGCCATTCCTGTCTCTACGGTTGCATCAGAATCGGTATTTAGTACCGGTGGAAGGGTTCTTGACTGTTTTAGGAGTTCTTTACAACCAAAGACAGTGGAGACCCTTATTTGTACTCAAAATTGGTTAAGGGCATCATTACAGATTCCGATGGTTAGCGTTGAAGAGGATATTGCCGATGCGGAGAGGATGGAAAAAGGTATTTTCTTATGTTTTTATTTTTCTCTTTATAAATATTAATCCCTAATAATAATAAAATAAGTTCTAATATTAAAATTCTTACTTTTCAGAGATGAGTGAGGTGCAAACTCAATCGAGTGAGGTGCAGACTCAACCATCCGTAAATTCAAATTAAGTTTGGAATGCATGGTAAGTTTAAAAGTAATATGTGCTTTCAATATCTTACTTTTGATTATATGTTCTAATATTTGCATTTACTAGTAAGTTTGGAATTTATGTTTTGTATTTAGCCCTGCAAACACAAATGAAAATCTGTTTACTGCTTGGGTTGGGTTGAATCTGAAAACTGATTAGTATGAATGTTTTGTTTTCTCTTGGCAAATCTTGCTATAGTACTTTGCAAGGGGTGGAATTGAACCCTTTAAGTGTATATTTTATTATACTTTGAAAGGGTCTATACTTATATTCATGTTTATGTGATCTTGCAACTGATTTGTATGCAACTGCTTTGTTCCATGCTTTTACTTTTCTTTGTCCTTATTTGTTTAGTTATTTTTGATATATCATGAAGAAATAGGAGACTAGATGTGCTCTCGTGTACAAACGAATACAATGGGCTGGGATTTTAGGATTCGATGGAATTTGGACTTGTAGTTTATTTGTGCACAATGACAAATGTAGGAAACATAGGGGGTTTCACATGGACAACTTAGCCAGCTGCTTGTTTTAGGATAGGGACTAAATTCATGGTACAATGCAAACTCATTGTTCTGTTGAATAATGGATTAAATATCAAACTAAACTCATGTAAATGTTTGCAATCTGTCTGTGAGATGTACTTTGTTTCTGCTTGTTAGTCAATTTGAACATAATTTCTCTTGGACAGAATACTGTAACTCAAAATCTTATATATGCGTTAATCTCCACTCTGCGTATGATTTCCCCCATAAGCATCTTGTGTTGGGTTCTCAATTTCATCAATAAACGTCAATACCATTCACATTGATGATGGATGTTTTCGTTTGGGATGAACAATGGATAATAAAGGGAAACAAAGTGCAGCTTCGAGTTTCTTATAAGGTTATCTTAGTTATTTGGAAGGGAATGAAACTCTATGGAAGAATCAGGATTTGTAGCTGCAATTTGGTGCATCTTTTACCAAATTTCCAACATGCTGTCGTCTTTGTCGTGGCTTTTTTTGTCACTGCAATATGTTATGTACTGCAACTTTTCCCCCCAGAATTCACTTGGTAAAGCTAATTAAATGCTAGATGTGGCCACTTTCTGCAGCATAAGTTGCAGTAACATTTTCTGCCAACTAATTTGCCCTATGATGGAGCTAGCTGTTATTTTTGTTGTTACCAATGTGGTACTCTGGATGACATGTGGATAAATGTAAGACATTGATTCTTATCTCCTTCTTTCATTCCTCAACCAAAGGTTACAGCTGGTGTACTCATCTAAGGATCTATGTATTGAGATATTGAGTCAACCCATATAGTATTGAGATATTGAGTCAACATAATTTCGCTTCATGGCGCTGACATGTTCATAGTGTTGTTGTAGATTTTCTTGGACCCTAAGAAGCACAACAAGAATACAAGCTTGAGACGTTTGCAGGAGAGCTTTGTAGTGAAGAGGTGGTGTTTGCGTACCTGTAATCCCTACGACTGAGAGAGCATATAATCTCGCCTTTTGGCAAGTCAATAGCGAGCTTGAAATTTCTCAAAAAATGAAAGCTGCTGTTGTTATGCATTGTTTTGGGAGTAGAGAAAATACCATTCCTGGCTATTTGTATGGGTGTATAAGTGCATATGTTTTATGTTCAAATATTTAGCAAATTTGAATGTTGCATTTCTTTAGGAGCTGCTTTAGCAAATTTGAATGTTGCATTTCTTTGGAAGCTGCTGATCTTTTATTCAGTTTTCATCTGCTGCTGTATTATTGTGGAACTTGTTGTTGAGTAACATCTATATTGAGATCAGTGAGAAATGTTACTTTAGTAATTGGATTGTAACACAAGATTGATTGGCTTTTTGTTTGCCTGTAAACTAAAAATATTTTAGCTTATGTATTTGTGATTGAAATTTAACTGTAAATTGGCTGTAAACTAAAATTGCCTGTAAACTAAAAATATTTTGGCAATTGTAGACTTCACTTGGCTATTGGGCCAGAACAGACCAATTTCTTAATTTCATTTCATTAAAAGTGGGCCAAATTGGGTTGGGCTTTTGAAGGCCCAACCGACCGAAACCGAACCGAACTATTCGGTTCGGTTTCGGTTCGGTTTTTAGATTAAAATCGGTTCGGTCGGTTCGGTTAATGGAAAATTCGGTTCGGTTTTGGTTTTGATTTTTTTTGCAAAAACCGAACCGAACCGACCGATGCTCACCCCTAATTTCAGTAGATCCCTGTTCTTTGCCCGCACTGCGTGTCATATGATATATAAAGCTAGAAATTACCAATAGCATGTATGTTTAGCACTCAGAGCATCGTGATATACTATTTGGGCCTGAGGTCTGACTGATCATCCTTAGCACTTTCCTCTTACTTCTCTCTTTTTGTTTTTCATTACTTTCTATCTTCATTTTCTTATTTTCATTTTGTTTTGTTTTCCTCCCGGCGTACCGATTATTTGTCTTCCTCGAGGACGAGTAAGAGGTAAGCTTGGGGGATTTTGATGTGGCCATATTTTCCATCATTTTCATATCATTATCTCATCGCATCGCATATCATTTTTGCGTCCGAATCCCACTTTTTACTACGATTTTGCATTTCTGACGATATTTTCGAGTTTCGTAGTGTTTCATGAATTTTCAGGGGTATTGGAGCGATTTGGACCCCCGCTTGGGTATGGACACATCTGACACGCTCGTGAGCTCATTGGCGGGGCTCTGGAGGAGTTTGCCTTGTTTTCGAGCCATTGGAGGCGAGAAGAGGGAGAGAGCAGAGGCAGAAGCCCCAGCCTTGCTGCAGCATTTCCCAGAAAATGCTCGCCCCGAGTAGCTCAGCTACTCAGACCGAGCCATATCAATTACAGCAGCGACGGATACGGGTTAACTTGGACTGAGTAGCTCATCTGCTCGGTCGAGTAGCTTCAGATTACACATCCTGAGCAGCGCCTGAGTAGAGCCCGAGTATCAGACCGAGTCGAGCCTACTCGGACTGAGCAGAGTCCTACTCGGTCCGGGTAGGACGATTTCAAATTCTCCAAGCAACCAAGCAGCTCACTTACTCGGGCCGAGCCACTGACCGAGCAAAAGCTGCTCGACCGAGTCACCTACTCGGTTGGCTATTCCAGGGGCATTTCTGGAATGATTTGAATGCGCCGTGATGCGCGCTATTTGGGGAGCGATTGAAGCTGGCAATCTCGGGTGGCTGTGAGGAGACTTCTGAGGGGCTTTTGATTAGGAATTTTTAGAGAGATCTCAGTGTTAATTTTGTAGGGAATTACTCTTAGATTAATTTTTGTAGTAATTTTTGGATCTAACGCTGGAGATCATTACTCTTATTCTTGTCTACGTTTGCTATTGGAATTTGGATTTTTCTCTGGCTGTTGTTCATCTATTCTCGCTGTAAGTTCTGAGCCTTAATATGTCGATTGCTAAAATGTTTTCTTACGTGGAATTTTTGTTTTTGCGAGTTTCTATAGCCATGAGTGAGTAGATTCTTTCAGGGTTGATGGGTTAGCCCTAGGATTCTAGGGGGAAAATGCAGATCTTGATCCCTACGTTGAATTGGGGATTTATGGTTGTATTTCGGTAGATACTACTGAATCCATAGATAACCCGTACTGAGATCATGCCCTCGGTCTGTGGAATTGATGTGCTTAAGGGGTATCTAGGGATTTGAATAGGGAAATCGTAGGATCCAATCAAGGCACGTGATCACGCCCAGCTCGCGCCTTGAGGGGATTCATCGACAAACTAGAACTATACCGCTACGTTGACGGCTACCACCATTGCGTCAACGAGAGCCACCGAAATACCCCGCAATTCTAACCCACGAGAGTGGTACGAATTGGGGGATTAATTCCCTATCCCTAATGCAATGCGAGGATCAGATCCTAACATCGAACCCCGACGTTCCTAGTGGTGATCCCTAAAGCCCTAGTTCCTTTTTATTGATATTACCACAACAACAACCAACCCACTTTTGTTCCCCTGACAGCTATCTCACTTCTACATTTAGAAACAGACCGAGAACCTATAGACACTATCACCATCCCTGTGGGATCCGACATCTTATATACTATTACTCGACACCGTCCGCTTGTGGATTGAGCCCGTAATCGTAGCCTAGGGGCCATACCACGCCTGGCGATCGTGACACCGCCAGGTGGAATCTAGGTGTAGCTTACGGGTGCGTCACTGGGACTTATAACAAGATTCTTTTGTAAGAAGAGACCCTTGGCATTGTACCTACTCACGAATTTGAGTTTATAACACTATGGTACCATCTGGCTTCTATGGTAGATTTACTGGAGTAATCGCTGGTGAGCATCTTCTTAATTCTTTGTTGTGATCTTTTTGACCATAGTTTAGGGTCTTGAATTATTGGTCATTGTATGTGGATCATTTTGATTTGGGGCACCCTCTTTAAAGATTTTCTAATTCAGCTGGAACTGGATCTTGCTCATATAACCCCATGCATGCGTCATGGTCAACATCTGATAAGAAGCTCCTATCTTCTTATCCATAAAATTTACCTCACTAAGAGCACATTCATCTGTCTGGTGAATTCTACAATGGTAATGTAGTCATTCGTTGCTTGCACATATGTTACAGTCTGTTTCTATTGTACGTACTTCGTTCGTATAGTATTACTAATTGTTTTATTTGAGTAATTACTATCTGTTTTTATTTGTTAATTTCTATAGCTGAAATGAGTGATCAGACCCCATATTCGTGATCCTCACGACTCCACGATTGTGTTGATATCCTCTTCATGATTTTTTTGGATGACTTCGAGTTAGGGGCAAAATCGTAGATGATTTGATTATTTTAACTACGTTTTCATAATCAAATCTTAATCTGATTTTAATCTTAATCTGATTTTAATCTAATATATTTAAATATCTTAACTATATCGATTTTCTAATCAAATCTAAACCAATAAATCTAAATATCTTAAGCAACTGATTCTCCTAACCTAATCTTAGCTGGACTGATTTTTATAAATCAGATTTAAATCCCATAAATCCAATATCTTAACTCGATTGATTTCTCCTAATCAAATTTAAACTAATAAATCTTAAAAAATCTAATCCTAATAATCTGATTATATTAACTAAAAAGATTATCGTAATCATTTCTTAATTGAATTGCTTTATCCTAACTAAATTAATTTCGTAATCAAATGTAATTTTATTAAATGCTAACCAATGTTTAATATATCTGATATCGTAGTGTGTGCGATCCTAACCATACTTCATGATTCTGTGCATGATTTTAGCAACAGAACCCCACATTCTCTCTTGTTCATCTATTTATTTGTTCATGCTCTTTCATTCCACTTCACAAAAACAAAATAAAAACCCCACTCCCTCTATCAGAAACCCCATGCAGTATCTTCCCCTGCAAAGAAGGAAACAAACCCGAGCCTCTCCTTTCAAAGCCGCAAGGCCCGCAACATCCTTCTTCTCTCCTCAAACCCTAACTCTAAGCCACCACCGCCCCTACAAAACTTTCGTCAACAACCCCGACCTCCCTCTCTCCTTCAAAACTCGACAACACATGAAACTCACGTAGTATCTCTCCTTCTCCGTGCAAACCAGTCGGACGACCTCGCCAGCACCATCTCCTTTTCCTGCCACCGCTCTCCCGTTCAAGATTACCATCAACCCTTACAGCAAACCCTACTCCCTCCTACTACAAACCAATACCACGACCTCCCCTAACCTGCAGTCGCCACCTCCTCATACCACAGCCCGACGACCCCCTCGGCCTCTCAACTCACCGTCTGCTCAGATGAACACCCAAGCTCCCGGCAACCCCAAGAAAATCCCTCCGATCTCTCTCTTCCTCTCAACCTTCCTCCGGCAACCTCTCAACTAGCCTCCAACCCCGCCACCAACAACACCTCCCTCCACCAGCCACACCAACAGAACCACCGCAACCCCGACGCCAACCCTCAACCGAGGCAACCCCCTCTCAGCCACAAAACCCTACAACTTCACCACCCGCAACCTCCTCATACCGCTGCCTGCCACCTTATCCGTGTCAGCCACACAAAATCTCCGACGACCCCAAGCTTCCATCGCACCTCCCTCTCTTCGCTTACTTCCGACTGTGCCTTCCCTCTACCTCCTTCACCTCCATCTCCCTCTTAAACTCAACTACAACATCGTCTCCCTTGTGTCCATCATCGACAACCTCACCCCGACAGCCCCCTAACTCCCCTCATTTTGACGGCCTGGAAACTCGTCGCCACCACCCCTCAACCCCCTGTAGACTACAACACCCCCCAAGTGGTCCTCAACCTCACAACACCGGTAGCCATGTCCTCATCATTCCGCACCCCGACGCCAGCATCCGAAAGCCCTCGGTAACCTCTCACAACCGTAAACAGAACCCCAACAGCAACACAAGTTTCTGACATTAACCTGAAAACCCATAATGCCTTCGCCATTCACTGTCGCCTCTGCACTGCCGGACCACTACCTGGATCGCCGGTGTTGACCACCTTCGGCTGTCCTTGCCTGTCACCAACAAAACCGCACCCACCTACATGCAAATGGCAACGAGGATCATAACGTAACTGTGAGTGTATGTTAAACGTGGGTTATCAATATATGAAGTTTATAATATATGTATGCATACAGTTATATATATATATCAATATATGAAGTTTATAATATATATATATATATATATATATCAATATATGAAGTTTATAATATATATATATATATATCAATATATGGAATCCGGCACTTGGAAGAGATTACTTCGTTGCAGATCAGTCTCCAAGCTTCTCATCAGGAAACAAGTGAGGAATGGGCGTAATACATTGTTTTGGCATGATCCATGGATCTTGGACCGGCCCCTGAAGGAACTATAAGAAATGCCAGCAAGATCCTCTCCTAACTGCGTAGCTGACTACTGGAATGGAGCGTGGTCTCCTGCCCCTGAGATTGCGCCGATAATGCCTATCCTACAGGATTTCCGCCTAACACAGGGTATGGACGCCTGGACGTGGACTGCTGGGGATGACTTCAGTTTCCGTGCGGCCTGGGAGGGAAGCCGCCAGCACTACCCAGTTTTTCCACTCTACAAGTTGATTTGGTATAAACACCATGTTCCCAAGATGTCCCTATCCCTTCTCCGAGCATTTAGAGGTAAGCTATTAACCAGGGACAAGCTACTTCAGTGGGGAGTGAGTTTGACTGCTGACTGCGTGCTCTGTGAAGGTGGAAATGAGGAAAGCATCAACCATGTTTTCTTTGAATGTGACTACTCCAAATACATCCTTTGTCGCGCATTCTTAAAATTGGGTGTCTTGGACCAAATTCAACCCAATCTACAAACTGTTGGGGAATACTACTTAAAAAGATTCGGGAACAGGAAGGACTTAGGTACGATCGCAAAGACTGCTCTAGCTGCAATGGTATGGCATATATGGAGGGAGAGAAACAGAAGGATCTTTGAAAAAACTAAAAGATGCAAGACATTATTATTCTCTGACATTGAGGCGGATCCGAGGATTGCATTGCAAAACATGGAGGGGAATGATGATGATGAGACGGCTGAAGCAATGTCAAACTGGGGGCTCCTCGACCCTGGTTAGGAAGAGAGATTCTTGTAAACACATAAAGTGAGAGAGAATGAGATTTAGAGTTTCTTGAGTGCTAGAACTTTTAGTAAATAGTGACGGCGCTTGTGCCCTATCCTATTTCTAACAAGTTCTAACACTCAGTTTCTGACTGTATATGCTTGTATAATTTCATCTTTATAGATTGACATTTACCTTTCACACACACACACACACACACACACACACACACACATATATATATATATAAACACTAGTCATAACCCGTGCCCGCGGGCACGGTTCATTTAAGATTTTCCCTTGCGAAATCTTTGTTCCCCGAATTTTTTTTTCAAAGCCAAAATTTAAAAGAAAAACAAATTAGCTTACAATATTTAGCGGCACAGGCGCCTTCGGCGTGGGTGCCTTCGGTGCGGAACAACAAATTTAGCGCATGCACCTTCGACACAGAACACCAAATTCGACGTGGGTGCCTTCGGTGCAGAACAACAAATTCGACGTAAAACATCAATTTCGACGCAGGTGCCTTAGGCGCGGAATAACAAATCAGCGTTAAAAAATGGCGCGGGCGCCTGCGGCTCGGAACAACAAATTCAGCGCATGCGCCTTCGACACAGAAAACCAAATTCGACGTGGGTGCCTTCGGTGCAGAACAACAAATTCGACGTAAAACAACAATTTCGGTGCAGTGCCTTAGGCGCGGAACAACAAATCAGCGTTAAAAATTTAGTGGGCGCCTTCGACGCGGGCGCGACTTCATATACGTATAAGCCGTGCCCGTGGGACAATGTTCATTTAAAAATCTTGGACCCACTAATTTTAAACAAACATCAATAATTATTTGTTTCCCCTAAATATCAGCAGATGTGATCGAAATTTTACAGGGTTTTGCAACGCGAATCAATGAGTTGGCAGCATCTCCCGCATTCATTCTCCCACAGATCGCGTTCATTCCCAAGATGAGATTGTGTGTGTGCACAAATTTTTTCATAACTAATATTAAAAGGCAATTCCTAATTTCAATGTTTTTGTGTATTCCCAACAAATTTCTCTTCAACCCAAAAATTTCCCTCCAAAACTTGATGTGACATTGCCACATAGGACAAATTCAAAATCTGCCCTCAAATGTAATATAAATATCCAAATTCTCTTATCTAATTTCTCATGTCCAAATTCTCTTATCCAACTTCGCTTGATAACATCCCTCTTTTATATAATAGATATCCAAATTCTCTTATCCAATTTCTCATGTCCAAATTCTCTTATCCAACTTCTCTTGATAACATCCCTCTTTTATATAATAGATAATAGATATCCAAATTCTCTTATCCAATTTCTCATGTCCAAATTCTCTTATCCAACTTCTCTTGATAACATCCCTCTTTAATATAATAGGTATCAAATTCTCTTATCCAATTTCTCATGTCCAACTTCTTTTATCCAACTTCTCTTATCCCTCTTTTAATATAACTTCTCTTATCCAATTTCTCATGTCCAAATTCTCTTATCCAATTTCTCATGTCCAAATTCTCTTATCCAACTTCTCTTGATAACATCCCTCTTTTATATAATAGATAGATAGATATATATATAGACACATATATATACTAGCTTATATAAACGGTTATATATATACGTTAGTTTACATATGTTTATACATATGTGTATGTATGTATGTATGTATGTATGTATGTATGTATGTATGTATATATGTATGTATGTACGTACGTATGTACATACGTATGTATGTATGTATATGTATCCTAGGGGATGAGAATAATGGATATAATGGGTAAGATGGGCTCTAGCGATCAGGGGGATCCTGGCGGCGGGCCATCTGATGGTGGCAGAAGCTCCTCTTCAGCGGCAAGGGATCAGGCGATTGGGGGAGGCAAGGGTCCGACATTGCATTCTGCATCAGGTACTGATATTGCGGCAACTGATAATGGCGGCTGGTGATTAACTACCATGAAGACTAGATACAATTGACGATTGGGAGGTGTCACGCCCCGCTTCCCAAAAATGGAGGCGAGACGTGAAAAGTTCCGCACGAGAGTGGAGCTGTGAAGCCCCAAACCCGATAAACGTCAATAAAACATAAGCATGTCCCTGTAACCACAAACGGAACAACAATAAAACACAAGGAGAGACAGAAATAAAATCTCAGATATTAGAATTTGTCCAACATTAAAAAAATTAAGTTCAACATCCAGAAAAGCCACCAGGCTAAAAGAAAGAGTCTAAAGGCCCAGAACAAGGCCAACAAGGACAAACATAACAAGGTATAGGTGATGCGCACCGACAACTACAGCAGTCTAAGACAAAAGGGGAAAACTCAACGAAGACACTAGGACTGGTCCCCAGTGTCCACGTACTCCTCGCCAAACTTAGGCTCGGGCTCGGCGTCCGTAAACACCTCGTCCTCAACAATGAACTCAGGCTCAGGATCTAACATGTGTCACCCAAAAGAGTAAAGGGGCACATGTCAGCAAGTCTAAAAGACTTGGGCAAGGAAACTGAAAAGGAAGGCAAACTAACAACCTAACAGTTATAATATGCATGACATGACAGTATGGTATGAGTGCACAAGTAAGACATGGTGAAACCACAGGTACAAGAGAACAATTTATCAAGGCATGTCAAGAGTAGCCAAGCTACTAACAATCTCAATCTTTTCACAAGTCACGTTTCAAGTTGTTTGTAGATGTTCACCCTTACAGCTGAACTGTTGGACATTCACACTGATTGGCCGCTTAACACTACCCAAGAACCCAGAGTTTACGCCTTACAACTGCAGTTGCTGATCGGGCAGACTCCCAGTTGAATGGCCGCTTAACTCTTACCCCAAAACCCACGTGTAAACGAGCCAGGGTCCCTGTACACGATGCTCAGTAAATGAGCCAGGGTTGTCCCGCACAAGAGCTCATTTCCTGGATCACAACCCAGGAGCGTATTTCATTTGGCCTAGGGATGCACCTAGCCTCAATCATTTCACAAGGTGTAGCGGAGCTACGCAATCACGGGAACACTTAAAGAATGCAATGACATGACAATTAATTTGCGTACCGTTAATGGAAATTAAACATAACATGGTAGTTATGCAACATGATAAATGTCGGATCTAGCTTCGTTGTCAAGATAGTTTCCAAAATTTGCGCCTAGGCGAGTATCATTTCGTCGCCTAGTCTCTTGTACGCCTACAACAAGCAAATGGCCTAAGACATGGCCCAAAACCCTAAGTGGCAAGTTTCACTTGCCTAGCACCGAGGATGACGATCAACGAGGCCGTCATAAAAATGCTAACTACGGAGATGAGATTGCTGTCATGGCAAAACAATATTAGAACACCATTCAACCTAGTTTTATTAGGGTTTCACAAAAACACAAATGGGTTAAGAGAATATTATAGAATCGAGTTATTACCGTATCGGAGCGGAAGAATGATGCCGAGCAAGCATGGCAACGGAAGAAACGATCCGGGGAACCTAGGGTTCAGATCTGGAATGGATGGGGAAATCTGGAGAAAATGAGATTTTGGGGGTTTTGGGGGGTTTTCGGTGACCTAGAGGAGATGGCCGGCCAAAATGGACAGGGGGAGAGGCTCTTGATGAAGGAGGAAGGCTAGGGTTAGATGTATGATGATTTGGGGAAGAAGGAGGCTCAGGAGAAGAGAAAGAAGAAAAGAAAAACGTTTGGGGGGTTTAAATAGGAAGAGCTGGCGGCTGCCCAGAAATTAGGGTTTTAACACTGATTAGTCGGTCAAAGAGCAACCACTGACCGACTAGTTCAGGAACTAGTCGGTCGGTTGACCAACGCAGACCGACTAAATGTAAACAGTAACTCCTGTACAAAATAGGATTTAGATTTAGTCGGTCAAAGAACAACTACTGACCAACTAGTTTCTCATCTAGTCGGTTGATGAACATTCTTAGACCGACTAAGAATGAATAGTAATTGGTATCAAAAATGATCATAGAGCTAGTGGGTTAAAGAATGATTGCTGACCGACTAGTTTGCAACCTAGTCGGTCGACAAATGTTCTTAGACCTACTAACGATAAACAGTAACTACTGAGAAATTAACTAGGCCAACTAGTCGGTCCATGAAGGTTTGCCGAACGAGTAAATCGTCATCTAGTCGGTCGGTTCCCCTTCTTAAACCGGCTAACATGCACAGAAAGTTCCAAAATGGAGCGCGAAGCTCCGGGATCGATTCCTAAGACTCCTAGGCTTGATCTAACAATAAGATATGACCGATATGAAGCCCGTCATGAATGACTTACTCCAAAATTTACGATCAACGGAAGAAGCTAGGAAAACATGACGAAACGAACGAAAACGAAAACTACGGAGACGAAAACCACACATGAGGAGAAAATCCTCTAATATATATATATATATATATATATATATATATATATATATATATATATATATATATATAATATAAATAATCCAGATACATGAAAACCAGTCGTTACATCCTCCCCAACTTAAGAAAAATTCCGTCCTCGGAATTTCCCAACACTCACGTGTCCGGGAACAAAAGTGGGAAATGCTCTCGCATCTCATCCTCATTCTCCCAAGTAGACTCTCCTGGCGAGCCGTGTCGCCACATCACCCTCACAAGATTGACAACCTTGTTCCGAAGTGACTTCTGACGCCTGTCCAAAATCCGCACTGGCTGCTGGTCATACGTCATATCAGGGCGAATGGTAATCTCCAAGAAATCCACAGCATGAGATAGATCGCTAATGTATCGATGAAGCTGCGACACATGGAAAACATTGTGAACTCCTTCCAAAGATGGCGGCAAGGCCAAGCGGTAGGCTACCTCGCCAAATTTCTCCAGAATGTCAAATGGTCCAATGTATCGCGGGCTCAACTTCCCTCGCTTCCCAAAGCGAATCACTCCACGATTCGGGGAAATCCTTAGAAACACACGATCCCCAGGCTGAAACTCCAAAGGACGACGTTTAGCATCTGCCCAATGCTTAAAATGGTTCTGAGCAATCCTCAACCTCTCCCGAATGTTCCTGACAACATCCACAGCCTCCACAATCATCTCAGGTCCCAACAGCTCCCGATCACTAACGTCATCCCAACTCAATGGCGATCGACATTTCCTCCCATACAATGCGGCGAAAGGCGCCATGCCAATACTCGCCTGGAAGCTGTTGTTGTAAGAGAACTTTACCAGATGTAGATGGTCCTCCCACGAACCCTTGAAATCCAACATGCATGCCCTCAGCATGTCCTCCAAGATTTGAATCGTCCTCTCAGACTGGCCATCCGTCTGCAGATGGTACACCGTGCTGAAACTCAGACGCGTACCCAAACTCTTCTGTAAAATCTGCCAGAACTGAGATGTGAACCTCATGTCTCTGTCCGACACGATACTCACGGGGACTCCGTGTAGTCGTATGATCTCCTGCACGATTCACGTTACATCACTATCTAAACTAGAAAAAGGAAATGAAACGGAGAGCAAAAGAATTTACCTCCATATATCTCCTCGCCAGTACCTCAGTGGACTGTCCCACTCGGAATGGAACAAAGTGCGCGGATTTGGTCAATCGATCTATGATCACCCAAATCACGTCATTCTGCTTCGGACTCCGAGGTAGTCCAGTCACGAAATCCATAGTGATGTGTTGCCATTTCCACTCCGGAATCGGAAGCGGTTGTAGCAACCCGACCGTACGCTGATGCTTCGCCTTCACTTGCTGGCAAACCAAGCACTTGGCTACACTCCGAGCCACACTCCTCTTCATGCCATACCACCAATAGTTCAGACGAAGATCCTGGTACATCTTGGTCCCACCAGGATGCACAGAATACGGCAAACTGTGTGCCTCCACCATCAACTCCTCTCTAATATCCCCAGCTGGCACACAAAACCTGGCTCCAAACCTCAGCGAGCCATCCTCATGAATCAAAAGGTCAGTCCGCAGACCGGCTTCCACCTGCTCCCGAACCTTCACCAGCTTCAGATCCTCAGCCTGGCCAGCCTTGATCCGATCCACAATCGTCGACTGAATCTGCATACTCATCAACGAAGAAGCCTCCCCAGGAAGAACAATCTCCACACCAGACTCGCAAAAATCCTGCTGCAGTCTCCACTGCGAGGTCAAAATCATCACCGCTGGAAGCCTACTCAGCGCATCAGGAAACACATTCACCTTGCCAGGGTGATACTGCAAATTAATCTCATAATCCGCCATGAGCTCCAACCATCGACGCTGTCGCATGTTGAGCTCCTTCTGAGTAAAAATATACTTCAAGCTTTTGTGATCGGTGAAGATCTTCACTTTCTCACTCAGCAGGAAGTGCCTCCAAATCTTGAGCGTAAACACAACAGCAGCCAACTCCAAGTCATGCGTCGGGTAATTCTTCTCATGAGTCTTGAGTTGACGCGAAGCATATGCCACAACGTGCCCGTGTTGATGCAACACACAACCGAGACCCTTGCCAAAAGCATCGCAAAAAAGATCTCAAATCTACCGCTACGATCAGGCACAACAAGAATAGGGGCAGTCGTCAATCTCTCCCTCAAAACACCAAAAGCATTCTCACAATCACCCGACCAAACAAAAGGTACATCCTTCCGCGTCAATCTGGTCATCGGCTCAGCAATACAGGAAAAGTCCTTAATGAAGCGCCGATAGTAACCAGCAAGCCCAAGGAAACTCCGAATCTCAGACACTGACTGCGGAACAGGCCACTCTCTGATGGCTCTGATCTTCTCGAGATCCAATGAAATACCATCTCCAGTCACCACATGCCCGAAAAAAGCAACTCTGTCCAGCCAAAACTCGCACTTCGAAAACTTAGCATACAGCCGATGCTTCCTCAAAATCTCCAACACCGTCCTCAAGTGCGAGGCATGCTCCTCCTCCGACTTAGAATAGATCAGAATGTCGTCAATAAAGATAACGACAAACTTATCTTAAAAGTCATAGAAAATCAGGTTCATCAGATTCATGAAAACTTCGGGTGCATTGGTTACACCGAAAGGCATAACCACAAACTCGTAGTGTCCATACTTCGTCCTGAACGCTGTCTGTCTTCGGAACATCTCCCTTCTTCACCTTCAACTGATGATAACCACTCCTCAGATCCAACTTCGAAAACACCCTCGAACCTCCAAGCTGATCAAAAATATCATCGATGCGAGGCAACGGGTATTTATTCTTGATGGTCACTGCATTCAGCTCCCGATAGTCCACGCACATGCGACGCGAACCATCCTTCTTCCTCACCAGCAGCACCGGTGCTCCCCACGGAGACACACTAGGATTGATATAACCCTTCTACAAAAGCTCATCCAGCTGCTTCCGTAACTCCTCCAACTCAGCGGGTGCCATACGATAGGGCGCCTTCGAAATCGGCTGCGCTCCCGGAACAAGATCAATAGAAAATTCTAAAGCTCGATCAGGTGGCAATCCAGACATCTCCTCGGGGAAGACGTCATCAAAATCTCGCACCACAGCTGGCCTCTCCAGCTCCATCTGCATAGTCACAATCTCCACCGGCCTGGCCTGAAACCTGACAGGACCAAGCGAGCTGCTACCTCAGCTGAACTCAAATACTGGATGTCCGGGAATCTCGAACACCACCTTCTTCCTCCGACAGTCGATCGTAGCATAGAAGCTCGCAAGCCAATCCATCCCAAGGACCGCATCATAGTTGATGATGTCGTGGACAATGAAATCAGCTTAAAGCTCATGTCCACAAACCACCAACGAGCAAGAATTGCAACCAAGATGCACCGAGACCACGCCATTCCCTGTAACGATATTCCAACTCTTGGAAAGAGGGGATGTCGACAAGGAATGCTTCTCCACGAAGCTCTGAGAAATAATGCACATCGATGCACCTGAGTCAAAGAGGACTCGTGCAGGAAATGTGCACACCAAAACCACACCTAACAAGCAATTTAACAATCAAACACTAGTCTAACAAACAATCATGTTCAAGCAAACAACATAATCTAACAATCAAAACTAGCTAGGAAAGTAACAGCTAGATTGAGGATTACCTGCGATAACCTCATCCACAGCCTCGCTCTCCACAACGGTCATCAGAAAAGCCTGCCTCCTCGGCAGAAAAGCCTGCTGAAAAGCCTGCCTCTGTGGAACAAGAGCTGCTCCACGTCCAGCAGGAACAGGCACTCTCTGCTGCAACGGTTGTGCTTCAACAGGTGCCCTCCGAAGCTGATTCGCATGCCGACAATCCTTCGCAACATGAGAAGCATCACCACAAACCAAACACTAGCCCAGAAACTTCCTACACTGATCCTTGATGTGGCCAGGCTTGCCGCAGAAATGGCAAGTCTTCTGATTATGCCCTCCTGGCCTCTTGAACTGCACCGGATGATTAGGCTTGAAACCAGGCCTAACCATCGCTCTGGCCTGCTCCATAGGCCTCTTCCCAGCACCAGAAACATGTCCCCTCCTCTGGCTCAGGTTTAGCTCCTGCCTCCTCGCAGAGACCAGAACCTTCTGATAAGAGTTCAGATCAGAGGAAGACACAAAACTCTGAAGCTCCAAAGAAAGTCCCTGCAGGAACCTCTGAGCCCTCTCATCAGCATCATGCACCATCTTTGGTGCGAACCGACTCAGCCTAGTGAACTCTTGGAGGTATAGGTCCACCGTCAAGCTCCCTTGCTTCAGATCAATAAAGCGCTGCAGCATCTCCTTCCTAGCCGCCTTCGGAAAGAACTCCTCATCAAACCTGGACTTAAAGGTAGCCCAAGCTATCGGCTCCACCAGCATCTTCTCTTCCGCATCCCACCAGTTCCGATCATTATCCTTGAGTTGCCTCTTCGCCAAATCAACCCATCCAGCCGGGCTGATCATGGCCATCTTCAAGTTATCCTCAATGTTCTGAATCCACTCATCAGCAGCCAGAGGACCATCAGACCCATCAAAATATGCGGGACCTAGCTCCCGAAATTGCTTCGCTCCCGGCTCGGAGCGAGGGGCATCCTGGATTGCCCGACCAGCTCGAACAACCGGAGCATTCTGGACTTGCAGGAGCACGCCCTACTGCACTTTTATCATCTGGAGCATCATCCGCATCATCTCTCCATTGGTGGGCTCCCGCTCAGGCTCCTCGTCATGAGGGGGCGCACCACTACCTCCACCACGGGTGAATCACCTTCCTGCCATCTAATGACACAGAAAACGAAGCAGATTAGACTCATAGCTTATGACTCGGACGTCAAACTTAGTTTATTGGACTTTCTAATATTATTATCGTCATTCCGATAATCACAGTTACAGAAGAGACCTGCATGGGCCACCAATAAAACCTGTCACACCCCGCTTCCCAAAAATGGAGGCGAGACATGAAAAGGTCCGCACGAGAGTGGAGCTGTGAAGCCCCAAACCCGATAAGCGTCAATAAAACATAAGCAGGTCCCTGTAACCACAAACGGAACAACAATAATAACACAAGGAGAGACAGAAATAAAATCTCAGATCTCAGAATTTGTCCAACATTAAAAAAATTAAGTTCAACATCCAGAAAAGCCACCAGGCTAAAAGAAAGAGTCTAAAGGCCCAGAACAAGGCCAACAAGGACAAACATAACAAGGTATAGGTGATGCGCACCGACAACTACAACAGTCTAAGACAAAAGGGGAAAACTCAACGAAGACACTAGGACTGGTCCCCAGTGTCCACGTACGCCTCGCCAAACTCAGGCTAGGGGCCGGCGTCCGCAAACACCTCGTCCTCAACAATGAACTCAGGCTCAGGATCTAACATGTGTCACCCAAAAGAGTAAAGGAGCACATGTCAGCAAGTATAAAAGACTTGGGCAAGGAAACTGAAAAGGAAGGCAAACTAACAACCTAACAGTTATAATATGCATGACATGGCAGTTATAGTATGAGTGCACAAGTAAGACATGGTGAAACCACAGGTACAAGAGAACAATTTATCAAGGCATGTCAAGAGTAGCCAAGCTACTAACAATCTCAATCTTTTCACAAGTCACGTTTCAAGTTGTTTGTAGATGTTTACGCCTTACTGCTGAACTGTTGGACATTCACACTGATTGGCCGCTTAACACTACCCCAGAACCCAGAGTTTACACCTTACAACTGTAGTTGCTGATCGGGCAGACTCCCAGTTGAATGGCCGCTTAACTCTTACCCCAAAACCCACGTGTAAACGAGCCAGGGTCCCTGTACACGATGCTCATTAAATGAGCCAGGGTTGCCCCGCACAAGAGCTCGTTTCCTGGATCACAACCCAGGAGCGTATTTCATTTGGCCTAGGGGTGCACCTAGCCTCAATCATTTCACAAGGTGTAACGGAGCTACGCAATCACGGGAACACTTAAAGAATGCAATGACATGACAATTAATTTGCGTACCGTTAATGGAAATTAAACATGACATGGTAGTTGTGCAACATGATAAATGTCGGATCTAGCTTCGTTGTCAAGATAGTTCCCAAAATTTGCCCCTAGGTGAGTATCATTTCGTCGCCTAGTCTCTTGTACGCCTACAACAAGCAAATGGCCTAAGACATGGCCCAAAACCCTAAGTGGCAAGTTTCACTTGCCTAGCACCGAGGATGACGATCAACGAGGCCGTCACACAAATGCTAACTATGGAGATGAGATCGCTGTCATGGCAAAACAATATTAGAACAACATCCAACCTAGTTTTATTAGGGTTTCACAAAAACACAAATGGGTTAAGAGAATATTATAGAATCGAGTTATTACCGTATCGGAGCGGAAGAATGATGCCGAGCAAGCACGGCAACGGAAGAAACGATCCGGAGAACCTAGGGTTCAGATCTGGAATGGATGGGGAAATCTGGAGAAAATGAGATTTTGGGGGTTTTGGGGGTTTTCCGGCGACCTAGAGGAGATGGCCGGCCAAAATGGAGAGGGGGAGAGGCTCTTGATGAAGGAGGAAGGCTAGGGTTAGATGGATGATGATTTGGGGAAGAAGGAGGCTCAGGAGAAGAGAAAGAAGAAAAGAAAAACGTTTGGGGGGTTTAAATAGGAAGAGCTGGCGGCTGCCCAGAAATTAGGGTTTTAACACTGATTAGTCGGTCAAAGAGCAACCACTGACTGACTAGTTCGGGAACTATTCGGTCGGTTGACCAACGCAGACTGACTAAGTGTAAACAGTAACTTCTGTACAAAATAGGATTTAGATTTAGTCGGTCAAAGAACAACTACTGACCGACTAGTTTCTAATCTAGTCGGTCGATGAACGTTCTTAGACCGACTAAGAATGAATAGTACTTGGTATCAAAAATGATCATAGAGCTAGTCGGTTAAAGAACGATTGCTCACCGACTAGTTTGCAACCTAGTCGGTCGACAAATGTTCTTAGACCGACTAACGATAAACAGTAACTCCTGAGAAATTAACAAGGCCAACTAGTCGGTCCATGAAGGTTTGCCGACCGACTAAATCGTTATCTAGTCGGTCGGTTCCACTTCTTAAACCGGCTAACGTGCACAGAAAGTTCCGAAATGGAGCGTGAAGCTCCGAGATCGATTCCTAAGACTCCTAGGCTTGATCTAACAATAAGATATGACCGATATGAAGCTCGTCACGAATGACTTACTCCAAAATCGACGATCAACGGAAGAAGCTAGGAAAACACGACGAAACGAACGAAAACGAAAACTACGGAGACGAAAACCACACATGAGGAGAAAATCCTCCATAATATATATATATATATATATATATATATATATATATATATATATATATATATATATATATATATATATATATATATATATAATATAAATAATCCAGATACATGAAAACCAGTCGTTACAGGAGGCACCGGGAACAATCAGGCAGGAGGCAAATGATTCACGGGAAGAGGTGAGTCCAATGGTAGTCGATTCCCTAGAGGGGTAGGGAATAACCATAATCCTCTTAGGAAATATGGGTTAGCTGCAGGTGAACGGAAGCTGCTCAACAGAATGCCAGTGAGACCAAACGTTGTAATAAAGATAGATACTAATGTGGCAAAGCAATCTTGGTCTGATGTTTGTGCTAACAGGCAAACGTATGATGCTGACATGGCCATGTCTTTCGTGCTTCCTTTAGTTAAAGATGATGGCTCGAAAATTGCTAGAGTAGCAAATTCTCAATTGGCTAGGGGTGCTGATCAGCAATGGAGGAACACGCTTCTAGGATATGTGTTAGGAGATATCCCGTACTATTGGCAGATCAGATCTTGGGTTCAAAGACTATTGAAAATTAAAAAAGGATGTTAGCTCTATAGATGTGAAAATGGATTCTTTTATTTTAAATTTGAAGATGCGAAAGATTATGAAAGAATATTGCATGGCGGGCCTTGGTTGTTTGACGGGCGGCTAGTGGTTCTACAACGATGGAGCTCAACTCTCAGATATGATAGAGAAATTCTCTCATCTGTCCTAGTTTGTCTTTATGGGGTTCCGTTGGGAATGTGGACGCTAGAGATTCTGAACATTATCGCTTCTGTTATTGGGCATCCTCTGTGTTTGGATAGGTTGACGGCAAAGTGATCGGTCCATATTTTACACCTTTTTCTGCATGTTTGCATGCCATTTCGATTGCTCATATTACGATTTTCATGATTATTCAACGATATTTCGTTACTTTTCACTATTTCTCGTTTTCATCTGATTTCAGAAAATATAGAGCAATTGGGAGCAAAAATAGACTATAGGAACTAACGGCACTGAAGGATGAGTGGAAGAAGAAGAAGAAGAATGTCGAAGGAGTCGACAAGGATGGGAGGAGGAGGAGAAATGAGCTCTAAAACATGCCACTCGGCCGAGCAAGGCAGTTCACTCGGCCAAGTGAAGCAGCCTACTCGATCGAGCAAGACTGGACAAAGACATCTGCCTGACCAGAGTGCCACAATGCACTCGGTCGAGTGGTTAATTCCACTCGACCGAGTAAAGAACTCCACTCGCCCGAGTGGAGGCCAAGAATTCGAAGAGAGCCATGCTGACATCTATGTTTTTCTGGATGATCTGTAGACTTACGTACTTGGCCGAGTCACACTTCTCACTCGGTCGAGTCATATTTCCACTCGGCCGAGTAGAGAAGTCCACTCGACCGAGTGAAGAATCTCACTCGGCCGAGTGACGCCGAGTGACACGAGCGCCCAGATATTCAGACAGTCTCCCACTCTTTTGAAATCTGATATCATTTCAGTGGGCAACGTATTTTTCTCATATTGTTTATGGATACTAGACTTCATAAAGGTTCCAACGGCGCCTAGAATGTGCCAATTGGAGGTAGGATGAAATCTGGAGAATTTTTGCAAGTTGATGCTATAGTGCTGGAATTTCTACTTGGCCAGAGTGAGAATCTCACTCGGCCGAGTGAGCGCGGGCCCAGAACGTAAGTTGCGGCCAGATCTGACTTTGGGCATGAATTTGAGAGGGGTTTTAGGGTTATTTGCGATGGTTTGGTGGGGACTAAATATCGGGTGTGTAGCCGTCATTAAAGGGGAGTTCTATTTTGTTTTCTTGGAGACTATTTTAGAGGTTAGGCCATGCCCTAGGCCCCCTCTTCGATCTAAAAGCTTGTAATTAGATTGAAGTTCTTCATCAAAGCTAAGTATATCTTTTATTGTTATTTGAATTTTGATTTGATATCTTTTTATATGCCAGCAATGTTTTTTATTGATTCCTATATCGTTATTTCTATGCTTGGTTCATTGTTGTTCTCGGGCAAAGGGATGAACCCTATGGATCTAATTTCAGATTCGTGATGAACGGATTTCTTTGTTGCTAGAATTGCTAGAAGGTTAGATTGTGATTGATTTATTACGGATAGCTAGGAATTTCCATTGATCTAGGGTTTGCAAGAGATTGGGCTCTGATCAATTGGAATGCCTATATATTCGATTTAGATATATAATCGAGATTCACTAGGTTTGGTTTGCAAGAGATTAAACCAAAGCTAGCATTTTTATTATAAGTCCATACACATATTTGTTTGGAAGAGATTGGACGAATACGAGTTATCACAATCTAGATCGTAACTCGAGTTTGCACGCGAGTGGGCTCGGGGGGGGGGGGGGGGGGGGGGGGGGGGGGGGGGGGGGGGGGGGGGGGGGGCGATTGAACGATGATATCCATCTTAATGCTAGTGGCTTAGGTTAGGGTTTGCACGAGAGTGGGCCCTAATCTAGGTTGTTATAGACCGACAATAGCGCAAGTGCATGAGCTTGGTTCTCTATTTGGTTATGACTAGTTCACCTCAATCCAAGTCTTGCAACATTGAGATTCATAATTCACAAGGATGCATGATAATCCATAGTGGGGATTCCCTAGCCTTAGGCATTTTTATTCTATTGAATTTGAATCGATATTCTATCCAACATCTTTATCACCGACACCGACATCTATCACCATTGTCATTACATCACATCATAATCCACATCTACCAATAAACCTTAGCAGTTGAGCCAGCCTAAGATAGATTGGAGCCAACACCACCTCCTCGTGTTCGATACCCGCTCGTCACTACACCGTGAGCTTGTGGTAAAACTACAATCGTCTCCTGTGTGTATATCCAGGGGCCGATCAAGTTTTTGGCACCGTTGCTGGGGAGGTGTTTCTCGTTGGGTGCCAACTTGTCAAAATTTGGTTGATTAGACTACAAAAAAATTTAACATATGGAAATTTTCACCTCGCCACCATTATTATCATTTCTATATTCTTTTGTGCCACTGATATTTTTCTCCAGGTATTTATCTTTGTTGATCAGGTGTTATGGATGATATTATGTGGACCACAGAATTTGATCAGAGTGCTCAGATGGGAGAATACTTTTGTGAGGAAATGCACTGCCCCGAGCTTGATGAGATACAAAGGGACTTTTTGATGAGATGCATGCACACCAGGTTGAAATACAAGCCAGGATTGAAAAGGGTGAATTTCAATTGGAATTGGTGAAAAGAGACCTTCAAATCAATGCGCTAATGCTTAAGGTAGCAATGATTTTCAAAGATATCAGTTCTGCTTCCACATCTTATGGGCAAGAAGCATCACCAGTCATATTACCAGAGCTAGAATGTGTCGTCGTCGATCCCACATCCTACGATGCCACCATTGCATATGAAGAGTGGATGGACGAAGAGTCAGTGGAGGAAGCAGAAATTGAGTCACAAACGCTGCCATAGGAGGACACATTTCAAAACCAATTGGATGGCCTCTTAGAGTCAGTGAGGTTCATCGGTTCAGTTAGCATTACAGCAGGTGATGCATTTGAGCTACGATTTGCAGGTTCTGTTATGTCAGTCTTAAGGGGATAGACTAAATTTTTGGGTTGCTTGCAGGCATTCCCCTCCACATGATACATCCCTACAAGTTGACACACACGAGCAACCAACATCACCATTCCAGAGGGAGCCTACATTGATAGTTGATGAGAAGGCAAAAGAGCACCATGTGGAGCCAGAGCATGCTTTTGAGGAGGCCTTACACACGGAGCCAAAGCTTATTGCCGACGAAGTCGTGCTTCGGGACAAGGACACCGCCATTCATGAGGATCCCGAGCACTACCCTCCTCCATTAGAGCTTCTGTAGCCACCTCATCCTTCCACTGACGCCGGAGACTATCCCACAGAGCTTACTGCTCCCACTCATGAAGATATTTTTACCTATTCCATTTCTGAATCTTGTATTCCATTTGATATTTATTTTGATTCAGACATTAGTGACATGTCGTACCTTTTACAACACACGTACGATTATAGATCGAAGGTATGCTTGGATGTGTCATATCTAAACGAACTTATCAAGGAGGTCCACACCTATGATCCAAAGTTACCTGAGCAGCTGAGAGAGGACACCACAGAGATAACTATCAAAGCACAAGAGGATATTGAATTATTTCCAGGGAAGAGTCGTCCACCACTATTTATTTCATATATTTCTATAGAAGATCCTCTTTGGAATACTTTTATTGTGAGGGTGAAATTTTTGCAGCGAACTGATGCATCATATTCTCTGTATGGTACAGGTGGAGTTCTTGTGGGAATGCTAGAGGATGCATTGAAGGAGTACGTTGGTATTCGTGGACACTCGTGCCTGGCGGAGCCACGGAAGGAGCAGTTGGAGCAGTTGCCTGCACCGGCGAAGA
Organism: Scilla litardierei; assembly: GCA_030789695.1. Classification (NCBI taxonomy): domain Eukaryota; kingdom Viridiplantae; phylum Streptophyta; class Magnoliopsida; order Asparagales; family Asparagaceae; genus Scilla; species Scilla litardierei. Next base: position 852,053 of record CM061130.1, on the reverse strand, counting down.
TATTAGATCTGCCTTTTGCTATAGGTGATATCATTCCAGCAGTGTAGCAATAGCATAAAATTTATGCTTTAAATAAACACCAATTCTCTCGACAGTGAGAGGACCGTATAGATTTGCTTGAATAAATATCACCTCATATGACGACAACAAAAATTTTTATACCCCAAACCTATTACATATATTAATTGCCCTCTTCATATTTTGATGTGTCACACCCTTTTTGCTCACCACCCATCGAGCATCTCTTTCAAGTGAATACTCACATTCTTATTCGTTTGACTCTATCTCGCTTAGCAAAGCCGTTACATTTTTGATCGAGTCATTTGAATAGGATTATTTGGTATAAGCTTGGGGGAAGGCGCTCTCATGCATCATTGCATGTGCTTGTAGTTGCATTAGGATTTCATGTCATTCATTTCATCATTTTTCATCCTCCCATATTTATCGTTGTTCCTCATATTCTTCAATTATGATCACATTGAGGACAATGTGAAGTTTAAGCTTGGGGGAGTGCATTTCCATGCCATTTAGTTGCACTTTTACTCTATTTTTAGGGTTTTTAGAATTTTTCAAAATTTTGCATCATCTTTTTGATTTTTCCATCTTATTTTCCTTTTATGTGTGTTCATGCATCATATTGTGTGCTTGTTTTTCTTTTCTTTCATCTCTTTTACTTTTATTTCTTTTTTCTCTTTTCTCTTCTTCTGCTAGATGAATTTCGTATGATGATATCTCTTATTGCTTTAGCAACCATCACGATGCTTATTATTCCATGCCATGCTACTTAGAGTATTCCATAGTCATGCTATCCATGTGCTTGCTTATATATTCTTTTGATGATTCTTCTATATGAATGCATGATATTAATTGAATATGAATGTATGGATTAGTGTTTAGTATGCTTTTGTTGGAAGTGCACCAAGATTCACGCATCAATTGTATATCGGAAGCATCTACCTTATTGTCTTATTCACCTTCTGTTGCATGCCTGATATGATTGTACGATTTACCGCTTGACTTCACTATTTATTGAAATGAATGAGAATATCCATGCTTACATATAATTTTAGTTGATGTATTATCTTATTGAACCATTCGTGCACATCTTAGAGTGAACCGAGTGTTATACTATTTCTTTCTACACAAATATCTTTTGTTCTCTACATGTCACTTGAGTTCACCTCCTAAAGCTACTTATATCACAAATATTTCCCAAGAAATCCCTACAAAAGAAAAAAAAAGTTAGCTCCAAAAAGCATAAAAAGCCAAAAAGGAGCCAAAACCAAAAATACAAATCATATAGCTCCTACAAAAATCCAAAAAGAAAAAAGGAGAAACAAAAAGTTCAAAAAGAAAAAGAAAGATATTTTTCTATCTCATTATTGGAGCCACAAAATACTTGGGAACCCCAAGGCAAAAATCCCGTTTTCCACTATCACATTCCTTTATATGCGATGCCTCAAACTAAGCTTTGGGGGGAGGGGTGAATTCATTTGACCATATGAGTGAGTACGACATTAAAGTGGAGAGGTGCACGAATGGGGAAGTTTGATAATACTGAGACTTCACAAATTACTATAGCTATGGAGATTTCTTATAAATTGATATCAAAATGTGAATGACATGTCTATTATTCCATTCTCTATTGCATGCTTGGTGTGATTCTTATATGCTTCTGTTATAACTCTTGATTGAAAAGTGCATCGCCAACATTTGTATATTAAATTCTATAAAACGCGTGATGCGGAAATGAATTGATTGTATAAATTTAGAGAGTCCCTTTTGTTATTCTTAAAAGCTTGCAAGTACCATGTTTAAGTAAGATATGAAATTTTTATAGCACGTGATTCGTATTTTCCGAGTTATCATGACCTGTACCTTATGGCTTGAGATCTGAGAGAATAATCTAGTGACCCCTTCCACTTCACATTCTTTTTCTTTCATTTCATTTCCTTTGTTTTCATTTCCTGAGTTCATCTCTCTACTTTTCTTCCTCGAGGACAAGTAAGAGGTAAGCTTGGGGGATTTTGATCGGTCCATATTTTTCACCTTTTTCTGCATGTTTTCATACCATTTCGATTGTTCATATTGTGATTTTCATGATTATTCGACGATATTTCGTTACTTTTCACTATTTCTCATTTTCGTCTGATTTCAGGAAATATGGAGCAATCAGGAGCAAAAATGGGCTAAAGGAACTAATGACACTGAAGGATGAGTGGAAGAAGAAGAAGAACGTCGAAGGAGTCGACGAGGAAGCGAGGAGGAGGAGAAATGAGCTTTGAAACAGGCCACTCGACCGAGCAAGGCAATTCACTCGGCCGAGTGAAGCAGACTACTCGACCGAGCAAGTCTGGCCAAAAACATCTGCCTGACCAGAGTACCACAATGCACTCGGTTGAGTGATTAATTCCACTCGGTCGAGTATAGAACTGCACTCGCCCGAGTGGAGGCCAAGAATTCGAAGAGAGCCATGTTGACTTCTCTGTTTTTCTGGATGATCTACAGACTGACGTACTCAGCCGAGTCACACTTCTCACTCGGTCAAGTCATATTTCCAGTCGTCCGAGTAGAGAAGTCCACTCGCCCGAGTGAAGAATCCCACTCGGCCGAGTGACGCAGAGTGACACGAGCGCCCAGATTTTCAGACAGCCTCCCACTCTTTTGAAATATTCTATCATTCCAGTGGGCAAAGTATTTTTCTCATATTTTTTATGGATAGTAGACTTCATGTCGGTTCCAATTCCACCAAGAACACGCCAATCGGAGGTCGGATGTAATCTGGAGACTTTTTGCAAGTTGATGCTGTAGTGCTGGAATTTCTACTCGGCCGAGTGAGCGCGGGCCCAGAACTTAAGTTGCGGCCAGAGCTGACTTTGGACACGAATTTGAGAGGGGTTTTAGGGTTATTTGCTAGGGTTTTGGGGGGACTATATATAGGGTTTGTAGCCGTCATTAGAGGGGAGTTCTATTTTGCTTTCTTGGAGACTATTTTAGAGGTTAGGCCATGCCCTAGGCCCCCTCTTGGATCTAAAAGCTTGGAATTGGATTGAAGTTCTTCATCAAAGATACGTATCTCTGTTATTGTTATTGAATCTTTGATTTGATATCTTTTTATATGTAAGCAATGTTTTTTATTGATTCCTATATCGTTATTGCTATGCTTGGTTGATTGTTGTTCTATGGCAAAGGGATGAACCCTATGAATCTAATTTCAGTTTCGTGATGAATAAATTTATTTGTTGCTAGAATTGCTAGAAGGTTAGATTGTGATTGATTTATTACGGATAGCTAGAAAATTCCATTGATCTAGGTTTTGCAAGAGATTGGGCTCTGATCAATGGGAAGGCTTAGATATTCGATTTAGATTTTTAATCGAGATGCACTAGGTTTGGTTATCAAGAGATTGGACCAAAGCTAAGTCTATACCCATATTCGTTTGCAAGAGATTGGACGAATATGAGCTATCACAATCTAGATCGTAACTCGAGTTTGCACGAGAGTGGGCTCGGAGGGCGATTGAACGATGAAGTCGATCTTAATGCTAGTGGCTTAGGTTAGGGTTTGTATGAGAGTGTGCCTTAATCTAGGTTGTTATAGACTGACAATAGCACGAGAGCGTGAGCTTGGTTATCTATTTGATTACGACTAGTTCACCTTAATCCAAGTCTTGCAACATTGAGATTCGCGATTCACAAGGATGCATGATAATCCTTAGTGGGTATTCCCTAGCCCTAGGCACTTTTACTATATTGAATTTGAATCGATATTTTATCCAACATATTTATCACCGACACCGACATCCATCACCATTGTCATTACATCACATTATAATCCACATCCACCAATGTCGCGGTCGCTTTTGGATCGTGTGTTTTCGTGCGCATACTTTATTTTTCGTACGCGTATTTTTCGTGACCTCATCTTGTATCCCGAACGCATGAAGTAATATATCGGTGTGACCCTCTGAGAGAGTACTTATTTGTGGAATTTTTTGTGAACGTCATTTCACGGGTCGTTCTCCCACAAAATAGCTTTGTTTAAAGGGGTGTCGTAACTTTACACTTTGACGTTTGATTTTTTTATTATTAGTTCCGTTTTCCGTGAACCTAGCATGTGACCGATCATCATAGTCTTGACCCTCTCGTCAACATGACCGTCCCGAAATTTTTCTTGTATTTATCGGACACCGTTAGACCGACCTATCGACCTAATCACTTTCAACCTATAGTTAACCCTCATTAATTTGAATTTGAAACCTTAATAAAATAATTAAACCAAATCACTAGGATTTGATACGTATCATATGAATATATTTTCCTAGCTATTTGCACCCTAGTTGTACCGTCCCCCTCTTACACATTCTCTCTCCAATCAACACTAAATCTACCCCCTTTCTACCCATACATAGCAACTTTCAATGTTATAACTCACGAAACTCAGCCCTAGGGTATCTTCGCACGCAGCCGCCATCACCCCAAAGCTCACGCAACATCCTCCTCCTTGTGCCGCTCCGTTCATCCTCCACCACGGTAACCTCCACGAACACCTCCTCCTCTTCTAAACCACGCAACAACCCATTGTTCCACCCCCTTTAAAACTACCATTGCTCAGCCCTATATAAACTCACGGCAACCCTATATAAAATCCACGGCCTGTCACTTTTAACGCCGGACAGCCACCCTACCTGCTGCCAGCCGCACCCCAACACCCCCATCTCCCTTGGCCGCAACCCCCTTGGTCGAAACCCCAAAACTACCCTTTGCTTGCTTGAATGGAATCTCTCTCTAAAATTGATGGAATGGCTAATTCCACAAAAAAGTGCCTAGCCGCAAAAACTACCCCTCTCCACCTAAAATCTACCGATCTCCCTCTCCCCATTGCCACACAGATCTTCACGACACATCTCCAGGCCGTGCCTCCCCTTCTGCGCCGTTGCCATGCACTCGCTTGCGCAACGATCCCACAGCAGCCCCTGCCATTCGTCTTCCTCCCGGGGCCAACTTCGTCGATGTCCGTTGTCTCTAGTTGCCGCCGTACCTTGCTCGCTACTAGATCCAACCCCTGGCGTCGCTACCCGATGTCAGTGTATCTCTCGTGTCGTGTTGAGGTAATCTCCGATCTGTAGGAAACGCAAACACCACATGTTTAAACAAGGTAAAAATCATAATTTTATTGTTTTGGTTAAATCACTACTTAAAGATAATTGAATACGGGACTGTAGGTTGGACGGTTGATTTGAGCACATTGGGAGATCTGGACCATCATTGAACTGAGGATTACGGACGTTGTATCAGGCAAGTAAAACTCGCTCAGTTGATTGTTAGGCCATGTTTAGGCCATTCTGTGAAATTGTGCAAAAGAGACTAGGCGGTGAAATGATAGTCGCCTAGACATCCATACTTGATCTAGCTTGACAACGAAGTTAGATCCGACACCCATACTTGATCTAGCTTGACAACGAAGATAGATCTGACACCCTTTCCATGCTATGATTCATGCATATCACATGTCATGTTTATTTTTATATAAAGGTACCCAATTCAATATCCGTTATTATACTATTATGTTGCATATCGTATGTCACTTCAGGCATTGAATGTTTTGTCGTGAATGTGTAGCACACGCTACTATTAAAATGTAAGCTGCAGCGAGTAGGATTTTGACTCCTACATCATGAATGAGGCTAGGTCAACCCTATGCCATAAACACTTCCTGGCTCGTGATCCAGAAGATGGGCACCAATCTATACACACGTAGAGGGGTAGGGTTAAGTGGTCACGCAACGTAGAAGTGTGCCCGATCACCAATTTCAGCTGTAAGGCGTAAACCCTGTGCACATCGTGAATGCATGTTTTTCGTGAAATTTTGAAATCGTGAATATTGTTTAGTAGCTCATGCTACGAAGTGTCATGTGTCATAAAATATCATGCTCATCTTAAACTGTTGCATTCATGAAATAATTTGCCATGTTGTCATTTTTAAAACTGCTAAGTTGCATTCATCTTATAACTGCTATACTTTACGTTTCCTTGCACAAAAGTCTCCTTTTTCTTTTGGAGATTTTTGCTGACATGTGTCCTTTTCTCTTTGTATGTCACATGTCATGTTTTGGGTCTGAGGTTGTCACTGAGGACGACCAGTTTACTGACGTCGAGCCCGAGGCTTTTGCTGACGTCCAGTTCGAGGACACCAGAGACCAGTCTTAGTCTCAGCAAGAGGCTTCCTTAGTTGCTGTTGTTTCACCTAGTTGTTGTTGTTAGTTTTCGGTGCATAGCACCCTTTTCTTGTTATAGTTTCGGCCATGCTTGGGGCCCTCTCTTCAGACTCTGTACTTTTCTTATTTGACTATCTCTGGATGTTTTGAATAATGTTGGATGTTATGTTGAATGTTGGTTATTATTTGCCTGCGTTCTATTTATTATTGTTGTTGTTCTTTTGCAATGCAAGAATCTGCGAATGGATTAACACACAAACGCTTATCAGACTGTAGCTTCACAGCTTCAAGTCTGAGCAGAACTCTTCGTGTCTCGCCTTTCGTACTTAGGAAGAAGGGCATGACAACCAATAAACCTTAGTAGTCGAGCCAGCCTAAGATAGATTGGAGCCAACACCACCTCCTTGTGTTCGATACCCGTTTGCCACCACATCGTGCGCTTGCGGTAACACTACGATTGTTTCCCAGGTGTATATCCGGGGGCCAATCACTATCTGTATCGGCCCCTGGATACACACCCGGGAGATAGTCGTAGTCTTACCGCAAGAGCACGGGGTGGTGGCGAGCGGGTATCGAACACGAGGAGGACTAATGACGGTACTCTATCTTTATCACTAAGCTATTTGTAGAAGGATGGTTTGTAAAGTGTTGTTGTCACAGTCGTTCAATCAACAATTCAAATTCAATAAAATAAAGGCGTCTAGGGCTAGGCAATCCCCACTATGGATCGTCATTTATATCTGTGAATAGCGAATCTCAACGTTGCTAGACTTGAATTCGGGTGAACTAGTCGTAACTGAATAGAGAACCAAGCTCACACTCTCGCGCTATTGTCGGTCTATAGCGGCCTAGGTTAGGGCCCACTCTCGTGCAAACCCTAACCTAAGCCACTAGCTTTAGGATTGACATCATCGTTCAATCGCTCCTCGAGCCCACTCTCGTGCAAACTCGAGTTACAATCTAGGTTACGTATTTGTCCAATCTCTTGCAAACGAATATGAGTATAGATTTATAATAAAAATCCTAGCTTTGGTCCAATCTCTTGCAAATCAAATCTAGTGAATCTCGATTATAAACCTAAATCAAATATCTAGGCCTTCCCATCGATCAGAATCCAATCTCTTGCAAACTCCAAATCGATAGAAATTCATAGCTATCCGTAATAAATCAATCACAACCTAACCTTCTATCAATTCTAGCAACAAATAAATTCGTTCATCACAATTCTAAAATTAGATCCATAGGGTTCATCCCCATGCCCTAGAAGAGCGGATCTACTCACAATCCGTCAAAGTAATAACAAGATCAATGGATAAAAACATATAGAAATTCATAGTTGGAAGAAAGCAATTCATAAAAGTGCAAAATTTCAATTAAAAGAACAAATTAGATCTGAGTTCTGTAATCTCCCAAGCTGAAATTACAATTAGAAAATCCTAAAATCTATTTTCTGGTCTCCTCCAAAACTAGGATGAAAACTAGGCTTAAATACAAGCCAAAACGGCCAAAAAATCCTGACAGATTTGCCCCTGGCTCAGCCCAGAACCCTAGATCTCGACATAGGCAGATTACGCCACTCGGCCGAGTGGAAATCCCACTTGGCCAAGTGACATACCCAAATAAAATAGAGAAGTCGGGGGTCAGGTCGTCTTGGCAATCTGCGTCACTCGGCGAGTAGAGTTTGTCACTCGGTCGAGTGGACTTCCTCACCCGGCCGAGTGAGTCTTCTGCTGTGCTTACCAGAATTCCAGAGAGTCTGGCGTGTTTTCCTTCAGAAAGCTCAGACTCCCTCGGGCGAGTGGAGTTCTCCACTCGACCGAGTGGGATCATTCGCTCGGTCGAGTGGGCTGTGACTCAAGGCACTTTCGTATCAGTTGTACTCGGCCGAGTACGTTCCTTCACTCGGCCAAGTGGACTGCGTACTCGGCCGAGTGGCCTGTTTCTGGAGTCATATCTTCTCATCTTGCTTCCTCGTCGATTCTATCGAACTTCTTCTTCTTCCGCCCATCCTTTAATGCTGCTAGCTCTTTGATAGGGCCATATGCGATGCTCCGGTATGCGTGCAATTCTCTTAATCTCATTTATGCTCCAAATCGCTCCATATTTCCTGAAATCCGACAAAAATAAGAAATAGTGAAAAGCAACGCGATATCGTTGAATAATCTTGAAAACCGCGATATGGGCGATCAAAATGATATGCAAACATGCAAAACAAAGGTGTAAAATATGGACCGATCAAAATCCCCCAAGCTTGCCTCTTACTCGTCCTCGAGGAAGATGAGTAAAACGGCGAACTCGGTGGATAAAAACAAGGAAGAAATGAAAAAGGAAAGTTAGAAAAGAGAGCGAAGAGGAAAGTGCTAGATCATCCTCTCAGGACATGGAGTAGCTTACTCAAATAGAGCATGATGAATAAAACATGCCAAAGATTTTTACCTCGATATCACATCTTATATAAGCGCATTCGATATAGAAACCGAGAACGTCAAAACGATATGAAGTATGAATTTATTCTGGAATTAGCATCATCTAAGGCATTCAAAGTGATATACGTAATCATAGATGACACACTTTTCAATCGAACACTTTCTACTTGGAGTATAAGAGGTATCACACATTATAAAGCGATAAGAACAGAAAGAGATGGTATTCATGAAGTGCATGCCAAACATTAAGTTCATAGATTTCGTTATACTATAGTAATCTCCCTAAGTATCAAAAATTACCTAGCTTAGGTGGTCATGCACATATAAGTGGTCACTCTCTCACACATCATCAGATCCCCTCCCCCAAGCTTATCTATAAGCGAGGTGGCATCAAATAGCACAATACGGCTTTTCCCATTTTTTGAAGCTCCAAAGAATATAGGTTAAATAAGAAAAAGGAAAGAAGGAAGGAAAGATTGCGTAAACCCAATGAACTTCTTTTTTTCCCTATGTTTTTCTTTTCTCTTTTTCTCTTCTCTTTTTTTGGAAGAGAATATACACAATAACAATCCCAAGTCAGAGATGGAAGGGTATGCATGTATTTCACTTTTGATTTTGGGTAATGGAGCTTGGATCTTTTAGCATGGGGAGGATGCCAATATAAGGTTTGCTAAGGGGAGATTCACCAAAGATTTTAAGTATAGAAATGATGTTCAAGATATGTGGAGAAAGAAAAATATGCAACGCTTAGTTCACTCTTTTGTATGTGCACAACAACTTTCAGCAGGGTAATGTAATCTACTCAGTTTAATTTTAGAAAGTAAACTAATACAGTCATATCAAAAAGGCACACATTCAATCAACTGGAAAGTTGAGCATACAATTTCATGCAAATAGAAGTGATAGCAGATAACAAAGCAGTACTCCAAGTTTAGGCAATCAATACGTGAAGCTTGGTGTGTTTTCTATGAAAAGTATACGATATAAATTTTCAGACTCAGCTAATGCTAGAATTACACTCACAATCATATAATAAAGATGAAGGTTACTATTCTCAAATACATGGCGATGTATAGTATATGATATCTGAAACAAAAACGATGGCATGGCAAGAGAATACGCATATAAGAGCAAGCTAACTCCAAGTCATCGTCATCATAGAGAATTCATTTCTAGGCAAAATGATAAAAGAAATAAGGATAAGGGGAAAATAAGAACTAACTATACAAATGCAGTACAAAAAAAATAAGAAAACGTGATGCATGGAAAAAAATAGAAAAAATGGGTGAAAATAAGTGGAAAATGAAGAAAGGTAAAAAAATAAAAATATAAAATGAAGAAAATAAAAATGCGTAAGACACTCACTCCCCCAAGCTAAACCGCACAGTGTCCTTAATGTGCTAGGTGTGGTACAAGGACATAAATGAGAGGGATGGGTGGGTGCGGATGCATGCATGATAAAAAGTGAAAATGAAAGAAAATGGGTAGGATATGCACGTGATGAGTGCAGAATGCTAATGATGGATGTGATGAGCACACAGATCAAGGGGGTGCAATATAAGGGCCCAGAAATACCCCCTCTCTCCCAGACAGATAAATACAGAGCTATGCAAAAAGTGACCAAAATATTTGGGCGAGAGGGTGGTGCAAAATTAGCAGCAAAAAATATCAATCAGAGCAACAGCCAAAAACATGATAGGCATATAGTGTGTGCCTAAGCTGATGGTGGGGGCGCCAGCACCTCCCTGTGGTGGTGCAAGGGGTGGCGGGGGGTGGCGGCTGCTGAGAGATGGGACAGACAGTGGCTGGTGGAGGTTGTGGCAGGCATGCAAGAATCTGGTTCAGGGTGACCTGAATACCAGGTAGAATGGCGACGCGTGCCTACAAAGAGCTAACGGTGGTGGTGAGTGACCGAAAATCCGCTCTAAGTCCACTGACGGCACCCTCTACAGTACGGAGTGCTGAACAAGAGTGTCAGAAGCGGGGGTAAAGGGTCACACAGGTGTAGGTCAGGGCTGACGTAAACAGCCACCGTAGATGAGTGGGACCACTAGTGGGTGGATGTGAGGGGTGGTGCTCGCTAAAAGCTGCTTAGCCTCTGTGGGAGGCTGAGACACAGGAATGCTCTCAGAAGTGTAAGCAACAGCAGAAGATGAAGCGGCAACATAGGGCGAGAAGGGTGGAGAGGTCGTAGACACAGATGTGGGAACAGATGCCACGACACTCTCGGTAAAAATAGCAGCAGCAGAGACAGAAGGGTCGACGACTGGGGAGGTCGTGAAATCAACAGAAAATGACTTCCCAGGGGTCGTGAAATCCGGTGAGGAAAGGGTCTCAGCTGTCGAAACAAGGGAAGGCTTGCCTGTCTCAAAAGCAGCGGTGGAGGTGCTCTTAAATCTCATGTAAGAAATGGGGCCAGCAGTCAATGGCACAGAGGTGGTGATGGTGGTGGTGGTGGGCTCAGCAAAGGTGCTTCCGACACTGGCAGAAGTATGGAAGAAGTGACGGAAGCTAGAATCAAATCAGGTGCAGGCTGAGGGATCGGGATCTCCGGGGCAAGAGGGTCGAGGAGGGGATCCTGCTGAGTGCCCTCGGGCTCAAGCACATATGTAGCTGGGAGGAGGAGGTCCATCTCTGGTCTCCACTCCCCACCTGTGGGTCCAATGTGGGTCCGAACAGGGCTCGAAAGCACCATATAATCAGCAGCAAATGGACCGTGCAACCAAACCCAGTAGTGCTGACCATGATGATGTAGCATCCTCATGCGGGCCATAACGTCTATGGAAAGGGAAGTGGGGCCCGTGGGTCGAAGCAAACTAGCTGGGAGCTTAACCCTGCACATAGAAGTTAGCAGGGTGATCAGACCATTGCAACAAATCACCATCTTGGCGGTGGTAGAAGAAATGATGCGGTCAAGACACCAGCCAGCAATATCTATCTGAACGACGGGGACTAAGACATCCGTGTCGCCCTCGAAGGCCCTCTCTCTCGTCATCGCATAGAGCATATAGAGCTCAGGCGTAGACATCGTCCCAGGCTCATACCTCGCAATGAAAGTGGTGGGCATAGGCGCTGAGCAATACGGATGCATGGGTGGATGATAGAGGAGGCCTTGGCCCGACTAGGGTCAAAAGTGGTGATCCCATGATCAGTGTCCAGAATGCATGTGTATCGAATGAAGGAGGGGTGTGGTGTGCGGGACTGAAAGCTAGATCGGGGTTAGGGATATGGGGCCAATGAAAATAGGTCCAGAGCATATCGAGAGTGATCTCGCACTCACGGTCCTGTAAGGATCCTGTCTATGGAGAAAACACTAGAAGCGGGATTGAATAATGTTTAAGCAATTTAAAACAATAGTTACGCCAAATTAAAATGCTACAAGTGAAATCAAATACAATCGATGTCCTTGACTCCCACAACTTGGGAGCAAGCAAACCGCTCTCACAACCAGAGAGAAAATTCAAATTACGAAAGTAATGAAATAATGAAAGCAACACTTACAATCACCTATGCCTTGAAGTATAACTTGAATGAGTGGTGTGTTATGTGTTGAAGACTCTCTTGGGAGAGAGTTGAAAGAACTTTCTCTTGACTGCACCAAATACATAGAGGATCACTCTTTGGTTCTAGGTTGGAGAGCAAGACATCAAAGATTGGAATTATTATGGCTTTGGATTTGAGAGCTTTAAACTTTAGAAATGAAAGCTTAAGAGATTTTGCAATAGCTTAGGTCACTTGGTAACCTTTCAATGGAACAGTAGCAGCCCATTATATTGGTTTCTCAAATCCACAAAACAGTTTAGGCAAAAACCCTTTTGGAATCCGTGAGAAAATTCTCAACGGATAGAAACTGAACTCGCGACAGTCGACTGTTGAAGAAACCACTGTCTACTATTGCACAGTTAGCATAGGTAGGTAAGAATTCATAACGGTAACTTACCACGTGGACAGCCGATTGATGAAGCAAAGACAGTCGATTTTTGAATCAATAGGCGACTGTAATTACTTCTACAGGCGACTGGCCGAAAGAATGGTAAGTTGAAGAAATCTGGAAATCCTGTAAGAAGAAAGGACAAACTACTGATGAGGATAATAAGTCGACTGTTAATCAGAACATGTGACTGTAAATCCTTATACAGACGACTATCAAATACCCTAAGAATTTCCAGAGAGCTGAGTCAATAAATTGGCTCACAGACAGACGACTGTTGCAGATACACAGTCGACTGTATATTCAACATTAGTCGACTAGCCGTAAACGTCAGATCAACAAAGTTGGGGCAGAAGATAGACATGAGACTGATTTATAAAACACAGTCGACTGTCACTAGGACAGGCGCCTGTGAATCGTTCATCAGTTGCCTGTGCGAAATAAACAGAGAGGCCCAAAAATAGATTGCAAAAGTTTGTGCATAACAGGCGACTGTAGAACAAAACACAGTCGACTGTTTTTGAGACAGACGACTGTAAAACATTCAACAGTCGACTGTTATAAACAATCCAAGCACAATCACTAAGAAATGAACTGGGGTCAAAGGACAATTGATCTAATGATATCCTAAGACTGAAATGAAGATGTGTGTGAGTGCTCCATCAAAGTTCTATTTCTAAACTACATTCTAGAAGAGATAAAGAAAATTACATTGACGAATTCTCTCTTCTATCCATCGTATGAGCTTGAAGTCTTCATGGAGCTTCAATCAACATCTACAATCACCCATTCCATTTTCATTTGCCTTCAATCAACTTTGAGAGTCATCCATTGCTAGTAGATCTTCATAAATAGCTTAGGCAATGGATTAACTGCAAGACAGTGGATTAGTCACAAGTATTTATGTTTGCTCATCATTAACACCAAGTAGGGAGAAGTCCAATACTCAACAGGTCCATTAGACGGAAAGTGCAACCCCTGGGAGTCCTACAAAGAGAACTCAAGACCTCGAGGGTAGGTCAGACATAGGTGCCCGCTGATACCGACAGAAAATCGTGCCACCCCACATTGTCATACAACTGGAGTAGCCCGTCGAATACCCCTTGGCGCTCAAAATCAGAAATGTGTGCAAACCTAGAGGGGATAATCGAACGATGTGAGATCCTTTCAAATCTGACGCGGTGTGCATCATCTCTGAAAGTGATCCACATCGTGTCGATGCCCGCAGCAGGCTGTGCTGGTGGGGGTGGAATGGGTGAAGTAAGAGGTGGAAGTGTGGGCACGGGGTCGCTAGGAGGCGGGGAGTCCGCTCTAGCGGAAGAAGAACTAGGATCACTGGTCTTCTTTCACTTGGCAGCGGGCTCCCATGCACGGGACCTAGTGCGTGGACGCATGCTAAAGCCGTGAAATGTGAAAACTACCGCGAAGTGCTAATAACAAGGAAATAGTATACCCGAGCACAACGCGACTCCTCGCTAGTGGTTCGAGCAAAAAGGCGCCTCCCCCGAAGCTTCGAATCAGCCCTTGATCTCCCCCAAGCTATACTGAAACACAAAATCGATTGATTAGCAATGAATATCAAAAAATATAGCAATGAAAATCAAGAGAAATAGAAATGAATACGGTTTAATTTTTATTCGGGGTGGATTAGGGCTTACAAAATGAGAAATATGAGAAAGGGTCAGATTTTAGGGCTTAGGACGGCAGGCCGATAGCTAGGAGTCGGCGGCGGAGGGCGGTCCGACGACGATGGGGTCGTGCCACTCGGATGTGGCTAGGGTGGTTTGGGCAAGTGGTGGGGAGCTCGGTGGAGGGAGGTGGAAGGTTCGGGCGAGTGAAGAGTTTTGGGGATTTTAGAAATTTAGGATCCAAGCGCTGGGTTAAGTAGGGTTAGTCACTTAGCCAAGTGGCGGTGACCACTCGACCAAGTGGGAGCTGTGTTGAAATTCTGAAAATTTGCATATAAGTCCCAACTCAACCGAGTGGGGACTATCACTCGTTCGAGTGACAAAGTCACTCGGCCGAGTGGATAGGCCACTCAGAGCATTTTAAGTGCTGAATGTGTCAGGTTCACTTGGTCGAGTGACAAAGTCACTTGACCGAGTGGCATGTAATTTACATAGAGGGGGTTTTCAAGACATCCCTGTTCGGTACCCTACTCGGCCGAATATGGTATTCACTCGGTCGAGTGAAAATGTCACTCGGCCGAGTGGGCTGCTGTTTTCAGCTCTAACTCTCTGTTTTTGAGACACTTTCTGATTTTATTTCTACCGTCAATTTCTTCCTCCTCTTGGAGTTTGTGCGCATCACTGGAGTGCTCCCCATCGCCATGTTTGTCCTCCATTCATATGGTCTCCTATCCTCCTTTTCCTGAAATGCAAACTGGAGCCCGTTGTCAGGTTTTTTTTCGACTCTTGACTTTATACACTAATAAAGATCTAAAAATGAACGGAAAATTCAACCAAAAATTGGGATAGAACCATCGAGTTACCTCCCGACAAGCGCTCGTTTATGGTCTTGAGCTCGACCCCGTAAGATTCGCGATTAATGCTCGATGTTTGGCGTATGGAAGATGCGCGTGTCAAACTTGCCTGGAAGAACGCTTGGGTTCAGTTGTTGATTTTCGTCGGCGTTCCTCGGCTGCCCCTCATCTTGGGTAGTAGTGGGCTTGAGACCCCCCAAGCTTGAGCTCTTGACGTCCTTTTTCTTAACGGGCGGAGAAGATTTATTTACCGGTGGTTCTTCCTTGACATGCTTCACCATAGAGATTTTGCATAGCTCTCTAATCCTAACGACATCAACGTCATCTTTCTCTTCATCCGTAAGAGGATCCGGTGAATCTCTCATCATTTTGCTATCTTTGGTAATTTAGACCTCTACAAGGTCAGCATCGTGCTGGGATCCAATGGAGAATGGCATGGCGTCGTCTATGACTTCATCGAGGAGGTCCATGTAGTACAATTCCTCTGGCCAATGTATACGCTTCATCGTCTTGGGAATATGGGGCTCAACCCCACGTCGCCAACATTGAGGGACAAGGTTCCTTCCTTCACATCTACAATCACTCCAGCTGTGGCTAGGAAAGGGCGTCCAAGTATCAGTGATGTATCTCCCTCTTCTCTAATGTCCATCACTACGAAGTCACATGGCAAGCAAAGTCCACCCGGTACTTGTAGTGGGACATTTTCCGCTATCCCCACCGGCCTAGTGATTCGCCCATCGGCGAACTGTATCTTTATGTCTGTGGCCTTGAGGTCGGTCCCCATATTCAGTTTCTTGAACATCGCTAGGGGCATGAGACTCACGCTTGCTCCCAAATATACTAAGGCTTTTTGTAGGGAGGACTCCTCCAAGCGTGCAAGGATTGCATCTAAGAATGGGATGTTCAAGCTCACTCCTCACAAGTACTCCAGAAAGTTAACGAGCCTCTTCTCAATTCTTGCCTTCACCAACCTTTGTGGATATGGTACCAGTGGCATATAAGTTCGCTCCTCTTTTGGCTTCTCTACTTCAGATTTTTCACCATTACTCGTCGCCTTTGAGCTTTCCTCTTCATTAACTGGCTCCTTCTCAACCGAAATTTCCTCCCTCGGTTTCTTTGCTTGAGTCATGGTAAGAGTAGTGTCCTTCCTGCCTCTTGTAGTTACCGCCACTACCGCATTGATATGGCTGGTGGTGCTCTGTGGTTTTGTTCCGGTTGAGCCGGCAATTGTTGATTAGTCTTGTTGAGCAATGTGAGTTGCTCTGCCAACTGTGCCACAACGGTGTTGAGGGAATCTTATTGATCCGTCAATCTTGTGTCAGTCTTCTTTTGTTCAACCATAAATTCTTCAATCCTTGCTTCATGCTCCGACCTTGGCTGTGCTTGTGGGGGGTTGGGTGCTCTCCATCCTTGATTGTATCACAGGAGTCTATAGGGCCCCGCTTGTTGCCTCGGTGAGTAGTTTTATTGGTGGGACGGCCTCTGTTGATATTGTGGTTGTTGCAGAGGCCGGGCTTGGGTTTGTTGCGGTGGGGGTTGCTGCTGTGGTAGAGTCAAGGCTCCATCATTGTTGGCATACGAAAACCCGAGATGACCCCTAGTAGCCGGGTTTACCCAATAACCGCTACTACCAGCAACATATTGAGCTTGCTCCATAGCTCCATCTCCTTGATCCCCTCCAACGAACATAATCTGGCTTTGATCCTGCCAGTCGTTCATGCTTCCTCCAGGTGCAGACATGTTGGAAGCTCCATGCGGCTTGTGAATCAACTTTTCAAGTCTCTCTACGTCTTTGTGAAGATAATCAAATTTGGTAGAGAGTTCTGCCACCACTTTTTCCTCATAGATGCTAGCCGGCTTTAAGGACGACAAAGAATGTCCCTCTCGTCGGCCCACTACTGATTATTCGAAGCCATCTCCTCAAGCAAGGTCGTAGCGTCATCCGGTGTCTTTGCCAAAATGGCTCCATTGGTAATGACATCAATACTTTGCTTGGTGCTCGGTTGCAATCTGTTGTTGAAGTTAAGTACTAGCTCCCACGGCTCAATGCTATGGTGGGGACATCGGTGTTGGAGATCCTTGAAGCGCTCACATGCCTCGTATAAAGACTCTTGAGGGCCTTGCCTGAAAGACATCAAGGCGCTTCGTATCTTCATAGTCTTGGATGGCGGATATAACTTGTTGAAAAATGCGCTCGCTAGCTCATCCCAAGTGGTAAAGATTCCCTCGGCTTGGGTCCTCAGCCAATACAAAGACTTATCACGAAGAGTGAATGGGAAAAGACGCAGTCGAATAGCATCTACCGGCACGCCAGGCATCTGGAAGGTGGTGCACTTCGCCAAGAACATTTGCAAATGGTAGTGCGGGTTCTCTTGAGCATTCCCATGGAATGGGTCTTGTTGTATCAACACTACGAGTCCTGTCTTCAACTCAAAGTTCTTGTCGGCTGCCAACTCCGGCATGGCTATAGAAGAGGTGGTAGGCGTAGTCTTGGGCCGTAGCCTATCTCGGATGGAGATAATCCTAGTCATTCGTTATGCCAGCTCCTCTGGTGTTTCTGACGCAGCCATTTGATTTTTCTCTATAGCAGATCTCCTCTCAGCTCTAAGCCTCCTTGCCGTACGCTCGATCTCAGGGTCAAATAATATGTCTTCTTGGGAAGCCTTTGATCTCGTGTACATGCACAGAAAAAGAGAGTCTATGTAGAATTGTTAGCACAATAGAGGAAAAAAAGAGTGAAACTAAAAAAATAAAATAGAAAAGAAATAGCTAGGTAAAGAAAATAAAATACCGTCGCATCCCCGGCAACGGCACCAAAAAACTTGATCGACCCCCGGATACACACCCAGGAGACAGTCGTAGTCTTACCGCAAGCGCACGGTGTGGTGGCGAGCGGGTAACGAACACGAAGAGTACTAATGAAGGTACTCTATCTTTATCACTAAGCTATTGGTGGAAGGATGGTTTGTAAAGTGTTTTTGTCACAGTCGTTCAATCAACAATTCAAATTCAATATAATAAAGGCATCTAGGGCTAGGGAATCCCCACTACGGATCGTCATTTATCTCTGTGAATAGAGAATCTTAATGTTGCAAGACTTGAATTCGGGTGAACTAGTCATAACTGAATGAGAACCAAGCTCACGTTGTCGTGCTATTGCCGGTCTATAGCGACCTAGGTTAGGGCCCACTCTCATACAAACCCTAACCTAAGCCACTAGCTTTAGGATCGACATCATCGTTCAATCGCTCCTCGAGCCCACTCTCGTGCAAACTCGAGTTACAATCTAGGTTGTGATAGTTCGTATTCGTCCAATCTCTTGCAAATAAATATGGGGTATAGATTTATAATAAAAATCCTAGATTTGGTCCAATCGCTTGCAAACCAAATCTAGTGAATCTCGATTATAAACCTAAATCGAATATCTAGGCCTTCCCATCGATCGGAATCCAATCTCTTGCAAACTCCAAATCG
This sequence comes from Scilla litardierei, assembly GCA_030789695.1. NCBI lineage: Eukaryota > Viridiplantae > Streptophyta > Magnoliopsida > Asparagales > Asparagaceae > Scilla > Scilla litardierei. The sequence goes on along the minus strand of CM061130.1, from coordinate 833,523 downwards.
ATAGAAATTCCTAGCTATCCGTAATAACTCAATCACAACCTAACCTTCTATCAATTCTATCATCAAATAAATTCGTTCATCACAATTCTAAAATTAGATCCATAGGATTCATCCCCATGCCCTAGAACAACGGATCTACTCATAATCCATCAAAGTAATAACAAGATTATTGAATAAAAACATATAGCAATTCATAGTTGGAAGAAAGCAATTCATAAAAGTGCAAAATTTCAATTAAAAGAACAAACCAGATCTGAGTTCTTCAATCTCCCAAGCTGAAATTACAATTAGAAAATCATAAAATCTATTTTCCGGTCTCCCCCTAAACTTGGATGAAAACTAGGCTTAAATACAAGCCAAAAGACCAAAAAATCCTAACAGATTTGCCCCTGGCACAACCCAGAATCCTAGCTCTCGACACAAGCAGACTGCGCCACTCGACCGAGTGGAAATCCCACTCGGCCGAGTGACAGACCCAAATAAAACAGAGAAGTCGGTCTTCTTGGCACTCTGCGTCACTCGGCCGAGTGGAGTTTGTCACTCGGTCGAGTGGAATTCCGCACCCGCCAAGTAAGTCTTCTGCTGTGCTCCCCAGAATTCCAGAGAGTCTGGCGTGTTTTCCTTCAGAAAGCTCTGACTCACTCGGGCGAGTGGAGTTCTCCACTCGGCCGAGTGGGTTCATTCGCTCAGTCAAGTGGGATGTGACTCCAGGCACTTTCGTATCGGTCGAGTATGTTCCTTCACTCGACCGAGTGGACTGCGTACTCGGTCGAGTGGCATGTTTCTGGAGTCATATCTTCTCCTCCTTGCTTCCTTGTCGATTCTATCGAGCTTTTTCTTCTTTCGCTCATCTTCTAACGCTACTAGCTCTTCGATAGGGCCATGGGCAATGCTCCAATATGCGTGCAAGTCCCTTGATCTCATTTATGCTCCAAATCACTCCATATTTCCTAAAATCCGACAAAACAAGAAATAGTGAAAAGCAAAGCGATATCGTCAAATAATCGTGAAAAATGCGATATGGGCGATCAAAATGATATGAAAACATGCAGAAAAAGGTGTAAAATATGGACCGATCAAAGGAAGGAGAGAATTTCATATGCACGTTGTCTTGTCGATGTAGTTGCAAAGATACCACTTCCACAATCTGGTGTTGTTGAGTTGGATGATGGATCCACAATTGCAATTCCAGGTAAAAACTGAAGGGGAGCCCCCAAGATGCCAAAACTGCATTTGTTTTGGTCATACAGAATCACAATGCCCAGATTCAAAGAAGCTCCCTTCAATCCAAGCGGAGTTTGCAGCAGCCACTGCTCAACATGTCAAGGGGAAGGAACATACTGGCAATGTTTTAGGTATCATTCTAAATCCTGCTACTGATACCAAGGTATTAGGGAGGGGTTGGGCTCTGGAAGGGATATGGGTGGGGCTGACCTTGCTAAAAATGGTGCCAAATATTGCTGCTGAGGGGCATAATGCAAATGCTAGGGATGAATGTGAAGTGCTGATGTGGGGAGTAGTAGTGCTGTAGGCATTATTGGTGAGGAGCCTGCTAAGAATTATGTTAGCAATGTGCTAGGGGATGAAGCCATACCCATTAAGGTCCCAGGAACTGAGATTCATGTTAGTAAAACTCCTGATACTAGTATGGTCTCAGGGCTTATCTTGGATGAGAATGCAGATAAGAAGCTAGAGAAGTTTACTAACCTTGAGGAAGTGACCAAGGTGTATGTTGAGAGGTATAATGCGGCTACAGACTCGTGTGATTATCAGGAAGGCTGCCAGGACCGACCAAATTCCCCAATTCAATTAACTCCTGAATAGGATCGGCCGGAAATAGACGTACTGCCACCTATGCTTCACATATATAAATCCCGAATGGGATGAGGAGCTGGAAATACAAGAGAAAAAACAGGATACCAAAGAAAGTAAGAAGTTGGTGCAACCTGCAGTTGTCGGAAGTAGGAAAAGTTCAAGGCTGGGTACTCTTGGCCGTTAACCACTCCAAAGTTAATCTATGTCAATGCTCATTTGGAATGCGAGAGGACTAAACAATTATGTCAGGAGAAGAGACTTGCATGATATGATAAAGGATATGAAGCCATCTATGGTGGCTCTTCTGGAAACAAAATTGAGATGTAGCACTGTTAAAATTAACTCAATTTTTTCGAAACATTGGATGTGAATCAATAATTTTGATTTACGCAAAGGAGGACGCATATTGCTTGGATATGATCCAACTACATGGTACTGTGACATATTAACGGTATCAGATCAACATATCACATGTAAATGTCTCAATTCGGGGGGTTTAACTTTCTACTTCACAACAATTTACGCCAGCAATTTCAGCTCAGAACGGCTGTAGCTATGGTCCCAGCTTGTAGAGGATGAGGGGAAATTTTGTGGAGAAGCGTGGCTAGTTGGGGGTGACTTCAACTGTGTTCGATATTCAAAGGAAAAAGTTGGTGGTCGTAATCTAAATGCGGGTGTAATTGAAGAGTTCAACACCTGCATGAATCAATGTGCATTACTGGAACTAAAAAGCAATTGAAGACGGCTAAGTTGGTGCAACAACAGACTCGGAGCGGGACGTATTGCTGCCAAACTAGATCGAGTTCTGGGCAATTCGGATTGGCTTGCTAAGCTTCCAGAATCATTTGTGAAATTCTTCGATCTAAGAACGAGCGATCATTCCCCGATGCTAGTCAAACTTCATACTACGGTATCATCTGAACCCAAGCCTTCCTAATTTTTTAATCATTGGTTGCACATGCCTGGTTGCAATGAGATCATCGAATTGAGCTTTGCTCATTATGCGTATGGTGGACCACTGTATCGTGTTGTCTACAAATTAAAGTGACTGAAATTGGAGCTTAAACCTTAGGCCGTTAAAAATTCTGCTGCTCTTACAAACTGTCGCAATTTGCTGGAGGAGATCAGGGCAGATGAGGCGATTCACTCCGATCCTATTCGGCAGCAGAGGGAACGGCAGCTTGCTGATCAATTAGACCTAGAAGAGGAGATGCTACGGCAACGGATTCATCAAGATTGGATGAGGTTGGGTGACCGTAACACAAAATTCTTCTACACTACCATGAAGGCCACGCATGGACACAACAACCTGGGTCATTTGGTAGATGTTGAAAACTAGAACAAAACTTTTGAGGAATTAAAGGTAGATGACCCTAAATTCTACGAATCCCTATATTACCAAGATAATTACTGGAATGTGTTCCCTAAATTGGTGCTAAGCGTAAACTCATGGGGGATACTGCGGGTTGGATGGAAAGACGTATTTCGACTGAGGAAATAAAGGAGGCAGTGTTCCAAATGGGGCCTAATAAAGCCCCGGGGCCAAATGGATACAATGGATTTTTTACCAGCAAAATGGAGTACTATTGGGAGCGACATCACCGAAGCAGTCAAGTCATATTTCCTTTTAGGTTCTATGTTGAGGCAAATTAACCATACTTTCTTAACTTTAGTCCCCAAGAATTCTAATGCTACTGGATTAGGAGACTATAGACCAGTTGCATGCTGCAAATTTATTTATAAGATTATAAGCAAAGTCTTATGCAACATAATTAAAGTAGTCGTCCATGAGTTGATTTCTCATAATCAAGCGGCATTCCTTAAGGGTAGGCTTCTCTCTGACAGCGCCCTCCTAGCCCATGAACAAATCAGGGACTTCAGCAATCCCATGGGGGCCTGTGCTTGCATCAAGATGGATCTGAAGAAGGCATTTGACAGCGTTAATAGAGAGTTTATCTACTTTATCCTCCACCAATTCGGCTTTAGCAGGAAATTCACCCTTTGGATTAAAGAATGCATTGCGACACCACCTTTTTCTGTGATGGTTAATGGTTCTCCTCATGGTTAATTTGTAGGCAATAGAGGGCTTCGTCAAGGAGATCCACTATCCCCTTTCTCTTTGTTATGGTCATGGAGGCCTTCTCGCTCCTGATTGCAAAGGCAATGGCTACTCATACTATCCACCCCATGAGGTGAACATGTTCTATTTCCCACCTCCTTTTTGCTGATGACTTGCTAGTCTTTTGTTGTGCAAACCATAAATCCTTGGATGGTCTTAAGACCCTGTTGGGAGAGTTTTCAAATCATACAGGACTCCATGTAAATTGGGACAAAAGCATTTCCATTTTCAGTAAAGGTACAAAAAACCCAATGCAGTTGGCTAGCTCGATGGGCATCAAACTTGCGTCTTCTATTACTACTTATCTGGGTTTGCCCCCCTCCACAAATTATTCGAAGGCGTCCATGTATAACAGGTTATCAGACAAATACAAGAAGTGCTTAACAGGCTGGACATCTTCCTTACTTTCCATTTCTGGGCGCATTGAATTGTGTAATGCCCTACAAGCTACTGCACAAGTACTAGAGGGGGGGTGAATAGGACTTTAAAAATAACAAGGAGTATAATTCCAAATTATAGTGCAAACAACTACCAAATAAATTTGCGGAAGCTTAAATTGAATGACAACAACAAAATTAACAATGCTAACAAATGATGTTAATGGGTTCGGATCCACCCAAGTCTCCCCGACTTGTTCCCGGTGATCCTACGTCCCAACCACCCGGATCCCCTCCGGATACTTAGGTTAGAAACCCTAACCCAAGATTTCCACTATGAATATCTTGTGAAAAACCTTCACAAGATCAAATCATACATGCAATGGCAATAGTGAATCCCACAACCCAGGATCACAACCTTCTCTCACAACCGAGAGAATCAACAAGCAATATAAATGAGTTTATAATGAAATAAACAATCTTACCACAAAATCCTATACCTTGAGTTTTTCTTACCCAATAGGTGAAAGGAAGGATTTGAGGAAGATGAAGTCACCAAGACCTAGCACCAAGGAAATGACCAGCAATAGGTGCCTAGGAGAGATTTGGAGACTTGATTCAAGCTAGAGCTTGAAGGGCTCACCAAGAACAAGCTTCTCTCAAGATGGATTCTAGATCTGGAATGTGAGAGAATGGGTTTCTTGTGAGGAAGAGAGCTTTGGAAATGAGTGAGAATGGCTATCTCTTTCTATCTCAATGAATCTCTTAATGGCAGCTCTTACCTAGATAGAAATGACCTAGGTTCGTATTTATAGGGTCCCATAAAAACAAGTTAGGTGAATTTCCAACGGATAGAAATCTGAGGCAACTAGTCGGTCAAAGAACAACCACTGACCGACTAGTTCATCAACTAATCGGTCAGTCAAACAACATGGACCGACTAAGTGAGGAACTGAGAAGAGATAGAAATTCAGACCTAGAAATCTAGTCGGTCCAAGAAGACTTTCTGACCGACTAGTTTCACAACTAGTCGGTCAGTCAGTGAACGTAGACCGACTAAGAGGCAAAAACAAATAGTCTGAATACAAATTGACTTAGTCGGTCCAAGAACAAAAGTTGACCGACTAGATTGTCAACTAGTCGGTCACCAAACGTTCTTAGACCGACTAACGATAAACAGTAGCTTAGGAGAAATTTAGTATGAACAGTAAGTCACAACTAGTCGGTCAAAGAAGCATCACTGACCGACTAGTTCACAAACTAGTCGGTCGGTGAGTCAACGTAGACCGACTAACTGTAAACAGTACCGAACAAGAAATTAAGGAAGCAAACTAGTCGGTCCAAGAAGCTTTGCTGACCGACTAGACCACCATCTAGTCGGTCAGTACGTCTTCTTGTACCAACTAACATGCACAAACAAGTCCGAATCGAAGCGCGGCGCTTCGAGGAAGTTAGAATGAACTTGTACTAAGATCCTAGAGCTACGATATGAGCGTTATGAAGATAGAAGCGTAAGATATACTCAAGGCTTAACATTCTATAGATCGAAGCTTAAAAGACTATAAATAAACCTTAAAGAACGGTCTTCGAAAGCTTCGATTAAATCTTCATGACTTCCAAAACGACGCAAGAGCTTCAACGAAGCTTTAGGCATGAATACGAGCTTTGAGAAGTCTTGAGATGTCACTTTGATTGTTCTCGTGAATTTGGCGACGATCTTCAATACTGCGCTCACAAATTGTTAGTTCATGGATTATTTATGTTTGCTCATCATCAAAATCAAATCCGGGGAGTCCAATATTCAACATTCTCCCCCTTTTTGGTGATGACAAACCAACATAAATAATAATAAAAAATAATGATTCAAATGTAAAATACTTACTCCCCCTGCATTGATGACACGTTAATTCAAAAATGAATATATATGAATTGCATCAATCAGACGAGTAAGATAAATAAAGAGAATCGATTTTTGAAATATCGGATTTTGAAAATCCTTATATATATCTTAACTCCCCCTGAAACTAACATATCAAACTAGATTCTTGGAAATTGAGTTAAATTTTCATTTGCCCTATTTATTATCATTATCTCTCCCCCTTTGGCATTATCCCAAAAATGGGGGGCATACAACGACAACAACTAGGAAATGGAAAATCCAACATCGGGAGTCGTAGACAATGACGATGGACCTAATTGATACCAAGGGAAAAATGATGAAATCAAATCAAGGTGTGCCAAATTGTCCATTATCAAAAAAACGATAATCAAAATCATCAAAAATACCAAATATTCTTGGTTAAATTTGTGCATGGAAAACAATTCTATACAATTATAGAATTTCAATCTATTTAACCAAGTTTTTCAATCGTCGAGCGACGATTTCATATAGCATGGACATTGAATGAGAATTAATGTGCACGACGAAGAAAAACAAAGTGAACATCGATGTATATATATATCGAAATATCATGAGTACATCCAAAAAGATATCACATCGAGGACATCGAATACAACATACCTTTGATATAAATATCAAAAGATACAACATCAACATCAGAACACCATCATCAACATCCAACAAAAAATACAACACATACATCGACATCCAACATATCAAAATACAACAAATCAACACCCAAACTCCATCCTAACCCAAAACACTCTCAAACAGGTATATCATCCAATGAGCAGTGGAGAGTCCTCGAAACTGACGATCACGAGGAAGTGGCTAGATCTGCAGTCTCCGTGGGTCCAGTCGACGGAGTGGACTCAGGCTCTGCAGGGAGGAGAGGCGTGTCAACAGACGGGATCGTCGGGGCAGGTGTGGAAATGACGACGGGCTCAACAGCTGGGGTCTCAACAGAAGTATCAGCAGGTAAGATAGGAGCAGGCTCATCAATCGGATCAGCAGCAGCCTCAGAAGTCTGAACTACTGATGCAGAAGTCTCTGGAGCACCAGAAGTTGTGCCAACTCCAGGAGCAGAAGTGGTAGCAGCAGCAGCAGCAGTGGCCTCATCGCCACGAGCCAAGGAAGTGACAAGATCGTCAATCTCCTCATCGTCCATCTCCTCGGCCTCAGAAACTGAAGGAGGAAGATCAATGCCCATCATACGAGCCATACGGCAGACGACCTCCTCGGTACGAGCCAAATGCGACTCGTGCCGACGAAGAAGGCGTACGACATCATCTAATGTGGCAGGAGGAGTGGGGGCTGCAGCAGCTGAGGGAGTGGCCTGGGAAGCAGATGTGGTCGACCTCTGCACGTGACGAAGCACCGCAAGAGATTTCTTAACGGCCGTCGCGTTCAGAGGAGGACCCAAAGGACGCTCATCGTCAGGAGGGAGAGGAGCACGGAAATGACGGAAAACCAGGGTCAACAGACACGGGTAAGGGATATGCGCAGATTTATTGGTCTTGCGAATACACTCGAAAGAGTCCATCTTATCGAGTATAACGCGAGCCCAATTAATCTCGCAACCCAAGAAAAGAGCGTAAATCAGCTTGAGAAACGGCTGGGATGGCAGAGAAGATGAGCCGTACTTGGGAAGCAAGCACGACTTCAGAATGAGATTAAGCACCAATGCATTTGGTTTAAACGACTTCGAAGGAACACCAATGAGGGCAGGAGGGATCACATGGAAGATATCAGAAAGAACGGACTGATCCAAGGAAGAGATATCATCAACAGAAATATCCAACAGAAGGAGACCAGACGACGAACAACCAAGTATCTCCACCAAGATTTCTGCCGTGAGAACTATAGGAGTTCCCAAGACAGTAGTCTCGATGGAGTGACTCTCATCGTACAGGCCCCGAACACGATTGGCATAGAATAATTTGACCAGGCGAGGATATGGTCTAGGGTTCGCCTTAGGGTCGAAGCGAAGGTAATCAAGGAGCCCACTATAGGAGAGGAGGTTAGCTAAGCCAAGGAATTCTGAAAACTGAACATAGTGCTCCAATAGCATCGGGAAGTGTTCAATACGGTTGTAGGCCGCTAGACACATAGGGTCGTCGCGACACAACGATATGTCAACACCACCCGCTGGCATTGGGCCCTTTCCCTTAGGCTGGCGAGTCCTAGGATGAAGTGGAGGAGTAGGTTCCCTATGGCCAGACTCATCCTCAGGAATAAACTCAGTATCGGAATCAGGAGGAGTAGAGGGAGTGTGGAGTATGGGCTTTTTAGACTTAGATTTTCGGGGTTTGACCGTCGCCGTCCTCTGCTTCTTCAGAGGAGGCGAAGACGGAGAAGCTTGGGTAGATTTAGCACGACGCTTGGGCTTAGATGGATTCCTAGGGTTAGAAGGCTCTACAGTCATGGGAGGAGCCCCAGAGGGAGTGATAGGGATCCTCGTCTTTGCCATGATCGTGGCACGACGAGAACAAGCAAGTGATGGGACTAGATCAAGCAACCTAATACAAACCCTAGAACCCTACAACAAACTCGAAATTATCAAGCCCTAGAACTGAATTCGAAACCCTAGAATAGAAGAAATCAAGCTAGAGCAAACCCTAGAATAGGAATCGAGACCTAGGAGGAGGAGATATACCTAGGAGGAGAGGGTCAGCGGCGGCGGATGATCGGAAGATGGCCGGAGATCGACGGAAGTCGAAGGGTCTCGAGAGGGGTTTTGGAGTTTTCGAGCTGGAGCTTTGGAAACAACCGACTAAATGAAGAATCGATCGGTTAGAAGGAGTTTAAGTCGGTCGGGAAAGTGAAAAGACACGTTTGCCCTAACACACTTAGTCGGTCACAGTTCAAGCACTGACCGACTAGATTACGATCTAGTCGATCGGTCAATGAGCTTGAACCGACTAAGTCGAAACAGAGGCAAACAGGAATTTTTAGGGCTAGAGTTAGTCGGTCACAGTTTACTCACAAACCGACTAGTTTTCAATCTAGTCGGTCTGTAAGTGTACTGTGACCGACTAAAGAAAGAAAAAGATAAGAGTTAGATTAAAGCTTGAACTAGTCGGTCTGAGTTCACTAGCTGACTGACTAGATGAGCATCTAGCCGGTTGACTAATGAACTGAAACCGACTAGAAGAGTCCAAAAGTTGATAAATGAGTTCTCTTCATAAACCACTTGGATGAAACATCTTAACACTCTCATTAGTCATCTAAATTACCCCACAAAACGTCGAAATCTTAAATACGACATTCAAATACGAATTCGAGCACAAATTCAAACATATCACATAAAATCCCAAAAATTCAATAAATCTAGCATGAACGAAATATCGCGAAATCTAATAGCATGCAAGACAATTGAATGAAACATGAATCCTATATCTCGGATTCACCCATAATCCCCAATTCTCGACGCAACCGCACAAAGGAGTCCTCCTTTAGGGGTTTCGTGAAAATATCGGCGATTTGCTTTTGGGTTTCAACGTACACTAAAATGATGTCCTTTTTAGCAACATGATCATCTAAAAAATGGTGTCGGACATCTATGTGTTTTGATCGGGAATGGTGCACCGGATTCTTTGAAAGACAGATAGCACTTTGGTTATCCACCATGATAGGGCTAGTATCACAGTGAATACCAAAATCCTTCAGTGTGTGTCTCATCCAAAGAACCTGGGCACAAGCGGCACCAGCGGCAATATATTCCGCCTCGGTGGTTGAAAGTGATACGGAATTTTGCTTCTTGGAAAACCAAGAGACAAGAGAATTTCCTAGAAAATGGCAAGTGCCACTAGTACTTTTCCTGTCGGATTTGCATCCCGCATAATCGGCATCACTGTATGAGACTAACTCATACGTGCTAGATTTTGGATAAAGTAATCCAAAATCAAGCGTATAACTTAGATAACGGAAAATACGTTTTACCGCTACTAAGTGAGACTCCTTAGGTTGAGACTGATAACGAGCACATATGCATACGGCAAACATAATATCGGGCCTACTTGCGGTAAGATAGAGTAAACTACCTATCATACCTCGATATAGACGAATGTCTACATCCTTACCGCCTGTATCCTTGTCAAGATGCGTAGTCGTGCTCATTGGAGTCTTTTTCCCGGAAGCACTTTCCATTCCAAATCGCTTAAGCAACTCCACCGTATACTTCGTTTGGTGGATGAAGATTGCATCGTTCATTTGGCGAATTTGGAGACCTAAGAAATATTTGAGTTCGCCCATGTGGCTCATCTCAAATTGTTCCTTCATAACATTAGAAAACTCTTCGCAAAGAGTGAAGTTAGTAGCACCAAAAATAATATCATCCACATAAATTTGAACTAATAAAATATCATTATTCGCATGCTTAACAAAAAGTGTAGAATCGGCTTCGCCCATTTTAAAATTCAAATCCAAAAGAAAATTCTTTAGGCGATCATACCAAGCTCGAGGAGCTTGTCTCAAACCATAAAGAGCTTTCTTTAGTTTAAAAACATGATTTGGAAATTTTTCATTTATGAAGCCCGGAGGTTGAGAAACGTAAACTTCCTCAACAACATCTCCGTTTAAAAATGCACTTTTAACATCCATTTGAAATAATTTAAAATTTTTATGGCATGCATAAGACAATAAAAGTCTAATTGATTCTAATCTAGCTACCGGAGCGAAGGATTCTTCAAAATCGATACCTTCCTCTTGGCGATAGCCTTGAGCAACTAACCGAGCTTTGTTCCGGACGACGACTTGGTTTTCGTCGGTTTTGTTCTTGAAGATCCACTTTGTCCCTATGACTGTGTGGTTCTTCGATGGCAAAGGAACAAGCTCCCATACCTCATTCCTCTCGAATTGAATGAGTTCCTCCTCCATGGCAAGGATCCAAGCACCATCTTCGCAAGCTTCAACTATATTCTTTGTCTCTATTGATGAGGCAAAGGCACTATTGGCGAAGTGGTGGACTTGCGATCTCGTCTTGACACTATCAAGAATATTGCCAATGACTTGCTCATGGGGATGATCGCGAACGGTATGAAGCCGCTTGGGAATACCTTGATCACTAGGCACATTCTCAACAACTTCATTAGTCGGGTTAGTATCAATAGAATCAATTGAATCAATAGACTTAGAATTTTCAAACGAATCACATAAAACATCCATAGAATCATCATCATTTGAAATTCTAGAATTAGTAAAATTCTCATTAAAAGAGACATGTAATGATTCCTCGATCGTAGAGGATCTTTTGTTGTATATCCGGTAGGCTTTGCTACGTGAGGAATACCCAACAAATATTCCCTCATCCGATCTCGGATCAAACTTGTCCAAATTATCATATGTGTTTTTAATAAAACATTTTGCGCCGAAAACACGAAAATGTTTAACTTGAGGCAATCTACCAAACAACAATTCATAGCAATTTTGTTTGGTGCCGGGCCTCAACAGTATTCTATTAAACACATAGCAAGCGGTGTGTACCGCTTCCGCCCAAAATTGATAACAAAGTTGACTATCTTCGAGCATAGTGCGAGCACACTCCACAAGTGTTCTATTCTTCCTCTCAACAACACCATTTTGAGGAGGTGCGCGAGGGAAAGAAAACGTGTGAGTAATTCCAAGATCATCACAAAAATTTGAGAAAGACTCATTCTCAAATTCACCCCCATGATCACTACGAATAGTGACATTGGTGGTTCCGATGAGATTTTGTACTTTCTTCACAAATATTGTGAAGTTTTCAAAAGCTTCATTTTTATTACATAAGAAAAATACCCATGTAAATCTTGAATAATCATCAACGATGACTAGTCCATATCTTGCATTTCCTAAGGAAGCAACTCTAGTTGGCCCAAATAAATCTAGATGCAATAGCTCTAGTGGCCGTTTCGTAGAAATGCTTTTCTTAGGTTTAAATGAAGATTTAGGAAGCTTGCCACGTTGACAAGAATCACAAAAAATTTTCTTTTCAAAAACGAGTTTCGGAAAACCTTTAATGGAATTTAATTTTGAAAGCTTATAAAGTGTTCCAAAGTTCACATGTCCAAATCGTCGATTCCATAAGTGTTGTTCACTTGTGTTGGCAACGAGACATTGTTCATATGACTTAGGAAGATCCAAAATATAAATATCTTTATGGCGTGTGCCGAAAAATAATAATTTATTATTATCATTTGAAATATGACACAATCCTTTCGCAAAGCTAACTTTGTAACCTTTGTCACAAAGTTGGCTTATTGAAATAAGATTATGATTCAAACCATTAACTAGATACACATCACTAATTAAGGGTTTAGAACGGTTACCCACTTTACCAACACCGACGATTGTTCCGCTCTCATTGCCTCCAAATACGACGTGATTTCCATTTGCAATGGGAACCACTCCGGAGAGCAATTGAGCGTCACCCGTCATGTGTTTTGAACACCCGCTATCGAGTATCCGATTCCCTTTGGAGCTAAATTTAAATTTGTTGCTCCTTTTCTTTTTCTTTTCCTTGAGTACCTAAAGATAGAAACTTTCATATCATGGTACCCAAGGTCATTGGGTCCTCAAAAGTTAGACCTTTGGAAGCCAAGTCCAATTGGACTTTGACTTCCCCACATAATTTCTACTATGCACAACATCCGAAAAATAAGCATTCATATATACTTGTTTTTCATCCATGCTTGTGTCCTTTGGGCTCCAAATAGTGAAAATCTTGGGAGCCCTCATCCTATTGGGTGCATGCATGCGACGTTGATTTCTACGTGATGCATGTTGTGGATAGGCATAAGGAACATGATGGAATGGTGCACGACGAGAATTATTCATATGATGAGGTGGGTGAACATATGCATGTGTGGGAACACGTGCGTGAGGGTGTCTCACATGGTGTGCACGTGCCCGAGAATGTGTTGCATAAAAATCATCATATGTGTGAGACGGTGGAGTAGGACGTGTGTTCCTACGTGGCATGGTATTGGTGTACATATAAGCATGCCCCTTCTTTGGAGGTCCACCCATAGTGGGTTTCTTTCCGAAAGAGGGTGTGGACGAGGTGGAAGCACCATTGGTAGATGAACTACCAATAGAGTGTTTGCTACCACTCGTAGAGTCACCGGAAGTTGGCCTAACAAAAGTAGTGGCCGCTTTGGATGGACATCCCATCGTATACCCCAAACCAATGTGGTGATTGGCCGGAAGTAAGTCACTTAGGATTTTATCCAAATGGTCCTTACCCTTATTGAATTTACTAATTCGGCCTAATGTGTTCTCATATTTCTCTTTGAGAGAACGCATAGAAATATCCAAGTTGGATACTTGCGATGTGAGCACATAAACACGAGATTTAAGATTCTCGTTCTCAATACTCAAAGTCGAGTTTTGAGAAGTTATATCCGCTATCCTATGTTCTTCCGGATCATCAATGCTAACATGTTCAAGTTTAGATTTGAGATTAACGATCTCATTTCTTAACTCTTCAACAACGGTGTCGTTGTTGGTGATGATAGTCTTAGGCGAGGTTTGAATGCTAGCTAGGTCATCTTTTACTTTAGTATATCTATTTACTAATTTAGTGTATTTAGACCATAAATGAGAGTTAGCATCTCTAAGATCATCCATAGTTACCTCATCGCCTTCGTCGTCGCTATCATCGGAGGAGGAAGATCCTTGATCATGCTCCTCTCTTGCCATGAAGCACATGTGCGCTTGCTCCACTTTCTCATCGTCCGACTCTCCGCTTGAGGAATCCTCGGAGTCGGTGAATGTTGTTCCGACAAGTCCCTTTTTTGTACCCCTTTTTATACTTCTTCGACTTGTCGAACTTCGGCGCCTTCCACTTCTCCTTTTGCTTGTTTTGAGGACAATCCGCTTTGATGTGTCCTGGCTTATTGCATTTAAAATACAAAGGTGGAGAGGCGTTAGTAGAAGTAAATTTAGATTTTTGTTTGAAGTTACCCTTTCGGAAGAAGCGATTGAACTTCTTTGCCATGAGTGCAACGGATTCCAAGTCCATTTCTTCTTCTGAGTCCTCATCATCGGTAGAGGTAGATGAAGCCGCCTTGAATGCAATCGCCTTTTTCTTAGGCACGTCTTGGTTCAAATAGGACTTCATCTTTTCTTGTAACTTCACCTTGCTATCTTTGCGTACCTCGTATGACATCAAAGTACCCATCAATTGAACTACGGTATACTTATTCATGTCATTACCTTCCTCGATGGCGAAGGTACGTTTCTCCCAAGAAGAAAGAAGTCCTTCGATAAGCTTTGAGCACTTCTCCTTTTGAGTGTAGGACTTGCCGAGGGCCTCTAACTCGTTTATTATGTCAACGAAGCGAGCGAATATTCCTTCATCTTCTCGCCCTGTTGCATATGAAACATTTCGTAATCTTTGTTTACGACTACGAGTTTAGAGTCTCTTACCCTACTCGTCCCTTCATGAAGAATGAGGAGGGAGTTCCAAATTTGATATGCACTCTTACATGTGCATATCTTATTGAAGTCCTTGGGCTCCAATGCGCATTGCAAGGCGTTCATTGCCTTGGCATTGCTTACCTCCGCGGCGACCTCTGCGGTAGTCCAATTCTCAAAGTCTTCTTCTTCGGGCTCGATGTATTCCTTCATTGTAGTCCTCCATAAAGATGCACTCCAGAGGAAGGTTTCCATCCGGCATTTCCAGTACCCGTAGTTGGTACCGTTGAAGAATGGAGGCCTCGTAGAGGAATGTCCTTCCATCACCGAAGATGCTCCTTCACGGTTCCTGAAGGTGTCAAAGTTGGAAGGTGGACGCACGGTCTTGTCGTCGTTGGCAGACATAGCTAAGTATCTGGCTCTGATACCAAATGTAATGCCCTACAAGCTAGTGCACAAGTACTAGAGGGGGGTGAATAGCACTTTAAAAATAACAAGGAGTATAATTCCAAATTATAGTGCAAACAACTACCAAATCAATTTGCGGAAGCTTAAATTGAATGACAACAACAAAATTAACAATGCTAACAAATGAGGTTAATGGGTTCGGATCCACCCAAGTCTCCCCGACTTGTTCCCGGTGATCCTACGTCCCAACCACCCGGATCCCCTCCGAATACTTAGGTTAGAAACCCTAACCCAAGATTTCCACTATGAATATCTTGTGAAAAACCTTCACAAGATCAAATCATACATGCAATGGCAATAGTGAATCCCACAACCCGGGATCACAACCTTCTCTCACAACCGGGAGAATCAACAAGCAATATAAATGAGTTTATAATGAAATAAACAATCTTACCACAAAATCCTATACCTTGAGTTTTTCTTACCCAATAGGTGAAAGGAAGGATTTGAGGAAGATGAAGTCACCAAGACCTAGCACCAAGGAAATGACCAGCAATAGGTGCCTAGGAGAGATTTGGAGACTTGATTCAAGCTAGAGCTTGAAGGGCTCACCAAGAACAAGCTTCTCTCAAGATGGATTCTAGATCTAGAATGTGAGAGAATGGGTTTCTTGTGAGGAAGAGAGCTTTGGAAATGAGTGAGAATGGCTATCTCTTTCTATCTCAATGAATCTCTTAATGGCAGCTCTTACCTAGATAGAAATGACCTAGGTTCGTATTTATAGGGTCCCATAAAAACAAGTTAGGTGAATTTCCAACGGATAGAAATCTGAGGCAACTAGTCGGTCAAAGAACAACCACTGACCGACTAGTTCATCAACTAATCGGTCAGTCAAACAACATGGACCGACTAAGTGAGGAACTGAGAAGAGATAGAAATTCAGACCTAGAAATCTAGTCGGTCCAAGAAGACTTTCTGACCGACTAGTTTCACAACTAGTCGGTCAGTCAGTGAACGTAGACCGACTAAGAGGCAAAATGAAATAGTCTGAATACAAATTGACTTATTCGGTCCAAGAACAAAAGTTGACCGACTAGATTGTCAACTAGTCGGTCACCAAACGTTCTTAGACCGACTAACGATAAACAGTAGCTTAGGAGAAATTTAGTATGAACAGTAAGTCACAACTAGTCGGTCAAAGAAGCATCACTGACCGACTAGTTCACAAACTAGTCGGTCGGTGAGTCAACGTAGACCGACTAACTGTAAACAGTACTGAACAAGAAATTAAGGAAGCAAACTAGTCGGTCCAAGAAGCTTTGCTGACCGACTAGATCACCATCTAGTCGGTCAGTACGTCTTCTTGTACCAACTAACATGCACAAACAAGTCCGAATCGAAGCGCGGCGCTTCGAGGAAGTTAGAATGAACTTGTACTAAGATCCTAGAGCTACGATATGAGCGTTATGAAGATAGAAGCGTAAGATATACTCAAGGCTTAACATTCTATATATCGAAGCTTAAAAGACTATAAATAAACCTTAAAGAACGGTCTTCGAAAGCTTCGATTAAATCTTCATGACTTCCAAAACGGCGCAAGAGCTTCAACGAAGCTTTAGGCATGAATACGAGCTTTGAGAAGTCTTGAGATGTCGCTTTGATTGTTCTCGTGAATTTGGCGATGATCTCCAATACTGCGCTCACAAATTGTTAGTTCATGGATTATTTATGTTTGCTCATCATCAAAACCAAATCCGGGAGTCCAATATTCAACAAATTGGTGAAGACTGTTATAGATGGTATGATTTCTTTTTGGATGCATGCTTTTCGTATTCCAAAATCGGCCCTACGCACCATAAACTCAGCATTCAGGAAATTCATTTTGGGGAATACCAATATTTGGGCTTGGAGGGATGTATGCACTCCCAAGGAGGAGGGGGTGGGACTGCGACTTCTTAGTGATCTCAAATTGGCTGCGGGTGTCAGAATGATTTGGAGGCTCCTTTCTAGTAAAGGTTTATGGGCCCAAAATATGAGGAAGAACTATGAAGAAACTGACAAATTCCATGCAGCTAAAGGCAACCCTACACATTCAGGCACCTGGAAATTTATGCTCTATTGTAGAACGATCACTCAGATGCTTATTGTAAGGAAAGTCCAAATGGCAGCACTACGCTTTTTGGCATGACAACTGGCTCCCGTGTGGGCCACTCAGAGATCCATATGACATCCCAGCTGGGGATAACAACAAATTGTTAAGTGACTACTGGGGGCGCCTCGGGTGGATTGTGGACCCAAGCATCCTCCTCATTCGGCATATTCTCCAACAATTTGTGCTTCGACGTGGGGTTGATACTTGGGACTTGACTACAGGGCCATCTTTTCGCTTTTGTGATGCATTGGATGGCATCAGAATACAAGGTACCCCCTTCCCTTATTACAGAATGGTTTGGCATAAGAAACACATTCCAAAAATGGCTATTACTCTTTTGCATGCCTTTCAGAGTAAACTTATTACTAGAGACCACCTCGCCAAATGGGTTCCTGACTCGCCTAGCCACCGTGTCCTATATGGAGAGGGGGTCATTGAGAACATCAATCATCTATTTTTTGAATGTGAATACTCAAAATATATTCTACGTAGGAGCTTACTTAAGCTGGGTGTTCTATCCCACATCGGTCCAACCCTCTCTAAAGCGGGTAACTACTACCTCGGCCACTTTGCTAAAAAGAATGTCTTGAGTTTACTTGCCAATACAGTTCTTGCTACTATCGTTTGGCATATCTGGATAGAGCTGAATAGGAAGATTTTTGAACGTGCTAATACGACTAAAATAGCCTTGTTTGAGGATATAGCGGCAGACATCAGGCTAATGTTGTGGGACTATGACGAAGATGATTCAGAGGCATGCAATGCAATGGATAATTGGGATTTCCGTGATCATGGATGTGAGTCACTACATTGATTTATTCTTGTTTAGCTTTATTTATCTTTTAGCATTCCCACGTGTAATATTGTTTGGAGGGATATAAGTGGAGATGATAAATAGTAGTGAGTGACGGCGTTTGTGCCCTCTCCTCCCTCTATTGTATCTAATCCTCTCTTTTCCCTCATTTCGCTTTGTACATATTGATCATATTATATAGATATACATTAACCTTTATATGTGTGTGTGTGTGTGTGTGTGTGTGTGTGTGTGTGTGTCTATATATATATATTCGAGAATATGCGTGTATCTTTAGTAATCTCAAAAAAAATGTACAAGGTTCTAGGACTAGCAAAAGAGAGTTAGCAAGTCGAGGTTAAGGCACAGGCGCCGTCACCCCGCCTCTACTTAACTCCTTCTCTACTCCAAGTAACCCAAAGAATTACAGAATGAATAACAAAACCAAAATTCTACACTATCAGACCCCAATTTGAAAAGGGCCCATTTCCAGCATCCTGATTCCACTCCATGTGCCTCATTGCAATTCTGACGTCAGCATCAATATCCTCAAAAAGAATTGTCTGGAATTTGCTCTCCCCTTCGAATATCCTCCTGTTTCTCTCCTTCCATATATATACCATATCAAAGCAGCCAGAACAGTTTTTGCAAGAGCTCCCATGCTATCCTTCTTGTGATATTTAGCAAGAAATAAATCTACCATGCCGGCTAGGGTTGAAGGTTGCACAGTGGTAATCCCTAACTTGAGGAAACTCCTGCAAATGAGGTAATAAGTGAAATTGTAACCAAAAATATGTGTTCTACACTTTCATGAGCATTATTAGAACATAGAACACAAAGGGGGGAAGAAGGCACTCCCCATTAGACAAGTTTGTCCCGTGTTGGAAGTTTCCCATGGAAAGCGCGAAGCAACGTAATGGCCATTTTGGGTATGTGCCCCAGATACCATACCACCTTATAGTAGGGAAAGATAGGTCTAATAGCACGAGACCCAGCCCAGGCATCGTGAAGTGAGGGGGCTTTAGAATACCACTTCCAAGAGTCCTCACCAGGACGCAGTGAGATAGGAGCTATGGCAGACAAAATAGGTAATAGCACGGAGTCGTTAACCCAACCCTCTGCCGTCCAGTACTCACTAACCGTTTTCATTTCCTCCCCGATCGGAACCTCATAATTGTCACATAGTGGACCACAGGGAAGCCAATTATCATACCAAAAGAGAGTAGAGACCCCATTTCTGACATTGTGTTTAGTATGCTTCTTGGTGACATCACGGCATTGAAGCATGAATTTCCAAGTCCCTGATTGCATAGGATTAGCCTTAGCCAAAAAAACCCCGTTCTACCCAGATACTACCTTCTCATATAAGAAGCCCAGATGCCATCATGTGTTAACATATGCCAAGTTAACTTGACCTCATAAGCCGTATTAAGATCCAAGAACCGCCTAAGCCCCACACCTCCCTATTGTTTGGGCGCACATAGATCATCCCAAGCCCATGTATAGGAATTCCCCAAATAAACTTCCTGCATATGGAATTGAGTGTATTGACTTAGGAATGTGATAGGCTTACATCCAAAAAGCAATCATGCCATAGATAACTGATCTGACGAGTTCTATACGCCCAGAGATAGATAGAAGGGAAGAAGACCACCCCTGCAACCTGCTCTTACACCTATCAATCAATCTCTCGTACATTGACGCTTTAGGGTTCTTAGTTGAAAGTGGAAGACCCAAGTAAGTGGAAAGAGATTGCACACGATGAATACCCAAAGTATCAGCAGGCCTACCAGGGTCTTTGGCCCCCTTGCTGAAAATACATGCGCATTTACTCCAATTGACCTCCAGACCGGTTAGGTATTTGAATATGAATAGGAGATCCTTCAAGCCCTCAAGAGATTTTATGTTGGCACGACAGAAAACCAGCAAATCATCAGCAAAAGAAGATGCGTGACAGCCCCTACCCTCTTCATGGGCAAAATGTTACGACTGGCATTAGCTTTAGCCATCAGAAGAGAGAACGCCCCCATAACCACCAGAAAGAGATAAGGGGATATAGTGTCCCCTTGTCTTAGCCCTCTATTAGACTGGAACATACCAAAAGGAGAATCATTAACCATGACAGAAAAGGAGGGAGTTGAGATGCATTCCCCTATCCACCCTATGAATTTGTGCTTGAACTCCATTTGATGCAGCATTAAGAAGATGAATTCCCTATTCACTCTATCAAAAGCTTCCCGAAGATCCAGTTGCAGACAAGCACGGGCTCCCATACGGTTATTAAAGTCCCGAATGTGTTCATGCGCAAGCAAGGCACAGTCAGCTAACATCCAGTCTTCTAAAAACGTGGCTTGGTTAGGAGATACAAGCTCAATAACAGCCTTTTTCAATCTGTTACATAGAACCTTGCTGATGATCTTATATAATACATTGCAACAGGAGATAGGCCTATAATCCCCCAGCCCCATGGCATTAGATCTTTTAGGAATAAGTGTCAGGAAAGTATGATTAATCTGCTTGAGCATTCTGCCAGATCGAAAAAAGGAACCAACCTCTTTGATAACATCTTTCCCAACAACACCCCAAGAGTTCTAATAAAAAAATTCATTAAACCCATCAGGTCCTGGGGCATATTCACTTCCAATCTGGAAAACAGCATTCTTAATTTCTTCATCAAGTACAGGACGTTCAACCCAATCTGCAGCTTTTTAGTGAGGGCTCTCTTAGTTGTGAGGCGAGGAAATACCCTCCAATAGTCTTCCTGATTGTAAAGATAAGAGTAAAAAACAGGACCATCAATTTTAATCTTCCTAATACTATCATCATAAGAGCCATCTGTAGAAATAAGATGCTGTAGGCTATTATGGCTTTGACGAGCCTTCATAGCAGTGTAGAAAAAAGGGAATTGCGATCCCCCAGCTATAACCAATTCTGTCTACTTTTTTGCCTCAGATTGGACTCTTTGATATCAATAGCGTCTGCCAACTTATTGATAAGGACATGCTCTCTCTTTTGCTTTTCAACACTAAAAACCAGATCCGGATCATTTTGAATGCAAGTAAAGCTCATCATGGCATTTAGCAACCCCTTTGATATTAATAATGTCAACACTAAGGCGTTTCAACCCAAATTTAAGATTTTTAAGTTTGGCCACCAGACTAATCATGGGACATCCGACCACATCAGTGTGCCAGAATTTATCTAAAATATCCTGGTACTCAGGGACGTGAGTCCACGAGTTGAAAAATTTGAATGGTTTGGGATCAGAGCCCACTTTGGAGTGAAGATGAATTATGAGTTAGGAATGATCACTAGAACCACTAGCCACATATTCGCAATATGATGAGGGGAGCTTGTCAATCCAAACACAATTGCACAAAGACCGGTCAAGGGTAGCATTGATGCGATGAGTACATATGCTTCTATTGGTCCAACTTAGTGGGTTTCCAACAGATTTAAGCTCAATAAGAGCACTAGTATCAGTGCAGTTATTAAACTCTTCCACCATGTGCCTAGCTATCGGTCTTCCACCAACTTTATCCACAGTATATCTAACACAGTTAGAATCACCACTAATTAGCCAAGGAGTGTTAATATGCTTGGAAGAGCCAGCCACTATTGTCACACCCCGCTCTCCGGAGTACGGGGAGCGTAGCTGACGAGGCCGCCGTAGTATTCAAACTCAGGCTTCGAGCCCTCTTATCCAAATACTACTAGGAATTTTTTTGTGGTTTAATATTAAATAATGAGCAGGCCACTGCAACGCACTGGAATAATACACAAGAAAGTGCTCCAACAGAAAATAAAATGCAGTACTGAAAGAAATACATCAACACAGAAATTACATTACATCACATTACGTAAGTTCATATACATACATACAACAGCTGTACAAAGGGGGTACAAAAGTGGGTACAATAAAAAGCGGAAACCCCCAAGCCAAAAGTACAAAAGAACTACACCCGGTACAACTCACCCACTAGTCTAACCTCGGAAAGTCTAACTGAACAATGTCGCCCGTAGGCTCTAACTCAGTTGTACTAGCACCGATCTCTGACTACGGGACACCTGCAGGCCGCTCGGGTCTTGCACCTGAAAAACCACAGGGGACACGTCAACGCATGACCCAGTAGAAACTCCTAACACTCTAGTAGAACCCAGTTTTAGAACTGGTCTCCCTAACAGGCCAACTAACTATAAATGTCACATCATCACATGTTTACGCAGAAATTAAGAACAGAACATAAATACTGCAAGTAAATAACAGAAAGCAGAGCAAAAATAAATTTACTGATTAAATTAATTAAAATTAATCGTTGTTCTGTTTTGGAACCCGGATAAACCGTATACTGATACGGAAGTGGACTTCACCCAGGATAGGTGAAAAAGTGGTACCACTCCAGTGACACGAGCACTGGAGGGGCCTCTTGTAACTCCGTACCCGACTGGGCAAGGTACCGGAGCGAGACTTGTCTCGGTTTTTCTATCGGACAAACGGAGAAAACCATCATTTACCGTCATGGTGCGTCACAAGCGCACCAGCGGCCTCTCTAGCCCTCTCAACTGCCCTTCTGGGGGTGACACATCGGGCGAGATTATCGTATTACCGTCCGCTCCTTAACATATAAATTTACCCGTGTTCCCCCAAACCCACATCTGGAGTCTCACCCATTTCAAAAATGGACCGAGTCTTCCGATGTCAAACTCTGCTCACTCATTGTTTTTCTTTTGATAGAACGTTTCTACATTTAACAATAAATCAACTAGTGGTCTCAAATACCACCTTCATTTCAACATACATGAATTTTCTCATCATCATCATTATTTCCAAAATGAAATATTTCATGAAACATCCACATAATTACATGCACCAATAGTATACTAATGGGAACATGATTAGCATAAACAAAATTAACTTGGAACAAAAATACACTATGACAATCACTAAGCAAGATTAGCATATGAATCAGTCTAAACTGTCGGTCCAGAACGAATGGCTCTGCAGACCTATTTACAGCCCGAATTAGCTTCTGATCCCCTTCAAAGTTGTAGATTATTTTCTGTAGTTTTCCATAGTATCCTAGATTGTATTTTTCTGATTTTTTTACTATTTTATATGATTTTTCTAAGTTGGTGTCCTGTGTTAAGAAAAAAATTTCAGCAACTTGTTTTTCCCAACTAAACTAGTTCTTTAACATCATTTAGCACCAAACACACCATATATCATACAATGAAATATACTAACAACTTCGCATACTAAAACGTGACGATCATAACCTTAGAACATGGAAGCTAACACAACCAACATAGCTATGAAAATTTGATAACAAGCTTGGGAACATAAAACAATTTTTTCTTAAACTTAACATGGCATAAAGCATACATGATTTGCAAGGCATAATTTTTGACACATAAAGAACATAATATTCTATGACATGTTAATCTAACTAAAACTCACTTTGCCTAGCCTAATTTTTTCCAAACAAAAGATAACATTTTCTTTGGCATGTTGATATAAATTAAATCCTAATTTACATCTCATAATTTCCCTACTCAAATTTTTCCATAATGATCTATCTTAAATAAGTTCCTAGTGCTAAAATTAAATCCTACTAAGGTGTTAGGAATCTACCTCCAAAAGTCCTCCAAGATTTCTTTGGCCATTCTTAGTCCTTGAAGAATTCTTGGGCCTCCTTCTTCAATCTCCTATCTTCAAACTCAAAATTGGCTTCTAAAGATGGATTTTTAGAGAGTTTTTGAAGGGAATTTTTTGGTGGTGAAATGATAAGGGAAAAGGGGTACTTGGAAGTGTGTTTTGATGGAGGAAAAATGAAGCAAAGGAGAGAATGAGGTGTAGAAAAATTTCGGCCAAAATTGGGTAGGAGAGGGAGAGTGAGAGAATGTGGGATTTTTTTATTGTTTTTTATTTTTCTTTGCCTAGATTTTTGTTTCCCCAAAATCCTCTCCACCCTTCATCTAGTCAAGATCTTGCCATGTGTTACTCCTTTAGCTAATAAGATGACACCTATTAGCTAATGTGACATGGTTAAAAAATTTAGAATTTGTATTTTGTGATAAATAGAAATACTTGATGAAATACTTCATACATCTCAATACAAGTATTTCCTCCAAATACTCCTATTTTCTAATATCAAATAATGAGTTAAAAATATTTAAAAATAATCCCTACACCAAATAATTAAAATAAAAATACGGACATAGTCCAAAAAATTATACGTATGCATTTACGCCAAAATAGGTATCAATACGCGTACATGGAAATTTGGGTCATTATATCCTACCCCCTTAAAATAAATTCCGTCCTCGGAATTTCAAATTAAGTGAGAAAAACTTTCTATACATCATATTACATACATAACAAAAATTACATCAAACAAATAGGTGTGGGTACTTCTTTCTCATTTTATCCTCGAGTTCCCAGGTAGACTCTCCTGGTGACTCTCGGTGCCATATAAACCTCACCAGATTGATGGACTTCTTACTCAGCATCTTCTGCCTTCGGTCTAGAATGGCCACAGGCTACTGACCATAAGTCAAGTCTGGTCGCACTTCAATCTCAGAGAAGTCGACGACATGATCAGGATTTCGAACACACTTCCTAAGTTGCGATATATGAAACACATTATGCACTCCCTCAAGAGATGCCGACAAGGCAATCCTATAAGCACTTCTCCAACACGAGCCAAAACTTCAAAAGGTCCAATATATCTTTGGCTCAACTTCCCTTGTCTTTCAAAACGAATCAGCCCTTGAGTTGGCGAGATCTTCAACAATACTAATTCTCCTGGCTGAAACTCCAAGTGTCACCTCTTTGCATCTACCCAGTGCTTATAACTCTCTTGGGCTATTCGAAGATTGTCTCTGACGACTCTCACGACATCCATGGTTTCAGTGATCACACCCGGGCTCAACAATTCACGATCTTCAACATCATCCCAACTGAGAGGAGATCGGCACTTCCTTCCATACAAAGCTGTAAATGGTGTCATGCCTATACTGGCTTGATAACTGTTATTGTAAGCGAACTCTACCAAAAGTATATGTTCATCCCAAGAGCCCTTGAAATCCAGCATGCGCGTCCTTAACATATCTTCTAGGATCTGAATTGTCCTCTCCGATGGACCGTCTGTATGTGGATGGTATATAGTGCTGAAACTCAGTTGAGTTCCCAAGCTTGGCTGCAGACTACTCCAAAAGTGAGATGTAAACCTAGTGTCACGGTCGGAGACTATGCATACAGGCACTCCGTGAAGCCTCACGATTTCCTGCATACATGGCTAAATCAGAATCTAGATTAACTACAAAACAGTTAGAGATATAAAACAAGAAATCTCACATCCATATATCTCTTAGCAAGATGGTCTATTGACTGGCCCACTTGAAAAGGTATGAAGTGAGCTGATTTGGTCAATCGGTCAAAAATTATCCAAATAGAATCATTTCCTCGAGGAGTGCAAGGTAATCCAGTTACAAAATCCATCGTCACATGCTGCCACTTCCACTCAGGAATCGGAAGAGGCTGCAGAAGTCCTGTCGTTCTCTGATGCGACACTCTTAGCCACACTACGCTTCATGACGTGCCACCAAAATGTTGTTGCAGATCACGATACATCTTGGTGCCTCCGGGATGGATAGAATAAGGTGAGCTATGAGCTTCCCTTAATACTTCATCCCGAATGTCACCTGATGGCACACAAATCTGCTTCCAAAATGCAGAGACCCATCTTCATGAATACAGAAATCATTACGAAGTCTGGTCTCTGTCTGCTCTCAAAGCTTCTTCAACTTCTCATCTCCAGACTGAGCGGCCTTAATCCTTTCAACTAAATTAGATTGAACCTGCACATTCATCATCATTGCTGATGAACCAGGTAAGACAACTTCAATCTCCATCTGCCAAATATCACCCCAAAGTTCTTTTGTGATGTCAACATCATCACTGTCGACATGCGACTAAGAGCATCAGGCACTACGTTGACTTTCCTAGGGTAATATTGGAGGTCGACATCATAATCAGCCATCAACTCAAGCCATCTATGCTGCCACATATTTAACTCTTTCTGAGTGAATACGTACATCAAACTCTTGTGATCTGTGTATATCTTTACAAGTTCACCCAGAAGAAAATGCATCCACAACTTCAATGCAAACACCACTGTTGCTAACTCCAAGTCATGCATAGGATAGTTCCTCTCATGAGTCTTCAACAATCTAGAAGCATAAGCTACTACCCTACCTTGCTAAGTAGAACACATCCCAATCCTCTGCCTGACTCATCACAGTAAATCTCATATCCACCTGAACGGTCTGGAATCGTCAGAATAGGTGCAGTGATCAATCTATGCTTCACTTCATCAAATGCTCGCTGACATTCCTCTGACCAACTGTAAGCAACATTCTTCTTGCTTAGATGAGTCATCGGTGCAGCAATCTTAGATAAATCCTTGATGAAATTCCTGTAGTACCCGGTGAATCCCAAGAAACTTTTGATCTTCGTAACTGACTTAGGAACTGGCCACTTCTCTACTGCAGTAACCTTCTCTGGATCTACAGCTATCCCATCTCAAGACGCAACATGTCCCAGAAAAGCAACCTTGGTCAGCCAAAACTGACACTTGCTATACTTAGCATATAACTGGTGCTGCCTCAGAGTCTCCAGGACTATCCTCAGATGCTCAGCATGATCTTTCTCTGACCTTGAGTACACCAAAATATCATCTATGAAGACGACCACAAACTTATCCAAGTACTCATAGAAGACTTGGTTCATTAATCTCATGAATGTGGCTGGTGCATTAGTAACACCGAAAGGCGTCACTAAGAACTTATAATGACCATACCGGGTTCTAAATGCAGTCTTCGAAATATCTAATCCTCTGACCTTCACCTGATGATACCCACTTCTTAAATCCAGCTTTGAATATACATGAGATCCATCCAACTGATCAAAGATGTCATCAATCCTAGGAAGAGGATACTTGTTCTTCACAGTAACCTTATTCAACTCCCGGTAATCGATGCACATCCTTAGAGATCCATCCTTCTTATTCATAAAAAGTACTGGCGCACCGCATGGCGAAACGCTCGGCTGAATCAGGCCACGCTCTGACAAATCCTTCAACTGACTATGAAGCTCTGCTAACTCTGGAGGAGCCATACGGTATGGAGCCTTTGCAATCGGTTGAGTGCATGGAATCAGATCAATGGTGAACTCCAAAGATTTATCCGGAGGAAATCCATAGATATCGTCTGGAAAGACATCAGGAAAATCTCGGACTACCCTCGGCAATACAGGTTCAGCTTCCATCTCTATCATCACTTCTACTGGGTTGGCCTTAAACTTCAATGGTTCAAGGGAACTACTGCCACTAAAGAATTCAAATTCTGGATGATCAGGAATCTGAAACACTATCTTTCTGAGTCTACAATTTATAGTGGCATAAAACATCCCCAGCCAATCCATCCCAAACACTGCTTCAAAATGAGGCATCGCCATCACTAAGAAATCTGCATACAGTCTATGTCCACAAATCTCTACGGGACACTGTCGGTATCCTGAAGAACTACAGATCCTTCCACTCCCTATATGGTTATTCCAACTAGAAGCAAAGAAGTCTACTACTAAGGAATTCCTAATCACAAACTGCTGAGACAGAAAGCAATGAGATGCTCCTGAATCAAAAAGTGAGAAGGCATGGAAGGAAGCAACTCTAATAACACCTAAAAGGAATAATATAAACTAACATAAGAGTCTAAGCATCCTAATCACAAAAACAACTGTAACACACTATAATAGAAATAACAAAGCATTCAATTCTAAAAATAAATATGTACCAGTGATCACTCGACCAGTGTCCTCTGCCTCCACAGCTGACATGGTAAAAGCCTGACGCCTCGATGCCGCTCTCCTGGGGTCTGCTACTGCTGGGGAGGTCTATGTGTTCCCCTTGGAGTCACTGTACTAGGTGGCCATGGTGGCGGCAGTAGTGGAAGCCTCCATGAAGCTGGTGGAAGGGTCCTCTGCTGCACAGGCCGGACTGCCACTGGTGCTCCAGAACCTGAAGTCTGTCCCTGCTGAGGACACTACCTACTGATGTGTCTTGACTGACCACAGGTAAAACACCGCCCATGCCTAAACTTGCAATCCCGCTGCTCATGCCCAGTCTTCCCACAAAATCCACAAGGCAACTGCCGCTATGGCGCTGGTGGAGCTCCAGGCCTCTGAAACTGTGTGGTTTGAGTAGGCCTCAGGAAACTCCTCTGCTGACCCACAGGTCACCTCTTTGCTGATGCTGGACCTCTACCTACACTCTTCAGGTGCATCTCATGCATCCTGGCCGCCTCCAGTACGGCACTATATGTAAGCAACACCTGAGTCGACATGCTGCTCTGAACACGGGGTCCAACCCCATCCTCTGACCGCACTAACTTTGGAGCAAACTTGCTCAATAGTGAGAACTCTATATCATAAGCATCTACGTTCCATCGTCCCTGAGTCAGGTAATTGAACCTAAAACGAAGCTCATCCTTCTTCGTCTCTGGCAGGAACTAAGCCTCAAACAGCTCTCTAAACTTCTTCCACGAGATCGGCTTGGTCAAATGTAACTCCTAAGCATCCCACCAATCTCATGCCTGATGTTTCAGCTGTCTCTTCATGGCATTCACCCATTTATCTCTCGGGTATCCCACAGCCTCCAGGTCATCCTCATTATGCCTAATCCACTCGTCCACCTCCAGTGGACTCTCCTTACCCGAAAAGGACTTCGGGTGCAAAGCTCTGAACTGTCTGATACCCACCGGCTTCGGTAGCACACCACTAGCCACCATATCCTCCATCTGATGTATATGCTCCAGAATCCCTATCAGAATCTTCCCCATTAGGAAAGCCTCAGACGATGCAGCATCAGAAGCAGGGGTCCTGTTCTCGGACGATCCATTCCCCGGATCCACTCTGCAAGAACGAACAGGGAAAACAATATTCAGTACCAAAATTGCGGATTATAATGTTGGAGATTTTCTTGTTCTATTCTTACGTGTATCGCAGTGTGAGCAGACCTGCATGGTCCACCACAAAAACCTGTCATGCCCCGCTTTCCTGAGTACGGGGAGCGTAGCTGACAAGGCCGCCGTAGTATTCAGACTCAGGCTTCGAGCCCTCTTATCCGAATACTACTAGGCATTTTTGTGGTTTAATATTAAATAATGAGCAGGCCACTACAACACACTGGAATAATACACAGAAAAGAAAGTGCTCCAACAGAAAATAAAACGCAGTACTGAAAGAAATACATCAACACAGAAATTACATTACATCACATTACGTAAGTTCATATACATACATACAACAGCTGTACAAAGGGGGTACAAAAGTGGGTACAACAAAAAGTAGAAACCCCTAACCCAAAAGTACAAAAGAACTACACCCGGTACAACTCACCCACTAGTCTAACCCCAGGAAGTCTAACTGAACAAGGTCGCCCGTAGGCTCTACCTCAGCTGTACTAACACCGATCTCTGACTTCGGGACACCCGTAGACTGCTCGGGTCTTGCACCTGAAAAACCACGGGAGACACGTCAACGCGTGACCCAGTAGAAACTCCTAACACTCAAGTAGAACCCAGTTTTGAACTGGTCTCTCTAACAGGCCAACTAACTACAAGTGTCACATCATCACATGTTTACGCAGAAATTAAGAACAGAACATAAATACTGAAAGTAAATAACAGAAAGCAGAACAGAAATAAATTTACAGATTAAATTAATTAAAATTAATCGTTGTTCTGTTTTGGAACCCGCGTAAATCGTAGACTGCTAAGGAAGCAGACTTCACCCAGGATGGGTGAAAAAGTGGTACCACTCCAGCGACACGAGCACTGGAGGGGCCTCTCGTAACTCCGTACCCGACTGGACAAGGTACCGGAGCAAGACACATCTCGATTTTTCTGTCGGACAAACGGAGAAAACAATCATTTACTGTCATGGTGCGTCACGAGCACACCTGCAGCCTCTCTAGCCCTCTCAACTCCCCTTCCGAGGGTGACACATCGGGTGAGATTATCGTACTACCTTCTGCTCCTTAACATCTAAAATTTACCCGTGTTCCCCCAAACCTACATCTGGAGTCTCACCCATTTGAAAAATGGACCGAGTCCTCCGATGTCAAACTCTTCTCACTCATTGTTTTTCTTTTGATAGAACGTTTCTTCATTAAACAATAAATCTACTAGTGGTCTCAAATACCACCTTCATTTCAACTTACATGAATTTTCTCATCATCATCATTATTTCCAAAATGAAATATTTCATGAAAAATCCACATAATTACATGCACCAATAGCATACTAATGGGAACATGATTTGCATAAACAAAATTAACTTGGAACAAAAATACACTATGACAATTACTAAGGAAGATTAGCATATAAATCTGTCTAAACTATCAGTCCAAAAAGAATGGCTCCGCAGACCTATTTACAGCCAGAATTAGCTTTTGGTCCCTTCTTCAAAGTTGTAGATTATTTTTTGTAGTTTTCCGTAGTATCCTAGATTGTATTTTTCTGATTTTTTTACTATCTTATATGATTTTTCTAAGTTGTTGTCCTGTGCTAAGAAAAAATTCCAGCAACTTGTTTTTCCCAACTAAACTAGTTCTTTAACATCATTTAGCACCAAACACATCATATATCATACAATGAAATATACTAACAACTTAGCATACTAAAATGTGACAATCATAACCTTAGAACATGAAAGCTAACACAATCAACATAGCTATGGAAATTTGATAACAAGCTTGGACACATAAAACAATTTGTGCTTAAACTTAACATGGCATAAAGCATACATGATTTGCAAGGCATAATTTTTGACACATAAAGAACATAATATTCCATGACATGTTAATCTAACTAAAACTCAATTTGCCTAGCCTAATTTTTTCCTAACAAAAGATAACATTTTCTTTGGCAAGTTGACATAAATTAAATCCTAATTTACATCTCATAATTTCCTACTCAAAATTTTTCCGTAATGATCTATCTTGAATAAGTTCCTAGTGCTAAAACTACATCCTACTAAGGTGTTAGGAATCTACCTCCAGAAGTCCTCCAAAATTTCTTTGGCCCTTCTTAGTCCTTGAAGAATTCTTGGGCCTCCTTCTTCAATTTCCTATCTTCAAGCTCCAAATTGGCTTCTAAAGATGGATTTTTAAAGAGTTTTTGAAGGGAATTTTTTGGTGGTAAAATGATGAGGGAAAAGGGGTACTTGGAAGTGTGTTTTGATGGAGGAAAAATGAAGCAAAGGAGAGAAAGAGGGGAGCAAAATTTTGGCCATAATTGGGAAGGAGAGGGAGAGTGAGAGAATGTGGGATTTTTTCTTGTTTTTGATTTTTCTTTGCCTAGATTTTTGTTTCCCCAAAATCCTCTCCACCCTTCATCTAGTCAAGATCTTGCCATATGTTACTCCTTTAGCTAATAAGATGAAACCTATTAGCTAATGTGTCATGGTTAAAAATTTTAGAATTTGTATTTTGTGATAAATAGAAATACTTGATGAAATACTTCATACATCTCAATACAAGTATTTCCTCCAAATACTCCTATTTTCTAATATCAAATAATGAGTTAAAAATATTTAAAAATAATTCCTACACCAAATAATTAAAAGAAAAATACAGGCATACTCCAAAAAATTATACGTACGCATTTACGCCAAAATACGTATCAATACACGTACATGGAAATTGGGGTCATTACAACTATAGAGTCACACAGGTATGTGTTGGATATTGGACTCCCCGAATTTGGTTTTGGATGATGAACAAACATAAATATAACGTGAACTAACACTTTGTGAGCGTAGTTATGGAGATCGTCGCCAAATTCATATGAATATCAATTACTACGTCTCAAGACTTCTCAAAGCACGTGATCGTATTCCTAAAGCTTCGTTGAAGCTTATGGACCTTTTTAGAAGTCATGAAGATTCGATTGAAGATATTGAAGACGGTATCGTCAAGTTTTATTTATAGTCTTTAAGCTTCTTTCGTAGAATGTTAAGCCTTGAGTAGGTCTTACGGTTTAAATCTTCATAACGCTCATATCTTAGCTCTAGGATCTTAGTAGAAGTCCATACAATCTTTCCCGAAGCATCGCGCTTCGATTCGGGACTTCTTGTGCATGTTAGTTGGTTCAAGAAGAAGAACTGACCGACTAGATGGTGATCTAGTCGGTCGGCAAAGCTTCTTGGACCGACTAGTTTTTGTCAGTCATTTCCAAGCTCTTTACTGTTTACAGTTATTCGGTCTAAGTTGACTCACCGACCGACTAGTTTGTGAACTAGTCGGTCAGTGATGCTTCTGTGACCGACTAGTTGAGCTTTCCCTGTACATGCACATTTGAGCCTATGCTAATGTTTATCATTAGTCGGTCTGTGTTCATTGATCGACCGACTAGTTGATGAACTAGTCGGTCAACTTTCCTTCTTGGACCGACTAGTTTAGTTTTACTGTACATGCCAATTTTTCACCTAACTTACTGTTTATCGTTAGTCAGTCTATGCTCATTTGGCGACCGACTAGTTGGTGAATTAGTCGGTCAACATTTGTTCTTGGACCGACTAAGTCTATTTCTGCTCAGACTTCAGCTTTATCTGTTAGTCGGTCTCAGTTGAGTAACCGACCGACTAGTTATGAAACAAGTCGGTCAGTTACTCTTCTTGGACCGACTAGTTCCTTATATCTGTGCTTTGATCTTTTCTCTGTTCACTCATTAGTCGGTATACGTTGATTGACCGACCGAATAGTTGATGAACTAGTCGGTCGGTGGTTGTTCTTTGACCGACTAGTTGGGTTCAGAAAAGAGCCGTTGGAGCTTTAATTGAAACGTTTTTCTCTCTCTCTCTCCTCTATCCTATAAATAGTTGTTGGGCTGCATTCATTGCAGTCAAGGCTGATATTATTGCAAGTTTAGAGATCAAGAGAAACATTCCAAGCTCATTCAAAGCTCTTTCATTCCATTCAATAATCTCTCCTCACTCTTACTTCCAAAGAGAGATTCATTGAGTGTGAAGCCTTCCAAGCCAAGTGCTTGATTCTAGGTCACCAACATCCCCATAGCTCTCCATCGCTGATCTATATCTTGGAGCTAGGGTTTGGTGTCACTTCTTCTTCCTCAAAATCATCCTTGCCCTAATTCGTAAGCATTACTCAAGGCATAGGTATTTTGTCGGTAAGAAGTTTCTTATTTCATTTCAATTTCATATTGTAAGTTTCACTCTCAGTTGTGAGAGTGTGGTTGTGATCCCGGGTTGTGGGAGTCACAAATTACTTTGTGTATGATTTGACTTGTGAAGGTTTTTCACAAGTATTTCATAGTGGAAATCTTGAGTTAGGGTTTCTAACTCAAGTATCCGGAGGGGATCCGGGTGGTTGGGACGTAGGATCATCGGGAACAAGTAGGGGATGCTTGGGTGGATCCGAACCCAGTAATATCTCTTGTTAGAATTGTTAATTTTGTTGTTGTCTTCAATTTAAGCTTCCGCAAATTGATTTGGTAGTTGTTTGCACGATAATTAGGAATTATACTCCTTGTTATTTTTAAAGTACTATTCACCCCCCTCTAGTACTTGTGCAGTAGCTTGTAGGGCATTACAATTGGTATCAGAGCCAGATACTTAGCTATGTCTGCCTGTCACGAACCGCTTCCCTAAAATGGAGGCGAGACGTGAAAAGGTCCGCACGGGAGTGGAGCGGTGAAGCCCCAAACCCGATAAGCGTCAATTTAGTATAAGCAGGTCCCTGTAATTGCAATCGAAACAACAACAACAATAATAATAATATGAGACGGATATGAAATACCAATCCCAAAGTTTGTCCACAAAATATTCAACATCACAGAAAAGCCACCAGGCTAAAAGGAAGAGTCTAAGGGCCCAGAACAAGGCCAAACAAAAGCAACGACATAACAGAGTAAAGGTGCTACGCACCGACAACAAAACACATGTCTAACAAAAGTAAAACACCACGAAGACACTAGGACTGGTCCCCAGTGTCCACGTACTCCCCGTCCAACACGGGCGCAAGCTCGGCGTCCGCAAACACCTCTCCCTCAGCAAGCAACTCAGGCTCAAGGTCTAACATGCGTCACCCAAAAGAGAAAGGGGCACATGTCAGCAAGTCTAAAAAGACTTGGGCAAGGAAACTGAAAGTGACTAACAACCTAGCATTTAAATGTTAAACAATGGCATGGCAGTTGAATATGATGCAACAGTTTAAAAGAGTGACAAGCATGCACGATGTAGCAAAAGCTACCAAATCACTAATTACTTATCATTTAACACTTATCACTTATTACTTATCACTTATCACTTATCACTTAACACTGAGTGCATAGAGAGTCCACTTGCTGGCCAGCTCGTTTATCTCTATCACTATCAATCACTTAAACACTAGAGATTTCGCCTGCTGGCCGGAGTGGCTGATCAAGCCAACTCGGGCTCAGTCCGCTTATCTCTTACCCCACCCACATGTGTCGAGCGTTGTGGTTAGCAACTCATTATGCTCGCTTCTGGTCACGAGCCAGGAAAATAAGTGTGTGTTTGGCATAGGAGTACACCTAGCCGGTATCCGAGCGTTGGGGTTAGCAACTACAGGGCTCGCTTCTGGAACACGAGCCAGGAAACATAGTATTGTAGCGTGTGCTACGCAGTCACGATAAATAATCACTATGCAATGCCATGAGCAGATAATTGCGTACCGTTAATGGAATTTAAACGTGACAGGCAAAATGCAATGACATGAACATATTCGCGTACCGTTAATTTAAAGTAAACGTGACATATGAGCATGATGGGGGTGACGGACCAAGCTTCGTTGTCAAGCTAGGTCAATGGCGTCTAAACGGCTATCCTTTCACCGTTTAGTCTCTTTTACGCTAAAGCATGGTAAATGGCCTAAGACATGACCCAAATCAAGAGATGCAAGTTTCACTTGCCTATCACCGGGGATGATGGTTACGAAAGTTCGTTTCCGCGGATGCTAGCCTACGGGGAATCGCTGTTATGGGGAACAATCATCAAAACACAAGTATTTTATTAGGGTTTCATAAAAATTACAATAGGATATGAAAACAACGGTAGATCGATTTCTTACCGAGAGGAGGCGGAAGAAACACTCCGGGGAACCCTAGGATCAGATCTGGAAGCAAATGGAGAAGTTTGGGGAAACTAGGGTTTTGGGGGATTTGATGGATTTTGATGGATTTGGTGAGATTTTGGGGAAGATGAGAGGTAGATAGGGTGAATGGATGGTTTGGATGATGGATTTAGGGCTTGGAATGAAGGATTGAAGCTTGGAGGAAGATGAGGGCTCAAGGGGGAAGATTTTAGGGTTTTGGGTCGTGTTGGGGAAGAAGAAAACGTTTGGGTTGGGTTTACATAGGTTGGGCTGGCGGCTGCCCAGAAATTAGGGTTTTAACACTGGTTAGTCGGTCAAAGAGCAACCACTGACCGACTAGTTTGGCAACTAGTCGGTCGGTCGACCAACGCAAACCGACTAAGTGTAAACAGTAACTCCTGAATGAAAATAGGATTCTAGAGTTAGTCGGTCCATGAACAAGTACTGACCGACTAGTTTGCAACCTAGTCGGTCAACCAACGTTCTTATACCGACTAACGATAAACAGTAACTCCTGAATAATTTAGAAAGCTAACTAGTCGGTCCAAGAAGGATTGCCGACCGACTGGATCGTCATCTAGTCGGTCGGTGCCCCTTCTTATACCGGCTAATGAGCACAAAAAGTTCCGATACGGAGCGCGGGGCCCCGGGATCGATTCCTAAGACTCCTAGGCTCGATCTAATAGTTAGATATGACCGTTATGAAGTCCGTCACGAATGACATACTTCGAAATCGATGATCCTAAGGAAGAAACGAGAAAGTACGACGAATCGATCGAAAATGAAAGCTACGGAGACGAAAACCACACATGAGGAGAAAATCCACCAAAACACATATTATATTATATTAAATCCAGATACATGAAAAGCAGTCGTTACATCCTCCCCAACTTAAGAAAAATTCCGTCCTCGGAATTTCCAAAAACTCACGAGTCCGGAAACAAAAGGGGGAAACGCTCTCGCATCTCATCCTCATTCTCCCAAGTAGACTCTCCAGGTGAGTCGTGTCGCCACATCACCCTCACAAGATTGACAATCTTGTGTTGAATATTGGACTCCCCGGATTCGGTTTTGGATGACGAGCAAACATAAATAATTCATGAACTAACACTTTGTGAGCGCAGTATCGGAGATCGTCGCCAATTTCACGAGAATATTCAAAGCGACATCTCAACACTTCCAAAAGCTCGTATTCAAGCCTAAAGCTTCGTTGAAGCTCATGCAACGCTTTGGAAATAATGAAGATTCAATCGAAGCTCTCAAAGACCGTTTATCAAGGTTTTATTTATAGTCTTTTAGTTTCGATTGATAGAATGTTAAGCCTTGAGTATATCTTACGTTTCTATCTTCATTTCGCTCATTTCGTAGCTCTAGGATTCTTGCACAAGTTCACTCTTATTTCCTCGAAGCGTCGTGCTTCGATTCGGACCTTGTTGTGCATGTTAGTTGGTACAAGAACAAGTACTGACCGACTAGATGGAGATCTAGTCGGTCGGCCACTGTTCTTGGACCGACTAGTTTCAGTCAGTTAAATCTTTGTTCTTTACTGTTTACAGTTAGTCGGTCTACGTTGACTCACCGACCGACTAGTTTGTGAACTAGTCGGTCAGTGATGCTTCTTTGACCGACTAGTTGTGATTTACTGTACATGCCAAATTTCTCCTAAGCTACTGTTTTCCGTTAGTCGGTCTAAGAACGTTTGATGACCGACTAGTTGACAATCTAGTCGGTCAACTTTTGTTCTTGGACCGACTAAGTCAACTTGCCTTCAGACTAGTTTTCTAGGTCTGAAATTCTATCTCTTCTCTGATCTGCTCTTAGTCGGTCCATGCTTTGTGACTGACCGACTAGTTGATGAACTAGTCGGTCAGTGATTGTTCTTTGACCGACTAATTCTCCCAGATTTCTTTCCGTTGGAGATTGACCTAACTTATGTTTTTGGGTTCCTATAAATACGAACCTAGGTCATTTCTATCTTGAATAGAGCTGCCATTAAGAGATTCATTGAGCCCTAAAGAGATAGCCATTCTCCCTCAAATCTAAAGCTCTCTTCCTCACAAGAAAGCCATTCTCTCTCATTTCTAGATCTAGAGAGAAGCTTGTTCTTGGTGAGCTCTTCAAGCTATTGCTTGATCCAAGTCTCCAACTCTTCCCTAGGCACCCATTGCTGCTCATTTCCTTGGTGCTAGGGCTTGGTGACTTCATCTTCCTCAAATCCTTCATTCCACCTATTGGGTAAGAAAAACTCAAGGTATAGGATTTTGTGGTAAGAGTATTTATTTCATTTAAACTCTTTATATTGCTTATTGGCTCTCTCGGTTGTGAGAGAAGTTTGTGATCCCGGGTTGTGGGATTCACTTTGCCATTGCATGTATGATTTGATCTTGTGAAGGTTTTTCACAAGATATTCATAGTGGAAATCTTGAGTTAGGGTTTCTAACTCAAGTATCCGGAGGGGATCCGGGTGGTTGGGACGTAGGATCACCGGGAACAAGTCGGGGAGACTTGGGTGGATCCGAACCCATTAACATCGTTTGTTAGCTTTGTTTATTTCATTGTTGTCAATCAATTTAAGCTTCCGCAAATTGATTTGGTGGTTGTTTGCAATTTAATTTGGAATTATACGCCTTATTATTTTAAAGTACTATTCACCCCCCCCCCCCTCTAGTACTTGTGCAGTAGCTGGTAGGGCATTACATTTGGTATCAGAGCCAGATTCTCAGCTATGTCTGCCAACGACAACAAGACCGTGCGTCCACCTTCCAACTATGACACCTTCAGGAACCGTGAAGGAGCATCTTCCGTGATGGAAGGACATTCCTCTACGAGGCCTCCATTCTTCAACGGTACCAACTACGGGTACTGGAAGTGTCGGATGGAAACCTTCCTCCGAAGTGCATCTTTATGGAGAACTACAATGAAGGAGTATATTGAACCCGAAGAAGAAGATTTTGAGAAATGGACTACCGCGGAGGTCGCCGCGGAGGTAAGCAATGCCAAGGCAATGAACGCCTTGCAATGTGCATTGGAGCCCGAGGATTTCAATAAGATATGCACATGTAAGAGTGCATATCAAATTTGGAACTCCCTCCTCATTCTACACGAAGGGACGAGTAGGGTAAGAGACTCTAAACTCGTAGTCGTAACCAAAGATTACGAAATGTTTCATATGCAACAGGGCGAGAAGATGAAAGAATATTACGCTCGTTTCGTTGATATAATAAACGAGTTAGAGGCCCTCGGCAAGATCTACACTCAAAAGGAGAAGTGCTTAAAGCTTATTGAAGGACTTCCCTCTTCTTGGGAAAAACGTACCTTCGCCATCGAGGAAGGTAATGACATGGACAAATATACCGTAGTTCAACTAATGGGTACTTTGATGTCATATGAGGTACGCAAAGATAGCAAGGTGAAGCTACAAGAAAAGATGAAGTCATATTTGAACCTAGATGCGCCTAAGAAAAAGGCGATTGCATTCAAGGCGGCTTCATCCACCTCTACCGATGATGAGAACTCGGAAGAAGAAATGGACATGGAATCCATTGCACTCATGGCAAAGAAGTTCAATCGCTTCTTCCGAAAGGGTAACTTCAAACACAAATCTAAGTTTACATCTACTAACGCCTCTCCACCTTTGTGCTTTAAATGCAATAAGCCAGGACACATCAAAGCAGATTGTCCTCAAAACAAGCAAAAGGAGAAGTGGAAGGCGCCAAAGTATGACAAGTCCAAGAAGTACACGAAAGGAAACAAGAAGGGACTTGTCGGAGCTACCTTCACCGACTCCGAGGATTCCTCAAGCGGAGAGTCGGACGATGAGCACGTGGAGCAAGCACACATGTGTTTCATGGCAAGAGAGGAGCACGATCAAGGATCCTCCTCTTCCGATGATAGTGATGAAGAAAGCGATGAGGTAACGATGGATGATCTTAGGGATGCTAACACTCAACTTTGGTCAAAATATACTAAGTTAGTAAATAGATATACTAAGGTAAAAGATGACCTAGCTAGCATTCAAACATCGCCTAAGACTATCATCACCAACAACGACACCGTTGTTGAAGAGTTAAGAAAAGAGATAGTAAATCTCAAATCTAAACTTGAACATGTTAGCATTGAGGATGCGGAAGAACATGAGATAGCGGATTTAACTTCTCAAAACTCGACTTTGAGTATTGAGAACGAGAATCTTAAATCTCGTGTTTATGTGCTCACTTCGCAAATATCCACTTTGGATACTTCCTTGCGTTCTCTCAAAGAGAAATATGAGGACACATTGGGCCGAATCAACAAATTCAACAAGGGTAAAGGCCATTTGGATAATATCCTAAAAGATTTACTTCCGGCCAAGCACCACATTGGCTTGGGGTATATGATGGGAAATTCTTCCAAGTCGGTCACTACCTTTGTTAGGCCAACTTCCGAAGCCTCAACGAGTGGGAGCAAACACTCTATTGGTAGTTCATCTACCAATGGTGCTTCCACCTCGTCCACACCCTCTTTCGGAAAGAAACCCACATTGGGTGGACCTCCAAAGAAGGGGCATGCTTATATGTACACCAATTCCATGCCACGTAGGAACACACGTCCTACTCCACCATCTCACACTTATGATGATTTTTATGCAACACATTCTCGGGCACGTGCACACCAAGTGAGACACCCTCACGCACGTGTTCCCACACATGCATATGTACACCCACCTCATCATATGAATAATTCTCGTCGTGCACCATTCCATCATGTCCCGTATGCCTATCCACAACATGCATCACGTAGAAATCAACGTCGCATGCATGCACCCAATAGGATGATGGCTCCCAAAGTTTTCACGATTTGGAGCCCAAAGGACACAAGCATGGACGAAAAACAAATATATATAAATGCTTATTTTTCGGATGTTGTGCATAGTAAGAATTATGTGGGGAAGTCTAAGTCCACTTGGACTTGGCTTCCAAAGGTCTAATCCCTTGGACCCAATGACCTTGGGTACCATGATATGAAACTTATCTATCTTTAGGTACTCAAGGAAAAGAAAAAGAAAAGGAGCAACAAATTTAAATTTAGCTCCAAAGGGAATTGGATACTCGATAGCGGGTGCTCCAAACACATGACGGGTGACGCTCGATTGCTCTCCGGAGTGGTTCCCATTGTGAATGGAAACCGCGTCGTATTTGGAGGCAACGAGAGCGGAACCATCATAGGTGTTGGTAATGTCGGTAACCCTTCTAAACCATTAATTAGTGATGTGTATCTTGTTAGTGGTTTAAATCATAATCTTATTTCAATAAGTCAACTTTGTGACAAAGGTTACAAAGTTAGCTTTGCGAAAGGATTGTGTCATATTTTAAGAAAGGATAATGAAAAATTATTATTTTCCGGAACTCGTCGTAAAGACATTTATATTTTGGATCTTCCTAAGTCATATGAACAATGTCTCGTTGCTAACACAAGTGAACAACACTTATGGCATCGACGCTTTGGACATGTGAACTTTGGAACACTATATAAGCTTTCAAAATTGAATTCTATTAAAGGTTTTCCGAAGCTTGTTTTTGAAAAGAAAAGTTTTTGTGATTGTTGTCAACGCGGCAAGCTTCCTAAATCTTCATTTAAACCTAAGAAAAGCATCTCTACAAAACGGCCACTAGAGCTATTACATCTAGATTTATTTGGGCCAACTAGAGTAGCTTCCTTAGGAAATGCAAGGTATGGACTTGTCATCGTAGATGACTATTCAAGATTTACTTGGGTATTTTTCTTGTGCAATAAAAATGAAGCTTTTGAAAACTTCACAATTTTTGTTAAGAAAGTACAAAATCTCTTAGGAAACACCATTGTCACTATTCGTAGTGATCATGGAGGTGAATTTGAGAATGAGTCTTTTGAGACATTTTGTGATGAAGTTGGTATTACTCACACCTTCTCTTTCCCTCGTGCACCGCCTCAAAATGGTGTAGTTGAGAGAAAGAATAGGACGCTAGTGGAGTGTGCTCGCACTATGCTTGATGATAGCCAACTTGGCCATCAATTTTGGGCGGAAGCGGTACACACCGCTTGCTATGTGTTTAATAGAATACTTTTGAGGCCCGGCACTAAACAAACTTGTTATGAATTGTTGTTTGGTAGGTTGCCTCAAGTTAAACATTTTCGTGTTTTTGGTTCGAAATGTTTTATTAAGAACACATATGGTAGTTTGGACAAATTCGATCCGAGATCCGATGAGGGGATTTTTGTGGGATATTCTTCGCGTAGCAAAGCCTACCGGATATTCAACAAACGAACCTCGACGATCGAGGAGTCGCTTCATGTCTCATTTAATGAAGGATTTGTTCCAACTAGAATTTCAAATGATAATGATTCTATGGATGTTTTATGTGATTCATTTGATAATTCTAAGTCTATTGATTCTATTGAGACTAACCCGACTAATGAAGTTGTTGAGAATGTTCCAAGTGATCAAGGTATTCCCAAGCGACTTCATGTCATTCGCGACCATCCCCATGAGCAAGTAATTGGCAATATTCAAGATAGTGTCAAGACGAGATCACAAGTTCACCACTTCGCCAATTGTGCCTTTGCCTCATCGATAGAGCCAAAGAATATAGTTGAAGCATGCGAAGATAGTGCTTGGATACTTGCCATGGAGGAGGAGCTCATTCAATTCGAGAGGAATGAAGTGTGGGAGCTTGTTCCATTGCCTTCGAAGAACCACACCGTCATAGGGACAAAGTGGATTTTCAAGAACAAAACCGACGAAAACCAAGTCGTCGTCCGGAACAAAGCTCGGTTAGTAGCTCAAGGCTATCGACAAGAGGAAGGTATTGATTTCGAAGAATCCTTCGCTCCGGTAGCTAGATTAGAATCAATTAGATTACTTTTGTCTTTTGCATGCCATAAGAATTTTAAATTATTTCAAATGGATGTTAAAAGTGCTTTTTTAAACGGAGATGTCGTTGAGGAAGTTTACGTTTCTCAACCTCTGGGCTTCATAAATGAAAAATTTCCAAATCACGTTTTTAAACTAAAGAAAGCTCTTTATGGTTTGAGACAAGCTCCTCGAGCTTGGTATGATCGCCTAAAGAATTTTCTTTTGGATTTGAATTTTAAAATGGGCGAAGCCGATTCAACTCTTTTTGTTAAGCATGCGAATAATGATATTTTATTAGTACAAATTTATGTTGATGATATCATTTTCGGTGCTACTAACTTCACTCTTTGCGAAGAGTTTTCTAATGTTATGAAGGAACAATTTGAGATGAGCCACATGGGCGAACTCAAATATTTCTTAGGACTCCAAATTCGCCAAATGAACGATGCAATCTTCATCCACCAAACGAAGTACACGGTGGAGTTGCTAAAGCGATTTGGAATGGAGAATGCCTCCGGGAAAAAGACTCCAATGAGCACGACTACGCATCTTGACAAGGATACGGGCGGTAAGGATGTAGACATTCGTTTATATTGAGGTATGATTGGTAGTTTGCTTTATCTTACCGCAAGTAGGCCCGATATTATGTTTGCCGTATGTATATGTGCTCGTTATCAGTCTCAACCTAAGGAGTCTCACTTAGTAGCGGTAAAGCGTATTTTTCGCTATCTAAGTTACACTTTAGATTTTGGATTACATTATCCGAGATCTAGCACATATGAGTTAATCTCATATAGTGATGCCGATTATGCGGGATGCAAATCCGACAGGAAAAGTACTAGTGGCACTTGCCATTTTATAGGAAATTCTCTTGTCTCTTGGTTTTCCAAGAAGCAAAATTCCGTATCACTTTCAACCACCGAGGCGGAATATATTGCCGCCGGTGCCGCGTGTGCTCAAGTTCTTTGGATGAGACACACACTTAAAGACTTTGGTATAAATTGTGATA
Source organism: Scilla litardierei (assembly GCA_030789695.1). Classification (NCBI taxonomy): domain Eukaryota; kingdom Viridiplantae; phylum Streptophyta; class Magnoliopsida; order Asparagales; family Asparagaceae; genus Scilla; species Scilla litardierei. The sequence goes on along the minus strand of CM061130.1, from coordinate 790,487 downwards.
CTTGCCCTATCATGGTTGACAACCAAAGTGCAATATGTCTTTCCAAGAACCCGGTACATCATTCCCGTTCGAAACACATAGATGTCCGCCACCACTTTTTAGATGACCATGTTGCTAAAAAGGACATCATTCTAGTGTACGTTGAAACCCAAAAGCAAATCGCCGATATTTTCACGAAACCCCTAAAGGAGGACTCCTTTGTGCGGTTGCGTCGAGAATTGGGGATTATGGGTGAATCCGAAATATAGGATTCATGTTTCATTCAATAATTTTGCATGCTATTATTCTTGACAATATCTCATTCATGCTAGAATTATTGGATTTTTCGAGAATTTTAAGTGTTATCTTAATTTTTCGTTCGATTTGTGCGTAATCGTCAAATTTCTGTTTTTCGATGTTTAATGGGGTAGTTTAGATGTCTATTGAGAGTTTTGAGATTTTTCGTCCAAGCGTATTATGGAGAGAACTTAATTTTCAAGTTTTTGACTCTTTAGTCGGTTCATGTTCAGTGACCGACCGACTAGATTGAGATCTAGTCGGTCAGTAATCGAAAGCAGACCGACTAAATCTTGTCAGTCTTCTTGGATTCAGCCACTGTTTGCACCTAGTCGGTTCAAGCTCATTTACCGACCGACTAGTTTGTGAACTAGTCAGTCAGTGCTTGAACTGTGACCGACTAGTTGTGCCAGGGGCTGTTTGGTCATTTGGGAAATCGACCGACTTAAACTCAGTTTAGTCGATCGATTTCCATTCTAATCGATCGAAAACTCAGTTCACTCCGCTCAAAACCCCGACCCTTCCCCTTCCGATCGACTTCCGGCCTCTTTCCGATCATCTCCGCCGTCGCCGGCCGTCGTTCTTCCTCCTAGGGTAAACCTACCTCCTCCCTCTCCTATCTAGGGTTTCGTTTTCAGCTCTAGGGTTAGGTTTCTCTGCCTAGGGTTCTAAATTTCTTCCTCTAGGGTTTCGGATTTCTAGGGTTGTGCTAGGATTCGTTGATTTGATCTCGTGTCTTGCTTCGACTATGGCAAGAACACGCATTCCGATCCCTTCCTCTAACCCCTCTCCGATGACCGTTGATCCAACCTCTTCGGATCCCGAGCATCCAACCCCTACGAAGCGTAGAGCCAAGACCACCCATCCTTCGTCGTCTTCGCCTCCTCTCAAGAAGAAGAGGACGACGACCGCCAAGCCTAGAGGTCAACCCAAACCCAAACCCAAACCTAAGCCAAAGGCCAAATCTCTTGCCTCTCCTTCTTCGTTCCATACTCCTACCGATTCCGATACGGAGTATAATCCCGAGACCGAGACTCATAGGGAACCCACTCCTCCTATTCATCCCGAGTCTAGCACCCACCCTCGTACGTCTTCTCGAAAGCCTAAGGGAAAGGCTCCGATGCCGGTGGGCGGTGTCGATATTTCCTTATGTCGCGATGACCCTTTGTGTCTTGCGGCATATAATCGTATCGAACATTGTCCGCTGCTTCTGGAGCATTTCGTCCAGTTCAGCGACTTCATAGGGCTAGCTGATCTTCTGTCGTCGTCGGGTCTTCTCGATTACCTTCGATTTGACCCGAAGGCGAATCCTCGCCCCTATCCTAGATTAGTGAAGCTTTTCTATGCCAATAGGATCCGGGGTCAGTTCTATCAGACCCACTCTATTGAGACGACCGTTTTGGGGACTCCTATAGTCCTCACTGCGGAAATCTTAGGAGAGATTCTGGGTATCTCTTCGTCTGGCCTTCTTCCTTCTGATATCTCGGTAGATGATATTTCCTCTCTTGACCAGACCATCCTATCAGAGATTTTCCATCAGATTCCTCCTGCTATGATTGGCGTGCCCTCTAAATCTTTTAAGCCAAATGCTTGGGTCCTTAATTTGATTCTGAAGTCGTGCTTGCTTCCCAAGTACGGCTCCTCATCTTTGCCATCCCAGCCATTTTTGAAGCTTATCTATGCGATCTTCATGGGGAGCTCGATTAATTGGGCTCGAATTATACTCGACAAGATTGATTCTTTCGAGTGTATTCGAAAGTCCAATAAATCGGCTCATATTCCTTTTCCTTGCATGTTGACCCTCGTGTTTCGTCACTTTCGTGTCACATTGCCTCGTGACGATGAGCGTCCCCTCGGTCCTCCGCTGAATGCGACGGCCGTCAAGAAATCTCTTGCGGCGCTTCGTCACGTTCAGAGGACGACTCCTTCAGCGTCTGTCCCTGCCTCTGCCACTGCCTCTGCTTCTCCCGTTGCCACCCTTGATGACGTCGTCCGGATACTTCTTCGTCACGAGTCCCGCTTGGCTCGTACCGAGGAGGTGGTCTGCCGTATGGCACGTCAGATGGGTGTTGAGCTTCCTCCTTCCGTGTCTGAGGGAGAGGAGATGGATGAGATGGATGAGGAGGACGTTGAGGAGATCTGTCGTGCTTCGACTCGTGCCCCCAAGGGCACTTCAGCTGCTGCTGGTACTTCCACTTCTGCTCCTGGAGTTGCCACCTCTTCCGGTGTTCCAGAGCCATCTGCTGCTGATCCAGTTTCCGAGCCTGCTCATGTATCTGCTGCTGCTTCTGTCGAGACTCCTGCTGCTGTTGAGCCTGTTGCTGAGATCTCGACTCCTGCCCCGACGATTCCATCTGTTGAGACACCTCTGCTCCCTGCAGATCCTGAGTCCACTCCGTCGACTGGACCCACGGACGCTGCAGATCCTGCCTCCTCCTCGTGATCGTTGTTCCGAGGACTCTCCATATACACTTTGGATGATGTATTCTAGTGAGAGAGTTTTGGGTTAGGATGGGGTTGAGAGTTGCCTTGTTGTATTGCTTTTGTGCTTTCTGATTGTCGGTGTTGGATTGTATGATATGTTGATGATGATGTATTTCTTTTTGATGATATGTAGCACTTGATATGATGTATCTCTTATATTCGATGTGATATCTTCTGGATGTACTCATGTTGTCTCTATGTATATATATGTTCATCATCGACCACTTTATCTTTTATTCGTCGTGCAAATTTAATATTCGTTGAATATATTTGAAATGTGATATCGAATCGACGCATAAAAAGTTGGTTAAATGGATTTTATAGAATTGTTTTCCATGCTCAAAATTAACCAAGAATATTGAATATTGAAGAGTATGTTTCTTTATTCAAGACATGAATAAACATTTGGTATTTTTTTGATGATTTTGATTATCGTTGATTTTTATTGATAATGGAAAATTTGACACATCTTGTTTTGATTTCCACATTTTTCCCTTGGTGTCAAGTTGGTCCATTGTCTTCGTCTACGACTCCCGATGTTGGATTTTACATTTCCTAATTGTTGTCGTTGTATGCCCCCATTTTTGGGATAATGCCAAAGGGGGAGAGATAATGATAATAAATAGCGCAAATGAAAAATTTAACTCAATTTCCAAGAATCTAGTTTGATATGTTAGATTCAGGGGGAGTTAAGATACAAATAAGGATTTTCAAAATCCGATATTTCAAAAATCAATTCACTTTATTTATCTTACTCGTCTGCTTGATACAATTCATTTATATTCATTTTGGAATTAACGTGTCATCAATGCAGGGGGAGTAAGTATTTTACATTTGAATTATTATCTTTGATTATTATTTATGTTGGTTTGTCATCACCAAAAAGGGGGAGAATGTTGAATATTGGACTCCCCGGATTCGGTTTTGGATGACGAGCAAACATAAATAATTCATGAACTAACACTTTGTGAGCGCAGTATCGGAGATCGTCGCCAATTTCACGAGAATATTCAAAGCGACATCTCAACACTTCCAAAAGCTCGTATTCAAGCCTAAAGCTTCGTTGAAGCTCATGCAACGCTTTGGAAATAATGAAGATTCAATCGAAGCTCTCAAAGACCGTTTATCAAGGTTTTATTTATAGTCTTTTAGTTTCGATTGATAGAATGTTAAGCCTTGAGTATATCTTACGTTTCTATCTTCATTTCGCTCATTTCGTAGCTCTAGGATTCTTGCACAAGTTCACTCTTATTTCCTCGAAGCGTCGCGCTTCGATTCGGACCTTGTTGTGCATGTTAGTTGGTACAAGAACAAGTACTGACCGACTAGATGGAGATCTAGTCGGTCGGCCACTGTTCTTGGACCGACTAGTTTCAGTCAGTTAAATCTTTGTTCTTTACTGTTTACAGTTAGTCGGTCTACGTTGACTCACCGACCGACTAGTTTGTGAACTAGTCGGTCAGTGATGCTTCTTTGACCGACTAGTTGTGATTTACTGTACATGCCAAATTTCTCCTAAGCTACTGTTTTCCGTTAGTCGGTCTAAGAACGTTTGATGACCGACTAGTTGACAATCTAGTCGGTCAACTTTTGTTCTTGGACCGACTAAGTCAACTTGCCTTCAGACTAGTTTTCTAGGTCTGAAATTCTATCTCTTCTCTGATCTGCTCTTAGTCGGTCCATGCTTTGTGACTGACCGACTAGTTGATGAACTAGTCGGTCAGTGATTGTTCTTTGACCGACTAATTCTCCCAGATTTCTTTCCGTTGGAGATTGACCTAACTTATGTTTTTGGGTTCCTATAAATACGAACCTAGGTCATTTCTATCTTGAATAGAGCTGCCATTAAGAGATTCATTGAGCCCTAAAGAGATAGCCATTCTCCCTCAAATCTAAAGCTCTCTTCCTCACAAGAAAGCCATTCTCTCTCATTTCTAGATCTAGAGAGAAGCTTGTTCTTGGTGAGCTCTTCAAGCTATTGCTTGATCCAAGTCTCCAACTCTTCCCTAGGCACCCATTGCTGCTCATTTCCTTGGTGCTAGGGCTTGGTGACTTCATCTTCCTCAAATCCTTCATTCCACCTATTGGGTAAGAAAAACTCAAGGTATAGGATTTTGTGGTAAGAGTATTTATTTCATTTAAACTCTTTATATTGCTTATTGGCTCTCTCGGTTGTGAGAGAAGTTTGTGATCCCGGGTTGTGGGATTCACTTTGCCATTGCATGTATGATTTGATCTTGTGAAGGTTTTTCACAAGATATTCATAGTGGAAATCTTGAGTTAGGGTTTCTAACTCAAGTATCCGGAGGGGATCCGGGTGGTTGGGACGTAGGATCACCGGGAACAAGTCGGGGAGACTTGGGTGGATCCGAACCCATTAACATCGTTTGTTAGCTTTGTTTATTTCATTGTTGTCAATCAATTTAAGCTTCCGCAAATTGATTTGGTGGTTGTTTGCAATTTAATTTGGAATTATACGCCTTATTATTTTAAAGTACTATTCACCCCCCCTCTAGTACTTGTGCAGTAGCTGGTAGGGCATTACATCTTGTTCTGAAGCGATTTCTGACGCCTGTCCAGAATCTGCACTGGATGCTGGTCATACGTCATATCGGGGCGAACGGTAATCTCCGAAAAATCCACCACATGAGACGGATCGCTAATGTATCGACGAAGCTGTGACACATGGAAAACATTGTGAACTCCTTCCAAAGACGGCGACAAGGCCAAGCGGTAAGCTACCTCGCCAACCCTCTCCAAAACATCAAACGGTCCAATGTATCGCGGGCTCAACTTCCCACGCTTCCCAAAACGAATCACACCACGATTCGGGGAAATCTTCAAGAACACATGGTCGCCCGGCTGAAATTCCAAAGGACGACGTTTAGCATCCGCCCAATGCTTAAAACGGTCCTGAGCAATCCTCAACCTCTCCCGAATATTCCTGACGATATCCACGGCCTCCACGATCATCTCAGGTCCCAACAACTCCCGATCACCAACGTCATCCCAACTCAATGGCGATCGACATTTCCTCCCATAAAGAGCGGCGAAAGGCGCCATGCCAATACTCGCCTGGAAGCTGTTGTTGTAAGAGAACTCCACCAAATGCAGATGTTCCTCCCACGAACCCTTGAAATCCAACATGCACGCCCTCAGCATGTCTTCCAAAATCTGAATCGTCCTCTCGGACTGGCCATCCGTCTGCGGATGGTACACCGTGCTGAAACTCAGACGCGTACCCAAGCTCTTCTGCAAACTCTGCCAGAACTGAGATGTGAACCTCGTGTCTCTGTCAGACACGATACTCACGGGGACTCCATGAAGTCGCACGACCTCCTCCATATATCTCCTCGCTAGTGTCTCAGTGGATTGTCCCACTCGGAACGGAATAAAGTGCGCAGATTTGGTCAACCGATCCACGATTACGCAAATCGCGTCATTCTGCTTCGGACTCCGAGGTAGTCCAGTCACGAAATCCATAGTGATGTGCTGCCACTTCCACTCCGGAATCGGAAGCGGTTGTAGCAACCCGGCCGAACGCTGATGCTCCGCCTTCACTTGCTGGCAAACCAAACACTTGGCTACACTCCGAGCCACGCTCCTCTTCATACCATGCCACCAATAATTCAGACAAAGATCCTGGTACATCTTGGTGCCACCAGGATGCACAGAATACGGCGAACTGTGTGCATCCACCATCAACTCCTCTCTGATATCCCCAGCAGGCACACACAACCTGGCTCCAAACCTTAGCGAGCCATCCTCATGAATCAAAAAGTCAGTCCGCAGACCGGCTTCCACCTGCTCCCGAATCCTCACCAGCTTCGGATCCTCAGCCTGGCCAGCCTTAATCCGATCCACGATCGTCGACTGTACCTGCATGTACATCAACGACGAAGCCTCTCCAGGAAGAACAATCTCCACGCCAGACTCACAAAAATCCTGCTGCAATCTCCACTGCGAGGTCAAAATCATCACCGCTGGAAGCCTACTCAAAGCATCTGGAACCACATTCACCTTGCTAGGGTGATACCGTAAATCAATCTCATAATCCGCCATAAGCTCCAACCGTCGACGCTGTCGCATGTTGAGCTCCTTCTGAGTGAAAATATACTTCAAGCTTTTGTGATCGGTGAAAATCTTCACTTTCTCACTCAGCAAGAAATGCCTCCAAATCTTAAGAGCAAACACAACGGCAGCCAACTCCAAATCATGCGTCGGATAATTCTTCTCATGAACCTTAAGCTGACGAGACGCATACGCCACAACATGCCCGTGCTGATGCAACACACAACCGAGACCCTTGCCAGAAGCATCGCAAAAGATCTCAAATCCACCGCTGCGATCAGGCACAACAAGAATAGGGGCACTCGTCAACCTCTCCTTCAGAATACCAAAAGCACTCTCACAATCACCCGACCAAACATAAGCAACATCCTTCCGCGTCAACCTGGTCATTGGCTCAGCAATACGAGAAAAGTCCTTAATGAATCACCGATAATAACCGGCAAGTCCAAGGAAACTCTGAATCTCAGATGCTGACGACGGAACAGGCCACTCCCTGATGGCCCTAATCTTCTCGGGATCCACAGAAATACCATCTCCAGTCACCACATGCCCCAGAAAAGCAACCCGATCCAGCCAAAACTCGCACTTCGAAAACTTAGCATACAAACGATGCTTCCTCAAGATTTCCAATACCGTCCTCAAGTGCGATGCATGCTCTTCCTCCGACTTCGAATAGATCAGAATGTCGTCAATAAAGATAACGACAAACTTATCCAGAAAGTCGTAGAAAATCAGGTTCATCAGATTCATGAAAACTGCGGGCGCGTTAGTTACGCCGAAAGGCATAACCACGAACTCATAGTGTCCATACTTCGTCCTGAACGCTGTCTTCGGAACATCATCCTTCTTCACCTTCAACTGATGGTAACCACTTCTCAAATCCAATTTAGAAAACACCCTCGAACCTCCAAGCTGATCAAAAATATCATCGATGCGAGGCAACGGGTATTTATTCTTAATGGTCACCGCATTCAACTCCCGATAGTCCACGCACATGCGACGCGAACCATCCTTCTTCTTAACCAGCAACACCGGTGCTCCCCACGGAGACACACTAGGATTAATATAACCCTTCTGCAACAGCTCATCCAACTGCTTCCGCAACTCTTCCAATTCTGCAGGTGCCATACGATACGACGCCTTCGAAATCGGCTGCGCACCTGGAACGAGATCAATAGAAAATTCCAGAGCTCGATCAGGCGGCAAACCGGACATCTCCTCGGGGAAGACGTCACCAAAATCACGCACCACAGCTGGCCACTCCAACTCCATCTGCATAGCCACAGCCTCCACCGGCCTGGCCCGAAATCTGACAGGACCAAGCGAACTGCTACCACGACTGAACTCAAACACTGGATGTCTGGGAATCTCGAACACCACCTTCTTCCTCCTGCAGTCGATCGTAGCATAGAAGCTCGCAAGCCAATCCATCCCAAAGACCACATCGTAGTTGGTGATGTTGTGGACAATAAAATCAGCATAAAGCTCATGTCCACAAACCACCACAGAGCAAGGACTGCACCCACGATGCACCGTGACTACTCCATTCCCTGTAACGATGTTCCAACTCTTGGAGAGAGGGGACGTCGACAAGGAATGCTTCTCCACGAAGCTCTGGGCCAAAATGCACATCGATGCACCAGAGTCAAAGAGGACTCGGGCAGGGAACGTGCAAACCAAAACCACACCTAACAAACAGTCTAATCAATCAAATCTTACTCTAGCAACACCATACACAAGCATTCACATAATTTAACAATCAATTAACTAAGGAAGGAACAATCTAGATCGAAAGTTACCTGCAATGACCTCATCCATGGCCAAAACCTCCTCCTCAGTCATCAGAAATGCCTGCCTCCTCGGCGGAGCGGCCTGCTAAAAAGCCTGCTTCTGCGGAATGAGGGGCACCCCACGACCAGCGGGCACCGGGGCTCTCTGCTGCAACGGCGGGGCAGCAATAGGTGTCCTCCAAGGTTGCTTCAACCTCGGGCACTCCCGGATAGCATGGGCGGGATCTCCACAGATAATACATTGCCCCAAGAACTTCCTACACGATTCCTTGATATGGCCCTCCTTGCCACAGAAATGGCAAGTCCTCCGAACAGGCCCTCCTGGCCTCTTAAACTGAACAGGTGGGTTCGGCCTGAATCCAGACCTAACCACAGCTCTTGCCTGTTCCAAAGGCCTCTTCCCAGCACCAACAATAGACCCCTTCCTCTGGTTCACGAGCAGCTCCTGCCTCTTGGCTGCTACCAAAACCTTCTGATATGACTCCCGGTTAGAAGAGGTCACAAAACTCTGGAGCTCCGAAGCGAGTCCCTGCAGGAACCTCTGAGCTCTCTCCTCAGCGTCCTGCACCATCTTCGGTGCAAACCGACTCAGCCTCATGAACTCCTGGTGGTACATGTCCACCGACGAGTTCCCCTGCTTCAGATCAATAAAACGCTGCAACATCTCCTCCCTGGCAGCCTTCGGGAAGAACTCACCATCAAATCTGGCCTTGAAGGTAGCCCAGACGATCGGCTCCACCAACATCCTCTCCTCAGCATCCCACCAATTCCGAGCATTATCCTTCAGCTGGCGCTTCGCCAAGTCAACCCAACTAACTTCGTTGACCTTGGACATCTTCAGATTGTCCTCGATATTCCTCATCCATTCATCAGCAACTAGTGGACCTTCGGTTCCATCAAAATACGCAGGACCCAGCTCTCGGAACTGCTTCGCCCCAGGCTCAGGGCGAGGGGCTTCCACCACCCGAGCAGCTCGAGTCACCGGAGCATTCTGCACCTGCAGGAGCACACCCTGCTGAACTTGCATCATCTGCAACATCATCCGCATCATCTCTCCATTAGTGGGCTCCCGCTCAGGCTCCTCGTCATGAGGGGGCGCACCACTACCACCACCACGGGTGATTCGCCTTCCTGCCATCTAATGACGCAGAAAACGAAACAATTAGACTCATAGCTTAGGGCTTAGATGTCGAACTTATTTGTTGGACAATTCGTATTATTATCGTTATTCCGATAATTACAGTTACAGAAGGACCTGCATGGGCCACCACTAAAACCTGTCACGACCCGCTTCCCTAAAATGGAGGCGAGACGTGAAAAGGTCCGCACGGGAGTGGAGCGGTGAAGCCCCAAACCCGATAAGCGTCAATTTAGTATAAGCAGGTCCCTGTAATTGCAATCGAAACAACAACAACAATAATAATAATATGAGACGGATATGAAATACCAATCCCAAAGTTTGTCCACAAAATATTCAACATCACAGAAAAGCCACCAGGCTAAAAGGAAGAGTCTAAGGGCCCAGAACAAGGCCAAACAAAAGCAACGACATAACAGAGTAAAGGTGCTACGCACCGACAACAAAACACATGTCTAACAAAAGTAAAACACCAAGAAGACACTAGGACTGGTCCCCAGTGTCCACGTACTCCCCGTCCAACACGGGCGCAAGCTCGGCGTCCGCAAACACCTCTCCCTCAGCAAGCAACTCAGGCTCAAGGTCTAACATGCGTCACCCAAAAGAGAAAGGGGCACATGTCAGCAAGTCTAAAAAGACTTGGGCAAGGAAACTGAAAGTGACTAACAACCTAGCATTTAAATGTTAAACAATGGCATGGCAGTTGAATATGATGCAACAGTTTAAAAGAGTGACAAGCATGCACGATGTAGCAAAAGCTACCAAATCACTAATTACTTATCATTTAACACTTATCACTTATTACTTATCACTTATCACTTATCACTTATCACTTAGTGCATAGAGAGTCCACTTGCTGGCCAGCTCGTTTATCTCTATCACTATCAATCACTTAAACACTAGAGATTTCGCCTGCTGGCCGGAGTGGCTGATCAAGCCAACTCGGGCTCAGTCCGCTTATCTCTTACCCCACCCACATGTGTCGAGCGTTGTGGTTAGCAACTCATTATGCTCGCTTCTGGTCACGAGCCAGGAAAATAAGTGTGTGTTTGGCATAGGAGTACACCTAGCCGGTATCCGAGCGTTGGGGTTAGCAACTACAGGGCTCGCTTCTGGAACACGAGCCAGGAAACATAGTATTGTAGCGTGTGCTACGCAGTCACGATAAATAATCACTATGCAATGCCATGAGCAGATAATTGCGTACCGTTAATGGAATTTAAACGTGACAGGCAAAATGCAATGACATGAACATATTCGCGTACCGTTAATTTAAAGTAAACGTGACATATGAGCATGATGGGGGTGACGGACCAAGCTTCGTTGTCAAGCTAGGTCAATGGCGTCTAAACGGCTATCCTTTCACCGTTTAGTCTCTTTTACGCTAAAGCATGGTAAATGGCCTAAGACATGACCCAAATCAAGAGATGCAAGTTTCACTTGCCTATCACCGGGGATGATGGTTACGAAAGTTCGTTTCCGCGGATGCTAGTCTACGGGGAATCGCTGTTATGGGGAACAATCATCAAAACACAAGTATTTTATTAGGGTTTCATAAAAATTACAATAGGATATGAAAACAACGGTAGATCGATTTCTTACCGAGAGGAGGCGGAAGAAACACTTCGGGGAACCCTAGGATCAGATCTGGAAGCAAATGGAGAAGTTTGGGGAAACTAGGGTTTTGGGGGATTTGATGGATTTTGATGGATTTGGTGAGATTTTGGGGAAGATGAGAGTTAGATAGGGTGAATGGATGGTTTGGATGATGGATTTAGGGCTTGGAATGAAGGATTGAAGCTTGGAGGAAGATGGGGGCTCAAGGGGGAAGATTTTAGGGTTTTGGGTCGTGTTGGGGAAGAAGAAAATGTTTGGGTTGGGTTTACATAGGTTGGGCTGGCGGCTGCCCAGAAATTAGGGTTTTAACACTGGTTAGTCGGTCAAAAAGCAACCACTGACCGACTAGTTTGGCAACTAGTCGGTCGGTCGACCAACGCAGACCGACTAAGTGTAAACAGTAACTCCTGAATGAAAATAGGATTCTAGAGTTAGTCGGTCCATGAACAAGTACTGACCGACTAGTTTGCAACCTAGTCGGTCAACCAACGTTCTTAGACCGACTAACGATAAACAGTAACTCCTGAATAATTTAGAAAGCTAACTAGTCGGTCCAAGAAGGATTGCCGACCGACTGGATCGTCATCTAGTCGGTCGGTGCCCCTTCTTATACCGGCTAATGAGCACAAAAAGTTTCGATACGGAGCGCAGGGCCCCGGGATCGATTCCTAAGACTCCTAGGCTCGATCTAATAGTTAGATATGACCGTTATGAAGTCCGTCACGAATGACATACTTCGAAATCGACGATCCTAAGGAAGAAACGAGAAAGTACGACGAATCGATCGAAAATGAAAGCTACGGAGACGAAAACCACACATGAGGAGAAAATCCACCAAAACACATATTATATTATATTATATTATATCCAGATACATGAAAAGCAGTCGTTACACTGCCAACGACAACAAGACCGTGCGTCCACCTTTCGACTATGGCACCTTCAGGAACCGTGAAGGAGCATCTTCGGTGATGGAAGGACATTCCTCAACGAGGCCTCCATTCTTCAACGGTACCAACTACGGGTACTGGAAATGCCGGATGGAAACCTTCCTCCGGAGTGCATCTCTATGGAGGACCACGATGAAGGAATACGTCGAGCCCGCCGAAGAAGACTTTGAGAAATGGACAACCGCGGAGGTCACCGTGGAGGTAAGCAATGCCAAGGCAATGAACGCCTTGCAATGCGCATTGGAGCCCACGGACTTCAATAAGATATGCACATGTAAGAGTGCATATCAAATTTGGAACTCCCTCCTCATACTACATGAAGGGACGAGTAGGGTAAGAGACTCTAAACTCATAGTTGTTAACAAAGATTACGAAATGTTTCATATGCAACAGGGGGAGAAGATGAAGGAGTATTACGCTCGCTTCGTCGACATCATAAACGAGTTGGAGGCTCTCGGCAAAACCTACACCCAAAATGAGAAGTGTTCGAAGCTTATCGAAGGACTTCCTTCTTCTTGGGAAAAGCGTACCTTCGCCATCGAGGAAGGTAATGATATGAATAAGTACACCGTAGTTCAACTAATTGGTACTTTAATGTCATACGAGATACGCAAGGATAGCAAGCTAAAATTGCAGGAAAAGATGAAATCCTACCTAAAGCAAGACGAGCCAAAGAAGAAGGCTATTGCTTTCAAGGCCGCTCCATCCACATCCACATCAACCGATGATGAAGACTCGGAAAACGAGTTGGACTTGGAGTCCATGTCACTCATGGCCAAGAAGTTCAATCGTTTCTTCCGAAAAGGTAACTATTAGAACAAAGCTAAATTTGGTTCTTCTAACGCCTCCTCCTCTCCTTTGTGTTTCAAGTGCAATAAGCCAGGACACATGAAAGCGGAGTGTCCTCTAAATAAGCAAAAGGAGAAGTCGAAGGCGCCGAAATTCGATAAGTCCAAGAAGTACAAGAAAGGGAACAAAAAGGGACTTGTTGGAGCAACATTCACCAACTCGGATTCCTCAAGCGGAGAGTCGGACGATGAGCAAGTGTAGCAAGCGCACATGTGCTTCATGGCAAGAGAGGAGCATGATCAAGGATCCTCCTCTTCCGATGATAGTGACGACGAAGGCGATGAGGTAACTATGGATGACCTTATGAATGCTAATTCTCAATTAGGGTCTAAGTATACTAAATTAGTAAATAGGTATACTAAAGTAAAAGATGACCTAGCTAGCATTCAAACCTCGCCTAAAACTATCATCACCAACAACGACACCGTTGTTGAAGGGTTGAGGAATGAGATTGTTAATCTCAAGACTCAACTTGAACATGTTAGCATTGAAGATCCGGAGGATCACAAGATAGCGGATTTGACTTCTCAAAACTCGACTTTGAGTATTGAGAATGAGAATCTTAAATCTCGTGTTTATGTGCTCACATCGCAAGTATCCAACTTGGATACTTCTATGCGTTCTCTCACCGAGAAATATGAGAACACATTAGGCCGAATTAATAAATTCAATAAGGGTAAGGACCATTTGGATAAAATCCTAAGTGACTTACTTCCGGCCAATCACCACATTGGCTTGGGGTATACGATGGGATGTTCATCCAAATCGGCCACTAATTTTGTTAGGCCAACTTCTAGTGACTCAACGAGTGGTAGCAAACACTCTATTGGTAGTTCGTCTACCAATGGTGCTTCCACCTCGTCCACACCCTCTTTCGGAAAGAAACCCATTTTGGGTGGACCTCCAAAGAAGGGGCATGCTTATATGTACACCAATTCCATGCCACGTAGGAACACACGTCCTACTCTACCGGCTCACACATATGATGATTTTTATGCAACACATTCTCGGGCACGTGCACACCATGTGAGACACCCTCACGCACGTGTTCCCACACATGCATATGTTCACCTACAACATCATATGAATAATTATCCGCATGCACCATTCCATCATGTTCCTTATGCCTATCCACGACATGCATCACGTAGAAACCAACAACGCATGCATGCACCCAATAGGATGAGGGCTCCCAAGATTTTCACTATTTGGAGCCCAAAGGACACAAGCATGGATGAAAAACAAGTCTACATGAATGCTTATTTTTCGGATGTTGTGCATAGTAGAAATTATGTGGGGAAGTCTAAGTCCAATTGGACTTGGCTTCCAAAGGTCTAATCTTTTGGACCCAATGACCTTGGGTACCATGATATGAAATTTTCTATCTTTAGGTACTCAAGGAAAAGAAAAAGAAAAGGAGCAACAAATTTAAATTTAGCTCCAAGGGGAATTGGATACTCGATAGCGGGTGTTCAAAACACATGACGGGTGACGCTCAATTGCTCTCCGGAGTGGTTCCCATTGCAAATGGAAACCGTGTCGTATTTGGAGGCAACGAGAGCGGAACCATCATAGGTGTTGGTAAAGTGGGTAATCCTTCTAAACCCATTATATGTGATGTTTACCTTGTTAAATGATTAAACCACAATCTTATTTCAATAAGTCAACTTTGTGACAAAGGTTACAAAGTTAACTTTGCGAAAGGAATGTGCCATATTTTAAGAAAAGATAATAATGAATTATTGTTTTCCGGCACACGCCATAAGGATATATATATCCTAGATCTTCCAAGATCACATGAACAATGTCTTATTGCCAACACAAGTGAACAACACTTATGGCATCGACGTTTTGGTCATGTGAACTTTGGAACACTTTTCAAGATTTCCAAGTTAAATTCTATTAGAGGCTTCCCTAAGCTTGTCTTTCAAAAGAAAAGCTTTTGTGACTCGTGTCAACGAGGCAAGCTTCCAAAATCTTCATTTAAACCTAAGAAAAGCATTTCTTCTAAGCGGCCTCTAGAGCTATTACATCTAGATTTATTTGGGCCAACTAGAGTTGCTTCATTAGGTAATGCTAGATATGGACTTGTCATCATTGATGAATTTTCTAGGTTTACTTGGGTATTTTCTTTGTGTAATAAAAATGAAGCTTTTGAAAACTTCACAATTTTTGTTAAGAAAGTACAAATTCTCTTAGGAACCACCATTGTCACTATTCGTAGTGATCATGGAGGTGAATTTGAGAATGAGTCTTTTGAGACATTTTGTGATGAAGTTGGTATTACACACACCTTCTCTTTCCCTCGCGCACCTCCTCAAAATGGTGTTGTTGAGAGAAAGAATAGGACGCTAGTGGAGTGTGCTCGCACTATGCTTGATGATAGCTAACTTGGCCATCAATTTTGGGCGGAAGCGGTACACACCGCTTGCTATGTGTTTAATAGAATACTTTTGAGGCCCGGCACTAAACAAACTTGTTATGAATTGTTGTTTGGTAGGTTGCCTCAAGTTAAACATTTTCGTGTTTTTGGTTCGAAATGTTTTATTAAGAACACGTATGGTAGTTTGGACAAATTCGATCCAAGATCCGATGAGGGGATTTTTGTTGGATATTCTTCGCGTAGCAAAGCCTACCGGATATTCAACAAACGAACCTTAACGATCGAGGAGTCGCTTCATGTGTCATTTAATGAAGGATTTGTTCCAACTAGAATTACTAATGATGATGACTCTATGGATGTCTTATGTGATTCAATTGGTAATTCTAACTCTAATGATTCTATTGATTCTATTGAGACTAACCCGTCTAATGAAGTTGTTGATAATGTTCCTAGTGATCAAGGTATTCCCAAACGGCTTCATACCGTTCGTGACCATCCTCATGAGCAAGTAATTGGCAATATCCATGATAGTGTCAAGACGAGATCGCAAGTGAACTACTTCGCTCATTGTGCCTTTGCCTCCTCGATAGAGCCAAAGAATGTTAATGAAGCATGCGAAGATAGCGCTTGGATCTTAGCCATGGAGGAGGAACTCATTCAATTCGAGAGGAATGAAGTTTGGGAGCTTGTTCCATTGCCATCGAAGAACCACATCGTCATAGGGACAAAGTGGATCTTCAAGAACAAAACCGACGAAAACCAAGTCGTCGTCCAGAACAAAGCTCGGTTAGTTGCTCAAGGCTACCGTCAAGAGGAAGGTATTGATTTCGAAGAATCATTCGCTCCGGTAGCTAGATTAGAATCAATTAGATTATTATTGTCTTTTGCATGCCATAAGGATTTTAAATTATTTCAAATGGATGTTAAAAGTGCATTTTTAAATGGAGATGTTGTTGAGGAAGTTTACGTTTCTCAACCTCCGGGTTTTATTAATGAAAAATTTCCAAATCATGTTTTTAAACTAAAGAAAGCACTTTACGGCTTGAGACAAGCTCCTCAAGCTTGGTATGGTCGCCTAAAGAATTTTCTTTTGGATTTGAATTTTAAAATGGGAGAAGCCGATTCTACACTTTTTGTTAAGCATTCGAATAATGATATAATTTTAGTTCAAATATATGTTGATGATATCATTTTCGGTGCTACTAACTTTGCTCTTTGCGAAGAGTTTTCTAATGTTATGAAGGAACAATTTGAGATGAGCCACATGGGTGAGCTCAAATATTTCTTAGGTCTCCAAATTCGCCAAATGGACGATGCAATCTTCATCCACCAAACAAAGTATACGGTGGAGTTGCTTAAGCGATTTGGAATGGAGAGTGCCTCCGTGAAAAAGACTCCAATGAGCACGACTACGCATCTTGATAAGGATACGGGCGGTAAGGATGTAGATATTCGTCTATATCAAGGTATGATAGGTAGTTTACTTTATCTTACCGCAAGTAGGCCCGATATTATGTTTGCCGTATGCGTATGTGCTCGTTATCAGTCTCAACCTAAGGATTCTCACTTAGTAGCGGTAAAACATTCCGTTATCTAATTTATACACTTGATTTTGGATTACTTTATCCAAAATCTAGCACGTATGAGTTAATCTCATATAGTGATGCCAATTATGCGGGATGCAAATCCGACAGGAAAAGTACTAGTGGCACTTGCCATTTTATAGGAAATTCCCTTGTCTCTTGGTTTTCCAAGAAGCAAAATTCCGTATCACTTTCAACCACCGAGGCGGAATACATTGCCGCCGGTGCCGCGTGTGCTCAAGTTCTTTGGATGAGACACACACTTAAAGACTTTGGGATAAATTGTGATACTTGCCCTATCATTGTGGACAACCAAAGTGCAATATGTCTTTCCAAGAACCCGGTACACCATTCCCGTTCGAAACACATAGATGTCCGACACCACTTTTTAGATGATCGTGTTGCTAAAAAGGACATCATTTTAGTGTACGTTGAAACCCAAAAGCAAATCGCCGATATTTTCACGAAACCCCTAAAGGAGGATTCCTTTGTGCGGTTGCGTCGAGAATTGGGGATTATGGGTGAATCCGAGATTTAGGATTCATATGTTGTTCAATATTCTTGCATGCTATTCTATTCGTTATATTTGCTCATGCTTGAAGTATTGAAATTTTCTGGATTTTTGTTGAATTTTTGGAATTTTCACTCGATTTGTGCCTAATCGTCAAATTTCAGATTTTCGATGTTTAATGGGATAGTATAATGATTAATGAGAGTATTTTGATGTTTCATCCAAGTGTGATTAGGAGAGAAATCAAAGTTCATAGATTATCAATTTTTGGACTCATCTAGTCGGTCTCAGTTCATCAACCAACCGACTAGATTCACATCTAGTCGGTCAGCTAATGAACTCAGACCGACTAGCTCTATCTCTCATCTTTTGAACTCATTTAGTCAGTTCTAGTTCAATCACCAACCGACTAGATTCGTATCTAGTCGGTCAGTACTTGAGCGCAGACCGACTAATTCTCGTTCAGGAAATCTTCGACTGTTCTCTGTTTCCACTTAGTCGGTTCAAGCTCGTTAACCGACCGACTAGATCGTCATCTAGTCGGTCAGTGTTTGAACTCAGACCGACTAAGTGTTCAGGGGCAGTCTCGTCTTTTCGTGTTTCGACCGACTTAAACCAATTCTAATCGATTTTTTCCTATTCTAGTCGGTTGTTTTGTGTTCTCCAGCTCGAAAACCCCCGTTCCTCCCACGTGTCTCTTTGTCTTCCGGCCTTTTTCTGACCTCATCCGCCATCGCCGGCCGTCGACCTTCGACCTAGGGTAACCCCTCTCACTCCCTCTCCTGTCTAGGGTTCATTTTCAGCTTAGGGTTTGGTTTTCCTCTAGATTTCATCTTCTAGGGTTTCGAATAGGGCTTCCTCAATTCGGCTAGGGTTTCTTCGCTTTGATCTCTCGTGCGTCGTGTCTTGCTTCGATTATGGCAAGAACACGTATCCCGATCACTCCATCTAGCCCCTCGCCGATGACCGTAGAACCTAACCTTACGGATCCCGTTCAACCTTCGAGAACCCCTCCGAAACGCCATGCTAAGACCACCCAACCCTCTTCGTCTTCGCCTCCTCTTAAGCGTAAGAGGACGGCGACTGCGAAACCCTGAGCCCGATCTCAGCCCAAGCCCAAGCCAGTTATTTTTCATGCTCCTACTCCACCCGGTGCTTCGGATTCCGACACCGAGTATATCCCCGAGCCTGAGACGCATAGGGAACCCACTCCTCCTACCCATCCTGAGTCTAGCTCCCGACCTTGCACGTCTACCCGTAAGCCTAAGGGAAAGGCTCCGATGTCGGTTGGCAGTGTCGATATCTCGTTGTGTCGCGACGACCCTATGTGTCTCGCGGCTTACAACCGTATCGCACATTGCCCGCTGCTTCTGGAGCATTTCGTCCAGTTCAGTGACTTCATAGGGCAAGCTGATCTTCTTTCGTCCTCGGGTCTTCTCGATTACCTTCGATATGACCCGAAGGCGAATCCTCACCCGTACCCTCGATTAGTAAATCTTTTCTATGCCAATAGGATCCGGGGTCAGTACGATGAGATCCACTCTGTTGAGACGACTGTTTTGGGGACTCCTATAGTCCTCACAGCAGAAATCTTAGGAGAGATTTTGGGTATCTCCTCGTCTGGCCTCCTCCCCTCAGACATTTCTGTTGATGATATTTCTTCCCTTGATTAGACCATCCTCTCTGAGATTTTCCATCAGATTCCTCCCGCCATGATTGGCGTGCCTTCCAAATCTTTCAAGCCAAATGCATGGGTCCTCAATCTGATTCTGAAGTCGTGCTTGCTTCCCAAGTACGGCTCCTCATCTCTACCGTCCCAGCCTTTTCTGAAGCTGATCTATGCCATTTTCATGGGGAACTCGATTAACTGGGCTCGCATTATACTCGATAAGATGGACTCTTACGAGTGTATTCGCAAGTCCACGAAATCGGCTCATATCCCCTTTCCGTGCTTGTTGACCCTTGGTTTCCGTCACTTCCGTGTCACTTTGCCTCGTGACGATGAGCGTCCACTTGGTCCTCCCCTGAACGCGACGGCCGTCAAGAAATCTCTTGCGGCGCTCCGTCACATTTAGAGGACGACACCTTCAGCGTCTGCCTCTGCCTCTGCCTCAGCTGCTCCCTCTGCCACCCTTGATGATGTCGTTCGGTTACTTCGTCGTCACGAGTCTCGTTTGGCTCGTACCGAGGAGGTAGTTTGCCGTATGGCGAGTCTGATGGGTATTCTGCTTCCTCCTCCTGTTTCTGAGGATGAGGAGATGGATGAGTTGGCTGAGGAGGACATTGAGGAGCTTTGTCGTGCTTCCACTCGTGCCCCAAGGGCACTTTTGGTACTGCTGCTGCTGCTACCACATCTGCTGCTGGTGCTACCTCTTCTGGTGCTGCTGTTGCTGCTTCGTCTGCTGGTTCCCCCAAGAGCACACCTGTTGCCACCGCTCCTGCGGTGGATACTCCGACTGGTGCTCCCGAGGCCACTACTATTGCTGCTCCAGAGATTGACACTTCTGCCGTCGCTCCTGCTGACATTCCAGACGTTCCTGCTGATCCAGTTTCCACCACTTCTCCTGCAGAGCCTGCTGCTGCTGCAGATCCTGCTGGTTCCTCTTGAGCTTCTTTGATGACTCTCCGATGCTCCTTAGATGATACATCTAGTGTGAGAGAGTTTGGTTAGGATAGAGTGGGGTTTTGGATCATTTTGATGTATTTTGATATTTTTGATGATGTATTTTGATGATATTGTACGTTTTGTGTCACTCCGATATCTGTGTGATATGATGATGTATTTTGTGCACCAATCGATGGATCGATGTTTTGTATGTCAGTGATGTTCATTTTTGATGTACTCTGGTTCATATTATATATATATATACATCGCCGTTGACATTTCATTCTATTGTGCACAATTTATAAATTTTTTATATGTCTCTGATGTTTGATTTCGTCCCTCGACGATATTAACTTGGTTTAATAGAAATTTCTTCTACGGAAACATAGAATTGTTTTCCATGCACTAAATTAACCAAGAATGTTGATATTGGAGAGTATTTTCCATAACTCAATCCGTAAAAATGATTTGAGTTTTGATGATTTCGTTTTACGATTTTCGACTATGGTTTCATTGACACGCCTTGATTTTATTCGTATTTTCTCTTTGGTGTCACTTGAACCGTCGTCGTATTCTACGACTCCCGTGCTTTTTATTTGAGGCCATTGTTGTTGTCGTTGTTCTCCTCCCGCTCTTTTTGCTTATGCCAAAGGGGGAGAGATATAATAATAACGATGTGCTAAATGATAATTTAAAGTATTTTTCTAAGAATCTAACTTGATATGTTAGATTCAGGGGGAGTTAAGCTATATAAATGGATTTTCAAATCCGATATTTCAATAACCTACATTTGGTATTCGATATTTCAATAATCAATTCTCATTTTATATACTTCACTCGTCTGCTTGATGCGTATTATTTTTGTTTAAATTGGAATTAACGTGTCATCAATGCAGGGGGAGTAAGTAAATTTCATTTGAATTATTATTTTTGATTATTATTTATGTTGGTTTGTCATCACCAAAAAGGGGGAGAATGTTGGATATTGGACTCCCCGGATTTGGTTTTGGATGATGAACAAACATAAATATAACGTGAACTAACACTTTGTGAGCGCAGTTATGGAGATCGTCACCAAATTCATATGAATATCAATTACGATGTCTCAAGACTTCTCAAAGCATGTGATTGTATGCCTAAAGCTTCGTTGAAGCTTATGGACCTTTTTAGAAGTCATGAAGATTCGATTGAAGCTATTGAAGACGGTATCGTCAAGTTTTATTTATAGTCTTTAAGCTTCTTTCGTAGAATGTTAAGCCTTGAGTAGGTCTTACGGTTTAAATCTTCATAACGCTCATATCTTAGCTCTAGGATCTTAGTAGAAGTCCATACAATCTTTCCCGAAGCATCGCGCTTCGATTCGTGACTTCTTGTGCATGTTAGTTGGTTCAAGAAGAAGAACTGACCGACTAGATGGTGATCTAGTCGGTCGGCAAAGCTTCTTGGACCGACTAGTTTTTTTCAGTCATTTCCAAGCTCTTTACTGTTTACAGTTAGTCGGTCTAAGTTGACTCACCGACCGACTAGTTTGTGAACTAGTCGTTCAGTGATGCTTCTGTGACCGACTAGTTGAGCTTTCCCTGTACATGCACATTTGAGCCTATGCTACTATTTATCATTAGTCGGTCTGTGTTCATTGATCGACCGACTAGTTGATGAACTAGTCGGTCAACTTTCCTTCTTGGACCGACTAGTTTAGTTTTACTGTACATGCCAATTTTTCACCTAACTTACTGTTTATCGTTAGTCGGTCTATGCTCATTTGGCGACCGACTAGTTGGTGAATTAGTCGGTCAACATTTGTTCTTGGACCGACTAAGTCTATTTCTGCTCAGACTTCAGCTTTATCTGTTAGTCGGTCTCAGTTGAGTAACCGACCGACTAGTTGTGAAACTAGTCGGTCAGCTACTCTTCTTGGACTGACTAGTTCCTTATGTCTGTGCTTTAATCTTTTCTTTGTTCACTCATTAGTCGGTATACGTTGATTGACCGATCGACTAGTTGATGAACTAGTCGGTCGGTGGTTGTTCTTTGACCGACTAGTTGGGTTCAGAAAAGAGCCGTTGGAGCTTTAATTGAAACGTTTTTCTCTCTCTCTCTCCTCTATCCTATAAATAGTTGTTGGGCTGCATTCATTGCAGTCAAGGCTGATATTATTGCAAGTTTAGAGATCAAGAGAAATCATTCCAAGCTCATTCAAAGCTCTTTCATTCCATTCAATAATCTCTCCTCACTCTTACTTCCAAAGAGAGATTCATTGAGTGTGAAGCCTTCCAAGCCAAGTGCTTGATTCTAGGTCACCAACATCCACATAGCTCTCCATCGCTGATCTACATCTTGGAGCTAGGGTTTGGTGCCACTTCTTCTTCCTCAAAATCATCCTTGTCCTAATTCGTAAGCATTACTCAAGGCATAGGTATTTTGTCGGTAAGAAGTTTCTTATTTCATTTCAATTTCATATTGTAAGTTTCACTCTCGGTTGTGAGAGTGTGGTTGTGATCCCGGGTTGTGGGAGTCACAAATTACTTTGTGTATGATTTGACTTGTGAAGGTTTTTCACAAGTATTTCATAGTGGAAATCTTGAGTTAGGGTTTCTTACTCAAGTATCCGGAGGGGATCCGGGTGGTTGGGACGTAGGATCACCGGGAACAAGTCGGGGAGACTTGGGTGGATCCGAACCCAGTAATATCTCTTGTTAGCATTGTTAATTTTGTTGTTGTCTTCAATTTAAGCTTCCGCAAATTGATTTGGTAGTTGTTTGCACGATAATTAGGAATTGTACTCCTTGTTATTTTTAAAGTACTATTCACCCCCATCTAGTACTTGTGCAGTAGCTTGTAGGGCATTACAGTATGTTCTCTCTTGGGCGCTATTAAAAGCATAGACGAACGTAACCATCATAAAGAACCCTGCAACATTAGTACACCTGATGGTAAGATGTTGAGCAGACATAGCATCAACCACGCAGTTCCAAATCTCCGGATCATGCATAACAACAATACGACCATTCTTATGGCAACTGCGGTTGTCAATCGAAGGCCACTTCTTTGGAAAACATTTAATGATTCTATGGGCATTCTCCTAAACCACCTTGGTTTCTAACTATTCGACAAGAGAGGGAACGCGCTTACGAAAATGTGCCTTAAGATCATTCTGTCTCACAACATTATTGAGCCCACGAGTGTTACATATAAGTAACACTATAATCAACAGTTTGAGGGGGGATCACCACTCCCCCTTTAATTCTATTGCTCTTCCTAACAGCTTTCAATCCGGCTCCTCTCTTCGGATTAACATTTTTCTTGCTTTTACTTTTGTTAATTAGCATTTCTTGTTCAATATACCAAGCTTCATTCATAACTATCATATCATCTGGCTCCCCCTCAGTGGTAAGCAGTGAGGCCTTAGGGTGAGGAGTTGCTCATCAACAGATAGAGGGTCAAACAGATTGATGTTCCTATACGAATTTGCATTCGGACTCCGAGAACAGAGAATGCTGTATGTCGTAGCGGTAATGGTTGGCTGCGATATGGAGCCCGGGTTAGCGCTTATGGGTAGAATGCCTGATTGATGCTGCGTGGTATAGCTCTTACCACTATCTAGAGTAGCTACCCGGCCTCCTCCCTTATTACACTGATCACCCATTACAGACTTGCTTTGGCTAGGCACAGCTAGCACATTAGGCCTCTCAACAACCATTTGCTCACTCCCTACACAATGCTCGACTGTTTCCCTGCCTTTAGCTGCTTGCCTTTATTCACTTGGCTTTTGACTGTCTCCTCCCCATGTTGACTCCTTGTTGGCTTCGGTTGAATCTTCAGTTCTCCCCTTTGTAGCTCCTCCACTGCTCTTAGTACATTCATCATGAACATTATTGTTCCCCTTACATGTCACGTTGCCCCCTTCTAACAGTAGACCTACCTGGCTTATCCAGCTCGCCTACCCCACACTTGTTAGGCATACATAGATCCCCCTTGCTTACAACCCTTATCATCAAGGGCTCCCCCTAGTAGCGCAGTACTGGCATACATTTTTCCCGTCGAAAAATCATCCCCACCGCTAGACATGCCCAGCTTCCCATTACATTTTTCCTTCGTAACTTCCTCCTTGTTTCCAACTCCTTCGCTAGACAAACCCAGCACTTCTTTACATTTGCCCGACAGCATACAACTCGCCATAACCTATTTACAATTGCCTGACGGCATACAAGTCGTCGTAACCTCTTTACATTTCATAGCGTACGAACATTCCCCCTCTTCAATATTAACACAAGTTCTCCTCTCCGCAACATCCCCATTATTCTCTTCTCCCACGACAGACGCAGAGGGACATTGTTTGGACATATGACCAAAACAAATGCAAATTGGACATCTGGGGGGCTTACCTTCGTAATTGACTCCTATATCAATAGCTTCCATGTCCCCCAGCTGAATAGAGACGGAACGTGACAGCGGGGCATCCGCCTTCACTGTAGTGCCCTGCGTAGCTACTGTACATGTACTAGAAGGGGGTGAATAGTACTTTATAATAATCAAGAGTGTTATTCCTCATTATTGTGCAAACACACAAACAACAATGCGGAATAGACTACACACAACAAGAATAGACAATGCAAACAAACGATGTAACGGGTTCGGATCCACCCAAGTCTCCCCGACTTGTTCCCGGTGATCCTACGTCCCAACCACCCGGATCCCCTCCGGATACTTGAGTTGAAACCACTAACCCAAGATTTTGCACTATGAAATTCTTGTAGAAAACCTCTACAAGACCAAATCATACACAAATGTAAATGTGACTCCCACAATCCGGAATCACACACTTTCTCTCACAACCGAGAGAAACACTTGCAATATCGAAGTAAATGAAACAATGAACTACTTACCAACAAAATCCTATGCCTTGAGTATACTTACCAATTTAGGGCAAGAAGGATTTTGAGGAAGAAGATGTCACCAAACTGAAGCTCCACCAATATGATCAGCAAACGAAGGCTAGGATGGAGGATGGTGACAAGAATCAAGCTCTTAGCTTGAGAGGCTCACAAAGAGAGAATCTCTCTTGAGGAATTAGGGCTCAAGAAGTTGAGGGAGAGATTCTTGTGAGAAGAGAGAGCTTTGAAATAAAGTTGAATGGCTCCTCTTTGATTTCTCTAAGTCTCAATATAATATGCCTTGATAGCCTTGAAGAAGCCCTTCAAGTATATATAGGATAGAGAGGAGAGAGGAGAGAAATTCGTGCAATAAATGCTCCAACGGCTCTATTCTGAAGCAGACTAGTCGGTCAAAGAAGGATCACTGACCGATTAGTTTCTCACTAGTCGGTCGGTGATTCTTCTTGGACCGACTAAGAGGTTTACAGCCAATAAAAAGAATTCCAGGCGATATGAACTAGTCGGTCTAAGAAGACGTGCCAACCGACTAGTTTGCCAACTAGTGTGTTCTTTGACCGACTAAGAGTTGAAATAGTATAGGCTAGATTCAAAGACAGCTAGTCGGTTTAAGAAAAAATTCCAACCGACTAGTTTCACAACTAGTCGGTCGGTCGTTGTTCTTTGACCGACTAACTGTAAACAGTAGCTCAGGCTGAAATGAGGCAATGATAACTAGTCGGTCTGAGAAGGATTCCTAACCGACTAGGTCGTCATCTAGTCGGTCGGTGAACCTTATTTGACCGACTAATTGATCAACAGTGCCTAGGCTGAATTGAGCAATGACATCTAGTCAGTTCAAGAGGAATTGCCGACCGACTAGATCGTCATCTAGTCTGTTGGTTCTTCTACTTGAACCAACTAAGATGCACTAGAAGCCGAGGGAAGAAGAGATAGGCTTCGGAAAAGTTTCTAATGGCTTCTAAGATATGAGCGATAAGAAGATTATAATGTAAGTCCTACTCAAGGCTTAACATTCTATTCTATGAAACTAGAAGACATTGAATTAAACATGACGACCCGTCTTCAAAGCTTCAATCTTCACTTTTGACTTCAATAATGTCCTTGAGCTTCAACGAAGCTTCAGGCACACGATCACACGTTTTGAGAAGTCTTGAGACGTCGATTTTGATGTACGTAGTATTTTGGCGACGATCTACATAATTGCGCTCACAAAGAGTTAGTTCACGATATTTATGTTTGCTCATCATCAAAACCAAATCCGGGGAATCAATACTCAACATTCTTCCCCTTTTTGGTGATGACAAACCAACATAAATAATAATCAATAATAATGATTTAAATGTAATTTACTTTCTCCCCCTGCATTGATGACACATTAGTTCCGTATTCAATTATAATCATACGCATCAATCAGACAAGAAAGATATAAAATATGAATCCTATTATTGCAATTTTGGATCTAAACCCATTTTTATATCTTAACTCCCCCTGAATCTAACATATCAAATTAGATTCATGGTAAAATGCTTTAAATTATCATTTAGCATATTGTCATTATTAATTCTCTCCCCCTTTGGCATTAGCAAAAAGAGCGGGAGGAGATCAACGACAAGATTACAATGGCTAAAAAATAAAAGCATGAGAGTCTAAGAATACGACCACGGTCCAAATGGCACCAATGTAAAATACCAAATGTAAAATACCGAAGTAAATCACAGCGTGCCAACGAGACCATAGTCGAAAATCGAAAAAAAAAAAACGAAATCATCACAACTCAAATCAATTTCACTTATTGAGTTATGGAACATACTCTCCAATATTAACATTCTTAGTTAAATAGTGCATGGAAAACAATTCTATGTTTTCATAGAAAGAATTCTATTTAATCCAATAAAATCGTCGAACGACGAAAGTCAACATCAGAGACAAAAATCCAATGTGAAAACCAAATGTAGCATGCAAAAGTGTTATGCCAAAAAAAATAGTAACATCATAAAACATATGGCATACACATATCTAGCATACTAGGATACTAGATGAAACAAAATGATACCAATGTACATAGTCTACCAAAGTATGCATTCAACACACATGGATAACAAATGTATATCACATGTAAGAATATACTTACAACATTAGGCTCCCCCTACTTTGGTGCATCACTTAATCACCATCAACTCCATTTGAATGTAAATCCTTTGCAAATCAAAGAGTTGGTAGGGTTGGTATCCCAAAGTGGATTGAACCTAGAAAACATCATTTTGGAGCTAAATATTGATTTGTTGCTCCTTCTCTTACTCTTGATTACCTGAAGATAAAATATCATTCCATGGTACCCAAGGACATTGGGTCCTAAGAGATTAGACCTTTGGAAGCCAAGTCCAATTGGACTTAGACTTCCCAATGAAATCATCATTATGCACGACATTCATGAAATAGGAATTCAAGTAAGCTTGTTTTTCATGCATGCTTGTGTCCTTCGGGCTCCAAATAGTGAAGATTTTGGGAGCCCTATTCCTATTGGGAACATGCATACGTTGTTGATTTCGATGTGATGCATGTCGTGGATAGGTATATGACATATGATGAAATGGTGCATGATGATAATTGTTCATATGATGGTGTTGATGAACATATGCATGTGGAGGAACACGTGCATGAGTGTGTCTCACATGGTGTGCACGTGCTCGTGGATGAGGAGCATAGAAATCATCATACATGTGAACATGTGGAGTAGGAGGTGTGTTCCTACGTGGCATGGTATACATGAAAGCATGACCCTTCTTTGGAGGTCCACCCAAAGTGGGTTTCTTTCCAAACGGGGGTGTGTACCTAGTGGAAGCACCATTGGTAGAAGAACTACCCATGGGGTGTTTACTCCCACTAGTTGAGGCTTCAGAAGATGGCCTAACAAAGGTCGTGACCGATTTGGATGAGTCTCCCATCTTACACCCTTAGCCAATGTGATGATTGGCCGGAAGTAAGTCATTTAGGATATTATCCAAATAGCCCTTACCTTTATTGAATTAATGAATTCGGCCTAATGTGCACTCATATTTCTCGGTGAGAGAATGCATAGAAGCATCCAAGGTGGACACTTGCGATGTGAGTGCACAAACACGTGACTTGAGATTCTTATTCTCAATACTCAAAGTTGAGTTTTGAGACGTCAAATCCGCTATCACATGTTCATTCGAATCCTCAACATGAACATGCTCAAGTTGAGATTTGAGATTTATAATCTCATTTCTCAACCCTTCAACAACGGTGTTGTTGTTGATGATGATAGGCTTAGGCGAGGTTTGGAGACTAATTAGCTCATTTTTAGTCTTAATAAATCTATTAGCCAATTTAGAAAACTTATACCGAAGTTGTTCGTTGGCTAATCTAAGTTCATCCATAGTTACCTCTTCACCTTCATCCTCGCTTTCATCCTCGCTTCCATCCTCGCTTTCATCGGAGGAGGTCTCTTGATCACGTTCCTCTTTTCCCATGAAGCACGTGTGTGCTTTCTCTACTTGTTCATCATCCGACTCTCTACTTGAGGAGTCATCTTCGGAGTCGGTGAATGTGCCGACAAGCCCTTTCTTGTACCCTTTCTTGTACTTCTTTGACTGGTCGAACATTGATGCCTTCCACTTCTCCTTGTGTTTGTTGAGAGGACAATCCGGCTTGATATGTCCTGGCTTGTTGCATTTATAACACACGGGAGTAGAAGCATTAGTCGAACTAACTTTATATTTATTCATAAAGTTACCTTTTCGGAAGAATCGATCGAACTCCTTTGCCATATGGGCAATGGATTCTTTGTCCAACTCGTCTTCCGACTGTTCATCATCGGTAGATGGAGCGGCCTTGTATGCAATCGCCTTTTTCTTTGGCTCGTCTTGCTTCAAGTACGCCTTCATCTTGTCCTTCATCCTGATCTTGCTTTCCTTGCGTACCTCATAAGACATCAAGGTACCTATTAATTGTACGACAGTATATTTATTCATATCATTACCTTCCTCGATGGTGAAGGTACGCTTTTCCCAACAAGAAGGAAGTCTGTCAATAATCTTCGCGACTTTCTCCTTTTGGGTGTAGACCTTCCCAAGAGCTTCCAATTCGTTGGATATATCCACGAAGCGAACATTGTACTCCTTCCTAGTTTCACCCTGTTCCATGTGAAACAACTCGAATTCTTTGTTAGCAATAACGAGTTTAGAGTCTTTTACCGTACTCGTTCCTTCATGCAAGATGAGGAGTTGGTTCCAAATTTGATATGCACTCTTACATGTGCATATCTTGTTGAAGTCTTCGGGCTCCAACGCACATTGCAAGGCATTCATTGCCTTGGCATTGTTTACCTCTGCGGCAACCTCCGCGGTAGTCCACTTCGTGAAATCTTCTTCAGGCTCGACATACTCCGTCAATGTGGTTCTCTATAGTGAAGCGCTCCGGAGGAAGGTTTCCATCCGGCATTTCCAGTACCCATAGTTGGTACCATTGAAGTGAGGAGGCCTAACTGAGGATTGTCCTTCCATAACTGAAGAAGCTCCTTCACGATTCTTGAAGACGTTGTAGTCGTTGTTTGTCATAGCTATGAACTTGGCTCTGATACCAATTGTAGTGCCCTGCATAGCTACTGCACATGTACTAGAGGGGGGTGAATAGTACTTTATAATAATCAAGAGTGTTATTCCTAATTATTGTGCAAACACACAAACAACAATGCGGAATAGACTACACACAATAAGAATGGACAACGCAAACAAACGATGTAACGAGTTCGGATCCACCCAAGTCTCCCCGACTTATTCCCGGTGATCCTACGTCCCAACCACCCGGATCCACTCCGGATACTTGAGTTAGAAACCACTAACCCAAGATTTTGCACTATGAAATTCTTGTAGAAAACCTCTACAAGACCAAATCATACACAAATGTAAATGTGACTCCCACAATCCGGGATCACACACTTTCTCTCACAACCGAGAGAAACACTTGCAATATCGAAGTAAATGAAACAATGAAATACTTATCAACAAAATCCTATGTCTTGAGTATACTTACCAATTTAGGGCAAGAAGGATTTTGAGGAAGAAGATGTCACCAAACCGAAGCTCCACCAATATGATCAGCGATCGAAGGCTAGGATGGAGGATGGTGACAAGAATCAAGCTCTTGTTGGATATGGAAGACGTTTGTACACCCTTGTGGGGGATGTACGAGGGAATACGGACCTCGAACGTCGCGTACACGAAGTCGTGTGCAAATGGAATATGTTCCCTTGTGGAGAGGATCTCTAGATTGATGGGAAAGTCGCATTATATGTGCATAAGTGCATGCGACATATGGCTAATAAAGGGGTAATATCTTAAGCTTATGTTGTACCATGCATATGGTACAACTTAAGCTTATAATATGCCATGTACGATGGTACACCTTAGTTAAATTGTTCCAAAGGAACAATTACTCCTAAAATAACTACCTTGGGGGCTATAAATAAGACCCAAGGGTTAGCCATTTCCTTACACTTTTTTGCATGGCATTCTTGCATGCATTTCATTCTAGCGAAGCTCTGCCGAAATCCTTCCTCTCTCTTTATCCAAGTTCTTAATCTAAAAGTAGAGATTTAGATTGTGGATTTAGTAGCCTTACTCCGTTTGTGAGAAGACTCGATCCGTCGTGGCGAATCCGAAGGCGAAGTTCGTAGACTACCGTGCCGCATACGCAAGCGTAAGTCTCAACTTCATTTATCGATCCTAACTCTGTTTTGGCTGGATCCTACATTGGTATAAGAGCCATACGGGTTCGCCCTGGTCAAACCGCCGCCCCGTCGAAACTATGAATGAGTCGTTGTCTTTTTCACGAATGGGTATCCTACCATTACGGATATGGTAGGAACGCTTCGTGACGGAGAGAACGCAGCGGTTGTTCTTTTCACGTTAGGGTCTCCTATCATTACGGATATGGTAGGAACTCTCTGTGACGGGAAGAACCGACCGTTCACGTAGTATGTTATTTTTCATTTTTGGCACACGGCCATTAGAAAATAACCACTTTCTCGACGAACGGGTGCTTCATCGACGAACGGGTGCTTCATCGAGGAAGAAGGTGGTGGTTATTCCCATCGGGGAAGATGAATTTTAGTGCATGTGCACCATGGCCAAATGGGCTATGAAGGCCATGCACCCCCCCTCCCCATACGGAGGGGGTTGGCTACGACCAATAACCACCACGGCAAACCCCACCGGCGGGGGTGTGCGGCCACCCCACACAAGGGGAGGCCGGCCATGGCCAAAGGGCCATGGCCGGCCAAGGAAAAAATGGCCTTGGCCATGACCGGCAGTGGCTGGCCAAGGCCAGGCCGGCAGTGGCCAGCCCCGGCCAAGGCCAGGGGCCGGCAGTGGCCAGCCAAGGCCAGGCCGGCAGTGGCCAGCCCCGGCCAAGGCCAGGGGCCGGCGCCCTGGCCGAGGGGGCCAGGGCCCCTGGCCGGCCAGGGCAGAGGCCCTGGCCGGCCCTTGGCCAAGCCTCAGCCAGGGCAGAGGCCCTGACCGGGAGAAGTTGCAGACCAAATAATTGGTCGACCAATTTGGTTGTTTTGGTCGACCAATCCGGCAGAAGGTCTTGGTCGATCGTAAACTTGCCGACTGACCCATACGGGGTGACAAAAGGCCTTGGTCAAACTCGAATGTGCCGATTAGCCCATACGGGGCTAACCACAGTGCCGACTAGCCCATACGGGGCTAACATTTTAATGAAGTTTTTCCTTGGGCTCTACTCCTTCAAGATTAGCCATAGTGCTCTACTTCATGCGAGATTAGCCATGTCATTGTGCTCTACTCTATGGAGATTAGCCAATGTACTTATGACGTTGTGCTCTACTCTACGGAGATTGGCCAATGTATTTTAAAATTTTTTTTTGAAAAAGATGTTTTCAAATAGGTTATGTCCCGTCCGTAATTGGGATAGCGCAATTTAGAATTCCAAGTCCTACCACGATCCGGCCATGGTTATATAACCCATGGGTGTGTAGAACAGGTCTCGTGGCTTGGCAATTGTTGCGCTAAAATTCTTTGCGCAAACTCTCACCTATTCCATTTTGAAAGATATGTTTTTCAAAAGTAATTTTCCGCTGCGAAGTACTATAAGAGTACGATTGTTTGATAAGTGATGGGGGAATATTGAAGGTTGTTCTAGATGGTGATTGGAATCATAGAGACCTTTTCGATTCTAGAACAACATCTTCAATATTTTTCGAAAGTAACTTATCAAATGTAATATAATTCCAAGTGGGATTTGAATTTTTAGAACTATCCAAATGGGATATTCTATTATCATTTCAAGTGGGAGTTATATTTTAAGAATTTTTATGCAATGTTTTGATCAAACCTTCGGTTTTGTGTCTTTTGCAGCATTTTAAAAGTAAAATGTCTTCCGCTTCAAAGAATATCGTCGCTGAGTTAAACAGAGGTGAAAAACTCAACGGAGATAATTACAACCTTTGGTCCATCAAGATACAATACGTTCTAGAGGAGCAAGAAGTGCTCGAAACTCTAAAGAACATTATGATTGAACCCGAGTTGGGCACTACGGCCCAACACCGATGAGACAAGGAAGCTTTTGATGCTTGGTCTCGGAAGAACAAGATAGCACGCATTACGTTATTAAGCAGTATGGCTGATGACATAATGCGCATCTTCCGAGAACATGACCTAGCCATGGACATTTGGTCCAAGCTAGAGGAGAAGTTCGGTGGCACATCGGTGTCCAAACTTCGCGCCTTAACTATAAGGTTCGATACATATAAGAAACGTCCAGATCATTCCATGGGGAAACATCTGCGACATATGGCGAAGCTTATCTCGGAGTTAAAGGACGTAGGTCATGTGCTCACTGATGAGTAACAAATCCAAGCAATTATACGTTCCCTACCAAATGGGTGGGATCAAATGAAGATGCATCTCACTCACAATGAGAGCATCAAGACCTTCAGCGACGTTTCCAAGCACCTCGAATTAGAGGAAGAGCGGCTTCCGGCTGCCAAGCCAAGTGCAGAAGTGCACATGGTTGCTAGATCCTCACACGGGGGAAAGAAACGGAAAGATCGTTCGAAGTTCACTAATGAACGTAATAAGCAACCTGAGTCTACCAAGAAACCCAAACATAAGGGTGGGCACAAGAAATGGCACAAGAAGAAAGACTTGAAGAGGATCAAGTGCTTCAAGTGCAACAAGCTCGGTCACTATGCTCGTTCGTGTACGAGTGGAAGTGACGAGGTAACTTGTAATACTAGTTACATATGTGTTTCTAGTTCAATATTTCTTGTGGAATCTAATCCATTTTGGGATAATTGATTCAGGTGCCACCGACCACATAACAAGGGACAGACGGTCCTTCATGGAGTATCACCGGATACCACAAGGAATGAATTGGATCAATGTAGGAAACAACACACGTGTTGAAGTGAAAGGCGTTGGGACTCGCAAGCTAGTCTTAGACAACGGCCGCACTCTCCTACTTCATGATGTTCTCTTCATTCCATATATTCAAAGGAATATTGAAACTGTGGTCAATTTAATGGGTCTTGGTTATAGTTGGTTCCTTCATGATTGTAATATGGACCTATTTTGTAATAATTCCTTTATTGGTACTGGGTTTGTATTTCAAAGGATTTATTGTAATAAGTACAATGTATGGTTCCTCATGTAATGAAAATTTCCTTGTGACAAATTCTTTGACTAATGAGTCTAATATAATTTGTTGGCACACAAGGCTTGGTCATATTGGACCAACGCGTATGGATAGATTTGCCAAACGTGGCCTTCTATCCAATGTTTCAAAGGTTGAAATGTCGAACTGCGAACATTACCTTGTGGGGAAATCTTGTCGCAAGCCGTTTGGAACCGGCACAAGGGCCGAGGTTCCATTACAGCTTATCCATTCGGACATATGTGGTCCGATGAATGTCAAGACAAGACGCGGAAAGTCCTATTTCATCACTTTTATTGATGATTTCACCCGATTCGGACATATTTATTTGATATCCCACAAAAGTGAATCTTTGGCTTGATTTAAAAACTTATGAGTTTAGTGGAGAATCAATTAGATCACAAGATTAAGGTTTTGCGAACCGATAGGGGCGGTGAATATCAATCAATAAGTTTTAAGGAACTTTGTGATGAAAAGGCATAGTACATCAGGTAACTATGTCTTATACTCCTCAACAAAACGGTGTTGCAGAAAGGAGAAATAGGACTTTAATGGAAATGGTCCGTTCAATGATGGCACAAGCTAACTTGCCAATCACCTTTTTGGGGTGATGCATTATTGACGGACGTTTTCATTTTAAACCGCGTACCCTCGAAATCAGTTAGCTCCACTCCTTATGAGTTGTGGAACCAAAGGTCTCCTGACTTAAACATTTTGAAACCTTGGGGTTGTGCATTCTACGCACATATTTCCTCCCATAAATATGGCAAACTTAGGCCAAGGGGAAGGAAATGTATCTTTAAACGATACGCAGAAAACTCCAAAGGTTATGTTTTTTTGTTAGTCAGGAAGACAATGGTGGGCTAATTGAGTTTGAGTCGAGGGATGTCACTTTCTTGGAAAACGAGTTTCCAAGACAGGGCGAGATAAGTCAGGACTTATCTCTATTTGAGATTTATGATCAAGAAGGATTACCTCATTCGAGTGGGAGAATTCTTGGTGAAAACGAAAAATACGTTTCAAACTTCACCAATGGATTATACGAATGACGATTATCCTATTCCATACGGGAATAATGATCCAAGTGGGAGCAATTCTAATGACATTCCATGTGGGAGTGATATTAGAATTGATCTAAATTCGAGTCAACAAGGACTTGAAGAATCACAAATACGACGTAGTAGTCGTACAAGGTTGGCTCCTCTAAGATTTGAGGATGAATTTCTGCAAACCTTTATGACTTTACTACAAGATGATGACGAGCCTGCTACTTTCAAACAGGCCGTATCATGCCCTGCAAAAGACAAATGGATGGAAGCGATGAAGGAGGAATTGAAATCCATGAAAGTTAACCAAGTCTGGGACTTAGTTAACTTACCCAGAGGACATAGAGCAATTGGGAACAAATGGGTTCTCAAGATCAAGCATAAGGCTGATGGCTCTATAGAGAGATATAAAGCTCGCCTTGTCACGAAAGGTTTTACGCAACAGGAAGGGATAGACTATGAAGAGACCTTCTCACCTGTTGTGCGTTTTACCTCGATTCGCCTGATTCTGGAAATGGTAGCTTGCTTATACCTCGAATTACATCAGATGGATGTAAAGACTGCCTTTCTCAATGGATAATTGGACGAGGAGATCTATATGGAACAACCAACAGGGTTTGTAAAAGAAGGAAACGAACATAAGGTTTGTAAACTTCGTAAGTCCATATATGGTCTTAAATAATCCTCGAGGCAATGGTATATACGATTTCAAGAAGTTGTCTTATCAAATGAATTTTCCATGCTTGATGAAGATAACTGCGTATATATCAATAGGATTAAAAGCAAGCATGTTATTATGTCTCTATATGTAGATGACATTTTAAATAACCAGAAATGACAAGGGCTTTGTGATGGATATCAATGCTTGACTTTCATTAGTTTTGAGATGAAAGACATGGGGAAGCCACATATATCCTTGGAATTAAGATTTCAAGGAATCGTTCAAAGAAACTTCTTTCTCTTTCACAAGAGACTTATATAAAGAAGGTTCTAGAACGGTTTAATAAGTAGGACTGCAAGTCCAATTGATACTCCTATAAGCAGATGCGATAATTTATATCTGAAATCATGTCCAAAGAACCAAAAGGAAAAGGAAATTATGGAAAAAGTTCCATATTCCAGTACAGTTGATAGTCTTATGTACGCTATGATGCATACAAGACCAGACATCTGTTTTTTTTGCCGTTGGAATGGTAAATCGTTACCAATCCAACCCAGGGCAAGAACACTGGAAAGCGGTTAAGAGGATAATGCAGTATCTTAAAGGAACTGCTGATTTACAAAAGACTATGTTAAAACAAAGAAGGTAGACATAAGGTACATATCTACGCATGAGATGATAGAGGATCAGCTTACGAAAGCGATCCCCAGAAATGTGTTTTATAAACACTTATCACCCCAAGGATTGCGTAAAAGCTGAGTTGTACCAATATATATTCCCATGTCTGAGAAAGATCAAATTTAATAAAAGAATAAGTTCTTTTTCAAACATTGCATATGAATTTCTTAAGAAATGTTTGTGTACATTTTTTGAAATCTCAGCTGAATTCTAGTATGTCGGACAGATTGAGGTTGGCTCTCTCACATGAGCAACCGCCTTATTCTATCAGACGGATGGAATAGAGATGAGACCTGTTTAAAGTCAAAATCATCAGACGGATGATTTAAGAGTCATGACTTCAACAAAATGGTCGCATGAAAGATCTGCATCATATGGATGCTTACAAAAGATCTAAGAGGATTTTTTGGAAATCCTATCTGTCTAAATGCGGGATGTGAGTCCAAAGGACTATTTGAGTAGAATAAGGGACTCAAAGTCAGACATTGTGGTGTCTGATCATCATCCTTACAACATCATTGAGATATACACTCCCTGGGAAAGGAGCGATGTTGTAATACGTGTTCATACCACGTATGCATTTCGACCACTGAGTTAGTAGCAATAGTGATTGCTATTATGTGAGACTCAAAGGCCATATGGGCCTTAACTCTTACCCTCAAGGACTCCAATTGGTTCCTTTAGATTTGACGAGATGATCTCTATCTTAGCGTGTTACTTATGGGCTATGATAATTCGGCTCGGCGG
The DNA here is from genome assembly GCA_030789695.1 of Scilla litardierei. Taxonomy (NCBI): domain Eukaryota; kingdom Viridiplantae; phylum Streptophyta; class Magnoliopsida; order Asparagales; family Asparagaceae; genus Scilla; species Scilla litardierei. The sequence continues at coordinate 753,506 of CM061130.1, read as the reverse complement.
GGCACGTTAGAAAAGCGAGTCTAGTCAAGATCAAAAGGTTCGCAAGAAGAGGAAGATTGATTTCATATTCACATTTGGACTTTAATGATTCAAAGCTGGCCAGCCAATTGTGATCCAGATGGGATTCAATTGTTGAATATAAAGTATAAGAAATGTGAAGAAATAATCTAGGGTAAAGCATGCGTTGAACTACTCAACTTTGCACCTTCGAGGTCGTTGTGTATCTCTAACAAGTGCACAACAACAGACTCTACGCGCATGACAGTCGCACGGTCTATTTCTCGGTATGATAGATGAAAGAACTAAGAGAAAGACGTTCTCTTACAATCCCCTCAAGTGTGAGTGGGAGATGTTGGATATGGAAGACGTTTGTACACCCTTGTGGGGGATGTACGAGGGAATACGGACCTCGAACGTCGCGTACACGAAGTCGTGTGCAAAGGGAATATGTTCCCTTGCGGAGAGGATCTCTAGATTGATGGGAAAGTCGCATTATATGTGCATAAGTGCATGCGACATATGGCTAATAAAGGGGTAATATCTTAAGCTTATGTTGTACCATGCATATGGTATAACTTAAGCTTATAATATGCCATGTACGATGGTACACCTTAGTTAAATTGTTCCAAAGGAACAATTACTCCTAAAATAACTACCTTGGGGGCTATAAATAAGACCCAAGGGTTAGCCATTTCCTTACACTTTTTTGCATGGCATTCTTGCATGCATTTCATTCTAACGAAGCTCTGCCGAAATCCTTCCTCTCTCTTTATCCAAGTTCTTAATCTAAAAGTAGAGATTTAGATTGTGGATTTAGTAGCCTTACTCCGTTCGTGAGAAGACTCGATCCGTCGTGGCGAATCCGAAGGCGAAGTTCGTAGACTACCGTGCCGCATACGCAAGCGTAAGTCTCAACTTCATTTATCGATCCTAACTCTGTTTTGGCAGGATCCTACAGCTCTTATCTTGAGAGGCTCACAATAGAGAGAATCTCTCTTGAGGAATTAGGGCTCAAGAAGTTAAGGGAGAGATTCTTGTGAGAAGAGAGAGCTTTGAAATAGAGTTGAATGGCTCCTCTTTGATTTCTCTAAGTCTCAATATAATCAGCTTTGATAGCTTTGAAGAAGCCCTTCAAGTATATATAGGATAGAGAGGAGAGAGGAGAGAAATTCGTGCAATAAATGCTCCAACGGCTCTATTCTGAAGCAGACTAGTCGGTCAAAGAAGGATCACTGACCGATTAGTTTCTCAACTAGTCGGTTGGTGATTCTTCTTGGACCGACTAAGAGGTTGATAGCCAATAAAAAGAATTCCAGGCGATATGAACTAGTCGGTCTAAGAAGACGTGCCAACCGACTAGTTTGCCAACTAGTCGATCGGTGAGTGTTCTTTGACCGACTAAGAGTTGAAATAGTATAGGCTGGATTCAAAGACAGCTAGTCGGTTTAAGAACAAATTCCAACCGACTAGTTTCACAACTAGTCGGTCGGTCGTTGTTCTTTGACCGACTAACTGTAAACAGTAGCTCAGGCAGAAATGAGGCAATGATAACTAGTCGGTCTGAGAAGGATTCCTAACCGACTAGGTCGTCATCTAGTCGGTCGGTGAACCTTCTTTGACCGACTAATTGATCAACAGTGCCTAGGCTGAATTGAGCAATGACATCTAGTCAGTTCAAGAGGAATTGCCGACCGACTAGATCGTCATCTAGTCTGTTGGTTCTTCTACTTGAACCAACTAAGATGCACTAGAAGCCGAGGGAAGAAGCGATAGGCTTCGGAAAAGTTTCTAATGGCTTCTAAGATAATCCTAGCTCTAAGATATGAGCGATAAGAAGATTATAATGTAAGTCATACTCAAGGCTTAACATTCTATTCTATGAAGCTAGAAGACATTGAATTAAACATGACGACCCGTCTTCAAAGCTACAATCTTCACTTTTGACTTCAATAATGCTCCTTGAGCTTCAACGAAGCATCAGGCACACGATCAAGCGTTTTGAGAAGTCTTGAGATGTCGCTTTTGATGTACGTAGTATTTTGGCAACGATCTCCATAACTGCGCTCACAAAGAGTTAGTTCACGATATTTATGTTTGCTCATCATCAAAACCAAATCCAGGGAATCAATACTCAACATTCACCTCCACCAAACACCTTGCGTATACCAACCTTTCCTGCCTCGTCGTAGCTCGATCCAAACATGTCTGAGCTCCGATGACACTTGCAATTGCATTAAGGATCCGTCGCATCCATAGGTTGAGAGGGAGGTTTGGGAACCTCACCCAGACTGGAACAGCCGTCAGAAGATCCCTATTGAACCCTGCATCTTCACTCCACCGCTGCAGCACGACAAGTCTGCCGTCGAAGAGCCACGGCCTCCCAAACAACACTGCATCTCGATCTTCCACAGCTTCAAATCTGAAAAGGAAATAGCCGTTTTCTCTCGAGAAAATACTAACCTCACCCTTCAATCTCTAGACTCTAGCAATCCAAGATTTGATCTGATCGAAGTATGGAGTATCACCCAGGACATAGCCCATGAGTGTATTATCCCAACCTTCTACTCCCTCCACCATCATCTCCTCCGTTAATATCGCTACCGCGACTCCATCTTCATTAATGGATGGCGAAATAAAGGACATCTCTAGGGAGTCTGAGAGCTTGTGCCTGTTTGTGCAAATGTCAAGCCAGTATCTCTTCTCCACATTCACATTGATTCTCAGCGGGACCTTCGGCCTCAGGGCCCTTCTCTCGAGCACTTTTCTGGCATCAACTCTTCCACTGATATTGCCTCCACGCTTGGCCCCCTGCATTTGTCCCCTGCCATCCCCCTTTATATATATATATATATATATATATATATATATATATATATATATATATATATATATATATATATATATATATATATATATATATATATATATATATGGGTAAAGTGTTCCTAGGGTGACTCCTTAGATTCAATCTAAGGAGTCGCCCCCATTTTCCCCATATCCCACATTTTTTTCGGATTTTTTTTCATGGGGTTGTTGTTCACCTCATGGATGATCAACATACCAAAAATCAATTCATTCCAATACTTTTAAAGCCCCCATCTACCCCTTGCAACTTCATGGGTTTTCAGCACTGTTTCAGACCGTTGAAGTTGCAAGGGGTAGATGGTGGCTCTAAAAGTATTGGAATGACTTGATTTTTGGTATGTTGATCATCCATGAGGTGAACAACAACCCCATGAAAAATAAAATCCAAAACAATTATGGGATATGTGGGAAAATGGGGGCGACTCCTTAGATTTAATCTAAGGAGTCACCCTAGGAACACTTTACCCTATATGTATATATATATATCTATATATATATATATATATGGCAATATGCCATTGCAAAAAAATGGTGCGAAAGCCCGTGCGAAAATATTTTTTTATTTTTTTGAAATTTTTTTTCAAATTTTTTTTGATGTTTAATCCATACAATTATATACCTCAGGGAAAATAATGGGTGAACCGGTTGGGGATTAGAGCACCCATCCACCCGTTACAAATTTAACGGTCTCAAAACGTGCGAATTTGATGAAATGCCTTGATCGAAGGCCAAATGACATTATTTCTCCACCATTATTTTTTAAGGGGGGTATAACAACATATAATGAGGGTGGAAAAAGGAATTTTTGAAAAAATTTCAAAAAAAAGATAAAAACATTTTCGCACCGTGCGAAATGTTCTCATTTGTATATATGTGTATATATATATATATATATATATATATGTATGTATGTATGTATGTATGTATGTATGTATGTATGTATGTATGTATGTATGTATGTATATGTGTATGTATGTATGTATGTGCACACACACACACACATACATACAGATATATATATATATATATATATATACACACACACACATATATATATGTATATATATATATATATGTGTATGTATGTATGTGCACACACACACATACATACATACATACATACATACATATATACATACATATATATATATATATATATATATATATATATATATATATATATATATATATATATATATATATATATCTGTGTGTTAGTATACATTGTATAAATATAAATATGTTAGGGTTAATATTATTTTAATAAGTTAAAATTCTATAGCTTGATATTGAATATACATGACACAGAAAACGCCTCTCATACAATCACGTAGACACCAGAATCGTCTCAATTAGACAAGTATATTATTTTCAACGAATTTTTGAAGTTACGCGTATTTATCATCACAAGTGTAAATAGCCCATTTTTAGTGATTTTCATGTAAACGTCTCTCTGGAACCTACTTAACCTAAAACTACTCGTCGTGAGACAAATTTTGATAGCAAATATATAAAAACCCATCGTGTGGATTGGGAGATATTAATTTTGTAAGTTTATGGATTTTTTCTAATTTCTGAAAATGCTATCGTTCGCTTTTAAGTTTCAGAAAATTGCTATTATTCGTTTAAAATCCAGAAAAATTATACTTAGATTTTTGAAAAATAATTCCCTCATAATAAACTCATTACGTCAGCTCTGTATGATTCTTAGTATCAAAACTTGTTATGTTGCTTGTAAATTCATATGTGAAAGATGTTTATGCCACTTTAAAATGCTCATAAAATGCTCTTATTGCATGTTTATATCATTACTTGTGCCACACCATCTTTGGATGGTTTACCCCAAATGAAATGTGATGTTGAGCCCTCGGGGCATATACAGAATATTGGGCCCTTGGGGCATTTATGGAATATTTGGCCATGAGGCATACATTGAATTATACGGATACACAATGACACTTTTGGGTGGGATAGTTCACTGTAGTAGATGTCGGGAATATTGGATGTCACCGCATGGATAAATTTTACCATCGCCCTGATGGGGTCGGTTAGTATAGAACCATGTGTAGCTTCCGATGGTTTGGGTGCAATTGTAGTTTCTTTCCGCCCTCAGACATTGGACTTGACACTAGATTAAGTAATTGAATGGCACACATGTTACTTTCTGCTATTGCTATTATGAATTGTGTAAAAACTGCTAGCCACTCTCTTATCATGCTCGTATGCACTTACCTTGCTCACCGCACTTTATTGTACTCACTACACCTTGCTATGTACATTACACTTTGCCATGCTCACTTCACTTTACCATGCTCACATGCTTGCTTACACTGCTTATACTTTTATTTACTGTGGTCATATATGTTTTCTCGTCTTCAGAGCTTTGCAAAACCATATCATACTATTTTATATCTTGCCAAGGGTCAATTCTTCTAACATTTTAAATCATGACGAGTGACCCTTGCTGAAGTATATTTCCTTGTCTTTATCTTGAGAAACATACATCGGGTTTTGAGACAGGGTTCGCTATGGAGTATACTTGGGACTTGGCAGGTTGACCAGTAGTACCTTGACGCTGAGATCCCCTATCGAGAAATGACGTTCCTTCACACCGCTATATTTTAATATTTGTTGTTGCAATTTTATTCAGGTGTACTTCCATTTTGTGTAACTGTTTCTAATGGCCATGCTAGGCCTTATTTGTGCACATGTATTCTTGACATTGACTTCGTAGTAATGATAAGCTGCATTGTTCTTAGTTTGTATGCAAGAACCTGCAATGTTTAAATCACAGACGCTTATTGTGCTTAAGTCAAAGAAGAAAGAAAAAAGTACTTCTTCGTTGCTTTAAGCACATGCGGACCCGCTCACGTTCTCGCTCCCTAGTACAATGGGAAGTGGGACATGATAACATATGTTATTGGGTTGGTTGGTCTCTATTGTTCAATGGGGTTATTGGTCGTATCTCATGCATTTCTCATAGATAACACTACCTATTGCAACATGTCTATTGAACCATGTCTTACAAGTGCATTGCACATAACAGAATTAGTGAGAGGGGATCTTGTTGAGTATCGGTGTTTCATTCCAATGTTATTTTGATGATGATCACAAAATTATGTTATTGATAATGACTCTCTTGTTTTAGTCTCATAGTAAACTTTTTAAGAATACCATTTTTGGAGACTAAACACTTGGTGCAAGGATGGACATCGGGAGGAGAAATGCCATAGCTTGGACTCATGGGATTCCAAAGCTTGGAGATGTTGGAGAGTATCAGGGTTGAAGCCATAGACTCTAAGGGAAGCAATGTAATACATGTATATTTTATTTATTGCTTTTCTCCTTTTGAGTCTAGGTTTAATGTAATGCCTTGATAGATGGATTAACTCTTTCATGCATATGGAGTTTCCATCTTAGTGAGCCTCAGGATTATCATAGAAATCACCCCAATAGGTTCACCATGCCTTAAACTCAAAATGGAGTTTTTGGCTCTCCAACATGCGACTGATGAAGGTCTTACAGGCGACTGGGTGATTTCAGGCGCCTGTCGAGCCTTGTATAGTCGACTGTAGTGCACTGCTCAAGTCAACCTTTTATTGACTCTTACTTGAGCTTATGGAACAGTCTAGTGACGGTCTATTTACAGTTGCATGTCTTCCAATACGCGCCTGTGTATTATTCTACAGTCGTCTATACGCAAATTGCATTTTCTGGTCTTCATCCCAATTTACAAGTCAGTCGACTGATGAAGTATTTACAGTCGTATGTACTTTGGTCATCAGTCGTATGTATACTCAAGTGCGTAAATTGCCCTTCTCTGTTTTATTTCCATCCCCTGCAGCAGTCGCCTGCTGAAGGATATACTTGTGCTTGTCCATTATACAGTCGACTGTTTAGTCTTCTACAGTCGCATGTCCTGGCTCAGATTATAGCCATTGGGATTTATTTAGCCGTTGGTCAGTCCACTGTCAGATGTTCATCAGTTGACTGTCGCTGACGTTTCAGCCCAGATTCTCCCTGTTACAACTTTTTGTTTTTTGCGTTATCCTTTGGTTTTGAGAGTTCATATAGGGTTCCTATATATATAAGAGGGCTGAGTTTATTAGAACTTCTTGAAACTATTGCAAATCTTTAGAGATTGATTAAGCCACTCTCAAACTCTCTCATTTCCCTCTTAGAGCTTATTCTCTCCTTCATGCATTGAATTCAAGCTCAAGGGAAGTCATCCAAGTGCATTTCAAGCTAATCTCATCACTTGGAGATCCTCTTCCATGCCTTGCATTCATTAATTTGTAAGTTCATCTCAAGGCATACGTAAGAGTATTGTTTTACTTTGTTATTTCTTTGAAACCCTATCTTTCTGTGTGAGAGCTAGTTACTCTCTGTGTGAGAGTATAACATTTTGTGTGAGCGTTGGTTGTGATCTCTCTGTATGAGAGTTTGAGTCTCTCTGTGTGAGAGCAAGGATTTCTCTGTATGAGAATCCAATTCCTCAATGTGAGGTATCTATGTGTGAGATTGTATTCACTTCTCTGTATGAGAATTATAATGGATATTGGTGTGGCTGGACGTACCCAGGTTTGGGGAACCAGGGTAACATCTCGAGTTTGCGTTTGGATTTTTTATGGTGTTTAAATTCCTCTTGCATTTATAATTCCGTATTTGCAATCTTAATTTTTAAATACGCAATTTGTGGCATTATACTATTCACCCCCTAGTGTGTTGTTGTTAGTATTGCAAGGATAAGACGATCCTTACAATTGGTATCAGAGCGAGATTATAGCATACTGCAACGATGGCATTCAACGCTACATCCGCATCTCATGAAGAAGGTCACTCTACCGTTCGACCCCTGCTCTTCAACGGAACCAACTACTCAAGTTGGAAGATTAGGATAATGATTTACATGGAGGGTTAAGACCTATAGGACATCACGAAGTTGCCATTTGAGAAGCCTACTACACCCGCAGCTTCAAGGACAAATGCAGAGAAGGACTTGATCAAATTCAATGCAAGGGCTATGCAATGGAATTGCAAGGGCTATGAATGCATTCCATTGCGCCCTCGCTGCAAATAAGTTAAACCGCATCTCCATGTACAAAATGGCCAATAAAATTTGGCATACTTTGGAGATATGTCATGAAGGGACTTCAAAGGTAAAGAAATCTAAACAAACTGTGTTTAGATCTAAATATGAAATGTTTAAGATACATGAAGGAGAAAGCATTTCAGAAATGTTCACAAGGTTCACAGAATTGTGAACGCTTTAGAAGGTCTTGGGAAGGTGATTTCCTAATAGGATCGTATAGAGAAGATCCTTGACTCACGTACATCTCAATGGGAGTCAAAGAGCAACAGGATTTTGGAGTCAAATGACATGTCCAAATACACCGTTGACGAGTGCATTGGAAATCTCATGGCATACGAAGTGAAGCTTCAACAAAAAAATGAGATTCAACCAACCAAGCCCGAGAAGCAAAAGGGGGTTGCATTCCATGCCAAGGAGGAGCCAATCAAGTAGAGGAAGAAATTCCATTGAGAAGCTCCTAGTGAAGAAGATGAAGAAGATGAGGCTAGTGGAGATGAAATCGGGGAGCTTGCCAAGCAACTAAGAGACTTCCTTAAAAGCCTGCAAGGTAAATCTTCTTCAAAGTTTGCCTCTAATTCTAACAATCCGGTTTGTTTCAATTGTAGAGTAAAACGTCATCTCTCCACTGAATGCCCTTCCAAACCCACCAAAGAGACCTACAAGGGTAAAGAGAAGAAGCATTGGAAAGGCAAGTCCAAGTTCAAGAACCAAAAGAAGGGGCTTGTCGGGATATTTGATGACTCAAGTGAGGATACATCAAGTGACAAAGAAGTGGATGACAAGGAGAAAGCTCACATGTGCTTTATGGCATTTGAAGTCTCTTCGCCAATCTCCTCTAGCTCAAATGAAAGAGAAGTAGAGGCGTGGCTCAACCCTAATGAGGAAATGCGCTTCATGGAAAACGGGAAAGAGTCGTCGTCAAGCTCTAGCGAGGAAAAAGACGATGAGGAAATCAAGGAGGAAAAGATATCATACGAGAAGCTCAAATATTGCTTTGACGTGGTCTCCAGAGGGGCTAGTAAGTGCATCAACTCTTACAATAAATTAAAAGCAAAATACAAGGATGCTAAGAGTAGATTGCATGAACTAGAATCTTCTAGTGTAAACAATAATGATATGCATATTTGTGACACTAGTGAGAGAGACACCCTTCTCTCTTAAGTTAAGGAATTGAGCATGTTAAATGATAATTTAGTAGCTCAAAACTTTGGCTTAGAAACTCGCATTCAACAAATTACATTGAAATGCAAAGAGGAATCCCAAAAGCTCAAAAGCTTTGTTTATACTAGGGATTCACTCCACAGTTTGCTTGAAAAACAACATCCGACAAACCATAGAGGAGGTTTGGGATATATTCAAAATGTGGTAACCAAACCCACCTCCAATTCTTCTTATGATGCAAATACAAGAAATATTGCAAAAGAACCTAAGAAGAATCACCATGCCTTCTTGTATAACAATAACACCAACAAGAAGCATGTAAATCACAAGGTGGTATAGATAAATGAAAATACTTCATTTTTTGCTCAGAAGCAAAATCCTCACTTTATGTATGCTAAGAAAATATTTTCTACACCTAAGCATGCCATATCCACCCCTCTTGCAAAGGCAAAACCCTTGTCTAGAAAATCCTTGAGTTTATGGATTCCCACTAGGTGTAGTGTGCAAGAGTAGGATAGGTACATCAACTCTTTAGTAAGGGATGTTATCATCTCATGTGATTACATTAGGAAATCAAAATCCTCACGGGTTTGGTTCCCTAATGTTTTGGTTCTTCACACATATACATATTGTATGTGTATTGTGCTTTAATGTTTATTTTTAGCATATCTATTGTTTGTGTGTTTCATGATTTTGAAAATGTTTTCAAATTTATTTTTCATGAAGATAGGGACCTTGGGGAATACATTGGCATACAAGCATTTATTGATCCATATTATGTCAATGGGGGAGTTAATATATATGTTTAAAATATTTTAAAACATATTTTAACTCTCATTTCGGGTTGTTTTTTGATTAGGATCATTGTTTCACAATTGGTGTCATTTTACAATTGCTTATGATGCTTTCAAACTCAACCCATTGATATTGCCAACATGTTTCATGTTATATTTCCTTTTGGCAATGTTATCAATGTGATTAATTTTTCCATATATATGCTTTGATACACTTAGGCACATGGCTTCAAGTATGATTAACAATTGGTAAAGAAGATTATCTTTAAAGATATTTTATCTCTTTCTTTACAATTGGTATTAGATTTTAGAAGTCAAATATTTAACCATTTCTATGATCTAGGAGGAGCATTGGATAGTGATTGGTACCCACTAAATTTAACAATTTGCTATCATACATCTCTTTAACTCTTGCATATTGTCACATCTTTAATTAGAATGACAAGGGGGATATATTTGATGTACACATTTTTGACAATGACAAGGGAGAGAGATATATGCATTATGTAAAGCATGTTTATCATACATATGCATTTGGGGAAAGAGATATATATATGGGAAGAGATATGTGGGATTGGGTAAACCATTCATATGTGCATGTTATATACTTATTGCAATTGGGTTGTGTAATCCATGCATATTATATGTCACCATTGTTTCTGTTAAGGCCAAAACTGACCGAGATAGTTGTCAAGCTGATGTAGACTTGAGATGCTGAATCGGAGCCTTGTCAGCAGTTGGAGAAGGACCCTTGGTTGGATGAACCAGGGTCGAGTAATGGTAGTTGGAGATGATGCGACCTTCGATCGATCTTCGGGCGAAGGTTGCGTCGATCATTCGGGGTTTGGAGTCTCGACGTCGACCTTCGACGTTGAGTAGCGACTGTCGATCTGCACCACAGGACCTCGTTAGGGGGGTCGAATCTGGGTTCCTACCCAAATCCCCTCTGATGCTTAAGTTAGTATGGACTTAAGGAAGAGAGAGGTTTGTGCAGCTGAGATCGACCCATGGAGGTTCGTCTCAAGACTGGCGGCGCAAGCTCGAATATAAGAAATGTAAGCTAAGGAAGTAAAGTTCTATGTCTTAGACCTCGTACCTATGAGATGGGAATCCCTCTACCTTCGTTCTTCGGTCTATTTATAGGTAATTTCCCCTTGATGATGCGCAACCATACCTCATTGATTAGCGCACGCTCTTCTCTGGGATTCGAATTAATGACTACCCATCTACTCAGCCCTATTAACTTTCCCCTGAATGTCGATGCCAGACTAACGGTCGAATGACCCATTCAACTGACTCAGCTATACCCCGCTAAGAGCGTGGGGGGTATTATGTCACGGATGCTTAATGGTTTTGGTACATAGATACTCCAGTTGGATTCGTACACGGGCACTAACAATGGCCCCCATCATTCACGCCTCAGAAATCATGCTGACTGAAACGGAATGATGAGTAATCTCCTTAAATGCACACGGTTTTTGAAATATCTGATTTGATTTGCGCTGCCAAAACCCTTTCGCTTTTGGAGCGATCTCCATCATTTTTAGTGGCCGGCTTTGGACACGTTTCGCTCATCGGATGTCAGTCGGTTGGGTTTCTTCACATATAAGAGAAAAAGCGAGGAAAAGGTTGAGATTTTTCCGCTTCATCCTCTTTCTTGTTTCGCAAGATTGCTTCCAGCATCACCTCTCCGGAGTTCGCATTTTCCTTCTCAAGGTATCTCCCTTCTTCAATTCTAACTCTCTCTTAGATTTGTCAGGCATGTTTGCTCTGGTCATATTCAAGGAGCCGACCCACGAGGAGATAGCGGCGCGCCTCCTGCCTCCTCGATGCGTGGAAGTTCCTGGGAAGGGAAAATGAATTTGTGTTGAGCCAAGCCTTCTCATTCGTTGAAGGGATCGGAGGTCAAAGGTCCCTGAAGTCATCTTAGATATGGCCCCAAGGTTTTCCCTCGATCTGACTGTGGAGGTGTGGCGAGGTTGCTTCTGTGATCCTTTTAGGGTTAGAGTGCCAAATCCAGATGAGAGTGTGTGTTTCCCACGAAAAAGTGAGGTTGGGGTGTATCTCAAAGATTTTCTCTTAGTGATATGCTCCTATTTTGCATGAATTATAGCATATTTTCATGACACGTTTCTGTAATGCCCTGCTAAGCTACTGCACAAGTACTAGAAGGGGGGTGAATAGTACTTTAAAATAATTAAGAGGCTAATTCCTAATTACTTGCAAACTCTACCGAACAATGCGGAAAATGCGGAAATGTAAATGTTAGACAACAAAGAAACAATCGCAAACAACGATATTACTGGGTTCGGGTCCACCCAAGTCTCCCCGACTTGTTCCCGGTAATCCTACGTCCCAACCACCCGGATCCCCTCCGGATACTTGAGTTAGAAACCCTAACTCAAGATTTCCACTGTGAAATACTTGTGAAAAACCTTCACAAGTCAAATCATACACAAAGTAATTTGTGACTCCCACAACCCGGGATCACAACCACACTCTCACAACCGAGAGTGAAACTTACAATATGAAAGTAAATGAAATAGAAACTTCTTACCGACAAAATACCTATGCCTTGAGTAATTCTTACGAATTAGGGCAAAGATGATTTTGAGGAAGAAGAAATGGCACCAAACCCTAGCTCCAAGATATAGATCAGCAATGGAGAGCTATGGGGATGTTGGTGACCTAGAATCAAGCACTTGGCTTGGAAGGCTTCACACTCAATGAATCTCTCTTTGGAAGTAAGAGTGAGGAGAGATTATTGAATGGAATGAAAGAGCTTTGAATGAGCTTGGAATGATTTCTCTTGATCTCTAAACTTGCAATAATATCAGCCTTGACTGCAATGAATGCAGCCCATCAAGTATTTATAGGATAGAGGAGAGAGAGAAAGAAATTCGAGTCATTAAATGCTCCAACGGCTCTTTTCTGAACTCAACTAGTCGGTCAAGGAACAACCACCGACCGACTAGTTCATCAACTAGTCGGTCGGTCATTTAACGTAGACCGACTAATGGAAGAACAGCCAAAAGGTTGAAGCACAGACAAAAGGAACTAGTCGGTCCAAGAAGAGTAGCTGACCGACTAGTTTCACAACTAGTCGGTCGGTTACTCAACTGAGACCGACTAACAGATAAAGCTGAAGTCTGAGCACAAATTGACTTAGTCGGTCCAAGAACAAATGTTGACCGACTAATTCACCAACTAGTCGGTCACCAAATGAGCATAGACCGACTAACGATAAACAGTAAGTTAGGTGAAAATTGGCATGTACAGTAAAACACAACTAGTCGGTCCAAGAAGGAAAGTTGACCGACTAGTTCATCAACTAGTCGGTCGATCAATGAACACAGACCGACTAATGATAAACAGTAGCTCAGGCTCAAATGTGCATGTACAGAGAAAGCTCAGCTAGTCGGTCATAGAAGCATCACTGACCGACTAGTTCACAAACTAGTCGGTCGGTGAGTCAACTTAGACCGACTAACTGTAAACAGTAAAGAGCTTGGAAATGACTGACTGAAACTTGTCGGTCCAAGAAGCTTTGCTGACCGACTAGATCACCATCTAATCGGTCAGTTCTTCTTCTTGAACAAACTAACATGCACAAGAAGTCCCGAATCGAAGCGCGATGCTTCGGGAAAGATTGTATGGACTTCCACTAAGATCCTAGAGCTAAGATATGAGCGTTATGAAGATTTAAACTGTAAGACCTACTCAATGCTTAACATTCTACGAAAGAAGCTTAAAGACTATAAATAAAACTTGATGACACCGTCTTCAATAGCTTCAATTGAATCTTCATGACTTCTAAATTGGTCCATAAGCTTCAACAAAGTTTTAGGCATACGATCACGTGCTTTGAGAAGTCTTGAGACGTCGTAATTGATCTTCATATGAATTTGGCGACAATCTCCATAACTGTGCTCACAAAGTGTTAGTTCACGATATATTTATGTTTATTCATCATCCAAAACCAAATCCGGGGAGTCCAATATCCAACATTCTCCCCCTTTTTGGTGATGACAAACCAACATAAATAATAATCAAAAATAATAATTCAAATGAAATTTACTTACTCCCCCTGCATTGATGACACGTTAATTCCAAATTAAACAATAATAATACGCATCAAGCAGACGAGTAAAGTATATAAAAGAGAATTGATTATTGAATTATCGAGTACACAAGGTTGATTATTGAAATATCGGATTTGAAAATCCATTTATATATCTTAACTCCCCCTGAATCTAACATATCAAATTAGATTCTTGGAATAATGCTTTAAATTATCATTTAGCACATCGTTATTATTATACCTCTCCCCCTTTGGCATTAGCAAAAAGAGCGGGAGGAGATCAACGACAACAACAATGGCTTCAAATAAAAGCACGGGAGTCGTAGAATACAACGACGGTTCAAGTGACACCAAAGAAAAAAAAATACGAATAAAATCAAGGCGTGTCAATGATACCATAGTCGAAAATCGTAAAACGAAATCATCAAAAACTCAAATCAATTTTACGGATTGAGTTATGGAATATACTCTCCAATATCAACATTCTTGGTTAATTTAGTGCATGGAAAACAATTCTATGTTTCCATAGAAGAAATTTCTATTAAACCAAGTTAATATCGTCGAGCGACGAAATCAAACATCAGAGACATAAAAAATATAATGTGCACAATAGAATGAAATGTCAACGTCGATGTATATATATAAAAAGTATGAACCAGAGTACATCAAAAATATACATCACTGACATACAAAACATCGATCCAACGATCGAGGCACAAAATACATCATCATATCAAACAGATATCAGAGTGTCACATAACATACAACATCATCAAAGTACATCAAAATACATTATCAAAATGATCCAAAAATCATAGCCACCCACACTATCCTACCCAACCTCTCTCACACTAGATGTATCATCCAAGGAGCATCGGAGAGTCCTCAAAGAAGCTCAAGAGGAAGCGATAGGATCTGCAGCAGCAGCAGGCTCTGCAGGAGAAGTGGTGGTCACAGGAACATCTGAAATGTCAACGGGAGCGACGGAAGAAGTGGCAATCTCTGGAGCAGAAACAGTAGTGGCCTCGGGAGCACCAGTCGGAGCATCCACCGCAGGAGCGATGGCAACAGGTGTGCTCTCGGGGGCACCAGCAGACGAAGCAGCAGCAGCATCACCAGAAGTGCCTTCGGGGGCACGAGCAGCAGCATGAGCAAGCTACTCAATGTCCTCCTCATCCAACTCATCCTCGTCAGAAAAAGACGGAGGGACCTCAATATCAAGGTGACGAGCTATACGGCAGATAATCTCCTCAGAACGAGCCTGACGAGACTCCAAACGACGCAGAGAACGAACGAGCTCGGTAAGAGTGGAAGGGGGAGCAGCAGAGGCAGAGGCAGAGGCTGACGCTGAAGGTGTCGTCTGCTGAACGTGACAGAGCGTCGCAAGAGGCTTCTTGACGGCCGTCGCGTTCAGGGGAGGACCAAGTGGACGCTCATCGTCAGGAGGCAATGTGACACGGAAGTGACGGAAAACCAGAGTCAACAAGCATGGGAAGGGGATATGAGCCAACTTCGTGGACTTGTGTATACACTCGAAAGAGTCCATCTTATCGAGTATAATGCAAGCCCAGTTAATCGAGCTCCCCATGAAAATAGCATAGATCAACTTCAAGAAAGGCTGGGACGGTAGAGATGAGGAGCCGTACTTGGAAAGCAAGCACGACTTTAGAATCAAATTTAGGACCCAGGCGATAGGCTTGAAGGATTTGGAGGGCACGCCAATCATGGCGGGGGGAATCTCATGGAAAATCTGAGAGAGGACGACCTGATCAAGGGAGGTGATATCATCAACAGAAATGTCAGAGGGGAGGAGGCCAGACGAGGAGATACCCAGAATCTCTCCTAAGACTTCTGCCGTGAGGACTATTGGAGTCCCCAAAACAGTCGTCTCAACAGAGTGGGTCGCATCGTACTGACCCCGGATCCTATTGGCATAGAATAGTTTTACTAGGTGAGGGTAAGGGTGAGGGTTCGCCTTTGGGTCATATCGAAGGTAATCGAGAAGACCGGAGGACGAAAGAAGATCGGCGAGGCCTAGGAAGTCACTGAACTGGACGAAATTCTCCAGAAGCAGTGGGCAATGTTCGATACGGTTGTAAGCCGCGAGACACAAAGGGTCGTCGCGACACAACGAGATATCGACACCGCCTACCGGCATCAGAGCCTTTCCCTTTGGCTTACGGGTAGACGTACGAGGTCGGGAGCTAGACTCAGGATGGGTAGGAGGAGTGGGTTCCCTATGAGTCTCAGGCTCGGGTCTATACTCGGTATCGGAATCGGTAGGAGTATGGAAAGAAGAGGGAGACGCAAGTTGCTTGGGCTTGGGCTTAGGCTTGGGTTGGTCTCTAGGTTGAGCACGGGGCTTCACTTTCGTCGTCCTCTTCCGCTTAAGGGGAGGCGAAGACGAAGAGGGTTCGGTAGGCTTCGAACGGCATTTCGGAGGAGGAGGGTCCGAGGGTGGCGAATCGACGGTCATGGGCGAATGGCCAGAGGGAGTGATCGGGATACGTGTACGAGCCATAAGCGTGGCACAACACGACACAAGAGAGCGAATCCGAAGACACCCTAAACACAAACCCTAGAAATCGAATGCAAGAGAAACCCTAACTCTAAGATCTAGAAACTGAACCCTAGAACTAGAAGAGGGAGGAGAGATCACCTAGGAGGAGAGGGCGACGGTCGGCGACGGCGGGGATGGTTGGAAAACGGCCGGAAGTCGAACGGTCAGAGCGGGGGTTGGGGGATTTGAGCTGGAGAGCGATCGACTAAAATGAGAGATAGTCGGTCGAAATAGGTTTAAATCGACTGGAATTCGAAAAGACAAAACAGCCCCTGGCACAACTAGTCAGTCACAGTTCAAGCACTGACCAACTAGATCACGATCTAGTCGGTCGATCAATGAGCTTGAACCGACTAGTTGCAAACAGTGACTGAACCCAAGTTTACTGACAAGAATTAGTCGGTCTATGTTCATTTACTGACCGACTAGATCTCAATCTAGTCGGTCGGTCATTGAACATGAACCGACTAAAGAGGTCCAAAAAATTTAGAATTTGAAAATTTGATTTCTCTCCTAATCACACTTGGATGAAACATCAAAATACTCTCATTAATCATTATACTACCCCATTAAACATCGAAAATCTGAAATTTGACGATTACGCACAAATCGAGCGAAAATTCCGAAAATTCAACAAAAATCCAGAAAATTTCAATACTTCAAGCATGAGCAAATATAACGAATAGAATAGCATACAAGAATATTGAATAAAAAATGAATCCTATATCTCGGATTCACCCATAATCCCCAATTCTCGACGTAACCGCACAAAGGAGTCCTCCTTTAGGGGTTTCGTGAAAATATCGGCGATTTGCTTTTGGGTTTCAACGTACACTAATATGATGTCCTTTTTAGCAACATGATCATCTAAGAAATGGTGTCGGACATCTATGTGTTTCGAACGGGAATGGTGTACCTGGTTCTTGGAAAGACATATTGCACTTTGGTTGTCCACCATGATAGGGCAAGTATCACAGTTTATACCAAAGTCTTTAAGTGTGTGTCTCATCCAAAGAACTTGAGCACACGCGGCACCGGCGGCAATGTATTCTGCCTCGGTGGTTGAAAGTGATACGGAATTTTGCTTCTTGGAAAACCAAGAGACAAGGGAATTTCCTATAAAATGGCAAGTGCCACTAGTACTTTTCCTGTCGGATTTGCATCCCGAATAATCGGCATCACTATATGAGATTAACTTATACGTGCTAGATTTTGGATAAAGTAATCCAAAATCAAGTGTATAACTTAGATAACGGAAAATACGTTTTACCGCTACTAAGTGAGACTCCTTAGGTTGAGACTGATAACGAGCACATACGCATACGGCAAACATAATATCGGGCCTACTTGCGGTAAGATAAAGTAAACCACCTATCATACCTCGATATAGACGAATGTCTACATCCTTACCGCCCGTATCCTTATCAAGATGCGTAGTCGTGCTCATTGGAGTCTTTTTCCCGGAGGCATTCTCCATTCCAAATCGCTTAAGCAACTCCACCGTATACTTCGTTTGGTGGATGAAGATTGCATCGTCCATTTGGCGAATTTGCAGACCTAAGAAATATTTGAGCTCACCCATGTGGCTCATCTCAAATTGATCCTTCATTACATTAGAAAACTCTTCGCAAAGAGCAAAGTTAGTAGCACCGAAAATGATATCATCAACATATATTTGAACTAAAATTATATCATTATTCGAATACTTAACAAATAATGTGGAATCAACTTCTCCCATTTTAAATCCTAAATCCAAAAGAAAATTCTTTAGACGGTCATACCAAGCTCGAGGAGCTTGTCTCAAACCGTAAAGTTCTTTCTTAAGTTTAAAAACATGATTTGGAAATTTTTCATTAATAAAACCCGGAGGTTGAGAAACATTAACTTCCTCAACAACATCTCCATTTAAAAATGCACTTTTAACATCCATTTGAAATAGTTTAAAATCCTTATGGCATGCAAAAGACAATAATAATCTAATTGATTCTAATCTAGCTACCGGAGCGAAGGATACTTCGAAATCAATACCTTCCTCTTGACGGTAGCCTTGAGCAACTAACCGAGCTTGTTCTGGACGAAGACTTGGTTTTCGTCGGTTTTGTTCTTGAAGATCCACTTTGTCCCTATGACGGTGTGGTTCTTCGATGGCAATGGAACAAGCTCCCAAACTTCATTCCTCTCGAATTGAATGAGTTCCTCCTCCATGGCTAAGATCCAAGCGCTATCTTCGCATGCTTCATTAACATTCTTTGGCTCTATTGAGGAGGCAAAGGCACAATGAGCGAAGTAGTTCACTTGCGATCTCGTCTTGACACTATCATGGATATTGCAAATGACTTGCTCATGAGGATGGTCACGAACGGTATGAAGCCGTTTGGGAATACCTTGATCACTAGGAACATTCTCAACAACTTCATTAGACTGGTTAGTCTCAATAGAATCAATAGAATCATTAGAGTTAGAATTACCAATTGAATCACATAAGACATCCATAGAGTCATCATCATTAGTAATTCTAGTTGGAACAAATCCTTCATTAAATGACACATGAAGCGATTCCTCGATCGTTGAGGTTCGTTTGTTGAATATCAGGTAGGCTTTGCTACGCGAAGAATATCCAACAAAAATCCCCTCATCGGATCTTGGATCGAATTTGTCCAAACTACCATACGTGTTCTTGATAAAACATTTTGAACCAAAAACACGAAAATGTTTAACTTGAGGCAACCTACCAAACAACAATTCATAACAAGTTTGTTTAGTCCCGGGCCTCAAAAGTATTCTATTAAACACATAGCAAAGCGGTATGTACCACTTCCGCCCAAAATTGATGGCCAAGTTGGCTATCATCAAGCATAGTGCGAGCACATTCCACTAGCGTCCTATTCTTTCTCTCAACAACACCATTTTGAGGAGGTGCGCGAGGGAATGAAAAGGTGTGTGTAATACCAACTTCATCACAAAATGTCTCAAAAGACTCATTCTCAAATTCACCTCCATGATCACTACGAATAGTGACAATGGTGGTTCCTAAGAGATTTTGTACTTTCTTAACAAAAATTGTGAAGTTTTCAAAATTTTCATTTTTATTACACAATGAAAATACCCAAGTAAACCTAGAAAAGTCATCAACGATGACAAGTACATATCTAGCATTAACTAATGAAGCAACTCTAGTTGGCCCAAATAAATCTAGATGTAATAGCTCTAGAGGCCGCTTAGAAGAAATGCTTTTCTTAGGTTTAAATGAAGATTTTGGAAGCTTGCCTCGTTGACACGAGTCACAAAAGCTTTTCTTTTGAAAGACAAGCTTAGGGAAGCCTCTAATAGAATTTAACTTGGAAAGCTTAAAAAGTGTTCCAAAGTTCACATGACCAAAACGTCGATGCCATAAGTGTTGTTCACTTGTGTTGGCAATAAGACATTGTTCATGTGATCTTGGAAGATCTAGGATATATATATCCTTATGGCATGTGCCGGAAAACAATAATTCATTATTATCTTTTCTTAAAATATGGCACATTCCTTTCGCAAAGTTAACTTTGTAACCTTTGTCACAAAGTTGACTTATTGAAATGAGATTGTGGTTTAATCCTTTAACAAGGTAAACATCACATATAAGGGGTTTAGAAGGATTACCCACTTTACCAACATCTATGATGGTTCCGCTCTCGTTGCCTCCAAATACGACGCGGTTTCCATTTGCAATGGGAACCACTCCGAAGAGCAATTGAGCGTCACCCGTCATGTGTTTTGAACACCCGCTATCGAGTATCCAATTCCCCTTGGAGCTAAATTTAAATTTGTTGCTCCTTTTCTTTTTCTTTTCCTTGAGTACCTAAAGATAGAAAATTTCATATCATGGTACCCAAGGTCATTGGGTCCAAAAGATTAGACCTTTGGAAGCCAAGTCCAATTGGACTTAGACTTCCCCACATAATTTCTACTATGCACAACATCCGAAAAATAAGCATTCATGTAAACTTGTTTTTCATACATGCTTGTGTCCTTTGGGCTCCAAATTGTGAATATTTTGGAAGCCCTCATCCTATTGGGTGCATGCATGCGTTGTTGGTTTCTACGTGATGCATGTCGTGGATAGGCATAAGGAACTTGATGGAATGGTGCATGTGGATAGTTATTCATACGATGATGTGGGTGAACATATGCATGTGGAGGAACACGTGCGTGAGGGTGTCTCACATGGTGTGCACGTGCCCGTGAACGTGTAGCATAGAAATCATCATATGTGTGAGCCGGTGGAGTAGGACGTGTGTTCCTACGTGGTATAGTATTGGTGTACATATAAGCATGCCCCTTCTTTGGAGGTCCACCCTAAATGGGTTTCTTTCCGAAAGAGGGTGTGGACGAGGTGGAAGCACCATTGGTAGATGAACTACCAATAGAGTGTTTGTTACCACTCGTTGAGTCACCGGAAGTTGGCCTAACAAAAGTAGTGGCCGATTTGGATGAACTTCCCATCGTATACCCCAAGCCAATGTGGTGATTGGCCGGAAGTAAGTCGCTTAGGATTTTATCCAAATGGTCCTTACCCTTATTGAATTTATTAATTCGGCATAATGTGTTCTCATATTTCTCGGTGAGAGAACGCATAGAAGCATCCAAATTGGATACTTGCGATGTGAGCACATAAACACGAGATTTAAGATTCTCATTCTCAATACTCAAAGTCGAGTTTTGAGAAGTCAAATCCGCTATCTTGTGTTCCTCCGGATCTTCAATGCTAATGTGTTCAAGTTGAGTCTTGAGATTAATAATCTCGTTCTTTAACCTTTCAACAATGGTGTCGTTGTTGGTGATGATATTTTTAGGCGAGGTTTGAATGCTTGCTAAGTCATCTTTTACTTTAGTATACCTATTTACTAATTTAGTATACTTAGACCATAATTGAGAATTAGCATTCCTAAGGTCATCCATGGTTACCTCATCGCCTTCGTTGTCGCTATCATCGGAAGAGGAAGATCATTGATCATGCTCCTCTCTTGCCATGAAGCACATGTGTGCTTGCTCCACTTGCTCATCGTCCGACTCTCCGCTTGAGGAATCCTCGGAGTCGGTGAATGTTGCCCCGACAAGCCCCTTTTTGTTCCCTTTCTTGTACTTCTTGGACTTGTCGTACTTTGGCGCCTTCCACTTCTCCTTTTGCTTGTTTAGAGGACACTCTGCTTTCATGTGTCCTGGCTTGTTGCATTTAAATCACAAAGAAGAAGAGGAGGAGTTAGATGAATTGAACTTCGATTTTTTTTTGAAGTTACCTTTCCAGAAGAACCGGTTGAACTTCTTGGCCATGAGTGCCAGGGACTCCAAGTCCAACTCGTTTTTCGAGTTCTCATCATCGGTTGATGTGGAAGTAGATGGAGCGGCCTTGAAAGCAATAGCTTTCTTCTTTGGCTCTTCTTGTTGTAGGTAAGACTTCATCTTTTCCTGCAACTTCAACTTGCTATCCTTGCGTACCTCATAAGACATCAAGGTACCCATTAGTTGAACAACGGTATATTTGTTCATATCATTACCTTCCTCGATGGCGAAGGTACGCTTTTCCCAACTCGAAGGAAGTCCTTCGATAAGCTTCGAACATTTATCCTTTTGGGTGTAGGATTTGCCGAGAGCCTCTAACTAGTTTATGATGTCGACGAAGCGAGCATAATACTCCTTCATCTTCTCACCCTCTAGCATATGAAACATCTCGTAATCTTTATTAACTACAACGAGTTTAGAGTATCTTACCCTACTCATCCCTTCATGTAATATGAGGAGGGAGTTCCATATTTGATATGCACTCTTACATGTGCATATCTTGTTGAAATCCTCGGGCTCCAAAGCACATTGCAAGGCGTTCATTGCCTTGGCATTGCTTACCTCCGCGGCGACCTCCGCGGGAGTCCATTTCTCGAAATCTTCTTCGGTTGGCTCGACATATTCCTTCATCGTGGTCCTCCATAGTGAAGCACTCTGGAGGGAGGTTTCCATCCGGCATTTCCAGTACCCGTAGTTGGTACCGTTGAAGAATGGAGGCCTCGTTGAGGAATGTCCTTCCATTACCGAAGACGCTCCTTCACGGTTCTTGAAGGTGCTATAGTCGGAAGGTGGACGAACGGTCTTGTTGTCGTTGGTAGACATAGCTATAGACTTGGCTCTGATACCAAATGTAATGCCATGCTAAGCTACTGCACAAGTACTAGAGGGGGGGGTGAATAGTACTATAAAATAATTAAGCGGCTAATTCCTAATTACTTGCAAACTCTACCAAATAATGCGGAAAATACGGAAATGTAAATGTTAGACAACAAAGAAACAATCGCAAACAACGATATTACTGGGTTCGGATCCACCCAAGTCTCCCCGACTTGTTCCCGGTGATCCTACGTCCCAACCACCCGGATCCCCTCCGGATACTTGAGTTAGAAACCCTAACTCAAGATTTCCACTATGAAATACTTGTGAAAAACCTTCACAAGTCAAATCATACACAAAGTAATTTGTGACTCCCACAACCCGGGATCATAACCACACTCTCACAACCGAGAGTGAAACTTACAATATGAAAGTAAATGAAATAGAAACTTCTTACCGACAAAATACATATGCCTTGAGTAATGCTTACGAATTAGGGCAAAGATGATTTTGAGGAAGAAGAAGTGGCACCAAACCCTAGCTCCAAGATGTAGATCAGCAATGGAGAGCTATGGGGATGTTGGTGACCTAGAATCAAGCACTTGGCTTGGAAGGCTTCACACTCAATGAATCTCTCTTTGGAAGTAAGAGTGAGGAGAGATTATTGAATGGAATGAAAGAGCTTTGAATGAGATTGGAATGATTTCTCTTGATCTTTAAACTTGCAATAATATCAGCCTTGACTGCAATGAATGCATCCCATCAAGTATTTATAGGATAGAGGAGAGAGAGAAAGAAATTCGAGTCATTAAATGCTCCAACGGCTCTTTTCTGAACTCAACTAGTCGGTCAAAGAACAACCACCGACCGACTAGTTCATCAACTAGTCGGTCGGTCATTTAACGTAGACCGACTAATGGAAGAACAGCCAAAAGGTTGAAGCACAGACAAAAGGAACTAGTCGGTCCAAGAAGAGTAGCTGACCGACTAGTTTCACAACTAGTCGGTCGGTTACTCAACTGAGACCGACTAACAGATAAAACTGAAGTCTGAGCACAAATTGACTTAGTCGGTCCAAGAACAAAGTTGACCGACTAATTCACCAACTAGTCGGTCGCCAAATGAGCATAGACCGACTAACGATAAATAGTAAGTTAGGTGAAAATTGGCATGTACAGTAAAACTCAACTAGTCGGTCCAAGAAGGAAAGTTGACCGACTAGTTCATCAACTAGTCGGTCGATCAATGAACACAGACCGACTAATGATAAACAGTAGCTCAGACTCAAATGTGCATGTACAGGGAAAGCTCAACTAGTCGGTCATAGAAGCATCACTGACCGACTAGTTCACAAACTAGTCGGTCGGTGAGTCAACTTAGACCGACTAACTGTAAACAGTAAAGAGCTTGGAAATGACTGACTGAAACTAGTCGGTCCAAGAAGCTTTGCTGACCGACTAGATCACCATCTAGTCGGTCAGTTCTTCTTCTTGAACCAACTAACATGCACAAGAAGTCCCGAATCGAAGCGCGATGCTTCGGGAAAGATTGTATGGACTTCCACTAAGATCCTAGAGCTAATATATGAGCGTTATGAAGATTTAAACCGTAAGACCTACTCAAGGCTTAACATTCTACGAAAGAATCTTAAAGACTATAAATAAAACTTGACGATACCGTCTTCAATAGCTTCAATTGAATCTTCATGACTTCTAAATTGGTCTATAAGCTTCAACGAAGTTTTAGGCATACGATCACATGCTTTGAGAAGTCTTGAGACGTCGTAATTGATATTCATATGAATTTGGCGACGATCTCCATAACTGCGCTCACAAAGTGTTAGTTCACGATATATTTATGTTTGTTCATCATCCAAAACCAAATCCAGGGAGTCCAATATCCAACAATTTCACCCTCCAAATCCCCATTTTATACGCTTTTACGCTATTATTTGGAACAATATGACTTTCGGAGCGTTTATGTCCATTTCAGGGATTTGGATCGATATTGGAGCAATTTGGTGTCAATGAGAAGAACGGTAACATGAGAGCACCTAGAAGACTCATGATCACATGCCTGATGTTCCAAAGAAGAAGACGAGAGGAGGAGAAGAGAGCGAAAGATAAGAAGCTCAGGCCATCTTTAGTTTCCCAGGCAACTCGAACGTGTAGCAACAGCTACTTGGCCAAGCTGACATGCAGAGTTAGCATAGAAACGACCACGACCTACTGGATCGAGTAGTGGGGCTACTCAACCGAGCATGAAGGCTACTCGGTCGAGTAAGGCAAGCACCTAGATTTTCAGACAGCCTCTCACTCTTTTAAGATCTTCTATCATTCCAGTTGGCACATTATTTTTCTCATATTTTTTCTGGATAATAGACTTCATGAAGATTCCAATGCCACTAAGAATACACCAATCAGAGGTCAGATGAAATCTAGGAAATTTCTGCAAGTTGACACTACTGTGCTAAAATTTGCACTCGACTGAGTGTTGTGTTCTACTGACCGAGCAGGTCACCTACTCGACCCGTGTAGCGACGCGACCAGAGCGATGATTCTGAGCTTCTCCCCAGGACCCTGCAACTCGACCGAGTAGGTCACCTACTCGACCGAGAAGCTTACTTACTCGACTCGAGTCATCATCAAACAGAGCAGCGTTTTGGAGGAAGTGCATATCTACTGTAGCTCGACCATGTAAGGGGGCTACTCGATCAAGCACGCTGAGGCCCAGAACTTAAGTTGCGGCCAGCATTGATTTTGGGCACGAATTTCAGAGGGTTTCTTAGGTTATTTGCTAGGGTTTTGAGAGGACTGTATATAGGGATTGTAGCCGTCATTAGAGAGGGTTAGATCTTATTTTCTTTGGAGCTCTTAGAGACTCTTTTAGGAGTTAGGCCATGCCATAGGCCTCTCCTCTTGTATCAAGCTAAGTATTCTATCTCTTTAATTCTATTTTAGTTCTTCTTATTGTTTTTCTATGACGCTAGCAATGATCTCTATTGTTTTCATAATGTTTGCTATGCTTGAGTAGTCTTTTATAGGGCTAGTGGATTAGCCCTAGTATTTTAGGATTTAGATGCAAAGTTGGGATTTTTAGGTTGTGTTGGTATAAAAGGGACGTGTTTTGGTTAATCTTGCAAAGTTTGTAGGAGAACTCGTACTAAGATCGTGCCCATGGTCGGTGGAATCGATTGGCTTAAGGAGTATCCTATAAACTTAATTAGGAAGTTAGTGGATTCAATTAGGATTCGTGACCATGCCCGGCTCGTGTCTTGATGGAATCCACCGACGAACTATATTACTAATTGAAGGCTCCCACCATTGCATCAATAAGAGCCACCAAAATACATCGAAGCTCTAATCCACGAGAGTGGCATGAGCTGAGATCATTCTGACCACGAGAGTGGCATGAATAATTGTCGATTCTTAATGCACGGATCATGTGCGCCTGTCACGAGAGCGGGGTTAATGCGATACGTTAGACAAATGGTGCTAATGTTAGCTGGCCATTGTTCAACATCTTAGATGCGACAACCCCTAATATAGCCAATGTAACGTAAGAGTCCTAACCTAGCATCGAAATCCGACGATCATAGCGATGCGTCCTAAAGCCCTAGTCTTTTCTCTTTTCTTTCTTTCTTTGTGTGGTGTCCTTTGTTTGCGACATCGAGTGACACGACTTTCGCATTCATCACCATTACAACACTCCACAATCCACATCCACCAATATATCTGCAAATCTAACTCAACCTAGGAGTAGATAGGTATTATAACATCGCTTCTCCGTGTTCGATACCTGCTTGCCAATATACCGTACGCTTACAGTAAAACGATATCGCTTCGAAGTTAATTCTAGGCTGATCAAGTTTTTGGCACCGTTGTCGGGGAGGCGTTCCGCCATATTATCTATTTATCACAATTAGGTTGATTAGACTACGTTAAAAAATAAAAAAAATAAAAAAAGAGAGTGAAATTTTTTCCCGCCACCTGCTTTATCATTATTTCTATCTTCTTGTACCACTGATATCTTTTCCAGGTTGTTTGTTTTTTACTATTTAGGTACAATGGATCACTTTTGCTATATTTCAGGCAATGATTATTTGGCACAGTATAAGGCTCAACTGGAAGAATGCGGATATTATTCATAGGACCCATACTATCAAATGGAAGGATATGACTATTAAAAGTGCTATGCCTACTATGAGTATTGTGACAAGGAAGGACACATGCCCTACAAAACCCGTGTCTGTTGGTTGAGTGCTGACTATGCACTCAATTTGACGCTCGCACACTTTCTGGAGGGCTGTGCAGCTTCTCACCTTCAAAGCACTGATGAGGGAACTGCGATGAGACACTCGGGAGATATTACTGCAGAGCCATGTTGCACAGTCGTCACTCCCCCACCCACCGATACAGCTAGTTCATATGATGAGTGGATGGAAGATACTGATGGAGAAGACATTGATGTTATTTACCTCGTGCACGCTGACATATACGATGCATCCAAAGGCGACACATTCACTTCCATGCCTGAGGATATTTTAGCATCCTGCTTACCCCTCTACCAGATACCTGAGCCCATAGTGCCACCTGCACCTATTATTGAGAAGGCCAAGCCATGCAATCGGGTGCCTCGAGCTCCAGGATGGAAACGAAGAAGGAGGCATTAAAAGGAGAAGATGAAGTTTACATTGCCTTATATACCTGAGGAGCCTGAGGAGGATATCCACGTTCAACTTGTGGGAGATATTATGCGCCTTGATATTGTTGAGTATTGGACTCCCCGGATTTGGTTTTGGATGATGAGCAAACATAAATAAATCGTGAACTAACAGTTTGTGAGCGCATTTTTGGATATCGTCACCAAAATACCACGTACAACATAAGCGACATCTCAAGACTTCTCAATATGCGTGATCGTGTGCCTGGAGCTTCGTTGAAGCTCAAGGAGCAATATTGAAGTCAAGAGGAATGAAGATTGAAGCTTTGAAGACGGCTCGTAAGGTTTATTTTATAGTCTTCTAGCTTCATAGATTAGAATGTTAAGCCTTGAGTAGGACTTACCTTATAAACTTCATTTCGCTCATATCTTAGAGCTAGGATTATCATAGAAGCCATTAGAAACTTTCCCGAAGCCTAACGCTCTTTCCCTCAGCTTCTAGTGCATGTTAGTTGGTTCATGAAGAGTCACCAATCGACTAGATGACGATCTAGTCGGTCGGAAACTCTACTTAAACCGACTAGTTTGCATTCTCTAATTCAGCTCTTTCTATGTCTACAGTTAGTCGGTCAAAGAAGAGTCACCGACCGACTAGATGACGATCTAGTCGGTCAGTAATCCTTCTTAGACCGACTAGTTGTGTCACTCATTTTCAGCCTGAGCTACTGTTTCGAGTTAGTCGGTCAAAGAACGTTTACCGACCGACTAGTTGAGAAACTAGTCGGTCAGCATTTGTTCTTAAACCGACTAAGTCATCTTGAAGTCAACCTATTCCTTTTCCACGTTAGTCGGTCCAAGAACATTCACCGACCGACTAGTTGAGAAACTAGTCGGTCGGCAAGTCTTCTTAGACCGACTAGTTGTCTTTGCCTGGAACTTCACCTTTTGGCTGTTCACCTCTTAGTCGGTCTACGTTGTATCACCGACCGACTAGTTGATGAACTAGTCGGTAAGTGATCCTTCTTTGACCGACTAGTCTGGTTCAGAAAAGAGCCGTTGGGATCTTTTTGAACTCGTTTTTCTTTGCCCCTATAAATAGAATCCTGATTCATTTCTTGAAGGGGTTAAGCAAAATATTGGAGATATTTTCAAATCAAAAGAGAAGAGCTATCAACTCTATTTCCAAGCTCTCTCTTCTCACAAGAATCTCTCCCTCAAGTTCTTGAGTCCTAAATCCTCAAGAGAGATTCTCTCCATTGTGAGCCTTTCAAGCTAGAAGCTTGATTCTAGGTCACCATCTCCACCCTAGGCTTCCATTGCTGGTCATCTTCTTGAAGCTAGGGTTTGGTGCCATCTTCCTCCAGCAAAATCCTCTTTGCCCTAATTTGGTAAGAAATCTCAAGGCATAGGTATTTTGTTGGTAAGCATTTCATTTCAGTTATATTTGAATTGTATACTCTCGGTTGTGAGAGGTTTGCGTGATCCCGGGTTGTGGGAGTCACGGTCATCGATTGTAGGTCGTTTGCACTTGTGAGGTTTTCGCAAGTGGTCATATTGGAAATCTTGAGTTAGGGTTTCTAACTCAAGTATCCAGAAGGGATCCGGGTGGTTGGGACGTAGGATCACCGGGAACAAGTCGGGGAGACTTGGGTGGATCCGAACCCATTAAACCATTGTGTTTGCGTTTGCATTATTTCTTGATTGTAGTTATTCCGCATCGTTGTTTGTTAATTGCACGATAATTAGGAATAACACTCCTTATTATTTAAAAGTACTATTCACCCCCCCTCTAGTACATGTGCAGTAGCTCCCAGGGCACTACAATTGGTATCAGAGCCAAGGTTAAAGCTACAAGTTCAAAGTTATGACGAACAACGACTACAACGTATTCAAGAACCGCGATGGAGCCTCTTCAGTTATGGAAGGACTATCCTCCGTCAGGCCTCCACACTTCAACGGTACCAACTACGGGTACTGTAAATGCCGGATGCAAATTTTCCTCCGGAGCGCTTCACTATGGAGAGCCACCATGACGGAGTATATCGAGCCTTCCGAAAATGATTTCGCAAAGTGGACTCCTGCGGAGGTCACCGCGGAAGTTGCCAATGCCAAGGCAATGAATGCCTTGAATTGTGCGTTGGAGCCTGAGGACTTCAACAAGATATGCACATGTAAGAGTGCATATCAAATATGGAACCAACTCCTCATATTGCACGAAGGATCGAGTACGGTAAAAGATTCTAAACTCGTCGTTGCTAATAAAGAATTTGAGTTGTTTCATATGGAGCAGGGCGAAACCATGAAGGAATATTACGCTCGCTTCGTGGATATATCAAACGACTTGGAAGCTCTTGGGAAGGTCTATACCCAAAAGGAGAAAGTCACGAAGATTATCGACGGTCTTCCATCGTGTTGGGAAAAGTGTACCTACGCCATCGAGGAAGGTAATGACATGAATAAATATACCGTCGTACAACTAATGGGTACCTTGTTGTCTTACGAGGTACGCAAGGATAGTAAGATCCGGATGAGGGAAAAGATGAAGGCGTACTTGAAGCAAGACGAGCCAAAGAAAAAGGGAATTGCATTCAAGGCCGCTCCATCTACTGATGATGAAGAATCGGAAGACGAATTGGACATGGAATCCATTGCCCGTATGGCAAGGAAGTTCGATCGATTCCTCCGAGAAGGTATATCTTTGAATAAATCTAAAGTTAATTCGACTAATGCTTCTACTCACGTGTGTTATAAATGCAACAAGCCAGGACATATCAAACCGGATTGTCCTCTCTACAAACACAAGGAGAAATGGAAGGCATCTAAGTACGACAAGTCGAGAAAGCACAAGAAAGGGCTTGTTGGCACATTCACCGACTCCGAAGAGGATTCCTCAAGTGGAGAGTCGGATGATGAAAGAGTGGAGAAAGCAAAACTTTGCTTCATGGCTAATGAGGCAAAAGATCGAAAGTCCTCATTCGATGATAGCGAGGATGGTAGCGAGGATGAAAACGGAGAACCTACTATTGAAGAAATGAGGTTAGCAAACCAAGAAATTTGGTCTAAATTTACTAAATTAGTAGATAGATATAATAAGACCAAAGATGAACTTGTTAGCCTCCAAACCTCTCCTAAGTCTACCATCACCAACAATGACACCATTGTTGAGACACTTGCCAATGAGAAAGCAAGTTTGCTTACTCATAATGGCTTGTTGAGAAATGAGGTGAAGTCCCTCAAATCTCAACTTGAGCATGTTCTTGTTGAGGATTCGGATGAACATGTGATAGCGGATTTGACGTCTCAAAACTCAACTTTGAGTATTGAGAATAAGAATCTCAAATCACGTGTTTATGCACTCACATCGCAAGTATCCACTTTGGATGCTTCTTTGCATTCTCTCAAAGAGAAGTATGAGTGCACGTTAGGCCGTATCAATGATTTAAATAGAGGTAAGGGTCATTTGGATAATATCCTAAATGACTTACTTCCGGCCAAACACCACATTGGCTTGGGGTATAAGATGGGAGACTCATCCAAATCGTCTACAACCTTTGTTAGGCCTACCTCCGACGCCTCAACGAGTGGGAGCAAACTCCCCATTGGTAGTTCTCCTACCAATAGTGCTTCCACTTCGTACACACCCCCGATTGGAAAGAAACCCACTTTGGGTAGACCTCCAAAGAGGGGTCATGCATTTTTGTACTCACATGCTATGCCACGTAGGAACACACATCCTACTCCACCGGTGCATGCTAATATTAATGATGATTTTTATGCTCCGCATCCACGAGCACGTGCGAACACTCATATGAGACACCCACATGCACATAATCATGCTCATGCACATCCTAATGCTTATGTTCAAACATCTCATCCACATGTGCATGCCTACTCTCATAATCATCCTCATGCATACACACCTCATGCTTATCCACGTATGTATGCTACACCACATCATGGACCTCATGCTCATCATAATGCTATTGCTAAATCTCATGCTCCTAGGCCACATGCACCACATAGAAATCAACCTTTTGTGCATGCAACTACTAGGAAGAGGATTCCCAAAATGTACACTATTTGGGGTCCCAAGAACACTAGCGATGATGCTATGAATGTTTATGTGAAATCATATATTAAAGATGTTATTTTGAATGATGATTATGTTGGGAAGTCAAGTTCCTCTTGGACTTGGTTTCCGAAGGGTTAGTTCCTTTAACTCTTCAATGCTTGGTACCATGAGTCTATGATCATGTTATGGGTACCAAGGCATATGTTTATTAAATTGATTTTGATTACATTAATTTACGGGTTACAATAATTTTTATTTCGTATTTCAAATTTGTTGTCTAACCCATTGGATCCAAAAGGATTTTTGGATACCAAAATGAAGTTTTTCTAGGTTCAATCCACCGTGGGATACCAACCCTACCAACTCCTTGTTTTGCGAAGACTTTCATTTAAACGGAGTTGATGGTGCTTAGGTAATGCACCAATGTAGGGGGAGCTTAATGTTGTAAGTATGATATTACATTTGGTATCCATGAGGGTTGAATGCATGCTTGGTAAGAATCTATTTCTTTACATTGGTATCACTTTGTTTCTCCTAGCATGATAGAATTGTGAATGCCATAAATACTTTGAAATTCATATCTATTTTTGGCATGACATGTTTTTTTAAAAAGTTATTATGATGTTTTTCGTATTACTTTTATCACTTTGTCACTTCTCATCGCGCACTTCACTTAGTTTTGATGTGCTCTTACTTTATGTTCATTTTCGATCGATATTGTGACATTTGATATTCCTTGATGTGCACCACTCTTCTGATGGTTCATTCCTTTGTGCACATTTTATGTATGTCTCTGATATTGATTTCATCGCTCGACGATTTATTTTGATTCAATAGCTTTAGTTGTATGAAAACATAGAATTGTTTTCCATGCGCTAAAATAGCTATAAATGTTGATATTGGAGAGTAAATTCATTTCATCAATAAGTGAATTTACATTTGATATTTTGATGATTTAAGTTTTCGACTTTCGACTATGGTCTCATTGACACGCTTTGATTTTATTCGAATTTTATTTTGGTGTCATATGAAACGTGGTCGTATTCTTAGACTCCCATGCTTAATGAATTATTTGGACATGAATTATTGTCATTGGCTTCCTCCCGCTCTTTTTGGATTATGCCAAAGGGGGAGAGATATAATAATGGCATAATAATGGCATGTGCTAAATGATAATTTACCATGAATCTAATTTGATATGTTAGATTCAGGGGGAGTTAAGATATAAAAATGGATTATAAATCCTAACTCTCAAATATTGGATTTGCATTTTTACTTTCCTCGTCTGCTTGATGTATGTGCTTATTATTTCTTATGGAACTAATGTGTCATCAATGCAGGGGGAGTAAGTATATTCCATTTAGTTCATTATTTTTTATTATTATTTATGTTGGTTTGTCATCACCAAAAAGGGGGAGAATGTTGAGTATTGGACTCCCCGGATTTGGTTTTGGATGATGAGCAAACATAAATAAATCGTGAACTAACAGTTTGTAAGCGCAGTTTTGGAGATCGTCACAAAAATACCACGTACAACATAAGCGACGTCTCAAGACTTCTCAATATGCGTGATCGTGTGCCTGGAGCTTCGTTGAAGCTCAAGGAGCAATATTGAAGTCAAGAGGAATGAAGATTGAAGCTTTGAAGACGGCTCGTAAGGTTTATTTTATAGTCTTCTAGCTTCATAGATTAGAATGTTAAGCCTTGAGTAGGACTTACCTTATAAACTTCATTTCGCTCATATCTTAGAGCTAGGATTATCATAGAAGCCATTAGAAACTTTCCCGAAGCCTAACGCTCTTTCCCTCGGCTTCTAGTGCATGTTAGTTGGTTCATGAAGAGTCACCAACCGACTAGATGACGATCTAGTCGGTCGGAAACTCTACTTAAACCGACTAGTTTGCATTCTCTAATTCAGCTCTTTCTATGTCTACAGTTAGTCGGTCAAAGAAGAGTCACCGACCGACTAGATGACGATCTAGTCGGTCAGTAATCCTTCTTAGACCGACTAGTTGTGTTCACTCATTTTCAGCCTGAGCTACTGTTTCGAGTTAGTCGGTCAAAGAACGTTTACCGACCGACTAGTTGAGAAACTAGTCGGTCAGCATTTGTTCTTAAACCGACTAAGTCATCTTGAAGTCAACCTATTCCTTTTCCACGTTAGTCGGTCCAAGAACATTCACCGACCGACTAGTTGAGAAACTAGTCGGTCGGCAAGTCTTCTTAGACCGACTAGTTGTCTTTGCCTGGAACTTCACCTTTTGGCTGTTCACCTCTTAGTCGGTCTACGTTGTATCACCGATCGACTAGTTGATGAACTAGTCGGTCAGTGATCCTTCTTTGACCGACTAGTCTGGTTCAGAAAAAAGCCGTTGGGATCTTTTTGAACTCGTTTTTCCTTGCCCCTATAAATAGAATCCTGATTCATTTCTTGAAGGGGTTAAGCAACATATTGGAGATATTTTCAGATCAAAAGAGAAGAGCTATCAACTCTATTTCCAAGCTCTCTCTTCTCACAAGAATCTCTCCCTCAAGTTCTTGAGTCCTAAATCCTCAAGAGAGATTCTCTCCATTGTGAGCCTTTCAAGCTAGAAGCTTGATTCTAGGTCACCATCTCCACCCTAGGCTTCCATTGCTGGTCATCTTCTTGAAGCTAGGGTTTGGTGCCATCTTCCTCCAGCAAAATCCTCTTTGCCCTAATTTGGTAAGAAATCTCAAGGCATAGGTATTTTGTTGGTAAGCATTTCATTTCAGTTATATTTGAATTGTATACTCTCGGTTGTGAGAGGTTTGCGTGATCCCGGGTTGTGGGAGTCACGGTCATCGATTGTAGGTCGTTTGCACTTGTGAGGTTTTCGCAAGTGGTCATATTGGAAATCTTGAGTTAGGGTTTCTAACTCAAGTATCCGGAAGGGATCCGGGTGGTTGGGACGTAGGATCACCGGGAATAAGTCGGGGAGACTTGGGTGGATCCGAACCCATTAAACCATTGTGTTTGCGTTTGCATTATTTCTTGATTGTAGTTATTCCGCATCGTTGTTTGTTAATTGCACGATAATTAGGAATAACACTCCTTATTATTTAAACGTACTATTCACCCCCCCCCCCCCTCTAGTACATGTGCAGTAGCTCCCAGGGCACTACAGATATTGCCACCTCCGACGAAACCATGTCACATGGCACTGCGGAGCCAGCTTGTACCGTCGTCGCTCTCCCTTGCCACCCACATGAGTCAGAGCAGCCTATACCATCAGAGGATATTATTGAGGAGGCCATACACACGCAGCCAGAGCTTGTCACCGAGGAGGACGTGCATTGGGACGAGGAAACAGATATTCATAAGGATCCCAAGTATTACCCTCCACCATTAGAGCTTCCACAGCCACCTCGTCCTTCCATTGATGCCGAGGACTATCCACAGAGCTTATGGCGCCCCTTCAGGAAGTTCTCTTTACTCCCTCACCCTTTACATTTGATTCCCCTCCTGTGTATGATGTTTACTATGATTCCGATTTTGAGGACTCATTGCACATTTTACAGGATACACATACATAAGATCAAGAGGCATGATAGGACGTATACGAGGAAGACAGCAGGAGTTAGCACACATGGACGCATATGAATACGATCAGGAGTTGCGCTGGGATAAGTCTGACGATGATGAGGAGTTGCTTGAAGAGGCACACAATTATATGCCAAAGCTACCTGAAGAACCTGAAGCGAACAACGAGGAGTTGGTCGACGTGGTGCATGAGAGCAGAGATTTATTTCTAAGAAAGTGTTGTCAACCATCATTAATTTTATATATTTCTTTTGATGACCTTCTTTGGAATACATTTATTTTGGGGAAGAATTATCCACATCAGATTGATGCGGCTTATCTCTTGCAGGATACATGTGGAGTCCTTGTAGAGATGCTGAGAGCCGCATTGTTGGAATCTGATGGAGTCCATGGACACATGCACCTGGCGGAGCCACGGAAGGAGCAGTTGCCTGCACCAGCAAATATACTGTATCTACCTTTTGTTATAGGTGATATCAATCTGGTAGTGTAGTATTTTATGCTTTCAATAAACACGAATCCTCTCGACAGTGAGAGGACCGTATATGTTTATTGCTTTTTTAGTTTAGATATCTTGAATAAAAACCTCATATGACGGCAACAATAATCTTTTACATCCCAAACTCATTATATATATTAATTGCCCTCTTCACATTTCAATATGTCCCGCCACCTTGCTCACCACCCACCGAGCATTTCTTTCAAGTGAAATCTTACTTTCTTATTCATTTGACTTGGTCTCGCTTAGAAAATCCGTGACATTTTTGATCGAGTCATTTGAATATGATTGTTTGGTATAAGCTTGGGGGAAGGTGCTCTAATGCATCATTGCATGAGCATGTAATTGCATTAGGATCTCATGTCATTCATTTCATCATTTTTCATTCACCCCCCTCATATTTATCGTTGTTCCTCATAATTACCTTTTGTGATCACATTAAGGACAATGTGAAGTTTAAGCTTAGGGAAGTGCATTTCCATGCCATTTAGTTGCATTAGTTGCATATTTTACTTTTATTTTAGGATTTTTAGGATTTTTCAAATTTTTGCATCATCTTTTCAATTTTTCCATCTTATCTTCCTTTTATGTGTGTTATGCATCATATTGTGTGCGTGTTTTTCTTTCCCTTCTTCTTTTTTGTATTTATTTCTTTATTCTCTTTTCCTTCTTTTGCTAGATATGTTCCTTATGATGATATCTCTTATTGATTTAGTAGCCATCATGATGCTTATATCTCTAGCCTTGCTATTTGGAGTATTTCAGTATCCTGCTATCCATGTGCTTGCTTATATATATTTTTTGATGATTCCTTTATATGAATACATGATACTAATTGAAGCCGAATGTATGCAATAATATTTAGTATGCTTTTGTTGAAAATGCACCAAGATTCATGCATCAATTGTATATCTGAAGCACTGTTTATTGTCTTATTCACCTTCTGTTGTATGCCTGATATGATTGTACGCTTTACCTCTTGACTTCACTATTTATTGAGATGATTAAGAATATACATGCTTACATATGAGTTTTAGTTGAGGTATTATCTTATTGAACCGTTTGTGCATATCTTATGAGTGAACGAGTGGTACATCCTTTCCTTCTCCACATATATCTTTTTATTCTCTACATGACTTGGTTCACCCCTTGTAACTACTCATACCGTATCTATTCCCAAAAATCCATTGCAGAAGAAAATTTAGCTCAAAAAAGTTCAAAAAGCCAAAAAGGAGCCAAAAACCAATAATACATATCATATAGCTCCAACAAAAATCTAGAAAGAAAAATGAGAAAAAAAAAGAAAAAGAAAATTATTTCTCTATCTCATTATTGGAGCCACAAAAATACTTGGAAAAACCAAGGCAAAAATTCAATTTTCCCATATCATTTTCCTTTAGATGTCATGCCTCAAGCTAAGCTTTGGGGTGGGGTGTGTGTGAATTCATTTGACCATAAGAATGAGTATGCCATTAGAGTGGAGAGGTGGACGAATGGGGAAGTTTGATAATGCTGAAACTTAGCAAAATACTTAAGTTATGGGTATTTCTCATGATTCGATATAAATATGTGAATTCCATGATTTATTCCATTCTCCATTTCATGCTTGGTGTGATTCTTATATGATTCATTTGTAACTTTTGATTGAAAGGTGCATCGCTAACATTTGTATATTAAATTCTATGAGTTGCACGATGTGAATATGAGTTGATTGCATGAATTTAGAGAGTCCATTTTGTTGATCTTAAAAGCTTGCAAGTACTATATTTATGTAAGATATGAAATCTCTTTATAGCATGTGATTCGTATTCTCTGAGTTATCGTGATGTGTAGCTTATGGCTTGAGATCTAAGAGAATAATCTAGCGACCCCTTACACTTCGTATTCTTTTTCGTTTTCTCATTTTTTTAACCTCCCAGTGAGCTTCGTATTCGTCTTCCTCGAGGACGAGTAAGAGGTAAGTTTGGAGATTTTGATATGCTCCTATTTTGCATGAATTATCGCATATTTTCATGACGCATTTCACCCTCCAAACTCCATTTTATATGCTTTTACGCTATTATTTGTAACAATATGACTTTCGAAGCATTTATGTCCATTTCAGGGATTTGGAGCGATATTGGAGCAATTTAGAGTCAATGAGATGATCGGGTACATGAGAGCACCTAGAAGACTCATGATGACATGCCTGAGATGCCAAAGAAGAAAACGAGAGGAGGAGAAGAGAGCGAAAGATGAGAAGCTTATGCCATCTTCAGTTTTCTAGGCAACTCGACTGAGTAGCAACAGCTACTTGGTCGAGCTGACACGTAGAGTTAGCATGGAAATGACCACGACCTACTCGATCGAGTAGGGGGCTACTCGTCTGAGCACAAAGGCTAGTCGGTCGAGTAAGGCAAGCGCCCAGATTTTTTGACAGCCTCTCACTCCTTTGAGATCTTCTATTATTTCAGTTGGAAAAGTATTTTGCTCATATTTTTTATGGATAGTAGACTTCATGACGGTTCCAACACCTCCAAGAACGTGCCAATTGGAGGTCGGATGAAATCTGGGAAATTTCTACAAGTTGACGCTGCAGTGTTGAAATCTGCACTCCACCGAGTGTTGTGTTCTACTCGACTGAGCAGGTCACCTACTCGACCCGAGTAGCAACATGACCAGAGCAATGATTCTGAGCTTCTCCCCAGGACCCTACAACTAGACGGAGAAGGTCATCTCTTGATTGAGCAGCTCACATACTCGACCAGAGTCGTCATCAAACAAAGCAGCGTTTTGGAGGAAGTTCTGATCTACTGTAGCTCGACTGAGTAGGGGGCCTACTCAACCGAGCACACTGGGGACCAGAACTTAAGTTGCGCCAGGATTGATTTTGGGCACAAATTTCAGAGGGTTTCATAGGTTATGTGCTAGGGTTTTGAGGGGACTATATATAAAGATTGTAGCCGTCATTAGAGGGGGGTTAGATCTTATTTTCTTTGGAGCTCTTGGAGAATCTTTTAGGAGTTAGGCCATGCCATAGGCCTCTCCTCTTGTATCAAGCTAAGTATTCTATCTCTTTAATTCTATTTTAGTTCTTCTTATTGTTTTTCTATGACGCTAGCAATGATCTCTATTGTTTTCATAATGTTTGCTATGCTTGAGTAGTCTTTTCTCGGGCTAATGGATTAGCCCTAGGATTTTAGGATTTAGATGCAAAGTTGGGATTTTTAGGTTTTGTTGGTATAAAAGGGACGTATTTTGGTTGATCTTGCAAAGTTTGTAGGAGAACTTGTACTGAGATCGTGCCCATGGTCGGTGGAATCGATTGTCTTAAGAAGTATCTTATAAACTTAATTCGGGAGTTAGTGGATTCAATTAGGATTCGTGACCATGTCCAACTCGTGTCTTGATGGGATCCACCGACGAACTATATTACTAATTGAAGGCTCTTACTATTGCGTCAATGAGAGCCACCAAAACACATCGAAGCTCTAGCCTACGAGAGTGGCAAGAGCTGAGATCTTTCTGACCACGAGAGTGGCATGAATAGTTGTTGATTCTTAATGCATGGATCATGTACGCATGTTGTAAGAGCGGGGTTAATGCGATACGTTAGACAAATGGTGCTAATGTTAGCTGGCTATTGTTCTACATCTTAGATGCGACAACCCCTAATAAAGCCAATGCAATGTAAGAGTCCTAACCTAGCATCGACATCCGACGATCATAGCGATGAGTCCTAAAGCCATAGTCTTTTCTCTTTTCTTTCTTTCTTTGTGTGGAGTCCTTTGTTTGCGACATTGATTGGCACGACTTTCGCTTCCATCACCATTACGACGCTCCACAATCGACATCCACGAATAAATCCGCAAATCTAACTCAACCTAGGAGTAAATAGGTAGTATAGCACCGCTTCCCCGTGTTCGATACCTGCTAACCACTATATCGTACGCTTGCAAAAAACGACATTGTTTCGGAGTTAATTTTAAGCCGATCACATAGAACTCTGATTCCCTCTTCACCCCTTCATCGTGGAAGTCTTGTGCTCTTCGGAGCTTTCAATTTGTAGACTCGCTCCTCAGGCTTTCCCATCCTTATTTGGCTTCATCGAGTTTTGCGAGCTTTGTGAAGTCTGTCTGACCCTTAGGTATTCAGGTATTTCTTTAGGATAATAGTCGACCCTCATTGAACTTGGAACCATATCGTTGCTCGCCCGGACTCGAGGCTCATATATGACCTTCTAATTTCCGACCATGGGTGGAAGGATACCTTCGTGTTCATAGTCCTTCCTGATCTGGGCCCGTTGCTCAACGGTTGGAGCTCTTCGAATCCTGAGCTTGTGGTGGAGTCTCGGTTGTCGTTGGAGGATGTCAGAGCCAGGTTGTCGCCGGGCGAGGCCGAGGTGATGAAGTCTCTCTCGAGTCGACCGAGACAAGATCGGTCAATTCCGTATTTATTGGATGATCGTACGCTAAAGTTCCTTCTATGGAGACGGTGTAACGTATCTCGAATCTATGTCTTTATCATCACCACTCACGGTAATTATATTCCCTGTTTGCAGATATGACCAACAAAAATCGATGCAGTGGTGAGTCCAGTTTGGACCAAGTCTGGAGGGAGCAGCGGAAGATGAAAAGGATGGTCGAATGGTCGGGTGCCCGGGCCGAACGGTCGGATGCACGTGTCGAAGGATCCGGCTCTCGGTCTCCTCTCCACACCCACTAGAGCTCTTCTTCCAAAGGGGAAGAGACTAGGCAGACATCCAGGCCTTCTTCCCGAGCCTCTTCGAGGGAGGCTTCCAGCCAGGCTCCCGTGCGGCCCTCTGTGTCCCTGGCTCCCGAGCTTCAGGCCAAAGTTGCAGGGCTCGAGGAGGCCACCACGAAGGAGAAGATTGAGTTTACGTCGAAGCTCACAAAGGCGATGGAGGCTTTTACCAGTGTCTTGGTGTCAGGAAGCGCTCCCCCTCCCTCTTAGGCTGGCAGGCCTTCTATTTTGTATTTTTTGTAATTTTCTTTTATTTGAAAAAAATGAAAAAAAAAAACTTTTTGCGACCTTTCTCCTTTATTTGCATATATGCGTGTGTATGGCCCCTCAATGACCTAACTTGAAATTTCATAGAAATCTTTAGGCAAGTTATGTCGTGGATAGGTTAGGCATATTCAATCAATGAATGTAACCTTTTAAACTATGAATCACGTTTCCTTTGGTAGATAGGGGCGAACGTCTTTCGACATATGCGCCAAGGTCATCCAGCGGCAAGGGACATGGCCCCTTCGACTTATGGACGACGAGTATCAGGGGTCGCTCAGTGGCGAGGGGGGATCTCTTGGCTTACAGTTGAGGACATGGGTCGTTGGGTGACGAGGGGCCTTTGACTTATGGCCGACGAGGGTCATTCAGTGGCGAGAGGCAAGGCCTCTTAGATTACGGCTGACGAGGGTCGTTCGGTGGCAAGGGGCGAGGCCCATTCGACTTACTGCCGACGAGAGCATATCGACTGATGTCAAAGAACGATCTCCTTTGTATTCATAATGAACATGCATAGGATAAAAGATGAAGATGGATTTCGACCATTTTACCCCATTTGTACAATCATTGATAATTCTTCCGTAGATGCTCAGCATTCCAATGAGGAAGTTCTCTATCATCAAAAGTAGCGAGTCGGTAGGTGGCAGGACCGAATACACCGATCACTGTGTAGGGTTCTTCCCACTTCGCTGTGAGCTTCCCCTGCTTGAGAATATCGGGAGTGAAAGCGGCCTTACACAGCACCAAGTTGCCCACACGAAAGCTGCGTTTGCGGACTTTCGAGTTAAAATAGCGGGCCATGCGTTCTTTTTGTTCGATGAGGGTCACTAAAGCTCGTTCGCGGACCTCGTCCACTAGTTGTAGGTTGAGCTCGAGGCCCTCTGAGTTTCTTTCTTCATCATAGTATTGTAGACGAAGCGGTCGCTCATTGACCTCAACTGGGACGACGACTTTGCATCTGTAGGCCTACATAAACGGTGTTTCCCCGTCGAGGTTTTGTGGGTCGTTCTGTACGACCATAGTATACCGGAAATTTTGTCTGGCCAAGTTCCTTCGAGCCCAGTTATTATCTTCTGCAGGGACCTAAGGATGATTTTATTGGCTGACTCTGCCAAGCCGTTCGACTGGGGATGGGCGACGGAGGTGAAGTGCAACTTGATCTTCAGCTCTGAGTAGAAGTCTCTGAATCTAGTGCTATCAAACTGTGTCCCATTGTCCGTCACTATGGACTGTGGGATGCCAAAATGACAGATGATGGACTTCCAGATGAAGCTTCGAGCTTCCTTCCAGGTGATTCAGGACTGAGGTTCCTCTTCGATCCACTTTGTGAAGTAGACGATCGCCACTATTAAGTAACCCCGTTGCCCACTCGCTGGCTTGAATGGTCCAAGGAGGTCCAGTCCCCACTTGGAAAAAGGAACTGGACTGACGATATGGATCAGATCAGTTGGTGGAGCCGAGCTGATCTTTGAGAATTTTTGGCAGGTCGAGCACCGTCAAACATATTCGATGGCATCTTTGAACATCATTAGCCAAAAATACCCTTTCTCACAACCTTCAAGGCTATGGATTTCCCTGTGTAGTGGTTTCTGTAGCCGACCTTGTGGATCTCCTGGATCACATAGCGTGCTTTCTACGGGGCTAAGCATTTAAGGTAGGGAAAGATGCCATACCTGGTCCATCGTCTTTTGTACAATGAACCATCTAGCAAGACGAATTGGTAGGCCTTCCGTTCTAGCTTTCGTGCTTCTGCTAGGTCGGTCGGCTTCTATCCCGTGTTTAGGTAATGGATTATCGGGTCCATCCAAGTGATCTCTTGGTCAAGGCATAGCAGCTCTTGCGCCCGCTCGCTGGATGGAGCAAACGTTGTACATACACAGTCCGACTAAGTCTCGAGGGGGAGGAGGATGCAAGTTTCGACAAGGCGTCAGCTCAGTGGTTCTTCGACCTTGGCACATGATGGACTTCTACACGTGCAAACTTGGCAAGTTCCGCTTTGGCGATTTGCATATAATTTTGCATCGAGTCTTCGCAGGTCTCGAAGGTCCCGCTCAGTTGGTGGACAACGAGGTTGGAGTCTCTGAGTAGTTGGACCATTCTCGCTCTTAGGGCTTGAGCTAGTCGGAGTCCATTGATGG
Organism: Scilla litardierei; assembly: GCA_030789695.1. NCBI lineage: Eukaryota > Viridiplantae > Streptophyta > Magnoliopsida > Asparagales > Asparagaceae > Scilla > Scilla litardierei. Next base: position 710,878 of record CM061130.1, on the reverse strand, counting down.
CCGCTTCATATTCCACACCATTATTTGTGGTTTGTAAACCGAAGCGAATGGCGTATTCGAATATATCGCCCGCTGATGTTTGGACGATTATTCCAGCCTAGCTTCCCGCTTGTGTGGCTGAACCATCGACTTGTACGATCCAGGTTCCCTTGTCTTCAATTGCATCTTTCGCTCTGCTTGGTGGTTTGATGCTTATTGAGGACGAGTGGTAGCCTCAGGTAGTGTGCTAGTTGCTTATACCTCCACCCGGGGGCCATCGTTGTAGGTGAGTTCGACGATAAAGTCAACGAGAGCATGCCCTTTGATGGCGGTCCTCGATTTAAATTAGATGTCGAATTCGCTTAGTTCGACACCACATTTCATCATTTTCCCCGAACGATCGAGCCTCTTCAGGGTCTGCTCTAATGGAGTGTCGGTGAGGACCAAGATGGTGTGTACTTGGAAATACAGTCGCAGCCTCATTGTGGATTGGACCAGTGCAAAAGCCATCTTTTTGATCCTCGAGTAGCTGACCTCCACACCTCGGATAACCTGACTGACGTAGTAGATAGGCTGTTGTACCCCTGCGTCTTTTTTGATGAGCACCAAACTTACGGCCTCCTCGGTGGTGGCCATGTAGATGATGAGCTGATCATCTTTATCTGTCTTGGTTAGAGCAGTGGTGTACGAAGATACTCATTCAACTCGGAGAAAGCTTTTTTGCAGTCTGTGTTGTATTCGATGATTTTCCTACCGTTTGACCCGGAGGCTATCGCCTTTCTCAACACCTTGAAGAAAGGCAATGACATCTCAGCTGATTTAGACAGGAAACGTTCCAAGGCTGCTATCCTTCTGTTCAGCCTCTGGAGCTCTCTGAGAGTCGAGGGCTCATGCATCATGATGATGACATCGATCTTGTCGGGTTGGCCCCGATCCTTTGATTTGTTAGTATGAAACCAATGAATTTCCCCGACCGAACCCCGAAGGTACATTTGGCAGGGTTAAGCCGAAGGTTATATCATCGGATCTGTGCAAATATCTCCCGGAGGTCTGCGACGTGATCCGTCGGCTTCTTCGACTTGACCAACATGTCGTTGACGTAGACTTCTAGGTTCCATTCTATTTGAGCCTCGAAGACGTCGATCATCATGAGTTGGTACGTGGTCCCTACTTTTTTCAAACCAAATGACATTTTGGTGTAACAGAAAATACCTCGAACAATGATGACAGGAGTTTTCTCCTCATCCTCTGGTGCCATCTAAGTCTGGTTATATCCTAAGAATGCATCCATGAAGCTGAGAAGCTCGTAGCCCGAAGCATTTTCGACCAGATGGTCGATTCATGGCAGGGGTAGCTATCCTTTGGGCACGCTTTGTTGATGTCAGTGAAGTCGACGCACATTCGTCATTTACCGTTTACCTTCTTGACCATCACGATGTTCGAGAGCCATTCAGGGTACTTGACTCTCTGAATGAAGCCAGCTTCTAGAATTCGATCCACTTCTTCGATCGTAGCTTTCATCTTTTTGCCTCCTATGTTTCTCTTCTTTTGTCTCATGGGTCTAGAGGTCGGGTCGACCTCTAGCTTGTGGGATGGTACCTCAGGGTCGATGCCGGGTATACCCTTCGGGGTCCAGTCGAAGATGTCGGCATGCTCTCTTAGGAGGGTGATTAACTGTTTCTTTAGGTCGTAGGGAGCAGTGACCCAATAGAGACAGTTTTTCCTTCCTCTTCGGAGACTCGGATGTTCTCCGTTTCTTCGACTACTGCAGGGCGTCGATCTTCGATCTGTGGGTCGGCTGGATCCACCTGTTCGATCCTACTCAGGGCGATGGACAGCGTGTAACACGTCTCGCCTGTTTCTGATTTCCTTTTGCTTTTCTGACTCCCTCGGGGGTCTGGAACTTGATCATATTTGATGGAAGGTTGAGATCACCGCTTCTATGACGTTCAGTAATGGTCTTCCGATGATCCCGTTATACACCGAGTTGATCTTCAACACCATGAAACTGGTTAGGCGAGTGATTTGTCAAGGATACGTAACGAGGGTCACCGGTAAGGTGATGATGCCTGCTGTCGGGGCGGAATGTCCGGTGAACATCACCAAGGGTCCCGTGCACGGCGTCAACTCCACGGATGATATTTTCATCCTATCCAATGCAACGTAGTAAAGAAGAGTATATCGCACGAGCTTCCAATGTCGATAAGCAACCTTTTAACGGTGATCTCTTTGATGGTGGCCGTGACGATGACCGCATCATCGTGCGATAGTTCTACACCTTCCAGATCGTCATCTGAGAAGGAGATAGGTGGTGTAGAATCTCTGGGGCACTTTCACTCCATGGATAATATCATCAACCTCCCATCATTGGAACTTTGGAGAGAGGTTGATAACTCTGGGTGCGGGGGACCTCCTGTTATCATGCTGATGAGTCCGATGCTGGGAGGTCTCGTGGCATCCTCGGAGGATGTGGTTGGGTGGGTCGACATGGTCGAATAGTTCGTCGATTGGGATGTCGACTCGTGGTTTCCCACAGACGACGCCAAACTATTAAGGCTGACCGTGACAGTTGTCAAGCTGACGTAGACTCGAGATACTGAATCAGAACCGTGTCAGCAGTTGGAGTAGGACCCTTGGTTGGAGGAACCAGGGTCGAGTAATGGTAGTTGGAGATGATGAGACCTTTGATCGATCTTCAGGCGGTAGTTGCGTCGATCATTCGGGATTTGGAGGCTCGATGTCGACCTTCGACGTTGAGTAGCGATCGTCGATCTGCACCACATGGACTCGTTATGGGGGTCGGATCTGGGTTCCAACCCAAATACCTTCCGATGCTTAAGTTTGTATGAAAATTAAGGAAGAGAGAGAGCTTGGTGCAGCTGAGATCGACCCACGTTGGTTCGTCTCAAGACTGACGGCGCAAGCTCGAATATAAGAAATGTAAGCTGTGAAAGTAGAGTTCTATGTCGTAGACCTCGTACCTCTGAGATGGGAACCCCTTTACCTTCGTTCTTTGGTCTATTTATAGGTAATTCCCCCTTGATGATGCGTAACTGTCCCTCATTGATTGGGGCACGATCTTCTCCGAGATTCGAGTTAACGGCTACCCATTTACTCTATCACATTTACTTTCCCCTGAATGTCGGCACCAACGGTCGAATGTCCTATTCGTCTGACTCAGTTGTACCCCGCTAAGAACGGGGGGTATTGGGTCACGGATGCTAAACGGGTCGGGTACGTGGATACTCCAGTTGGATTCGTACCCGAAAACCAACAATTTCTTATTATTTCAATTGGTATAATGAGTATTTACAATTGTGTATCTCATTTTACATTTGGTGTATATAAGTAGAGGGAGCTCATTAGCATTGTGTTTTATGTTCTTTAAGTTTACATAATGTATGTCATCATCAAAAAGGGGGAGATTGTTAAGTATTGGTGTTTCATACCAATGTTATTTTGATGATGCACAACATTATGTTATTGTTAATGACTTTCTTGATTTAGTCTCATAGTTAACATTTCAAGAATATCATTTTTGGAGACTAAACACTTCGTGCAAGGATGGACAACGAGAGGAGAAATGCCATAGCTTGGACTCAAGGGGGTGCCAAAGCTTGGAGATGTTGGAGAGTATCAGGGTTGAAGCCATAGACTCTAAGGGAAGCAATGTAATCCATGTAATGTTTTATTTATTGCTTTTCTCCTTTTTGAGTTAAGGTTTAATGTAATGCCTTGATAAATGGATTAACTCATTCATGCATATACATTTTTCATCTTAGTGAGCCCCAGGATTATCATAGAAATCATCCCAATAGTTTCACCAAGCCTTAACCTCAAATTGGTTTTTTTTGGCTCTCCAACAAGCGACTCATGAAGGTCTTACAGGCGACTGAATGATTCCAGGCAACTGTCGAACCTTCTACAGTCGACTGTAGTGCACTGCTCAAGACAACCTTTTATTGACTCTTACTTGAGCTTATGGAACAGTCAACTAAAGGTTTATTTACAATTGCATGTCTTCCAATAGGAGCCTGTGAATTGTTCTACAGTCGTCTATACGTAACTTGAATTTTTTGAGCTTCATCCCAATTTTGCAAGTCAGTCGACTGATGAAGTATTTACAGTCGCATGTATATTTACAGTCATCTGTAGTTTGGTCATCATTCGTCTGTATACTCAAGTGCGTAAGTTGCCCTTCACTATTTTATTTCCATCTCCTGCAGTAGTCGTCTGCTGAAGGATATACATGTGCATGTCCATTATACAGTCGACTGTGTAGTCTTCTACAGTCGTCTGTCCTGGCTCAGATTATAGCCATTGGGGATTATTTAGTCGTTGGTTAGTCGACTGTCAGATGTTCATCAGTCGACTGCCGCTGACGTTTCAGCCCAGATTCTCGCCGTTACAGCTTTTTGTTTTTTGCATTATCCTTGGGTTTTGAGAGTTCATATAAGGTTCCTATATATATGAGAGGGCTGAGTTTATTAGAACTTCTTGAAACTATTGCAAATATTTAGATATTGATTAAGCCACTCTCAAACTCTCTAAGCTCATTCTCTCCTTCATGCATTGAAGTCGAGCTCAAGGGAATTCATCCAAGTGCATTTCAAGCTAATCTCATCACTTGGAGATCCTCTTCTATGCCTTGCATTCGTTAATTAATAAGTTCATCTCAAGGCATTAGTAAGAGTATTTGGTTTACTTTGTTATTTCTTTGAAACCCTAGCTTTCTCTGTGAGAGCTAGTTACTCTCTGTGTGAGAGTATAACCTTCTGTGTGAGGGTTAGTTGTGATCTCTCTGTGTGAGAGTTTGAGTCTCTATGTGTGAGAGCAAGGATTTATCTGTGTGAGAATCCAAATCCTTTGTGTGAGGTATCTCTGTGTGAGATTGTATTCACTTCTCTGTGTGAGAATTTTAGTACATATTGGTGTGGCTGGACGTACTCAAGTTTGGGGAACCAGGGTACATCTCGTGTTTGCATTTGGATTTTTGTGGTGTTTAAATTCCTCTTGCATTTATAATTCCGCATTTGCAAGCTTAATTTTTAAATACACAATTTGTGCCATTACATTATTCACCCCCTAGTGTATTGTTGTTAGTATTGCAAGGGTAAGATGATCCTTACAGATCTTAGTCAATTGACGTGTTATACTGGGTGTTCAAAAGAGGAAGAAGATGATCTTGCACACCAACATCATGTGCATCTACACAGACGATTAACACATCAATGGAGGTCGTGATGGCATTCAACCTAAAACCCTCTGACATCAAATTAGATTTCTGATAATCTGAGTTGGCTATGAAATTTAGGATAGATTGTGATCTCATACTCGAGGACAATAATGGTTTGGGTACTTATGAGTTGCGTGGGATTAGGCCAATCATCCCTGTTGACGTAACCTTAACCTGACAAAGAAGCTAGAGTTAGAAGTAAACTTGACGAGATGAGATTTTAGGATGAGTAGAATTCTTATTTTTGGGGTACTTAGTGATCCTTCTAGAAGTAAGAATCTGCAACAGCTTAGGCTATCGATTAGGCCGCTAGATGGCTAGCATCCTAGTCTTTTTGTGGGCCATCTAGTGGGCTTAAATCTGTGGAATTCTGTAGGGCCTTTTATTAAGAAAAACACAACCAAAATTTCTTCTAAGTTACTAAGTCAAATAGGATGTCAAAAATTCGTATTTCATGGTTTCAATTGACCGATCCTTCTTAGAAAATGTTGAAAAGAGAGTTAAAACGTAACAGTAACTCATCGCCATTTTATCTTATCTTTGAGACGTGATGAGATTTCAAATTAAAAGCACAGGAGTGATGACTATTTATAAAGATTAATTGTCATTAGGAACTGAAACCATGTCTAACTCAAAAGTTTAAAACTATAACTAGCTAGTGATTGTTGGGTGATAATGGACTCAAGAGAGAGATATATATCATTTCATTGCTAAGAATGAGTAACCATGGCTAAGAGCCATGGTGCTCTATTTATTTATCTCATAGTGGGGAGGCCAAAAGCCTCTAGTAGACCAAGGGTCCCCATTACCCTAAGTAATGGGGGACCTAATGAATGTGTAATGAAGGATGGGAGGCCAAAGGCCTCCCTCATTCATAACACTCCCCCTTACACATTCATCACTTCGGTCTCAGCTACTGAGGCAAGGGGTGGATACTTCTGGATCCAGAGTAAGTGTGTTTGCCTCGTTAAAACCTTAGCTGTGGAAAACCCAGTGGGAAAACCCAACAGCTTAAGGAAAAAGAGTGCAACCCACAGGTTACTCCTCCTGATCCGTACAAGCTTCAGGCTTGCAGGTCTTTCAACTGTCGCATACCAATGTTCTTTACAAGCTTTACAAAAGTACATTTAGGCAATGCCTTAGTAAAAAGATCAGCTAAGTTGTTGCATGACTGGATCTGTCGAACTTCAATCTGCTTGTCGTTCTTCTGCTCGTGCGTCCAGAAAAACTTGGGAGAAATGTGCTTTGTCCTGTCGCATTTGATGTAGCCCTTCTGAAGCTGCAATGCATGCGGCGTTGTCTTCGAATAGGGCAGTAGGCTCCAGATCACCGGTCTTCAGGCCAGTGTATTGGAGGATGTGTTGGACAACGGAGCGTAGCCAAAAAAATTCTCTGCTCGCTTCATGGATCACGATGAGCTCTGCATGGTTGGAAGATGTAGCAGTAGTGGTTTGTTTTACCGATCTCCAGGAGATAGCAGTTCCTCCGTAGGTAAAGACAAAACCAGTCTGTGATTTTGCCGTATGCGGGTCTGAAAGATAGCCTGCATCGGCATAACCAAGTAACTGGGAGGAGGCACCTCTCTGGTAGTAAAGTCCAAGGTCTACGGAACCCTGGAGGTATCGCAGAAGATGCTTTACTCCATTCCAGTGGCGCTTTGTAGGCGCTGCACTGTGTCTGGCTAGGAGATTGACTGCAAACGCTATATCAGGACGCGTGCAGTTAGCCAGATAGAGAAGTGCACCAATGGCACTTAGGTAGGGTACTTCTGGACCCAGTATCTCCTCCCCCTCTTTCAGAGGCCGGAAGGTGTCCTTTTGTACATCTAATGATCTCACGACCATAGGGGTACATAAAGGATGACATTTATCCATTTGGAACTTATTTAAAAGCTTCCTGGTATAATTGGATTGATGTAGAAGGATTCCACCTCGTAGGTGTTCATTCTGCAAGCTAAGGCAATACTTCGTTCTGCCTAGGTCTTTCATTTCAAAAGTGTGCTTTAGCCTTGCAGATATCTCATTAATCTCTGCTAGAGAGCCTATGAGATTTAAGTCATCAACGTAAATTGCTATGATGATGAATCCTTTTCCAGTTCTTTTGATAAAGATGTACGGGCAGACTTCGTTATTAGTGAATCCTTGTTGTGCAAGGAAATCACTTAGTCTGTTATACCACATTTTGCCTGACTGTTTTAGTCCATACAAGGATCTATGTAGTCTAACAGAGAATACGTCCCGAGGTATCCCTTTCATCTCTGTGGGTAAGTTAAACCCATCTGGTAGTTTCATATAGATCTGTTTATCTAAATCGCCATAAAGATATGCAGTCACAACGTCCATGAGCTGCATTTCTAGGCTTGCCAGAGATGATAGGCTTACTAACAATCTGAATGTATTAGCGGCCATTACCGGGGAGTATGTATCTTCATAATCGATACCCGGTCTTTGGGAAAAAAACCCTTTGCTACGAGACGCGCCTTGTAGCGGACGATCAGATTTTCTTCATTTCTTTTTCTAATGAAAACCCACTTATATCCCACAGGTCTAACACCTACTGGTGTTTGGACTACAGGTCCAAAGACTTTGCGTTTCGAGAGTGAGTCCAGCTCTACTCTTATCGCCTCGTCCCACTTTGGCCAATCATCTCTGCATTTACAATCCGCTAGAGAAAGTGGTTCGACGTCATCGTCGTATTCAGCGACGTGAACGGTAATAGTGAACGCAAAATCGTCGTCGACGACTGTGCTATGTCGGTCTAGTACCTCCCCAGTACGTACAAAGTTTAATGATGTTTCTCCTAATGTTTCCTCTGCGGGGGAAATTAGGATGGGAGAGGTAGCTGTCCTGAGCTCAATATCCTGTGGAGGGATAATCTTATTTTCACCAGGAATATTCCTCTTTCGAGGAACTTTATCTTTTGAACCTGGTGGTCGTCATCTTTTCAATTGAGGTACAGCCATTTCTGCTGCGGGTGGATTGCATCCATTTATAGGGATGTCAATCCTAGCTGGAGTGTTAGCAGCAGGGACGTGTGAACGGACAATCTTCTGGCTGTCCGTGAATTTATCCGGCAATTGGTGTACTGTATTCTGGATGTGAAGGATCTTCAGGATCTCATCTTCACACAGATTTGTACGCGGATCATAAAAGGACAAAGACTTATTTTCCCAATTAATGGTCTCCCAAGCTTCATACTTCTTGGAATGTTTGCCCAACTTTGGAAAAGTTTTCTCATCGAATTCACAATCAGCAAGATGTGCCTTAAATGCGTCCCCCGTTAGGGGTTCTAGGTATCTAATAATCGAGGGTGAATCAAATCCAATATAGATTCCTAGACGACGTTGAGGACCCATTTTGGTCCTCTGAGGTGGTGCTATTGGAACATAGACCGCACAACCAAATATTCTCAAATGAGATATATCTGGAGTTGTATTGACTCCAGAGGGGCGTATCCTGATAAGAGATGCGGCATGCAGAATAGCATGCCCCCAAGCATCCACCGGCAATTGGGATTGCATAAGCAATGGACGTGCAATCCATTGGAGTCTCTTTATAAGAGACTCTGCTAATCCATTCTGGGTGTGAACGTGAGCTACTGGATGTTCAACTTCTATACCCGTTGCCTGGCAATAGTCTTCGAAGACTTGAGATGTGAATTCGCCCGCATTATCAAGACGTAGTTTCTTGATATGGTTATCGGGGAAATGTGCACGTAACCTAATTATCTGTGCCAACAGCTTTGGAAAAGCTAGGTTACGGGTGGACAAGAGGCACACATAAGACCATTTTATGGATGCATCTATTAGTACCATGAAGTACCGAAATGGGCCACTTGCGGGGTGAATAGGCCCGCAAATGTCACCATGTATCCTCTCAAGGAAGCCAGGAGGCTCTAAACCCACTTTTAGGGGCGATGGTCTCGTTATTAGTTTCCCCTTGAAACAAGGGGGACAAGGAAATTCACCTTTCTGAAGAATCTTCTGGTTCTTCAAATCATGTCCGCGGGATTCAGATAAGTTGCGTCGCATCAGAATGGATCCAGGGTGACCAAGTCTGTTATGCCATAGTTGAAATGGTGGCATTGGCTGGCACGTCTGGTGCTCAGTCATATTGGCTTCGACTGGTTGAATGTATGTTTGGTAGAGACCCGACGGGAGTCCCTTAAATATTTCACAGATGGTCTTCTGACCATCTTTACGAAGAGTGACATACAGGTATTCAACCTTATTTTCATCTCTAGTTTCTAAGTGATATCCGTTTAAACGGATGTCCTTGAAGCTTATGAGATTTCTATTTGATCTTGGAGAAAATAGTGCATTATTGATTTTTAGTCTTGTGTTATTTGGGAGCAATACTATTGCATCACCAGATCCTTCGATTATTTTGGACAGTCCTGAAATTGTAATGACAGGACCGTCATATTTACTTATGCTATTGAAATAGCATTCATCGCGAAGGATAGTGTGCGTCGAGGCACTATCCACTAGGCACTCATACATCATCTATATAAGCAAAAAACGATAATTTATTGATGGAAATGTAAAATGCATACATTCAAAATAAAAGATCGTCTTTATTAAGCATACTAGAGATGAAGCTACAATTTATTCTTTGAAAAGCATAGATAAAGATGAGGCTCAATCGAGCAGGTCGTCATTTTTGAAATCCTTGGAAGTGAACTTCGTCAGATTTTCCACATTTGCCATGTTTGTTTCAGGCGGAGGCTTCTGGCTCGCCTGATACAGTTCCTGGAAGTGGCGAGGTGTGCGATAGTTTATGGACCAATGTCTAGTCATGCCACAACGATGACATTTGTCCTCCCATGTCTTCTTTGGATTTGACAATGTATCAGTGTTCTTACGCTTCTAAGTGAAGTTTTTCTTCCCTTTGTTATTCTTGCTTTGGGGAGGAGCATTGGCTGGTTTCATAGGGGCATTTCCTTTGTTCTTTCTGCCCCTCTTCTTGTTCTTCCACTTCGGGGGGTGAACACTGTGGGCTTCGGGAATAGGAGCTGAGCCTGCCGGGCGCTGGTTATGAGTGGCCAGTAAAAGGTCTCTATTCTGCTCTGCCTTCAGGAGGCAAGAGAGCAGGTCAGAGAACTTCGTGAAATTGCGTTCACGATACTGCTGCATGAGGATAGCATCTTTCTCGTGAAACGAGGTAAATGTCTTTTCCAACATGCGGTGCTCCGAGACTTCTTCACCACACAACTTCAGGCGTGAGGTGATGTTGTGAAGTGCTGAGTTGTACTCAGCAACGGACTTGTAGTCCTGAAGTCGGAGGTTCTCCCACTCATAGCTGCCACGCGGGAGTATGACATCAATTTGATGTCTGTAGCGTGCCTCTAACGCTGTCCATAACTCCAGAGGGTCCTCTACCGTCAAGTATTCAGCCTTCAGGGTCCGATCTATGTGTCGTCTGATATAGATAATGGCTTTCGCCTTATCCATGTCAGAGACAGTGGTAGAGGTACTGCCAGCTGAAGGGGCCGCTTCTGGGGCTTTGCTAGCAGATGCATCGGATGCTGCGGGAGCCGATGACTGGGCCACTGCGGGTGCCAGGATGGAGTGCAGGAGCGCCATGGAGCGCAAGTGGAACTTCAGGTCCACTCGCCAGCTCAAGTAATTCTTGCCAGCTGCATCGAGCACCTCGAAATCGACGCTTGCCAATTTAGCCATTTTATCTATGCAATTTAAAGATAAGCATGAATTAAAATAAATTCAACAATCCATGCATAAATAAATTAATAAGTAAAAATGCGGGGATCGACCAGATACCCAAAATAATATACAGTCCAAAGTCCGATTACAGTCCAAAGAAAAGAGAATGAAAAATACAACTTTGGAAACCCCCGGTGGGTCCCTATTTCTGCATCCGTCTTCTTATGTTGTTGCACCGAGCCTTGGCTATTTATACAATTTCCTCACTTACAAATTCTCTCAAAAAAAAGAAAAAGTGCTGGAAATGTAAATAGGTATGCAATGGCCGATCCCGAAAGACACATTTTTACTTATTTTAAACATCCACGCAGTTTATATGCTACAGGCATAAATTAAACAACCACGCATATATCTCAAGCACAAAAAATATGGAAAAAGTAAACTAGAAAATATAATTATCTCGTAGACCACGTGAAAACGGCATACACCGTTAGGTTAGTTAACTAACGGCAGAGCGGTCTCAGGATCTCTGAGATGATTATTTTTTTTTAAATTCTAGTAAACCATACATAATAATTTTCAAGAGAGATGTTTAAATAAATAGAGAAACATATAAATGTAATTATTGATTTTACAAAGTTTTTCTCATAAATTTCAATTTGCAAATTTAATTCTTTTTTAAAATTATGAAGAAGCCGAATTTATGTAGAATTTTGTGGCTTCGGGCCAAAAATTATTTTTAGTATAAGCACTTGTGGCACGTTCCGTAGTTCTGCAAAGTTGTTTGCCGCAATTATTATGGCTTCGGGCCAAAAATAAGCTATTAGCCTCGGCCTCGAGCCTCGGGCCTCGGGCTCGGCCTCGGGCCTCGGCCTCGGGTTCGGCCTCTGGCCTTGGCCACGGGCCTCTGGCCTCGGCCTCGGGCCCCTGCAGCGGGGGCGGTGGCGCGGAAGGCCCCCCGCTGCAGGGGGGATCGGCCTCGGGCCGCCCCCTTGCAGCGGGGGGCGACGGCGCGGAAGCGCCCCCCCCCCCCCCCCCCCCCCCCCCCCCCCCCCCCCCCCCCCCCCCCCCCGCCGCTGCAGTGGGGGATCGGCGTTGTGGGGAGGCCCCCTCCTCCGTCAGGGGGGAGGGGAGGATTTCATTTCGGTTCCTCTTCCCACCGAAGAATTTTAATGGCAAAAGGAAAAAATTTTCATAGAAAAAAACTTTGTAATACGGATAAATTTTTTTCTTTTATTAGACTAATTTTTTTTACTTGTATATTAAAACAATGTAAAAATTATTTAGTCTAATTTTATCTACATGATTATAGGGTTTTACCTCTAGATCAATGATCTAGGGAAGAACGCGACGATGATCCGTAGAAATAATAATCCAAGCTCCCGAACGCTTTGAGGATGCCGCAACGCTCCAACGAACCGCCGCAGCAACGTTAGATTCCTTGCGCGTAGGGATGAATTTAGATGAAGATTTTTGCTCAAGAATGGAGAACACGTGCTGATAACGTGTTGGGTGATAATGGACTCAAGAGAGAGATATATATCATTTCATTGCTAATAATGAGTAACCATGGCTAAGAGCCATGGTGCTCTATTTATTTATCTCATAGTGGGGAGGCCAAAAGACTCTAGTAGACCAAGGGTCCCCATTACCCTAAGTAATGGGGGACCTAATGAATGTGTAATGAAGGATGGGAGGCCAAAGGCATCCCTCATTCATAACAGTGATCCATTTACTTATGCATGTACATCTTAATTTTCAATAAAAAAAAATTCTCGGTGAGTATATCATTCTCAACACCCATTATTAACACATATGATCATGTTTACAAGCCATTCTTTTTCTGGTTTTTTTTTGTTTGCCCTCCTCCCGCCCTAATCCTTAGAAGGGACCAAGGGCAGCATTAGGAGCAGCAGAGATCAGAGGGAGCACGACGGCTCACTTTGCCTTCCAAGGCCCGGCATCTCATCACCGTCGATCGAGGTGACACCAAGCCACATATGGATCTATTAAGATACTATGTCATTAGGAACTGAAACCATGTCTAACTCAAAAGTTTAAAACTATAACTAGGTAGTGATCCATTTACTTATGCATGTACACCTTAATTTTCAATAAAAAAAATTCTCGGTGAGTATATCATTCTCAACACCCATTATTAACACATATGATCATGTTTACAAGCCACTCTTTTTCTTGTCTTATTTTGTTTGCCCTCCTCCCGCCCTAATCCTTAGAAGGGACCAAGGACGGCATTAGGAGCAGCAGAGAGCAGAGGGAGCACGGCGGCTCACTTTGCCTTCCAAGGCCCGGCATCTCATCACCGTCGATCGAGGTGACACCAAGCCACATATGGACCTATTAAGATACTATATTAGGCTTATTTAGTAGCTTAATTATTACCTCTGGCTTAAATTAATATATAAACAAAAAGGTCAACAATCCTCTTCAAAATCTCAACTTTTTCATAAACCTTTTTCCGTCCTTTCCATCCCATTTTCTCTCTCGCTTCTCCTCGGTTCAATACTCCACCAAAACAACACAAAAGAAGGTGGATAAAAGATAGGAGAGAAAAGCTCGTTCCTTTTTCTTTCTAATCTGCAACCGTTGATAACAATAGCAGGAGCAGGAGCAGGATCAGGAGCAGGAGGAGGAGTGAAGGATGGAAAAGGATGGATTTTTCAGCTGGCAATCCGACTCCCACGGCACAGCGGCAGCGGAAGCGGCAGCGGCAGCGGCAGCGGAGATGAATAATAATGATCGTACTGACGACAACAAGTGCATGGATGAATCACAATCAGCAGCGTGGTCATCGATGAAAATGGCGGCATCTTGCTTCCCGAACCTCAACTGGGACCAATCGTCTACGGACCAGACTTCCAATTTTGAGTCTGCTCTCAGCTCTCTGGTATCCTCCCCAACCTCTTCACATCCCAATCTTAATCATCCTAATCTTCACTACTCGTCTGCATCTGCTGCTGATAGCATTGTGATCCGGGAGCTCATCGGAAGACTCGGAAGCATTTGCAGCAACAACTCATCCCCGTGCACGGGTAAGGGCATTGGTGGGGTTGGGGGTGTGGAGATCTCCCCGTCTACCACAAATCCACAGCCCTGCTATCACAGCACAAATGCCTCCTCTTGTTATAGCACTCCCCTCAATTCCCCTCCCACGCTCAACCTCGCCATGTTCCAGGATCATCATATTCATCCTCCATTCCAGTTTCCTCCTCATCACCACCCAATCCCTTTCGCTGCTGACCCAGGCTTTGCTGAGAGGGCTGCTAGGTTTTCCTGTTTCGGGGCAGCCGGGAATGGTAACGGTGGTAACAATGTCCAATTCGGGAAACCGGATCTCCATGAGCCTGGTAAGCTGTCAAGGGTATCCAGCAGCCAGTCCCTCAAGGCCATGCCAACCGAAGCATCCCCTGGGACTGCCGACATCGGGATCGGAGGTCAGTTAGTGAACCATGATATGATGGCCTTGATGATGCGGTCATCATCATCATGTGGCGAATTTGTCGACAACAATAATGCGCAACAACAAGACTCGTCAGGGGGAGGGGGTGCTTATTCAGATCCGATAGCACCAGGCGGTAGCGAAGGCAATGCGATCAGGAAGAGGAGGGCGGCAGTGGCTTCTTCCAATTCTAATAATGGAAGCAAGACCAGCAGCTGCAGCAGCAGACGAGGAGGAGGAGGAGGAATGGATGCTGCTCCGGCTAACCCATCCAAGGTAAACATTGTTATCATTTTTCAATTAACAGCTCGATCGATCTGTTTCTATTAGTCAAATTTAGTCATTATTCTGTATGTTTATGTTTATGTCAATCTGCGAGAGCATGCTATCTAAACTTGCACTGAGTCCATTCCGTGCATGGGTTTCCACTCATCAGGGCAAATTAATACTTATTAATTGCTCATATATAGCAGGTGGCCGATGATGAAAATTTCACTTCAAAGAGATGTAAATCGGTGGCAGATCCGTTTGCCAATGGAGCTGACGATGATACAGCGGTGGTAACCACCGCTAGGACACCAAAGGTCCGTGGATCAGGGCAAGGGACGACGAAGCAATGGAAAGACAATGACAAAGACAATGCGAAGCCTCCCGAGCCTCCCAAGCAAGACTACATCCATGTCAGGGCAAGGAGAGGCCAAGCCACCGATAGCCATAGCCTCGCTGAAAGGGTAATCTTTCATTTGAAATGAAAACCAAACATCAGAAATTGGTTCCTTTTCCTTCTCAAAATGAAAGAAAACAGGGATAAAATTAGAGGAGGATATATTAATGCTCTGATACTTTCAATCTCCTTCAAATCTAACAATTTAGCTAATTTCTGAATCTTTTGGTGATCTAACGTATATGAGCTACACATGTCAATTTTGACTACTATTCCCCCGCAATGCCAGGTTAGAAGAGAGAAGATTAGTGAGCGGATGAAATTTCTTCAAGACCTGGTGCCTGCTTGCAATAAGGTAACCCATCTCCCATCGTCTCTGTTTTCATTCAGGATGCTTCGGGAATACAATTACAATCACCTTTCTTCAACGGTAACTCCAATTGCTATCTTCTAGGTAACCGGCAAAGCCGTAATGCTTGACGAAATTATAAACTATGTGCAGTCATTGCAGAGGCAAGTTGAGGTAAATACTCTATATTTTTCTCTTCTTTTCTGCATTTCACGGCGAGCATATTTTTTTATATTAATCTTAAATTTCAAATTTATCCTTGCTTTCAGTTCCTTTCTATGAAGCTGGCCACAGTGAATCCCCGTCTAGATTTCAATGCGGACAGTCTCCTTTCCAAAGATGTGAGTTAATTTGGCACCCGCCTAATTTGCCCTTCAAACTTCTTGCTCCTTCTGCCTTTTTTTATTATATCTCCCCACATGAATTTATTTACGTATAGCATCCTCCTTCAATAATTTCCAGTTCTCTTATAATTTAGATGCATCAACCTCCTTGTGGGCCAATGATGCCGCCACAATCTCCCTATCAATTAGAGGCCAGCTGCACGACCACCGGATTATCTTATGGCAACCAATTACCACAAGGGCAGGGTCATCCTCATCTTCAAAGCCTCATGGGCGGCAATGGCCCCCTCGATAACAACACCCTGTTAGATGCCACCAGCCTCCGCCGATCCCTTAGCATGCAGCTACATCCTCTTGATGGCTTTACAGATACTGCTGCTTCCTCTCGGTCTCAGGTATGTATTTCTAGCAATTAGAATGGCCAATGCTCAACCGGAGGATTAGTGCCAGTTGGAAGCAAACAATTAAAGAGTAAGATGATGAATGTTACATTTTTTTTCTATTTTTAATTTCAGCTAGGAGCTTTTTGGGGAGATGACCTTCAGAGCGTAGTACAAATGGGATTAATTGGGCAGACTCCGGAAGCTATCTCTCCTCTCACAGCATCCAAGGTATGTTTAAAAAAATTGATAGAGAAGCTGAAAGTGAATGAAGATTATCCTACCATCCTCTGTCCTATAGATAGTGTGGATTCAAGATTCTGTTAATTGGGCATATGTTGATAATAAGCAATCTTGTAGTCTGAAGTGACAAGTTATTTGTATGTATCAACTGACACACACACACACATGTACGTATATAATATGATGTATATGTGTGTTCATGCTCGTGTAGGATCGCTGCCCACAAACCACATGAAAATTGAACTCTGATCAATCAATATTCCATTCTAATTCAAGAGTCGGTCTGAATGGGTTGACAGAGAGCCAACCAGCCTTTGTTGTATATATACCACCAAGGCATTGATTGGTTTGTAAGAAGCAAGCGGAAGGGAAGGGAATGGAAGGGAAGCTAAAGCCTAGCCTTGTAACTAATTAACAGCGATCCCAGGACACGAATTTGGTGCAAAAAAAAAAAACGCATGTAAGATGTTAGGATCATAAAGTTCACATGAGAGCCAGACATGGTTGTTGTATTTGGTTTCGTGATCGATGTTGATATGTTGTTTTTGTTATTATCATGGGAACAATACTGTTATCAATTAATTCTTGAAGTTGGTTTCCCTTGTATATTTGTCTGGTAACCCAGTCCAGTTACAGTTTCTAACTCTTTTTGTACAAACTTGACTGAACAAGAAGGAATTTAAACAGTAGTGGCAGTAGTACTTGTTCTGAGCTGGAGACCTTTTACATGCCTTTGTTTTTGTATATTTGTTTAATTTTATTTCAAAGAATTTTCCATGTTACTGTGATATATGCGTGCCAGAGAGTTAGAGAGGAGGACAACAAATTAAGCATCAATCAAGCAAGCTGATCTGGTTGCCAGATGATGATGATGATAAGTTTGACAAGAAGGTTAAGAAAAGGGCCATGTTTTGTTTTGGAGAACAATCTGCCAAAACTTTACAGTTCACTTATGGCGTTGGACTCCACTCTGCATAGATTCTCCCTACCAGTATCGGCTCTGACCGGATCGCTGTCAACTTTTATGTATATTATAATTTCTTAGTAGTTAAAATATTTGAATGGCACAGCTAATACACTTTGTTCGCTTTGTCTGTCTGTCTACTTAAAAAGACTTTAAGAGTGTGTATTTGGTTCCATTGGATATAGGATAGTGAAAGCGAGGCATGGAGGCAGGCTGCGTGTCATTATCTTCTGTTTCCTTTTTAACCGAGACAAGCGTCGCATACCACATCTGTTGCTGTCTCTTTCCTTCCCTGCTGTTGATGATTTGATTGAGCACCCATAGACAATTAAATTAATGAAGGATCGATTAAGAGCAATGCTTTATACATCCCTACTAATAGGGATGTATGTACTTGTCTTTTCCAAAATTAGAAGATCAATAAAAGTGTTTGTCAAGTCACTCTCATCTCTTTCTATTTTAAGCAAAATTTGGCCCAAAACTAATATGCATCCCTATGAATAGGAGTGTATATAGCACAAACCTAGATTAAATCATCGTCTTCGTCACAAAAGAGATAACCATATACACCGATAGGACATATTTCAATAAATAGAAAATAAATCCATTTGTTGTCACTTCACAAGCAACCGCTCTCCTCTATTTCTTTTTTGGAAATATGTCTTATCCCTACACCGAATATCCATTGTATATATCAATCTTCGTCGCAAAATATGGATCCTCCTCCTCGTCGTCGTCTTCTTCTTTCATCTATTTCTTCATTTAATGGCTCATTAAAGGATGTTGGATGGTTAGTTACTCGTGTTGGGTTCAATACACTCTCGTCAACATCAGTGAGTGCACAACAGATAAATCAATAATGGCGTAGCTCCAACTTAGTCAAATAGAGTTAAGATCTTGAGTGAATCATAGAAAGCACAAGATTAATCACCACAGAACAAGAGCAAAGCAATCACGCATAGACACAAAGTTTATACTGGTTAGGCCAATCTTTGTTCTTACATCCAGTCTCTCGTTGTCTCATTTTTTACTAGATCAGAGATGTTTACAGAAAGAGTTTACACATGCTCCCAAATATCATTCAAACAATATGTAGCCCCCTTGACAATGTAATCATAGCACTCTAATGATTACAGAATCTGTAACGGCCGCTTTCCGATCGTACTTTGTTCGTGCACGTGCTTTTGACTGTGCACGTATTTATTTTAGACTTTGTTTGTTTGTGAACACTTTGGTGTGATATGTCGTTGTGAACGTCTCTGAGAGTATTAAATTGCGGTACTAATTTGGAACGACATTTCTCGGGTCGTTCTCCCACGATTTGATCTTATTCGAAGAGGCGTTGCGATTTCCACTTTTGACGTAGGACGTTTCTATTTTTAGTTTCGTCACTCGATGTCGAAATTGAGATCAGTCTTCTTAGTTAGCTTTCTTTCGTCATCACGATCACCCCGATATTTATTTTATAATTTTTGGAGTTCATTTGACCTACTTTATATTTTTAGCAAGGTTTATAATATTTTTAATAGCTACGTTTTAAATTATTTTAGGCCAAATAAAATTTATTTAAGTTTAAAACGTTTTAAACAATTTTTGAGCCAAATCCTAACCCCTATCTTGGCCGCACCCAATCCCTACGCAATTAGGAGTGGTAGATTCGAATTTTAAATATTTTTAAACTCCTAATCCTATTAGATTTAGCCCTAGACCAAGTCAACCTCTCTACACTATATAAACAATCCCTAAGAAGACCTATTTTTGCAAGAAATTGACCCTAGCCGCTTCCAAACCCCAAAAACCCACTTGCGACGATTCGTCGCAACGTTGCACAGTCGCCGCCCCGCTCCGACTGAGGATTTCGCTTGGTTTTCCCCGCACCGACCGACAGCTTCCCCCGCACCCGCATCCGCTCCGCTCCGCTGCGTCGCCCGCTCCGTTCGCCCGCACCGACCGAGAGGAGCTCTCGGTCTGACCGAGAGCTTCGCCTGCACCCGCTCCGCAGCAGCCCCCGCTTCGCAGACCCGCACCGCACCCCGCATCGCACCGTGTCTGACCGAGGCGCCCGCCCGCTCACGCCCGCTCTCTGCAACATTGCAACGTTGCAACGTTGCAACGCCCTGCCCAAGCGCCCGACCGGCCCGCTCTCCAGCACCGACAGAAGGAAATCCCCGCACCCGCCGCTGTGACCGACCAGCTGCGCTGCACAGCGCCGTTCTCCCGCACCGACCAAGCCAAATCCCCGCACCGACGGTGTCTGACCGAGAGACATTCGTCGCAACCCCGCACCCGTCGCACCGCTTGCCGCCGTGGGCCCCCCCAGTTCTCCAGAGGTATTGTGGGTCCCCTATTGGTCCCTAGGACTACTGTGGGCCCCACATAGGTGTCTCCACTTCGCGGATTGGACGTTTACGACGTTACGATACGTCATAGCCCGTCGTCGCACGTGCAAGCTTTGGAATCTTGGTCCGTTGACCTAGTTGCTGTCCAGAACTTGGCGAGCGATGAACCTATTTGGAATCTGGACTAGGAGCGCGTTCTTCTATTCCAACACCTGGCGTCGCTACCCGACGCCAGTGTAGCTTTCGCATCGTGTTGATGTAACACTTTGCACCCTTAGGACCCCAACCCTTTGCCTGCTAATCAAGACTAAAAATTAATTTTTTAAAGTATTTTAAATGTTTTAGAATTCACTAATCAAGATTAATAAAACGGGATGTAGGCCGGTGGACTTGTGCATATAGGATATTTGTGACTTTGGACTCGTTGGAAGGTGTTCTCAGACGTTGTACTTGCAGGCAAGTGAAACTTGCCAACTTTTGCTTAGGGCCATGTTTTTAGGCCACTTCCTTATTTTTAGCGTAAAAGAGACTAGACAGTGAAATGATAGCTGTCTAGACGCAATTTTAAGATCTAGCTTGACAACGAAGCTAGATCTGACACCCTGCCATGTCATGCATGCATTGATATCGGTCACGTTTAAATTCCTTAACTGTACGCACTTTAACTGCCATGCATTGCATCTTACATGTCATCCAAGTTGAATGTTTCATGCGTAGCACACGCTACAATACTTGTACTTGTACTTCCTTGTCCCGGCTAGGTGCACCCTTATGCCATCGTGAATAATACTTCCTGGACTCGTGATCCAGAAGCGGGCCTCATGTGTTGGTCAAAATCCAATGCCCGATTTCCTTGTCCGGCTAGGTGCACCCCTATGCCAATCATGAAAAACACTTCATGGCTCGTGATCCAGAAGCGAGCATTCACGTTCGGGGGTAAGGCCCTGGCTCGATACACGTGGAGGGGTAGGGATAAGCGATCACTTGAGCTAGGAGTTGGCCACGCAGCCACTCTAGCCAAAAGGCGTAATCTCTGTGCACGACGTGCTTACTAGACTTGTACTTATCCTTGTGAATGTTTCTTGCAAAACTTGATATCCATGCCATGATTTAAATGCCATGCTCGTACTTTACTTTACCTGTTGCACTCATACTTTAACTTCCATGTCATTACATCATGCTAGAACTGCTAGGTTGTTTTACTTTTACCTATTTTCAGTTTCCTTGCACAAGTCTCTTGTAGACTTGCTGACATGTGCCCCTTGCTCTTTTGGGTGTCACATGTTAGACCCTGAGCCAAAGACCGTTGCTGAGTACGTGATGTTTTGCTGACGCTGAGCCTGAGCCCAAGTCTGTCTAGGAGGAGTTTTACGGACACCGGTGACCATTCTTAGTGTCCACGCACGCTGAGTTCTCTTTTTGTTTTGGGATTTCTGTTAGTTGTCGGTGCGTGGCACCTTTGTTTTGTACGTTGTACTTTCGTCGGCCATGTTTGGGCCTTAGACTCTTTTTCTTTTAGCCTGGTGGCTTTTCTGCGATGTTGGAATTTATTATTATGGATATTCTGAGATTTCTCTTTTGTCTCATTATTATCTTTGTTTCGTTTCGCGTTGCAAGGACCTGCAGTTTAAATTTGATTGACGCTTATCGGACTTGCAGCTTTGTAGCTTCTAGTCTGAGCGGACCTTCTCACGTCTCGCCTCCACATTTTTGGGAAGCGGGGCGTGACAGGTTTTGTTGGTGGCCCATGCAGGTCCCGTCTTGCAATTGCGAATTAACCGAACAACGATAATAACGGAATGTCCATTAAATAAATTGCAACATCCGAGTCATAAGCCTTGAGCCTAGTCGTTTCCCTATGTCACTAGGTGGTAAGAAGACTTAGTTAGAGGTCTGTGCTTGCTAGTTAGCGGCCCCTGATTGTTAGTTAGACTCCATGCTAGGATTTGATCGTCTTAGGAATTACCTTAGTGGTTCTTGTCTAACCCTAACCATATTAGACTTCTAGAATTTCGTTAGTCATCCGCTTGGGTCCATCGATTTCGGGCCAAGCTAAACGCAGTTCATTATAGTCTAGTCCCTTAGAAGACTTAGCACTAAGTTTCTTAACCCTTAACTGGTCGACCGTAGGAGTTTCCCCGTAGGCTTCCTGGGCGTATGTATGTCATGACCATCCTACCATTTTCCTTGCCTCGATTCACGAGATCGCCTCATGACGATTGTCGTCAATTTTCGAACCTCTCCGTTACAAATCTTGAATCTTCTGAAAGTATTTTTCGATTTTCTCTTTCCCTAAGTTTAAATTTGTTAAAAATTTTAATGTATATATTTATACTTCATACTCCTTCGTTGACTTAAATTCTTAAAACTTTTGTCGAAATTTTTGAATGCTAGCTTATTATATTTTTCCAGCCTATACTTTCGTACCGATGTAAAAACCTTGTCCCTTCATATACTAATTTTATTCTGAACCGTACTTTTACTCTGCCCAATTCGATTTATAATTTTCTTTCTTATTTATGCCATTCGAATAATACATCGTGTTTACTTTTAATATACTTTTCAAGTCACATGGAATTTTAGCTTTCAGCAAGTCGGTTTTATGCTCATCGTTTTCGCTATTTCAAATTTTTGTAAAATTACTATTCCTGATCTAGACTCTCCATAATTTGGTTTTAAAGCTTTATTACAAATTTTGATAATTTTACTACTAAGTCATCTTTCCGTTCACCATACATACTTTTAGAATAATTTCTAAACTAAATTGAATTTCAAATATTTTTATATATAAGTACCAGGCTCGTTGTGCTCGTATGATAAGAACTTTGTGTGAATCCGTTACTTTTTGGAATCCTGGTTCCTTTAAAAGTAGTTTCGATATTGATGATTTTAAAATTTTCCCTAGCCTAAAGGTTTTGAAAGCATTTATCATGAGCTTAAATTCTTCAGTTACTTAATTTCATTCTTTGACTTTCAAAACTTTTGCCAACATTATATTAAATTACTGACGTATAATATTTTCTAAACCACGTCCTTAATATTCGTGTAAATGATTTACTTCCTTTTATAATGATTTTATATAAACCAATAAACCATTTTCTCTTATTATGACTATTCGACTCAAACTATTTTGAACAACTCGTTTTATCGATCTCCAATTGTTTTATACAGACGAGGACTCCAACTTTTGAAGTACAACAGTTTTCAATTTCACGTATTTTAGCTTATGTTATTTACACTACTTTTCTGCATCCTATAAGAGTATCACTACATCTCCCTTTTCTCTACCTAAATATCACAATTGAGTCAATGTTTCATCTAACCACGCTATCTCCTTTTGTCGTCATATCTGAATTCGTGCTTATCGATCCTTCCCTCGTCACGCTTTCGACCTCCCTCCATTGTTTAGGCTTTAGTGCTCGTTAATAACTGTGTCAATTCTAATTTGTTAGTAGACCTTTGGACCTTTGTGAGGTGTCGTGGTGCATGTACCTGAGTTGAGTGTGTGGGCTTGAATGAGTGTACTCCCATGTAGTATAAAAATGTTTGCCTATTGTGTGATATGTGCATATTCTGAGTTACTCGTGATGATATGAAGTTGTATGTGTGTTAGTATTTATAGATATGTGCGAGGATAGCTATACCACTCTAGGAACGTCTGAGTATATATGAATCAGCGTTGAAATATCTAATGAGGTGTATGTAGTTGGAGATACTTATAATGGTTGAAGTAATATGTTGGTAAAACTATGTGTATGCTAGGTGTGATAATAATAGGTGTACGTATAGTTAAGTAAGTAGGCATATTATATGACCTATATGTTAGTACGTGTGAGCATGTGCTCGTGCGTAGATACGTATTGTGCTTAGGCGTAAGTAGTTATGTATTTGCTGCATTAATATATAAGTGATATACATATGGTAGTAGGATTATAATTTTGATTAGTATTGCTTGCTTTTACGGATGTTGTATGCGTGTATACCAGGAGGTATACACGACTATTGCATATCTTATATATGTATGTAGTAGATGTGATACTAATTATAGGTAATAGGATATGGTGTGAATATATGTTCTACATATGTGTGACTATAAGGTGAATGCATGTGTTAGGGAAGGTATTATAATTATACGTGTGATGATGTTGTATTATTATTATGATACATAGAGTGATTGAACTATGTGAGTATTACTTGACTAAATATTAAGTGTAATTGACATATGGTATGTATATGGTTGTATTGGTAGATGTATATACATTGGAGTGGTATTGGTATATGTATAAATACCGTGTTACGTATATAGAGTAATCTGATATGTGTTTCGAGTCTCACTCAAGCCTGAGTGGGTATACTCTAAGTATATTGTTATGTATGACGGTGGTTGCATATAGCGATGTTTGATGTATGTATAGTGATAGGATTATTTGTGCCTGGTTGTGCTACACACATGATTGTGGGTCGCTATACCAGTATATAGTTATAGGTGTTGGTCTTGTGGTATAGTTATTTACTAAGGACTTACCTGTGTGAACGTATGTGTGCTAGCTAAACTAGGTGTGTAGATGTGCTAGTTATATAATGGTACGATTGGTATGCGTGAATGAAATGTTAGCTTGTATGGGTGTGCACCATGCACGGGTAAGTATGTGCTTAGTTATAGGTATTGATGACTATGGTATGTGTGGCGTGTCGTGAATATAGTTATAGGACCGTATGTGATGTGAATATATGGTAAAATAATTGCATACATTTGAATGACTATATATTGTGAAAATATAGTAGTGGTGAATGTATATTAGATATAGTAAAACCTGAATTAATAATGGTATGCCGTGACTACATGTGTTGAGATGTTTGGTATCGGATGAATATTAGGGAGTAGAATACCCATGTTTGTTTTGTGCATAGGTAGTTATCTATACGTAGAGCAATGATTGTGTTTGCTAGTATGAGGCTAATCTTATGTGAATAACTGAACTATTGTTTTGTGCTAGGCAAGTAGTAGTTATATAAGGGATGCATGTGTATATATAAGATTGAAATACGTGTATAAATTTGACTGACTATAATAGGTATAAGTGTATAATGTACGTGAATACATACATGTAGGTAGTGTTAATGTTTGACTACCAAGTGCATATATAAGCACTTGTAATAGCTATACATGGGTTAAATTATAATGTGACATGATTGGGGTAGTTACTAGCGCGACTAGATATGTTAGAAAGTCCGAGGACGGACTTTATACTAAGGTGGGGAGGATGTAACGGCCGCTTTCCGATCGTACTTTATTCGTGCACGTGCTTTTGACCGTGCACGTATTTATTTTAGACTTTGTTTGTTTGTGAACACTTTGGTGTGATATGTCGTTGTGAACATCTCTGAGAGTATTAAATTGTGGCACTAATTTAGAATGACATTTCTTGGGTCGTTCTCCCACGATTGGATCTTATTCGAAGAGGCGTTGCGATTTCCACTTTTGACGTAAGACGTTTCTATTTTTAGTTTCGTCACTCGACGTCAAAATTGAGATCCGTCTTCTTAGTTAGCTTTCTTTCGTCATCACGATCACCCCGATATTTATTTTATAATTTTTGGAGTTCATTTGACCTACTTTATATTTTTAGCAAGGTTTATAATATTTTTAATAGCTACGTTTTAAATTATTTTCGGCCAAATAAAATTTATTTAAGTTTAAAACATTTTAATCAATTTTTGAGCCAAATCCTTGCCCCTATCTTGGCCGCACCCAATCCCAACGCGATTAGGAGTGGTAGATTCGAATTTTAAATATTTTTAAACTCCTAATCCTATTAGATTTAGCCCTAGACCAAGTCAACCCCTCTACACTATATAAACAATCCCTAGGAAGACCAATTTTTGCAAGAAATTGACCCTAGCCGCTTCCAAAACCCAAAAACCCACTTGCGACGATTCGTCGCAACGTTGCACATCCGCCGCCCCGCTCCGACCGAGGATTTCGCTTGGTTTTCCCCACACCGACCGACAGCTTCCCCCACACCCGCATCCGCTCCGCACCGCTGCGTCGCCCCCTCCGTTCGCCCGCACCGACCGAGAGGAGCTCTCGGTCTGACCGAGAGCTTCGCCCGCACCCGCTCCGCTCCGCTCCGCAGCAGCCCCCGCTTCGCAGACCCGCACCGCACCCCGCATCGCACCGTGTCTGACCGAGGCGCCCGCTCGCTCACGCCCGCTCTCCGCAACGTTGCAACGTTGCAACGCCCCGCCCAAGCGCCCGACCGGCCCGCTCTCCCGCACCGACAGAAGGAAATCCCCGCACCCGCCGCTGTGACCGACCAGCTGCGCTGCACAGCGCCGTTCTCCCGCACCGACCAAGCCAAATCCCCGCACCGACGGTGTCTGACCGAGAGACATTCGTCGCAACCCCGCACCCGTTGCACCGCTTGCCACCGTGGGCCCCCCAAGTTCTCCAGAGGTATTGTGGGTCCCCCATTGGTCCCTAGGACTACTGTGGGCCCCACCTAGGTGTCTCCACTTCGCGGATTGGACGTTTACGACGTTACGATACGTCGTAGCCCGTCGTCGCACGTGCAAGCTTTGGAATCTTGGTCCGTTGACCTAGTTGATGTCCAGAACTTGGCAAGCGAGGAACCTATTTGGAATCTGGACTAGGAGCGTGTTCTTTTATTCCAACCCCTGGCGTCGCTACCCGACGCCAGTGTAGCTTTCGTGTCGTGTTGAGGTAACACTTTACACCCTTATGACCCCAACCCATTGTCTGCTAATCAAGACTAAAAATTAATGTTTTTAAAGTATTTTAAATGTTTTAGAATTCACTAATCAAGATTAATAAAACGGGATGTAGGCCGGTGGACTTGTGCACGTAGGATATTTGTGACTTTGGACTCGTTGGAAGGTGTTCTCAGACGTTGTACTTGCAGGCAAGTGAAACTTGCCAACTTTTGCTTAGGGCCATGTTTTTAGGCCACTTCCTTATTTTTAGCGTAAAAGAGACTAGACAGTGAAATGATAGGTGTCTAGATGCAATTTTAAGATCTAGCTTGACAACGAAACTAGATCTGACACCCTGCCATGTCATGCATGCATGGATATCTGTTACGTTTAAATTCCTTAACTATACGCACTTTAACTGCCATGCATTGCATCTTACATGTCATCCAAGTTGAATGTTTCATTCGTAGCACACGCTACAATACTTGTACTTGTACTTCCTTGTCCCGGCTAGGTGCACCCTTATGCCATCGTGAATAATACTTCCTGGACTCGTGATCCAGAAGCGGGCCTCATGTGTTGGTCAAAATCCATTGCCCGATTTCCTTGTCCGGCTAGGTGCACCCCTATGCCAATCATGAAAAACACTTCATGGCTCGTGATCCAGAAGCGAGCATTCACGTTCGGGGGTAAGGCCCTGGCTCGATACACGTTGAGGGGTAGGGATAAGCGATCACTTGAGCTAGGAGTTGGACACGTAGCCACTCTAGCCAAAAGGCGTAATCTCTGTGCACGACGTGCTTACTAGACTTGTACTTGTCCTTGTGAATGTTTCTTGCAAAACTTGATATCCATGCCATGATTTAAATGCCATGCTCGTACTTTACTTTACCTGTTGCACTCATACTTTAACTGCCATGTCATTACATCATGCTAGAACTGCTAGGTTG
The DNA here is from genome assembly GCA_030789695.1 of Scilla litardierei. Taxonomy (NCBI): domain Eukaryota; kingdom Viridiplantae; phylum Streptophyta; class Magnoliopsida; order Asparagales; family Asparagaceae; genus Scilla; species Scilla litardierei. The sequence continues at coordinate 683,594 of CM061130.1, read as the reverse complement.
TTTTACTTTTACCTACTTTCAGTTTCCTTGCACAAGTCTCTTGTAGACTTGCTGACATGTGCCCCTTGCTCTTTTGGGTGTCACATGTTAGACCCTGAGCCACGTTGCTGAGTACGTGATGTTTTGCTGATGCTGAGCCTGAGCCCAAGTCTGTCGAGGAGGAGTTTTACGGACACCGGTGACCATTCTTAGTGACCACGCTGAGTTCTCTTTTTGTTTTAGGATTTCTGTTAGTTGTCGGTGCGTGGCACCTTTGTTTTGTACGTTGTAGTTTGGGCCTTAGACTCTTTTTCTTTTAGCCTGGTGGCTTTTCTACGATGTTGGAATTTATTATTATGGATATTCTGAGATTTCTCTTTTGTCTTATTATTATCTTTGTTTCGTTTCGCGTTGCAAGGACCTGCAGTTTAAAGTTGATTGATGCTTATCGGACTTGCAGCTTTGTAGCTTCAAGTCTGAGCGGACCTTCTCACGTCTCGCCTCCACATTTTTGGGAAGCGGGGCGTGACAGAATCTCAAGCATACAATTACAATTAAGAAAATCTGATCAGAAACTCACGAAGGAGACTATCTCACATCTAAGAGCTCAGGCCGACGCATCTTCCCCTTTCTTCTCAAAGCCGATGGTCTAGCAGAAGTAGCTAACAAATTACAGTTCAACAACCCCCCTTCTTCCTCGACAAGTGTCGACTCTTCAATAGCCACCCATGAAGGAGATGGGACATGGATCTTGCAATTTGATGGATCGCGACTCGAACCGAAAGCGGAGCGGGTATAATTGTCCAAACACCAGAGGGCAATATACTAGAATACACCATTCGACTCAACTTCCAAACCACGAAAAATGGGGCGGAATATGAAGCTGCCATCAATGGGCTCAGATTGGCTCGAGCACTCGGGGCAAAGATCGTCCACCTCCACAGTGACTCCAACTTGATAGTCCACCAGCTGAATGGGGGTTATGAAGCTCGAGCGGAAACAATGCAGAACTACATGCAGATTGCCAAGGCTGAGTTCACCAAATTCAAGCGGGTAGAGATCCACCACGTTCCATGATCAAGAAACCACCTAGCTGACGCTCTATCAAAGCTCTCATCGTCCTTGCCAGCAGGACTAGTCCGAACAGTGTACGTACAGCATCTTCAACACCCAAGTGTACTCGAAGAGAAGCTGCTAAGTCTCGACCAAGGAGTCACCTGGATGGACCCCATTATCAAATACCTCAATACTGGGGAAAAACCAAATGGCCCTGTGGAGGCACAAAAACCAGAGAGAATGGCCTACCAGTTTGTCTTGCTCGATGGTTCATTCACTACAAGAAAGGCTAGTGTTAGAAGCGGTTTTTGAATGCGTTTTTGGCGGGTCGTAACCGCTGCAAATAATGTTTCAAGCGGTTTTCGAAACCGCTACAGAATCGTCCGAGAGAAACGTTGTTTGCAGCGGTTACGAACCGCTGGAAAACAACCGCCTGAAACTCCCATTTGTCACGGTTACAAACCGCCACTACGTCCATTTCTAGCACTTGCTTTATTCCGGAAAAAATAATTTAATAATTTTTGTTTGTGGCGGTTTCGAACCGCCACAAGCTGATATCATCTTTTATTTGTGCCGGTTCTTAACCGCCACAGAAAGAAATTAATTTTATAAAAAATAAAATGCAAAAACAACTCTTGTGGCGGTCTAGAACCGCCACAAACTTAATATAAATTGAAAAAAAATAAAACACTGCAAATTGTTTTATTAAAGCAAGCAATTATTGAACCTAGAAAAGGCTGATGACACATTTTCAGAATAATAATCCTTGCATTATTAAAGCAAGAAATTTGAAACAACTAGGAAAAGGTAAAGGAATAGAGTTTTCACGTTAAATATTAATGCTCATTATATTCCTTCGAGATATAACAAGAACTAATTATGGAGAGACACTATGCACAAAATAAGATAAAATACATATTCCATTCTAAAAGAATCCTTAAAGCAAATCTCCCTAGAAGAAGCAAATGAAGAAATCATATATGCTAACAAAATTCAAAAAGCAACCCTCACATTCAGCCTCTTGAGTACAACAAAACAAATTAAAAGACTTTGATCTGTTCCTGCAGTATGCAGATAATAATGCGGCAAGTGAAACAAGAATTTACTTTCCTTGCTTCATTATTATAGCGAAATTTTGACATGTGATCACCATGATCATGTAGGATGTCTACATTGGAATGACCAAAATTTTAAGCATGTTTGTCAACAAAATATATATGAAACTCACTATACATTAGAGACTCCTATGCAAGGTAAAACATCACTATACAATTGTATGGTCATATGTTATGCATATATTGCAGTATGACTTACCATCATTCCTTACAAACGTTGGGCAAAACAAGTAAGGAGAAGGCAGAGGATGCATATTAGACTCCAAGTTAGCACGGAGCTTAGAGTTAATGTTTGCAAAAAATACAGCAGGAGGATATGGCGAATAATCAGAAGATGTTGCAAATGTTAGTGGTGAATCTGGAGAATCAGGATCATTAACCTGCTAAATAAACCAGTTATGTTAGTCAATAGGTCTTCTTAGATATTCAATCTGGAAAAACAACACAATCGAACATAGCCCTGACGATCAAGCCCGTTGAATAAACAGCGACGCCGCTGTAAGGCCAAAACCAATTCTACCTCAGCTGTCAATAGAAACGGGGCAGCATGAGGATGAAAGTGCACTGCTCTCAAGGAACGCCGAGTCTTCGGCACAATTGAAGGGGAAGATGCTTCTCCTTTCCTGCTGTAGTTCCATATGAATAGCCACGATTTCATATGGAATGACCAAAATTTTGACATGTGATCACCATGATGTAGGATGTCTACATTGGAATGACCAAAATTTTAAGCATGTTTGTCAACAAAATATATATGAAACATCAATATAAATGAGAAACTCATATGCAAGGTAAAACATGCACAAAGGAATCACCTTAAAATTTAACATCCAAACATTAAATTAGGAAACAAAATACAGACAGATATTTTAATAACTCACAATACAATTTCATCGAAAATATTCTGCATATAGAATCATGTCTAATAAAATGGGTTCAACAAAAGCAGTAGCATTAACACATTAACTCACTGTAAGTCATATTGTTTGATTTTTCCCGTCTTTGCATGATAATAGCTCAAGTGTGTAGTACATAAACCCCGAATAGCATAAGCATGTTTTGTCTAATTTACCATACAAAAGATGTTTTTCTTTTGGTTGACGCATTACAATTGATATTCTACATAGAAACTCCAATAAAGAGAGAAGAACTAGCAAACAATATGTAGCGACAAAGAAATCCACAAGAACAAGCAAACAATATGCCATTAAATATCTCTCCAATGAAGAGAGAGAACTAGCAAACAATATGCAACGTCGACTTAATTTTTCTAATAGAAAAGTTTCAAGTTTCGTTGATAGGGAAGTTTGCATACTCAATGACAACTAAATTCTAATCAGAAAAAAGGAAACCTGAGAAGCATGCTTGTTGTATTTGTCACTGACAATCGTGTCAAAAGGAACAAAGTTGCATTCAGAAAGATGAATACATATTTCATTGCATAAGTAATATAGAACAATGAGAGGTTGCAGGGTATACGTGACAAACAGGAGCATTTAAGATTGTTTGCTAGTTCAACTAGGAAGCAAATTATATATCAAATAGCACATATGATGATGGGAAATGATTGTTTTCTTTTTCCTGTAGCGGCATAGATTTCGATGGGATTTATAGAGGATGGAGGGCAAAAATCATTTATTTGTTCACCTTATACTTGAAAGACTATGTTTAGAATTATCGGTTGTGTATAATTTGCTTGTTTAGGGGACTTTAACTGAATGGAATGTCAATTTTCACTGGGAATCTTTTCTATAATCTGCTCATAAGTAGGCTTATCAGTGTTATAATTTTCTTCTATATGCTTTATACTCTAATTATACTCTACTAGCCAGTTCTAGAACATGAAGTGGCTGCTTCAGGCGTGTCATATTTAAAATGTTGTAGGTGTTTTTGCATTTGATATCACAAAGTGGGAACATGATCAAGAACCATAATCAGATTTAGGATGTATACCCGAGCTAGGTAATACCATGACAATGTTGGAAATAACGTAACACCACGCATAACGGTAGGCTACATAAAAGAAGTCATAAAATAGAGCAAACAATGTAAAGCAAACAATTCACTAACAACAACGGGAACGCTTATGTCGATAACAAACTAAGAAAATTTAAAAAATGGAGTATCAAGATCGTACCATGATATAAAGACAACCATGTTTTATGTATACACCCATTCACAGATGGAAGACTGAAGGCGAATGAAACATGAATGAGATAGGAATTATGGATCAAGACCCATAATTCTTTCTTACGTATCAACAACACCATCTCCATCCGGGTGGGGTCAACTCCATTTTGCGTGGCCTAATGGATCCACTTCACCAATTAGGACAATATCTAAAGCTACATGGAATCAAAAACAAAAATCTTAATCTTAATTAGCTCAATATATATCGTGACAAGTTTATGCTACCATTAAACCATAAATTTGAGCACTGGACGTGACACGGTAGTTGGATGACAGTCGTATTTAAGAGCATTCTCATTATTCTTCTCATGATTACCCTTCAATAAAGATAAATATTTGACACAATGTTAATATCTTGAGAAATATAAAATGAATGTATTACTTAAAGTATAACAATGTATAACCTTATCAGCATAATTAAGATCATTAAATTATATTCAAGATGCAAAACTTTTATAATCATGACATGAATTTAAACAAATCTATCAGCTCACAGATCCCGGTGTTGACGAAGCACCTTTCTAGCGTTAACATCCTGCACTGCTACCTTCACCTCCTCACCTCCTAATGCCATATGTCACTGCAATAAATATATAAACAATAATAATAACTAATCATTTCTTAAAGCTATCCTGAAAGATATGCATGTTCTTTTCAACTGAATTGCTACCGGATCATAGAGCACTACAAATATATTATGCACAAAAATGTTGATAATTCATGGAACAAAGATCAAACTTGCATTAGGCTTTGTCTCTAATATGAGGGCAATTCATGTCATTTGCAGCTATAATCCCTCGAACAAGATATAAAGACTAAAATGGAATTTGAGGTGTAATGCATGCCTTGTTATTGCCCATTTGTTATGTAATATGGGGCTTCTAATTTGTGATATAATGCTTGGCTTCAATTAGAATGATAATGCCCCTTATTTTGGTTGCATTGTTGGTCGAGTGGCGAATCGAATCAAAGAAGGGAAGTTTACGCTCAATGGAATTGGACCACCAATTGCCCATATACAATCCCCCTAATAGTCTTCATGGTTAGTACAGCGATCCTCCCTATGTTCTTTGGGTGTTTTTCATTTTTTTCCGGTCATATGTTATGCATAATGAATATATTATAGGCCTGATGCTCCTATTTCTTGGCTTAGTATGCTTTTCTTACATTTTAACATTAGACTACCGTTGCGTGCATTTACATATATTGCAGTATGACACATTTGCTACCACAGTTGGAAATATGAAACTCTTGTATGTATCTTGTTTGGTCAAAGTGAATTGATAGATGATTTATAAGCAAGAGAGGTTTACTTTGAGACAGAATTTAGGCTATAAAACAAATCAAAACCTTTCCATCTAACAATCATGGTGTCATGAACTTGGATTTTTAATTGCAATTTTTAAGGTAAACTTCACCCCCATATGTTTTTATAAATTATCACTTAACCCTCAATTCTGTGTCTCCCTCATGACACAGAATTCCTCTCAGTCTTTAGTTACAATGAAGAGTCCATAGGAATGACTTCCTTGTAAAACAAACAAATGGAAGCAACTGGGTATTTATTCGTCCCAAGGAAATTATAGTGGACAAAAATTTATAGCAATAATAAGGAAAGTGAAATGATATATACAAGTAATTGATTCGTCTAGAATATTGAAATTCTCCCCTTTTGGAGTTCCTCTTATGTTTTTTGAAACACTCAATAAAGCATGCATTATTCACAAGCCCTTTTCATGATCGATTAACTTATTAATAACCCCATGCTTACACCCGGAAGCATGTGCTTAGTTTTTTTCAGATAGACTATTTTGCTCATCTTGGCTAATGTTCCCTACAGAATGAACCCAAAAATTTGGAATAGAAGGATAAAGCAAATAAATAAACAACCAGAATGTAAATGATATATAAAGTCAAACATAAGTATTTGGTAAAGATGCTGCTACATAAAATAAGGATAAACCAATCAATTTGGAAAAACAATGAATGAGATCAGTTTTTAAACGGCTTATGGGGCTTAGTGATTAAAAACCATTGATGGGTTAATGAACAGTGAACACTAACCAAACCATTAACGGGGTTAGAGAAATTAACACATAATAAATATGAAAATATGATTCCACTCCGGAATCTGGGAATTGAGACAATTTAATTGTAATGACCTTTACACACTATTTTTAATGCCTACTTCAATTTTACAAACAACATGCTCCAAGTAATCACCATTTTTTTGGTTAAGAAGCATCAGCATACATCATATGCATTACTTCATCTACAGACTAGCAATCGATTCTTTTCTCTACAAGCAAGTATATGAAACAACTGAAATGCCTTGTACAAAAATATTTTCAGATTCTTCTCCATCCATGAAAAAAGACCAGATTCTTCTTCATCATATATCATACGCATAATATGTTTCTCCTATAATATCAATGTTTCACGAAAAACACATCACTTTTGTTGATTTCTCTCTTTCTCCCATTTGAACAGAAAATCCTTTCACACGTTGAGCCATTAGACTCCTTCAGGTAGAACTAACTAGCAAGTTCATTGTCCTTGAAGACTATTAGACCAATCGAACATAACTACCGTTAAAGGGATATTAAATCACGTACCTGCAAGCGGAATTTGGGGTTTAGGGATCTCCGGCGATCTCCGGCGAAAGATCTGAAAACTTGAGGAGAAAGAGGCCTAAAAACTTGGGGATCTCTGGCGATCGCTATGAAAACCTGATGTAATCGGCTGGAAAGAGATCAGTTAGATCGATGGAGGAAAGAAAAAGGTCGGCTGGAACGATGGAGGAAAGGAGTAGGGCTAGAAAGTATTAACACGTTTGTAACGGTTACGACCCGCAACAAACAACGGCATTTAGATTGATTTTTTTATTTAATGAACCGACTACGCTATAGCGGTTCGGGACCGCTACAGCTAAAAAAATTTCCCTCCTCCTCTCGAGCTGTTCCCGCGTCTTCGATGTCCACCTCTGTTTTTTAATGACTATAGCGGTCTCGAACCGCTACAATATTTGCCATCGAATTCTCATCTATAGCGGGTCGTAACCGCTAAAAAATGAATGTTTCCGGCGGTTTTTTAAACCGATGCTAATATAACCGCTACAAATACCCATGTCTTTTGTAGTGATTGTACAAGTGATGATGGAATATGTACGACACATTTCCTTACCTCAAATGTCTGACTCCGCAAGAAGCAATCTATGTGATTCGGGAAATCCGTGAAGGAGACTGCGAAAATAATTGTGGGGGAAAAGGACTTAGCCTTGAAAGCCTTAAGGCAGGGTTACTTCTGGCCGTCCATGTTCAAGAAGGTGATCGAGTATGTCCGGAAGTTTCCTACTTGCCAGAAGTTCACGAAGCATATTTCAACCCCTCCAACGGAACTAATCCCCATCATTAGTCATGTTCCTTTTGCAAAATAGGGATTAGACATCCTTGGTCCATTCGCACCATCGAGCAGATAACGGAAGTTTCTGATCGTAGCAATCGACTACTTCACCAAGTGGATCGAAGCAGCGCCCCTAGCCCGCACCACTTGGAAGGAAGTTAAAAGCTTCGTGTGGAAATCGATCGTATGTCTATTCGGCGTCCCTCAATCCATCGTAACTGACGATGGGACGCAATTCCACAGTACTAGTTTAAAGGATTCCTGTTCCAAGTTAAAGATCAAGCTGTACTTTGCTTCGGTGGCTCATCCTTAGACCAATGGTCTAGTAGAAGTAGCTAACAAATGCATCCTCGAGCCCTCGCGGAAGAGGGTAGGAGCGGCCAAGGGAACATGGTCCGAAGAACTCACTGGCATCATGTGGTCGTACAAGACGACTCACAAAGCCTAAACATGGGAAACTCCCTTCACGCTCGTGTACGGATGTGAAGCGGTCGTGCCAGTGGAGGTCAACAAACAACCGCTCCGTCTCCGTTACTTTGATGAAAAGAGAAATTTGGAAGGACTCGAGCTCAATTTGTAGTTGCTCAACGAGGTTCGAGAATGCACTCTGACCACCCTTATCGAGCAGAAGGGACGCATGGCCTGCTACTTCAATTCCAAATTTTGAAAGTGCAGCTTCCACATAAGCGATCTTCTGTTACGAAAGGACATTTTCTCCCCTGAGATCGTCAAGCAAGGAAAGCTCTTTGCAAGGTGGGAGGGTCCCTACAAAGTAATCGATGTTCTCGGCCCAGCCACCTATCGACTCTCTACACTGAAGGATACGGCGCTTCATCATCCTTGAAATGCCGAGCACTTGCGAAAGTGCTATCAATGATCATGCTAGAAAGACGTGACAAATTATGATGGTCATAATCTGCCCTTGTATTTATTTTGTGTAAATACATAATAAATATACGGTTGACCATCTTTTTGTCTAAGCAGATGATGTGTCCATATTTTACATCTTTTCATAGCATCATGCCATTGCATTTCATGCCATTTTCGCACCCAAATCCCGTATTTTCCTATGATAATGCAATTCTAACGTTATACTCGAGTTTCGTAGTGTTTTGGGAATTTTCAGGGATTTTGGAGCTATTCGGGGCCCATTTTGGATATGGACACATCTGACATGCCAGTGAGCCCGTTGGCGACGCTCTACAAGAGTTCGTCGAGTTTTTGGGAGCCATGGGAGGAGTGGAGGAGAGAGAAAGGAGAGAGGAGAAGCTGCAGGAGCTACAGTAGAAATTTTCCCTGAGGACTCGACCGAGTAGAGCAGTTGCTCGGTCGAGCAACTGCAAGATGAAGGAGAAGAGCTGATACGCAGATTGCTCGGACGGAGCACCCATGGTGCTCGGTCGAGCAGCCTCTATCCTCTAAGCACGTTCAACCTCCTACATGGCCCGAGCACAGCTTTTGGCGACCGAGTCAGCTGTCTGCTCGACCGAGCAAGGCTGACTTGGGCCGAGCAGATAGAGCGGCATATTTTGGAGAAGCGCGACTTACTGACGTGCTCGACCGAGCAGAAGGGCTGCTCGACCGAATAGCCGATCGAGCAATCTCCTGCTCGACCGAGTCACTGACTCGATCAATGACGCTGAAGGCTAATTTTGGAAATTTTGCGTGGCCGTCTGGTGTGCGCTTGGGAAGTGAAGAGTGGATCTGGGCTACTGCGTTTGAGGGGAGTTCATTCTATTGTAGTTTTTGAATTAATTTTTGGAGAGAAAGGAGATGAGAAAAACTTGTTAGATATAAACCTAATTACTTGGAGATTATCGGATTATCTTTGGAGTTCTATTGCAATTTGTGTTCTGGAATTTTTGAGCTTTCTTTGGATTGTTCTTAGTTATTGCTTTTCTTCGTCTTTGGTACGTAAGCTTCTCAATCTTTATTCTATTAATTTGCTATGATGTTTTCTCCCATAAAATCGTATTTTTACTCGTTAAACTCTCTATGAGTGAGTAGTCTCCTCTAGGGTTGATGGGTTAGCCCTAAGACTTTAGGGGGGAGATGTAGATCTGGATCTCTAGGTTGAATTGGGAATAAAGGGGAGTATTTCGGTCGATCTTACCGAATCCCTAGGATAACCCGTACTGCGATCATGTCCACGGTCTGTGGAATTGATGTGCTTAAGGGGCATCCTTAGGATTCGAATAGGAAAATCGATGGATCCAACCAAGGCTCGTGACCATGCCCAGCGCGTGCCTTTAGGGGATCCACCGACGAACTATATCGCTATGTTGACGACTACCTCCATTGCATCAATGAGAGTCACCGAAATACCTCGAAATTCTAACCCACGAGAGTGGTACGAATTGGGAGATTAATTCTCTAACCCTAATGCAACGTAAGGATCCTATTCCAACATCGATTCCCGACGGTCTTAGTGGAGATCCCAAATACCCTAGTTCATTTTATTATTGAATCAACAACAATACTACGACCAATCCTTTCAACCCGACAGCTATCTCACTTCGAGATACAAAAGTAAGTAGAGAACCTAAATACACTGTCACCGTCCCTGTGGAATCTGACATCCTTTATACTATAATTTGACACCTTCCGCTTGTGGATAGAGCCCGAAATTGACACCTATGGGCCATACGACGCCTGGCGACCGTGACACCGCCGGGTGGAATCTAGATGTAGGTTTCGGGTGCGTCAAGTTTTTGGCGCCGTTGCCGGGGACGGCAATAGTGTTTCTCAATTTATTTTATTTTCAAAATGTTTGCTAGCAAATCTTTCCATTTCTCATCTTTCCACCCTTTTTAATATATTTTTATTGTTACCTCGCTACTAACATCTCCCTATAGCTAGTGATCATTCTTGATTAATCAGACGTGATGGAGATGGTGATGCAAGTACAGTGGACCAGTGAATCTGACAGTGACTCAGATGAGTTTAGCTTTTCTCCTTATCATTTACATGGTCTTTAGGATTCGTGCATGGACGAATCCATGATTGAGTGTTCAGCTAGAGAATTGATTGATGCAGTTCGTTTTATCGGCTCAGGAACCTATATTGCAGGTAACGTAATCCAGCAATTGGTCATGGATCATATAATGAACAAGGTTTCTGATGCAGTTACCATTGAGGGCGACATTCACATAAGCTTCGAAGAGGACGTGATGTTCCTCCAGACCATTGAAGCCCTACCTGTTGACGCATGCTGGAAAGAGACTCGTCAATTGGAGCCATTGAATGATTCTCAGCTTTTGGACATAATGGAAAGTGTAGTGGCTGATGTATGGGCCCATGGTCAAGTGGAGTTCCCTACAGACGACCCGGTTACATAAGAGCTCTCAGTCTTTATTGCGAATACTTTCCACAATGCGGATGCCTTGGATGGTGTCCCCGTTGCTGATGGAGTCTATGTGCGATACGAGGGAAACACACTACGCTTCTACAACGATAGCATCCCACAGATTGCGACATGTGAAGAACACGCCTGTGAGGAGTACACGGATCCCTCACCATTACAAAACGACACTGACCATGGAATTTCTCCAAATTCTATGTTCGAAGTGAATGCGTACCTGAATACCTTACCTCTGTTGACAGGTGCGCTATGGAAACGGAATCTACAGACGTCTGCCACGATGTACCATCGTCTCCTTGCTCTTCCTAGGATTCTTCCAACGAAGAGTTTACATCTTTTGAACCAGAAATTGAGGATGCATCCTTCTCACAGGTGAGAGATGACGGGGGTACATCACCCCCTCAGGTAGAACTAAAATCTCTTCCTGTTAATTTGAAAGATGCTTTCTTGGGAGAGAATTCCACATACCCCGTATTGTCAATGTAGCCCTCGCCGAACCCCAGCTAGAAAGCCTCATAAAAATTCTAAGATCCCATAGAAAGGTAATAGGGTTTAACAATGCTGATCTGAAAGGCATCAATGAAACCATATGCACCTATATGATTCATCTTGAGGACAAGGACGTCACTTCCATTGAGCCTCAAAGGCGATTAAATCCCAATATGAAGGAGGTAGTGAAGAAGGAGGTCTTGAAGCTCTTAGAGGCCGACATTATTTATCCCACTTCCGATAGTAAATGGGTTAGCTCTGTGCAGGTGGTCCCCAAGAAAGGGGGCATGACAATCGTTAGGAATGAAAAAATGGGCTAATATCCACTAGGACTGTCACTGGTTGGCGTATGTGTATCGACTATAGGAAACTCAATAAAGCCACCAGAAAGGACCATTATCCTCTACCATTCATTGACCAAATGCTTGAGTGCTTAGCCAAACACAAATACCTTTGTTACATAGACGGATACTCAGGGTTCTTCCAAATCCCGTTGCATCGGGAAGACCAAGAAAAGACGACGTTCACATGCCCATATGGCACATTCGCCTATCGAAGAATGCCGTTTGGGCTATGTAATGCACCTGCCACATTTCAAAGGTGTATGACGTCTATTTTCTCAGATATCATCGAAAATATTATGGAAGTCTTCATGGACGATTTTTCTGTTTATGGCACCGAGTTAGATGATTGCCTAGCCAATTTATCCATGGTTTTAGATCGGTGTCATGACAATAATCTGACCCTGAATTGGAAAAAGTGTCATTTCATGGTGACAGAAGGGGTTGTGCTTGGCCATGTCATCACCTCTAAGGGGATCGAGGTTGATAAGGCCAAAGGCGAAGTTATCAAAAGTTTACCGCCTCCCACTAACCTCAAGGGTATCCTGGTTTCCTAGGGCATGTGGGTTTTTACCGCCGCTTTATAAAGGATTTTTCCAACATTTCTCGCCCTCTCACGGAGCTCCTCACCAAGGACGCTCCTTTTGTGTTTACTGACGCCTGCTTGTTAGTCTTTAACAGGTTAAAGGATGCTCTAATCTCAGCCCCAATTATACAGCCGCCAGATTGGAACCTGCCGTTTGAACTGATGTGTGATGCTAGTGACCAAGCTGTGGGAGTCGTCCTCGACCAAAGGAAAGAAGGAAAGCTTCATGCTATATACTACGCTAGCAAGACTCTGGATGATGCTCAAAAAACTACACCACTACATAGAAGAAGCTACTAGCCGTGGTTTACTCTATCGAGAAGTTCAGATCATACCTCTTGGGGTCTAAAGTGATTATCCACACGGACCACGTGGAGCTGAAATACCTACTGAGCAAGAAGGATGATAAACCGCGTTTGATACGGTGGATCCTCCTGCTCCAAGAATTTGATATTGAGATCAAAGACAAGAAAGGAGCGGAGAATGTAGCAGACCACCTGTCGCGGTTAATTCAAAAGCATGGAGATGACAGCTTGCCAATTGATGATTCTTTCACCGGCGAATAGTTATTTGCAGCGAACTCCTCTAAAGCCCCCTGGTACGCAGATATAGTGAACTACATGGTAAGTGGCATAGTCCCGTAAGGGTTGGCGACTTACTCGAGGAGGAAGTTCCTACATGACGCCAAGAGCTACTTCTGGGACGACCCATACCTGTTCAGAACATGCGCTGATGGGATCATCAGGCGGTGTATCCCAAAGGAAGAGGCGACCTCCATCATATTGCATTGCCACAATCAACCATGCGGGGGACACACAGCTGTCACCAAAACCATGGAAAAAATCCACCAAAGTGGTTTCTATTGGCCCACTATATTCAGAGATGCGAATGAATACATCAGGAAATGCGATAGATGCCAGAGGACAGGAAATATCACGAAGAAGAATAAAACACCCCTTCAGGGCATCTTAGAGATGGAACTATTTGACTGTTGGGACGTTGACTTCATGGGGCCCTTTCCATCGAGTAATGGTAATAAGTTCATCTTGGTCACTGTTGATTACATCTCGAAGTGGGTGGAGGCCATGGCCACCCCGACAAACGACGCGAGGGTAGTAGCCAAATTCTTCAAGAATACCATCTTTCCTCGTTTTGGAGTCCCCAGGATAATCATAAGTGATGGAGGAAGCCATTTCATCGAGAAAAAGTTCGAGACGATGCTAAAGAAATATGGAGTTCATCACAAGATCGCTCTTGCCTATCACCCTCAAACTAGTGGTCAAGAGGATGTATCAATCAAGAAAATCAACAGCATCATGGAGAAGATGGTGAGCGCCTCGAGGAAAGATTGGTCACACAAATTGGGTGACGCCCTTTGGGCGTATCGCACTGCTTTCAAAACTCCCATCGGAACAACCATATATAGACTAGTGTATGGAAAAGCTTGCCACCTTCCGGTAGAATTAGAACACAGAGCGTATTGGGCAGTGAAGAAAATGAACTTTAATACCAAAGTGCCGCCACGAGACGAGCCTTGCACAGCAACGAGCTTGATGAAATTCAGTGACACGCCTATGAGAATGCAAAGATATATAAGGAGAGGACCAAGGCTTATCATGACAGGAACATCACGGTGGTTGACGTGCATTTATATTTTATATATTCACGCACGCCTTCTTCGTGATTTTCCGTTGTTTTCCGTTGTTTTGTATCTATTCTTTTGTGGTTTTTAGTATCTTTTCACTTTCTTTGTGTTTTTGCGCCGTTGCAGGAGATTACCAGCGCTGGGGACCTATAAAGCAAAAATCATGAGTCCCCGGAGCAACGGAAGGTGCCACGCGCGATCCTGAGGGCCAAACGTCAAAGAATATCATATTTCAGCCCTCAATCGATCGGGTGGACAGACCCAACCGATCGGTGTGCACGAGTATCTGACCCAATCAGAAGCAGCAGTGAAGAAGAGCCCACCCGATCGGTTCAGTGATCGGGTGGTGGCTACAGTGCTCTCTGTCTTTTGGAGCTGAATTCCAACCGATCGGGTGAAATCTCACCCAATCGGTTCATCTGTAGCCAAAGCGTCCCCAGCCAACGACCCGACGACTCACCCGATCGGTTCAGCGATCGGGTGAAGTATCTCAAAGGCTGAAGACCGTTTTGACATTTGTCTCACCCGATCGGTTGATGCTTCAACCGATCGGGTGGACATGTATTCTATATATAGCCCTAGGTTTTTTCCCAGAAACAGATCCCCTTTTCTAAAGCCGTCTTTTTGGGATTTTGGCGGCTGCGAATTTATTTTATTTTGTAAGTTTTCTGATTGTCTTGATACTTTGATATTGCGTTCTTAATACTATTTGCTCCATATTTCTATTGCTCGATCTTGATTTCAATGGCTATAATTTGTTGTGTTGCTCTTTTTGCAATGAATTGTGAGTAGTTTCCTAATCTGGGACATTGGTGGAAGCTCCTTCATGGGTTCTCCCTAGACGACCATAGGATTAGGGTTTCGATAGGATATAGGAATTTAGATGGTTACACGGGGCGTTACATTGTCATTGGTGGGAGAAAGACCGCCTCTGACCGTTGGGCAAAGGGGAAATAAAACTGGCGTTTGATTCCCTAGCCACAGCTCACACCCCTATCGTAGACATTGAATTCTAGCGCGTGGAAACATCAGGATGAAATGTTGGGAGTAATCGTTGTGAGCTTAGTGCTCCCGGAGTCGGTCGGTGTTAATGGTCATGGGAATGCCCACCGTCCAAACCCTGTAGGATCCTGTCAAAACAGAGTTAGGATCGATAAATGAAGTTGAGACTTACGCTTGTGTATGCGGCACGGTAGTCTTGGAACTTCGCCTTCGGATTCGCCACGACGGATCGAGTCTTCTCATGAACGGAGTAAGGCTACTAAATCCACAATCTAAATCTCTACTTTTAGATTAAGAACTTGGATAAAGAGAGAGGAAGGATTTCGGCAGAGCTTCGCTAGAATGAAATGCAAGGCAAGAATACCATGCAAAAGTGTAAGGAAATGGCTAACCCTTGGGTCTTATTTATAGCCCCCAAGGTAGTTATTTTAGGAGTAATTGTTCCTTTGGAACAATTTAACTAAGGTGTACCATCATACATAGCACATTATAAGCTTAAGTTGTACCATATGCATGGTACAACATAAGCTTAAGATATTACCCCTTTATTAGCCATATGTCGCATGCACTTATGCACATATAATGTGACTTTCCCATTAATCTAGAGATCCTCTCCGCAAGGGAACAGATTCCCTTTGCACACGACTTCGTGTACGCGACGTTCGAGGTCTGTATTCCCTCGTACATCCCCTACAAGGGTGTACAAACGTCTTCCATATCCAACATCTCCCACTCACACTTGAGGGGATTGTAAGAGAACGTCTTTCTCTTAGTTCTTTCATCTATCACACTGAGAAATAGACCGTGCGACCGTCATGCGCGTAGAGTCTGTTGTTGTGCACTTGTTAGAGATACACAACGACCTCGAAGGTGCAAAGTTGAGTAGTTCAACGCATGCTTTACCCTAGATTATTTCTTCACATTTCTTATACTTTATATTCAACAATTGAGTCCCATCTGGATCACAATTGGCTGGCCAGCTTTGAATCATTAAAGTCCAAATGCGAATATAAAATCAATCTTCCTCTTCTTACGAACCTTCTGATCTTGACTTGATTCGCTTTTCTAACGTGCCCCGCCGAGCCGAATTATCATAGCCCATTAGCAACACGCTAAGATAGCAATCATCTCGTCAAATCTAAAGGAACCAATTAGAGTTCTTGAGGGTAAGTTTTAAGACCCATATGGCCTTTGAGTCTCACATAATAGCAAACACTATTGCTACTAACTCAGTGGTCGAAATGCATACGTGGTATGAACACGTATTACAACATCACTCCTTTCCCAGGGAGAGTATGTCTTAATGATGTTGTACGGATGAAAGATCAGACACCACAGTGCCTATCTTTTGAGTCCCCTTACTACCCATGAAATATTCCCGGACTCTCATCCTGCATAAGACAGATAGGATTTAAAAAATCCTATGAGATCTCTTTTAAGTATCCTTGTGATACAGATCTCAGATCTTTTGTAAGCATCCATATGATGCAGATCTTTCATTCGACTATCTTGTTTAAGTCACGACTCTAAATCATTTGTCTAATGATTTTGACTTTAAACTAGTCTCATCTCTATCTTATCCATCTGATAAGATAAGGCGGTTTCTCATGTGAGAGAGCCAACCTTAATCTGTCCGACATACACACAATAAAATAGCTGAGACTTAAACACAAATGTATAAAATCATTTGTAAGAAACTTGTATGCAATATATAAAAGAACTTCTTCCTTTTATTAAACTTTGATCTTCTATAGACATGGGAAATATTACATGATACAGCTCAGCACCTACGCATTCCCATAGATGATAAGTGTTTGAAGAACACTTCTCTGGGGATTGCCTTAGTAAGGGGATCCGCTATCATCTTATGCATGGATATGTATCCTATGTCTACTTCCTTCCGTTTGTCATAGTCCTTTGCAAACTTGAATCGAATATCAATGTGTTTGGTCTTACAATGAAATTTAGGATCTTTGACATAGGCAATCGAAGCTTGACTATTACTGTATATAGGAACAGTGCTCGAGTCAGTGGCATCCGTCAGCCTGTCTAAGAATTTCCTAAGCCAAACAGCTTCTTGGACCGCCATGCTGAATGCTACAAATTCGGCTTCCATGGTTGATATGGCGATGCAGGTTTGCTTCTTGCTGCTCCAGGATATTGCACCATTCTCGAGCAAGAAAACAAAGCCTGAGGTAGATCTTCGCTCGTCGAGATCACCTGCCCAATCAGCATCGGTATAGCCTTCGAGTCTCAAGGTATTGCCTTGTGTAACGACCACTTTTCGTCGTACGTTTTTCGTGCACGTGCTTTTGGCCGTGCACGTGTTTATTTTAGAATATATTTGTTTGTGAACACTTTTGTGTGATATGCCGTTGCAAACGTCTCTGGGAGTATTAAATAGTGGCACTAATTTGGAACGACGTTTCTCGAGTCGTTTTTCCACAATTTAAACTTACTCGATGAGACGTGACGATTCTCACTCTTGACGGGAGACGTTTCTATTTTTAGTTTCGTCGTCCGACGTCGAATTTGAGATCCGTCTTCTTAGTTAGCTCCCATTCGTCGCCACGATCACCACGATAATTATTTTATAATTTTTGGAGTTTATTTGATCACTTTTATAATTTTTACAAGTTTTATATTATTTTTAATAATTAATTTATAAAGTATTTTCGGCCAAATAAAATTTATTTGAGTTTTAAACATTTTAAAGAATTTTTGAGCCAATTTCCAGCTCATTTGGACCAGATCAAATCCTAGAATGGGTTGGAGAAGTTTAAATTCAAATTTCAAATCTTTTTGAAC
This sequence comes from Scilla litardierei, assembly GCA_030789695.1. Taxonomy (NCBI): domain Eukaryota; kingdom Viridiplantae; phylum Streptophyta; class Magnoliopsida; order Asparagales; family Asparagaceae; genus Scilla; species Scilla litardierei. Next base: position 665,620 of record CM061130.1, on the reverse strand, counting down.
TTCTAATCCTATTAGATTTAGCCCTAGACCAAGTCAACCCACCTATACTATATAAGCAACCCCTAGCAAGTCCTATTTTCCAAAGAAATTAGCCCTACCCTCTTCCAAACTCATTTTGGACGTTGCGACGAATCGTCGCAACGTTGCGACGTTCAGCACCCCGTACGACCGAAGAAAACCCCCGCATCCGCCCGCTCTGACCGGCCGCCTCGCCCGCATTCTCGTCGCTCCGCACCGCTGCAGCCAACCCCCGCCCGTTCCCCGCTTGACCGAGAGGAGCTCTCGGTCTGACCGAGGCCCCGCTCCGCACCGACCCCCGCACAGCGCTCCGCTTCGTTCCCCCGCTCCGCTCCGTGCCCGACCGAAGGAAACGCTCGCAGCGACCGACGTTGCAAGCGTTGCAACGTTGCAACGCTGTCCCGCCCGCATCCAAGCGCACGACCGAAGCTCTCCATCGACCAGACCGAGGAGAAACCCCGCACCCAAGCATCGCCCGCAGCCGCTGTGCACCCCAACGTCACAGCCCCCGCATTCACAGCGCACGACCGAGGGTTTCTCCCGCATTGGAGCGGTACGACCGAGGGTCACTTGTCGCAACCCCGCACCCGTCGCACCGCTTGCCACCGTGGGCCCCCCAAGTTCTCCAGAGTTATTGTGGGTCCCCCAAAGGCCCCTAGGAGTACTGTGGGCCCCACCAAGGTGCTTGCTCTTCGAGGATTCGTCGCGTACGACGTCGTCGCACGTCGTAGCCCGTCGTCGCACGTGCGAGCTTTGGAAACTGGAACCGTCGCCCCGGTTGAAGCTCTGAATTTTCCAGCGAGGAATATATTTTGGAATCAGGACTTGGAGCGCGTTCTATTATTCCAACCCCCGGCGTCGCTACCCGACGCCGGTGTAGCTTTCGCGTCGTGTTGAGGTAACGTTTTGCACCCCTAGGACCCCCAACCCAATTGCATGCTAATAAAGACTAAAAATCAGTATTTTAAAGTATTTTAAATGTTTTAGAAATCACTAATCAAGATTAATAAAACGGATGTAGGCCGGTGGACTTGTGCACGTAGGAATCGTGACTTTGGACTCGTTGGACGGTGTTTTCTTGACGTTATAATTGCAGGCAAGTGAAACTTGCCAACTTTTGTGTAGGGCCATGTTTTTAGGCCACTTACTTGCTTTTAGCGTAAAAGAGACTAGTCAGTGAAATGATAGTTGGCTAGACGCCTACTTGATCTAGTTTGACAACGAAACTAGATCCGTCACCTAAATGATCTAGCTTGACAACGAAGCTAGATCCAACCATTAAACTTGCCATTCATGCATGCTAAACTGTCACGTTTACTTTTCTTACTTGTACGCTTTACTACTTGCCATGCCATGTCATCCATGCATTGATTGTTGCATCGTATCACACGCTACAATACTTGTCCTTGTACTACTTGTCCGGCTAGGTGCACCCCTACGCCATACTTGTTTACACACTTCCTGGCTCGTGGACCAGAAGCGGGCCTCATGTGTTGGCCAGAAACCAATGCCCGATACACGTGGAGGGGTAGGGTTGAGCGACCACTCAGCGTAAAAGTGTGCCCGTACAGCCTCTTTAGCTGTAAGGCGTGAACTCTGTGCACGAGGTGCTTACTTTTCTTGTCTTGTACTTGTCTTGCGAATGCCATGCCATGCTCGTACCTTACTTTACTTTACCTTACTTTACTTTACTTGTTGCACTCATTACTTTAAACTGCCATGTCATCGCATTCATGCTAGAACTGCTAGGTTGCTTTACTTTTACTACCTTTCAGTTTCACTTGCACAAGTCTTCCAGACTTGCTGACATGTGCCCCTTGCTCTTTTGGGTGTCACATGTTAGACCCTGAGCCAGAGACGGTAGTTGAGGACGAGGTGTTTGCTGACGCTGAGACTGAGCCTACGTTCGTTGAGGAGTACGAGGACACCGGAGACCAGTCTTAGTGACTGTGGAGCTACTTTTACTTTAGGTTGCTGTTAGTTGTCGGTGCTTGCACCTTTTCCTTGTTTTCGTACTTTGTATTTTGTTGGCCATGCTGGGCCTCTTTTAGACTTTTTTTTCTTTTCAGCCTGGTGGCTTTTTCTGTGATGTTGAAACTTATTTTATGGATATTCTGAGATATCTCTTTGTCTCATTTAAATATTATTATCTTTGTTTCGTTCGCGTTGCAAGGACCTGCAGTTTAAATTTGATCGACGCTTATCGGACTTGCAGCTTTGTAGCTTCAAGTCTGAGCGGACCTTCTCACGCTTCGCCTCCATATTTTTGGGAAGCGGGGCGTGACAGGTTTTGTTGGTGGCCCATGTAGGTCCAGTCTTGCAATTGCGAATTAACGGAACAACGATAATAACGGAATGTCCATTAAATAAATTGCAACATCCGAGTCATAAGCCCTGAGTCTAGTCGTTTTCTTAGGACACTAGGTGGTAAGAAGACTTAGTTAGACGTCCGTGCTTGTTAGTTAGAGGCCTCTGATTGATAGTTAGACCCCCTTCCGGCAATTGATTTGATCGTCGTAGGAGTTACCTTGGTGGTTATTGCCTAACCCTGACCATACTAGACCTCTAAAATTTCCTTTCGTCGTTCACCTGGGTTCAACGATTTCGGACCAAGTTGAACGCATTTCTTTACCGTCTAACCTTTAGAAGTCTTGGCGATTAGTTCCTAATCTTTAGTTGGTCGACCGTAGGAGTTTCCCGTAGCCTCTTCTGATTCATATCCTGGGCGTATGAATGCTGTGATCACCTGACCAATTTCCTTGCCTCGATTCACGAGATCGCCCCATGACGATCGTCGTCAATTTCGAACCTTTCCGTCACAATCTTGAATCTTCCAAAAGTATCTTTCGATTTCCCCTTTCCTAGGTTTAAATTTGTTCAACATTTTAATATACTTATACTTCATACTTCTTCATTGATTTAAATTTTAAAAAAACGTTTGTCGGAATTTTGAACTCTAGCTTATAATATTTTTCCCAGCCTATGTTTTCGTACTCATGTCGTCTTTTCATATATTAATTTTATTCTGAACCGTTTGTCCAATTCGATTTATAATTTTCCTTCTTATTTATGCCATTTGAATAATACATCGTGTTTACTTTTAATATACTTTTCAAGTCACATGGAATTTCAGATTTTAGCAAGTTGGTTTGCTCGTCGTTCTCACTATTTCAGATTTTTGCAAAATTACTATTTTCATAACCTCTTCCTGCTTTAGACCCTCCCTGATTTGATTTTAAAGATTTTCTATTCGATCTTGAAAATTCTTATGCTAAGTTACTACTATTTTCTTTCCGCTCACCATACACGTTTTAGAAAAATTTATAAACCAAATTGAATTTCAATTATTTTTATATCCGTGCTAGACTTATTGAGCTCGTATATTAAGAACCTTGTGCAAATCTGTTTCTCGTTGTTGGCAAACCCTGGTTCCCTAAAAGTAGTTTCAAATTGATTATCTTCAATTTTCCATAGCCCAAAGTTTTGAAAGCATTTAACATGAGTTTGAATCTTCCCGTTACTTGATTTCATTCTTGACTTTCCAAAACTTTTTGGACAACATTTTTAAATTACTGACGGAAAGAATTTTCTAAACCATGTCCTAAATATTCGCGTAAATGATTTTACTTCCTTTCAAAATGATTTTTAAAACCAATAGGCCATTTTCTATTATTTTGAATATTCGACTCAGATTTATTTTGAACAACTCGCTTTATCGATCCCCAAACATTTCTTCTCAGATGAGGATTTTAAAGTACAACCGTTTTCAATTTTGCGTATTTTAGCTTATGCTATTCACCCTACTTGCTTTCTGTATCCTATTTAAGCATCCCCACATCCCCTTTTCCCCCAACCTAAACATCACCAATGAGTCAATGTTTCGTCTAACCAAGCCGTCTCCTTGTATTCGTCCTATCTGAACTCGTGCTTACCGATCCTTCCCTCGTCACACTTTGACCTTGACCTCTCTCTAAGTTGTTTAGGCATTAGTGTCCGTCAATGCCTATGTCCACCCTAAGTTTTTAGTAGGCCCTTGGACCCCTGTGAGGTGTCGTAGTGCACGTGCCTAAGTTGGGTACGTGAGCTTGAATGAGAATTCCCATAGTATATTGGTGCTTGCCTATTGTGTGGTATATATATATATATATACTCGGAGTTATTCGTGATAGTATGAAGTTGTTGTGTGTTAGTAATTATAGATTTTTGTGTGGATAGCTATACTATACTAGGGATGCCGGTGTATATAAGAGCTAGCGTTGAAATATCTAATGGAATGTATGTAATTAGAGATACTTATAATGGTTGAAATAAAATGATTGGTAAAGCTAGGTATATGCTAGGTGTGATGATAATGTGTGAACCTATAGATAAGTAAGTAGGCCTATTGAGTGATCTATATATTATTACGTGTGAGTATGTGCTCGTAGGTAAATATATATAGTGTTTAGACGTAAGTAGTTATGTTTTGTTGCCTGAGTATATATGTGTTATACATATAGTATTAGGGTTATAATTTTGATTGGTATTGCTTGCTTTTACGGGATGTTGCATGAGTGCATACCGTGAGGTATACACGACTATTGCACATCTTAATTATGTATGTGTGGATGTGTTAGTACACTAATTATAGGTAGTAGGCTATGGTGTGAATATATATATATATATAAGTTACATGTGTGTGTGACTATACGATGAATACGTATGCGTGTACTAGGGAGTGTATTATAATTATACGTGTGCTGATGTCTGTATTATGATTATGGTATATAAACTGATTGAACTACGTGAGTATTGCCTGACTAAATATTAAGTGTGATTGATCTATGGAATGTATATGGTTGTATTGGTAGACATATATATAAATATTAGAGTGGTATTGGTGTATGTATGAATGCCGTGTTACGTATATAGAATATCCTGATGTGTGTATTGAGTCTCACTCAAGCTTGAGTGGGTAAACTCTAAGTATATTGAATGTATGTTTGTAGTTTGAATATAGCGATGTTTGATGTATGTATAGTGATAGGAGTGTTTGTGCCTGGTTGTGCTACGCACATGATTGTGGGTCGCTACGCCAGTATATAGTTATAGGTGCTGGTCTTGTGGTGTAGTTAATTACTAAGAACTTGTTATGTGAACGTATGTGTACTAGCTAAAAATTAGGTGTGTTTGTGTGCTAGTTATATAATAGTATGATTGGTATGCGTAAATGAAATATTAGCGTGTATGGGAGTGCACCATGCACGGGTAAGTATGTGCTTAGCTATAGGTGTGGATGACTATGGTATATGTGGCGTGTCGTAAATATAGTTATAGGACCGAATGTGATGTGAATATACGGTGAAATTATTGCATGTATTTGTATGACTATATATTGTGAAATTATAGTAGTGGTGAATGTATATTAGATATAGTGAACTTGATTTAATAATGGTATGGTGTGACTATATGTGTTGAGATGTTTGGTATTGGATAAATATTAGGGGGGGGTAGTATACCCTTGATGTTTGTGCATAGGTAGCTACATATAGGTAGAGCGATGATTGTATTGGCTAAGCGTGAAACTATCTTTATATAAGTACCTGAAATATTGTTTTGTGTTTAGGGAAGTAATAGCAGTTATATAAGGGATGTATGTTTATATACCTGATTGAAATACATGAATGAAATTGACTGACTATAATAGGTATAAGTGTATACGTACGTGAATGTATATATATACGTGTTGGTAATAATAATGTTCGACTACCTAGTGCATATATGAGCACTTGTAATGACTATACTTGGTTTGAAATACGATGTGACTTGATTTGGGGGTAGTTATTAGAGCGACTAGATGTATTAGAAAGTCCGAGGACGGACTTTATTCTAAGGTGGGGAGGATGTAACGACCACTTTTCGTCGTACGTTTTTCGTGCACGTGCTTTTGGCCGTGCACGTGTTTATTTTAGAATATATTTGTTTGTGAACACTTTTGTGTGATATGCCGTTGCAAACGTCTCTGGGAGTATTAAATAGTGGCACTAATTTGGAACGACGTTTCTCGAGTCGTTTTTCCACAATTTAAACTTACTCGATGAGACGTGACGATTCTCACTCTTGACGGGAGCCGTTTCTATTTTTAGTTTCGTCGTCCGACGTCGAATTTGAGATCCGTCTTCTTAGTTAGCTCACATTCGTCGCCACGATCACCACGATAATTATTTTATAATTTTTGGAGTTTATTTGATCACTTTTATAATTTTTACAAGTTTTATATTATTTTTAATAATTAATTTATAAAGTATTTTCGGCCAAATAAAATTTATTTGAGTTTTAAACATTTTAAAGAATTTTTGAGCCAATTTCCAGCTCATTTGGACCAGGTCAAATCCTAGAATGGGTTGGAGAAGTTTAAATTCAAATTTCAAATCTTTTTGAACTTCTAATCATATTAGATTTAGCCCTAGACCAAGTCAACCCACCTATACTATATAAGCAACCCCTAGCAAGTCCTATTTTCCAAAGAAATTAGCCCTAGCCTCTTCCAAACTCATTTTGGACGTTGCGACGAATCGTCGCAACGTTGCGACGTTCAGCACCCCGTACGACCGAAGAAAACCCCCGCATCCGCCCGCTCTGACCGGCCGCCTCGCCCGCATTCTCGTCGCTCCGCACCGCTGCAGCCAACCCCCGCCCGTTCCCCGCTTGACCGAGAGGAGCTCTCGGTCTGACCGAGGCCCCGCTCCGCACCGACCCCCGCACAGCGCTCCGCTTCGTTCCCCCGCTCCGCTCCGTGCCCGACCGAAGGAAACGCCCGCAGCGACCGACGTTGCAAGCGTTGCAACGTTGCAACGCTGTCCCGCCCGCATCCAAGCGCACGACCGAAGCTCTCCATCGACCAGACCGAGGAGAAACCCCGCACCCAAGCATCGCCCGCAGCCGCTGTGCACCCCAACGTCACAGCCCCCGCATTCACAGCGCACGACCGAGGGTTTCTCCCGCATTGGAGCGGTACGACCGAGGGTCACTTGTCGCAACCCCGCACCCGTCGCACCGCTTGCCACCGTGGGCCCCCCAAGTTCTCCAGAGTTATTGTGGGTCCCCCAAAGGCCCCTAGGAGTACTGTGGGCCCCACCAAGGTGCTTGCTCTTCGAGGATTCGTCGCGTACGACGTCGTCGCACGTCGTAGCCCGTCGTCGCACGTGCGAGCTTTGGAAACTGGAACCGTCGCCCCGGTTGAAGCTCTGAATTTTCCAGCGAGGAATATATTTTGGAATCAGGACTTGGAGCGCGTTCTATTATTCCAACCCCCGGCGTCGCTACCCGACGCCGGTGTAGCTTTCGCGTCGTGTTGAGGTAACGTTTTGCACCCCTAGGACCCCCAACCCAATTGCATGCTAATAAAGACTAAAAATCAGTATTTTAAAGTATTTTAAATGTTTTAGAAATCACTAATCAAGATTAATAAAACGGATGTAGGCCGGTGGACTTGTGCACGTAGGAATCGTGACTTTGGACTCGTTGGACGGTGTTTTCTTGACGTTATAATTGCAGGCAAGTGAAACTTGCCAACTTTTGTGTAGGGCCATGTTTTTAGGCCACTTACTTGCTTTTAGCGTAAAAGAGACTAGTCAGTGAAATGATAGCTGGCTAGACGCCTACTTGATCTAGTTTGACAACGAAACTAGATCCGTTACCTAAATGATCTAGCTTGACAACGAAGCTAGATCCAACCATTAAACTTGCCATTCATGCATGCTAAACTGTCACGTTTACTTTTCTTACTTGTACGCTTTACTACTTGCCATGCCATGTCATCCATGCATTGATTGTTGCATCGTAGCACACGCTACAATACTTGTCCTTGTACTACTTGTCCGGCTAGGTGCACCCCTACGCCATACTTGTTTACACACTTCCTGGCTCGTGGACCAGAAGCGGGCCTCATGTGTTGGCCAGAAACCAATGCCCGATACACGTGGAGGGGTAGGGTTGAGCGACCACTCAACGTAAAAGTGTGCCCGTACAGCCTCTTTAGCTGTAAGGCGTGAACTCTGTGCACGAGGTGCTTACTTTTCTTGTCTTGTACTTGTCTTGCGAATGCCATGCCATGCTCGTACCTTACTTTACTTTACCTTACTTTACTTTACTTGTTGCACTCATTACTTTAAACTGCCATGTCATCGCATTCATGCTAGAACTGCTAGGTTGCTTTACTTTTACTACCTTTCAGTTTCACTTGCACAAGTCTTCCAGACTTGCTGACATGTGCCCCTTGCTCTTTTGGGTGTCACATGTTAGACCCTGAGCCAGAGACGGTAGTTGAGGACGAGGTGTTTGCTGACGCTGAGACTGAGCCTACGTTCGTTGAGGAGTACGAGGACACCGGAGACCAGTCTTAGTGACTGTGGAGCTACTTTTACTTTAGGTTGCTGTTAGTTGTCGGTGCTTGCACCTTTTCCTTGTTTTCGTACTTTGTATTTTGTTGGCCATGCTGGGCCTCTTTTAGACTTTTTTTTCTTTTCAGCCTGGTGGCTTTTTCTGTGATGTTGAAACTTATTTTATGGATATTCTGAGATATCTCTTTGTCTCATTTAAATATTATTATCTTTGTTTCGTTCGCGTTGCAAGGACCTGCAGTTTAAATTTGATCGACGCTTATCGGACTTGCAGCTTTGTAGCTTCAAGTCTGAGCGGACCTTCTCACGCTTCGCCTCCATATTTTTGGGAAGCGGGGCGTGACACCTTGATAGCACAACGCATAGTCCGCAGTCCCTTTGAGGTACCTTAATATCCTCTTCACCGCTTTCCAGTGTGCCTGTCCTGGGTTGGATTGGTAACGGCTTACCATACCAACAGCATAGCAAATGTCCGGTCTGGTACACATCATGGCGTACATCAGACTCCCGACAGCACTGGAGTATGGAACCTTTTCCATAGCTTTCTTTTCTTTTGGATCTTTGGGACACATTTCCAAACATAGACCCTCGCCTTTGCTTATTGGAGTATCAATTGGCTTGCAGTCCTGCATATTAAATCGTTCTAAAACTTTCTTTATATATGTCTCTTGAGAGAGAGAAAGAAGTTTCTTGGAACGATTCCTTGAGATCTTAACCCCAAGGATATATGCAGCTTCACCCATGTCTTTCATTTCAAAGACGGATGAAAGCCAAGCTTTGATATCCATGATAAGACGCTTATCATTTTCGGCTATAAGTATGTCATCTACATAAAGAGACATAATTACATACTTGTTCTTAATCCTCTTAATGTATACGCAGTTGTATTCGTCGAGCATAGAGAAACCATACGACAAAATGACTTCTTGAAAGCGCATATACCACTGCCTTGAGGATTGTTTAAGACCATATATGGATTTATGAAGTTTACAAACCTTATGTTTGTTTTCTTCTTCTACGAACCCGTTTGGTTGTTCCATGTAGATCTCCTCATCTAGTTCTCTGTTAAGAAAAGCGGTCTTTACATCCATCTGATGTAACTCGAGGTCCAAACAAGTCACCATTGCCAGAATTAAGCGAATGGAGGTAAAACGCACGACAGGAGAGAAAGTCTCTTCGTAGTCTATTCCTTCCTGTTGCGTGAAACCTTTCGCTACAAGGCGAGCTTTATATTTCTTGATGGCGCCATCAGCCTTATGCTTGATTTTGAGAACCCACTTATTCCCAATGGCTCTACGTCCCTTAGGTAAATCAACCAAGTCCTAGACTTGGTTTGTTTTCATGGATTGAAGTTCTTCTTCCATCGCCGCTATCCATTTATCTTTAGCCTGTTTGAAGTTTGCAGGTTTGTCATCATCTTGTAGTAATGTCATGAATGTTTGAGGAAATTCATCCTCAAATCTCAGAGGTGTTAGCCTCGTTCGATTACTACGTCTTGCTTGAGTTTGATCACTCCCACTTGGAATGACATTACTCCCACTTGGAATAACATCACTCCCACTCAGAATAAGATTGGTATCGTTCGTATCATCCATAGGTGAAGTATGAGGGTCATTTTCCTCTTCATCCCCTATAAGTGCATGCGACGTATATCCACTTTGTTACCGTATCACTTTCATCCGTACACGTACGGGCGAAGTGACCGTGCTTGTTGCACTTAAAACACTTGATCTTCTTCAAGTTTTTCTTCTTTGAGTGCACTTTCTTTTGCCACTTTTTGTTCTTAGTCTTCTTTGAGGTTTCCGGTTCTTGCTTTCGTTCGTTCATAAACCTTAAGCGTTTATCCTTCCGCTTCTTTCCTCCATGTGAGGAACTAGCGGCCATGTGCACTTCGGCACTAGGTTTTGCGGCTTGAATCCGCTCTTCCTCGAGTTCGAGGTGTTTGGATACATCGCTTAAAGTTTTAATGCACTCATTATGAGTGAGGTGCATTTTCATGTTATCCCAGCTATCTGGGAGTGAACGAATGACTGCTTGGATCTGCTGTTCGTCAGACAGCGTAAGACCCGCATCCTTCAATTCAGCTATGAGATTCGCCATGTGGCGGAGATGCTTTTTCATAGATTGATCTCGCCGCATTTTGTACGAATCAAATTGAATATTTAAGGAGCGGAGTTTGGTGACCGAAGTTCCACCAAACTTTATTTCTAGCCCAGACCATATGTCTTTGGCTATGTCGAATTCCCGAAATAGACGCATTATGTCATTGTCCATTGCGGACAATAACGTAATACGTGCTATTTTTGTTCTTTCGAGTCCAAGTCTCATAAGCTTCTCGGTCCCTCTTGTGTTAGGCCGTATTGCCCAACTCAGGTTCTTCCATTACGTTTTGGAGTGTTTCAAGCACATCTTGCTCCTCCAAAACATATTGGATTTTTATTGACCAAAGTTTATAATTGTCGCCGTTGAGCTTCTCACCTTTGTTAAGCTCGGCGACAATGTTCTTAGAAGCGGTAGACATATTCGAATCAAAAAACTGCAAAGAAAATGAAAAACACGATCAAAATTCCGTGCATACAGTTTCGATTCTTTAAACACTTGATAAGTTCATTGGATGCGCTAAAATGTTACTCTAGAATCGAGAAGTTCACTACGTTCCCAACTACCATCTAGAAGTAACTTTCAAAGTATCCCTCTTACTTATCTCATGTAAAAAAGAAATCAGAAATGATACCCGTATGGTACCAGCATCAGAAAAATACTATTGAAAAACATATCTTTCAAAATGGAATAGGTGAGAGTTTGCGCAAAGAATTTTAGCGCAACAATTGCCAAGCCACGAGACCTGTTCTACACACCCATGGGTTAGATAACCATGGCCAGATCGTGGTAGGACTTTGAATTCTAAATTGCGCTATCCCGATTAAGGACAGGACATAACCTATTTGAAAACATCTTTTTCAAAAAATTTGAAATACATTGGCTAATCTCCGTAGAGTAGAGCACACTGTCATAAGTACATTGGCTAATCTCCATAGAGTAGAGCACAATGACAAGGCTAATCTCGCATGAAGTAGAGCACTATGGCTAATCTTCAAGGAGTAGAGCCCAAAAAAAACTTTATAAAATGTTAGCCCCGTATGGGCTAGTCGGCACATTCGTGTTTGACCAAGGCCTTTTGACACCCCGTATGGGCTAGTCGGCAAGTTCGTGATCGACCAAGACCTTATGCCGGATTGGTCGACCAAAACACCCAAATTGGTCGACCAAAAAATTGGTCTACATCACTCCCGGCCAGGGCCCCTGCCCTGGCCGAGGCTGGCCAAGGGCCGGCCAAGGGCCTCTGCCCTGGCCGGCCAGGGGCGGCCTGCGGCAGCCCTGGCCACTGGCCTGGCCTCGGCCAGAGGCAGGCCTGGCCTCGGCCAGAGGCAGGCCAGGCCTCTGCCAGAGGCCGGCCAGGCCACTCTGGCCTGGCCTGGCCTCGGCCAGAGGCCCCTGGCCGGGGCCAGGGCCCCTGCCCTGGCCTCTGCCAGGGCGGCCTGGTCCTGGCCGGGGGCCAGGGCCCCTGCCCTGGCCTCCCTGGCCAGGGCGGCTTGGTCCTGGCCGGGGGCCAGGGCCCCTGCCCTGGCCTCGGCCAGGGAGGCCAGGGCCTGGCCTGGCCGCGGCCAGGGCCTTCTGGCCCTGGCCGTGGCCGGCCAGGGACGGCCCTGGCCGTGGCCGGCCAGCCATGGCCAAGGCCGGCCAAGGCCGGCTGGCCATGGCTTATTGGCCTTGACTGGCCATGGCCGGTCTCCCCCCTTTCATGGGGTGGCCGCATGCACTCCTCCTCCTTGATGGGGTGGTCGCTGTGGTTTTCGTCGTTATTGGCCGTAGCCAACCCCCTCCGCATGGGGAGGGGGAGTGCATTATCTCCATTGCCCATTTGGCTATAGATTTCATGCACCAAAATTCATTTTCCCCGATGAGAATAACCACCATCTTCTTCTCCGGTGAAGCACCCGTTCGTCGAGGAAGTAGTTATCCTCCAATGGCCGTGTGCCAAAAAAAATAACCCACTTCAAAAATTCGTAAACTACGCGCTCCACATGAAGAGAGCGCCCATTCCCTATGAATGGTGACTCAGCATCCATGAAGAGAGCGAGTTTGATGATATGAACGGTCGGTTCTTCCTGTCACGGAGAGTTCCTGCCATATCCGTAATGGTAGGAGACCCTAACGTGAAAAAAACAACCGCTGCGTTCTCTCCGTCACGAAGCGTTGCTACCATATCCATAATGGTAGGATACCCATTCGTGAAAAAGACAACGACTCGTTCATAGTTTCGACGGGGCGGTGGTTTGACCGGGGCGAACCCGTATGGCTCCGATACCATTGTAGGATCCTGTCAAAACAGAGTTAGGATCGATAAATGAAGTTGAGACTTACGCTTGCGTATGCGGCACGGTAGTCTTGGAACTTCGCCTTCGGATTCGCCACGACGGATCGAGTCTTCTCACGAACGGAGTAAGGCTACTAAATCCACAATCTAAATCTCTACTTTTAGATTAAGAACTTGGATAAAGAGAGAGGAAGGATTTCGGCAGAGCTTCGCTAGAATGAAATGCAAGGCAAGAATACCATGCAAAAGTGTAAGGAAATGGCTAACCCTTGGGTCTTATTTATAGCCCCCAAGGTAGTTATTTTAGGAGTAATTGTTCCTTTGGAACAATTTAACTAAGGTGTACCATCATACATGGCACATTATAAGCTTAAGTTGTACCATATGCATGGTACAACATAAGCTTAAGATATTACCCCTTTATTAGCCATATGTCGCATGCACTTATGCACATATAATGCGACTTTCCCATTAATCTAGAGATCCTCTCCGCAAGGGAACAGATTCCCTTTGCACACGACTTCGTGTACGCGACGTTCGAGGTCCGTATTCCCTCGTACATCCCCTACAAGGGTAGGCCTAGCGTATCATCCTGGACATCGACCGGAATATCGGGCCCATGAGACGCTAGGTATGACTTTTAGAGGCAACGTCTCACCACTAAACCCTAGAATCCGATCGCATTCCTATCTGTCGGTCGTAATAGAGAGGACACATGATAGGGTGGAAACCAAGGTCCTAGGTTCCTTTTTTATATCTTACATCTTTAGTTGTATCATTTCGTGACTGTTGGATCCTGTAGATGGAAAACAACACTAGAAGGGAGGGTTGAATAGTATTGTATAGAAATAATATATTTTAGATCTTTATAAAGCAACACAAAACGAATCCTTCTAATGTTGCCTAAGAAACCAAGTAGAGTGATCTACGCTTGGTTCTTAATCAACTCAATGAATTTTCAAATCAAATCAGAGATGAAATACTTCAGGTAGTCGACTCCCTATCAATAGTAGTCGACTCCCAGAGGGAATTTAAGCACAGTTTAAATAGTTAAACACTTAATGAAGATATATGAAAATTTGCACAGAAGTATAAATACCAAGCTGATCGTTGGCAATATATTATAGAAGAGTTACAATGATATTAAACAAAGATTAATTTGCAAGTTAAATAAGAAATGCACGCAAAGAGAAGCACACAGAAATAGCAATCGCAGAAACAAGGATTTTTATCCTGGTTCCCCACAACTTTTGAGTACGTCCAGTCCCCGACCAACCCGGTACGAGATTTTCCACTATCTGCCTTGGCAAATACAAATACCTAACTTCACTCGTTAGGATTTCCAACGACCTAGTCTTGACCAGGATTTCCAACCTGCAACACCTAGACTTGTCTAGGGTTCCAACAACAACACAATAAAATTGATATCCAATTCACCACAATAAATTGATGGAGATTGGATTTACACCCAGATTCTATAGCCAAATAGCAATAGTCGAAATTACGTGTAGTGGCTTGATAGAATAAGATTCTAGATCACACAAAGATACGAATGAATTCTTTGTGATCTAGATCTAATGTTTTTCAAAAAATCCTTTAAATAAAAATCAAGAGAAAAGTAATACGGATTTGAAAAACAGTTAGCCAATAAAACGATATTATGATCTTCAGAAAATAATAACAAAATTTGCAAGATCACGAATAAAACAGAATTGGCTAAAGAGAGAATGAGAGCTTAGAACTTTAGAGCGTTTACACGAGAGAATTTGAATTCAATAGTTGTTGTGTTTTTCTCAATGAAAATGGTCCTCTATTTATAGGAGAAAACTGAGAATTTGAAATTCAAATTACTTTGACTTTTGTCCCGAAAATCATGGGAGAAAATCACTCAAGGATATTTCAAAATTCAAGTCAAAACGTCAAACTTCGACAGCTGGTAGTCGACTCCCTAGGAGTGGTAGTCGACTCCCAGTGTGTTTCAGGAAATCTTGATTCTCAGCTGGTAGTCGACTCCCTACCTTTGGTAGTCGACTCCCAGAGGAGTTTTTCCTGCGACACAACTAGTCAAACAAGTAGCTAACTCCAGGGTGTAGTGGAGTTTCACTACGGAATTGCAAAACGACTAGCGAAAGCTCTTAAAAATCCTTTTTGAAGATGATTATTAAGATTTCAAAACGTTTTAAAATCATTTGTGTGTGTGTGTGATTGTCTATACGATTTGGCTTTAACAATACCCTAAAAAGACACAACACACTCACTATAGACTAGGACACGACTTCGGAAGCTTGATCAAATTGATGGAGTAGATGTGAGCTTCAGTTGATCTTCTTGTTCTATTTGAGCTTTGAGCTTCATCATTTGATCTTGGCAACGTTCGTCCTTGTCTTTGAGCGTAGATTGCGCTTCTTTGAGTATGAATAAAGCTTTTCATTTGTCGCATATCCTGCACACTTAATTGTAGTATAGTTAGTACACTAAGCTTCATTTGGTGTGCTCATCATCAAAATCACTTGGGGTGGAATTCAATTTCCATCACTCTCCCCCTTTTTGATGATGACACCCAAATGAAAAATGAAGTAAGTTGAAATATGAAAATACATGAAAGTATACTTACTCCCCCTGCTTTGATGCGGTTATCCCCCTGCATCGAAGCAGTTTAGAAAAACAATACAATACATAATATATTTTCATTTTTGCATTTCATATTTTTCTCCCCCTTGTCATCAACAAAAAAAATTCAATGACAAAGTATTATAACATATGAATCATAATATGATTAGGAGGGGAATTCAATTTCCTATTCCTACAAGAGAGATGTTAGTTATAAGAGCAACTAATATATTGCATAATGGATAAGTTTATAGTAGCAAGCATTACACAATTAAAGAGTTATTACAAACCATAAGTTTGAAATCATAGTTTTAGGAACCATTGTTTTAAAACCATTGTTTTAAAGAAAAGCTAAGGATGACCGCCGTTCTTCCTCAGTTCCTTGATCTCATCAAGGATCATGACAAGCGTGTCCTCTGTCATTTTGTTGCTTTTCACTACGAGCTCTTTTTTGTTAAGGTCATTAAAGTCTTTCTCTTGCGATATCTTCAATTTCCCAATTTTCTTCAACAGCATCTCTTGAAGTTCATAGATATATGCCGGTGCTGCTGCTTCTTCTTCCTCGCTTCCTTTTGCCTCTTCTCCTTCTTCTTCCTCAGAATCTGAAACAACTATTTGCTTACCTCTCCTGGAGGATGATGATCCTCCTTCAGCTGCAAGTTTTTCTTCGGGAATGTTCTCATCAAGATCATGGTGTATATTCATTCTTCCAAGAGCATGAACATCCAAAACTCGAGTTGGTTCTAGAATTGTGGTTTCATGATCCAAAGGCACATTATAACTAATAAACAAGATTGTGAGATAATGTCCATGAGCTAAGGTGGATGAGGGTCTATCAGAAGAAGCTGAAGCAAGAATAAAGTCCATGATGACTTTGGCCCAATTGATGCAGATGTTCCCTAAAATAGCATAGATACATTTGGTCTGCTTCTCAGATAGGATAGAATGACTTCCAGATTTTTGAGTGATGTTGTAGGATAATATATTCGCCAGAATTCTTGCCGGATAGCGAAGATCGCTACAGGGAAGTTTAGTTTGAAAATGCCTTCCTGGAAAATACATTCTCTCTAAAACACTTCCTTCAGTCATTTCTATTTTATCTAGTAACATGCCAGAATAAGGAATGCCTAGGGCTTCGCCAAGTGATTTAACTTTAATGGCAAGTTTTGTATCAAGAACTTTGGTGACAAATCGGCTTTTAGCAAGATCGTAATCCATA
Organism: Scilla litardierei; assembly: GCA_030789695.1. NCBI lineage: Eukaryota > Viridiplantae > Streptophyta > Magnoliopsida > Asparagales > Asparagaceae > Scilla > Scilla litardierei. Next base: position 649,014 of record CM061130.1, on the reverse strand, counting down.
TTAGCATAAAATAGGTGCACAAGCCTGGGATAGCAGAGATAAGTGTTTTCAGAGGAAAATAGGTTGGCCAAGTTCTGAAAATCTAGTAAGCTATCAATGCCATAGTTTACTACATCATTAAGCTTAACAAATCTTTCATGGAGGATGTGTTTCTTAGATATTTTAACGAAGTGTTCATATGTGGTGCTCCTAAACAGATAGGGTAGAATAGTTTCTTTCTCAAAATCAATTTCAGTGGAGGTTTTTCTCTTCTTGGAAAATATTCCCTTGATAGGCAACTAGATAGAGTAAAAAGACAAATGAGTTTTACAATACTAGATAATCAAATAAATCAAGAAGTAAAAATCATGAAGTAAAAAAGTTTTTACCTTGAGTAAACTTGAGAAAGAGATGAAGTTGGAAGAGCTCCAAGCAACCCAATGCACCAAAAAAATTTTTAAGAGAAAGAGGGGAATGTGGTAGTCGGCTACCCTAGGGTTTCTCTTGGGGGTTTTTAACTTAGGATGAAAGATGGTGAAGAATAAGGGCCTTGGATCAAGGAATGAAGGGCTAGGATGGAGTTTAGCTTATTGGTTATAAGTTGCCTTTGTGGATATGAACCCATTAACTCTATAGAACACAATATGAGTTAGTCAAAAAGCCAAACCCAGAAATCCGCACACGCGCTGGTAGTCGACTCCCTCATGTAGGTAGTCGACTCCTTACTGGGTTGAGTCGTTTTCTCATTCCGAGGGGTTTTTGATCCAAGTTTGAGTGCGTTTTCTGAACACGAAATGTTTTAAGAGTATAACGTGAACATATAAAAGTCATATAAAGAAAAGAATATTAACTTATTTAAATAAATTTAAGCATGTATATTTTACAAAGAAAAATGATTAAGTCGTAAAAGAGCGCTTTTGATGTTGATCCAATTATCAATCGTTTGGATTTTGATTTCTCCTCTTTGTTTCTTTAGAGTACCTGAAAAAAATAAACGTTTATGGTACTCTTTGGCTTTTGAGTCCGAGGAGTTGGTCTTTAGGAAGCCAAACCCAGTATGGTTTAGTTCCTTCATGAACAACATATTTATAATTTTTGTTTAAATGAATTTGTTGAACAAAGTCTGTAGCGTACCTTTTCTTTCGTTGATCGGACAATTTCTTTGGTATCCAGATGCTCAAAAAATTATCGTTAGAATGATGCATCCTAGTATGCTTAACACGTTTCTTGGTATGATGTGAATCATAACCGAGTCCGGTTTTGCTAGATGAGGCTTTTTGATCATTTATTATACTATCTAGCTTCCCTTTTCCTTTGTTGAAATTCTCAATAATTTTCATCGTAGCGTTGTATTTATCTTTGACAGATACGAGAAGATTATTCAGATTCTCAACCTTTTCATTTACCAATGAAATATCTTTTTGCAGAGAATCATTCTTTTCTTTAAGGAGACTATTTCTTTAATGATTTCTTCTTTTTCTTTAGTATCCTTTTTAATATTTCTAAGTGTTCTTCTATGTTCTTTTATGAGCTTTTCATGCATTTTGCATAGCTCCTTATATGCTCCCCAATAATCCATGTCTTCATCATCACTTGATGACGAATCATTGTCGCTAGATGAATCATGATGCGAGCTTACCTTGGAGGATGTGGATGCCATAAAGCACATGTGTGCTGTTTCTCTTCTTTCATTATTATCTTCTGCTGAGGATTCATCGAATGAGGAATCATCGCTCTGGTCGAAGGCTGCGTAAGCTTCCTTCTTTGGTCTTCAGAATTTTTTTCTTCCATTGTTTCGCTTTTCATTATTGTCTCTGTTCTTCCCATGATCTCTGGAATCACGATTGTTTCTCTCCAATGGACAGTCTCTCTTGACGTGCCCTGGTTTATTGCAACCAAAACAAATAATACCGTTAGTAGGTCTAAAAGAGAGTTTTCCATACTTACTTGTGATGAACTCTTTAAAGTTCTTTGAGATGAATGCAATATGGTCTTCTTTGTCCGTGTAGTCAAAATCTTCTTCTTGGGCTTTAAACGCTAGATTCTTCTTCTTTGGTTTTTCTTCGATCTTCTTATCTTCTTCAAGCTCAATCTCATATGCCATGAGATTTCCCATTAGTTCTTCGATGGTGAGGTCCTTTACATTATGAGCTTCTCGAATGGCAGTTGTCTTTCCCTTCCACTCGGGTCGGAGGGATCTTAGTATCTTCATTACCTGCTCATATTCAGACAGTTTCTTTCTTAATCCTGCAATCTCATTTGTAATATTAGTGAAATGAGTATTCACATCGGTGATACTCTCTCCTTCTTCAATTTTAAAAGATTCGAATTTTGAATGTAAAACATTTATGCGGGATTCCTTTACCTTTTCTGTTCCTTCGTGACTTACCTGAAGAGTGTGCCATATTTGGTGTGCTGTCTCACATTGGGAGACTCGATTGAACTTATTTCCTGTTACGGCGCAAAATAGTGCATTTATTGCTTTTGCATTGAGATTAGCTCTCTTCTTGTCGTCGGCTGACCATTTCCCAAATTCAACGTCGGTAGGTGCGATGTACGGGACTTTAGTAAATGTCCAAGCTTAAATGTCCAATGACTCTAGGTGAGTCTTCATTCGGATTTTCCAGCTTGCATAGTTGGTTCCGTTGAACAGTGGTGGTCGCATGGTATTCAGTCCTTCAGAATGGAAAGATGTTGACGCCATCACTTTTGTAGCCTTGCTCTGATACCAAGTGTTGGATCATGTAGATGGCAAACAACACTAGAAGGGGGGTTGAATAGTGTTGTATAGAAATAATATCTTTTCGTTCTTTATAAATCAACACAAAACGAATCCTTCTAATATTGCCTAAGAAACCAAGTCGAGTGATCTACGCTTGGTTCTTATTCAACTCAATGAATTTTCAAAACAAATCAGAGATGAAATACTTCAGGTAGTCGACTCCCTATGAACAGTAGTCGACTCCCAGAGGGAATTTAAGCACAGTTAGATAGTTAAAGACTTAATGAAGATATATGAAAATTTGCACAGAAGTATAAATACAAAGTTGATCTTTGGCAATATATTATAGAAGAGTTACAATGATATTAAACAAAGATTAATTTGCAAGTTAAATAAGAAATGCACGCAAAGAGAAGCACACAGAAATAGCAATCACAGACACAAGGATTTTTATCCTGGTTCCCCACAACTTTTGAGTACGTCCAGTCCCCGACCAACCCGGTACGAGATTTTCCACTATCTGCCTTGGCAAATACAAATACCTAACTTCACTCGTTAGGATTTCCAACGACCTAGTCTTGACCAGGATTTCCAACCTGCAACACCTAGACTTGTCTAGGGTTCCAACAACAACACAATAAAATTGATATCCAATTCACCACAATAAATTGATGGAGATTGGATTTACACCCAGATTCTATAGCCAAATAGCAATAGTCGAAATTACGTGTAGTGGCTTGATAGAATAAGATTCTAGATCACACAAAGATACGAATGAATTCTTTGTGATCTAGATCTAATGTTTTTCAAAAAATCCTTTAAATAAAAATCAAGAGAAAAGTAATACGGATTTGAAAAACAGTTAGCCAATAAAACGATATTATGATCTTCAGAAAATAATAACAAAATTTGCAAGATCACGAATAAAACAGAATTGGCTAAAGAGAGAATGAGAGCTTAGAACTTTAGAGCGTTTGCACGAGAGAATTTGAATTCAATAGTTGTTGTGTTTTTCTCAATGAAAATGGTCCTCTATTTATAGGAGAAAACTGAGAATTTGAAATTCAAATTACTTTGACTTTTGTCCCGAAAATCATGGGAGAAAATCACTCAAGGATATTTCAAAATTCAAGTCAAAACGTCAAACTTCGACAGCTGGTAGTCGACTCCCTAGGAGTGGTAGTCGACTCCCAGTGTGTTTCAGTAAATCTTGATTCTCAGCTGGTAGTCGACTCCCAGAGGAGTTTTTCCTGCGACACAACTAGTCAAACAAGTAGCTAACTCCAGGGTGTAGTGGAGTTTCACTACGGAATTGCAAAACGACTAGCGAAAGCTCTCAAAAATCCTTTTTGAAGATGATTAATAAGATATTCAAAACATTTTAAAATTTTTTGTGTGTGTGATTGTCTATACGATTTGGCTTTAACAATACCCTAAAAAGACACAACACACTCACTATAGACTAGGACACGACTTCGGAAGCTTGATCAAATTGATGGAGTAGATGTGAGCTTCAGTTGAGCTTCATGTTCTATTTGAGCTTTGAGCTTCATCATTTGATCTTGGCAATGTTCGTCCTTGTCTTTGAGCGTAGATTGCGCTTCTTTGAGTATGAATAAAGCTTTTTATTTGTCGCATATCCTGCACACTTAATTGTAGTGTAGTTAGTACACTAAGCTTCATTTGGTGTGCTCATCATCAAAATCACTTGGGGTGGAATTCAAATTCCATCAGTGACAACCCACCTAGCGATAGGGCTAGCTCATCCATCGGGTGATCTGGATCCTGTCTGTCAACAAGTACACCACACGCCTCCCCGTGTTCGACCCCCAAGCCACACTACAACACCGTGCGCTTGCGGTTATAAATATTTAAATCTGGTATCCCCGTTTCGACTACACATTGCTAAAGACGTCAGTGGTTCGCCATGATGTCGGTGACCAGGTACTCCTCTATAATTCAAGATTATGCCTCTTCCCTGGGAAATTAAAGTCTAGGTGGTCCGGCCCTTACAAGATAGTAAGTTTATCTCCGGGGGATGCCGTTTAGCTCGAAGGGAAAACGGCAATTTCAAAGTAAACGGCCAGAGGATTAAGCCGTACAGAGCAGGAGAACCAATTGTCCAAGAGGAGACATACCTCCTCGAGGAATCCCCTGCCGACTATTGAAGAACTCGAGGGAGTCGAGCTCATTATTCAAAACAAGCGCTTATTGGGAGGCAACCCAATCTCTTAAACCTCGGTTTTTCTTTTGTAGTTTTGTATTTCTCATTTTTACTCTATCTATTTAAGAAAACCAAATAAAAACGATATTCATTTCTCCTAAAACACAAAAATTTGATGGGTTCTTCCTTTTTGTAGGTTGAACATGAAGGGGCATGTAAATCGACGATTTAAACGGAAGAAAGCTGGAGGAGAGCAGCAAATTTGAAGAGCAGATCAAAGGAGGAGAGCAAAAAGGGGACACAGGAGACTTGACCGAGTAGCCACTCTGCTCGGTCGAGCAGCGCAGACACGAGAAAGAAGCACAAAACATCGCTCTGCCTGCACGGCCCGAGTCGGCCTTGCTCGGTTCGAGTAGATATCGACTCAACCGAGCAGCCGACTACTCGGTTGAGCAGTGCAGGGTCACCAAAACAAAGAAGAAACATCATTCTGTCTACACGGCCCGATGGGTCTTTGTACGGTGCGAGCGGTCGCCCGCTCGACCGAGCAATGCTCTGCTCGGTCGAGTAGCACAGGCCCAAGAAAATAGGTCGAAAATATCGTTCTGTCTACACTGCCCGAGCAGCATCAGCTCGGTCCGAGCGGTTTCCTGCTCGATCGAGAAACAGTCTGCTCGACCGAGCAGGCTGAAGGGAGTATTTGAATTGTATCTCGATTTATCTTATAGCTAGCTTGATCGAGCAATCAGATTGCTCGGTCTGAGTCGGCTATTACGAGGCTTATTTTTTAAGCCGGGTTTGAGCTATTTATTTACCTTAACTCGTCCTTTAACCCTTACCCTAAGTTGTCCTAACCTAATCATCTCTCGAGCTACCCCCTTCCACTCGACCCGGTCGACAACCCATAATCGCCTCCTCCTCCTCCCGGGTTACTTACAGCTGCCATCGCCCCCAAAGCCGGTTAACCTCTTCCCCCCTCTCTTTCAATCAAAACTCTATTTCTTTCTCTCTCCCTGCTCCTCGGGTTTTCTCCCTCCCCCTCACCCCCACTTTTCCCAGCCCCCGTTCCCCCCTAAGTCTCAACCGAGCAAGACTAACGCTCGGTCGATCGCCACACATTAATTCTCCATGCCTGACATTACTCTCTATTATTTCATGGACGTGGCGTCTACATAAAAGGGCGATTCTAGGAGCAGCTTGGGGAATACACCCAATCAGCAGCTGTCGCATGACCGATCACATCACCGCATCGTCCGTGTCGGTACATTCTTTCCCCTATTTACTTTACATACTGCCGCCCGCTTTTATACCAGTTGCTTGATGACGCCACGCCATGCTAGACCCACCAACACCGGCACACCAAACCCTAGGCCTATTCGACGTACCCGTCGTACACGACTGCCCACACATGACCACACTGTTTGCGAATCATCCACAACTTCACCTCTACCAACCAACGCCCCAACCCCTCCTGAGCGTCTTCATATCGGCGATGCAGCATATGATGTTACCTTCCGTGAAGCTGATCAGGGCGATTAGTTCCTTGCTATGCTCCTACTCATAGGTCAGGGAGACGGTATTACTAGACAGTCTGTTGAACAAGACCTCCCACGCCTCCGCAACCTAGTTAGGCATTGGCGAACTGACCCACCTATCGAGCCACAAGCACCCCCCATATTACCTGGTCCACAGTAGCGGGACCAATCACCAAACCCAGAGGGTGGTGCCTCTGCTTGATGCTGTTCCTATCCACTTTTTGCCTCCTCCATATTATATTGTGCCCATCTATCTGTTCAGGCCCCTGATCTTCCATAGCTTGGGGGAGGACCCGCCATGCATCACTCCGTACATATGCATCATTTTTCATCTTCATTGCATCATATCATTTTTTATTTTTCTTTTCCACAATATTTATTTTCTATTCCTTTTCTATTCCGCCCCCACCCACCCTATTTAGCATCATCTCCCGCCTACTAGCGTTTTCTCAGCAGTGAGGACACTGCTGGGTTTAGTTTGGGGGATGAGCACTGACGCTTTATTTTTATTTTTCTTTTATATTTTCCTCCCTTTTCAGTTTTTTAGTTTACTTTTCTTTCCCTTTTCCACTTCTTTATCTTTTTTCTCATTCAGCATCACGTTTTCTGCTTTTTGCCCTGCATGCATCCCTCTTCTCATTTTCCTATTTTCTCCACCCTTTTTCTTTTTTGCTGAGGTTGTTCTGCATGATGATATTTCTCGAAGCCCCTAGTAGTTACTCGCGATGCTTATTATTTGCTGACATGCTATTTAGGGTAGTTTCAGTTTTACTTTTATATGCGTGCATACTCTTTTGTTGATCTATCTGAATTGATGCCTGATATGAACTGAAAATCAAATGCATGAAATGGTATCTAGTATGCGCTATATTGGGTAATGCACCTAGGTTCACGCATCACTAGAACACTTGGAGCATCCGCTTTTTATCTCATTCACTTTTGTTTGCATGCTTGATATTATTGTGCTTATTACTGCATGTTTTTCAGTAATTATCTAGATGAATGAAAATATCCATGCTAGTTATGAGTTTAGTTAGAATATTATCATATTGAACCATTGTGCACCTCTTATGAGTGAACCGAGTGATTCATTACTTTCCCTCTCCACGTATCTTTATAATTCTCTACATATCAGTGGGTTTCACCCCTACAGCTACCCTTACCGCATCTCACTTCCCAAAAATCCCAAAAAGAAATATATAGCTTCTAAATAAAACGAAATAAAATGAAAAAGCAAAAAATGTGAAAAAGAAAAAGAAAAGAAAAAGAAAGAAAAGAAAGAAATAAAATCGTTTTGTATCTTTTCATTAGAAGCTATCACATATAGACAAAAAAATTCCATATCCTACTCCTAGATGCGATGCCTCAAGCTAAGCTTGGGTGGGGGGTGAAGCAACTGATCATATTAGTGAGTATGACATTAGAGTGGAGACAGTGCATAACTGGGAGATTTGATGATACTTGAAATTTACGAAATACTTTAGTTTTTGGAGATTTTTCATGATTCAAAATGAATATCTGAATAGCATGATTCTTTGCACTGCATGCTGGTGTGATTTCTATATGCTCCAATTGTATATGTTGATTGAAAAGTGCATTGCCAACTCTTTTTATACTAGAATCTATAGATTGCATGAGATTGATATGAGTTTATGGCATTGTCTTAGAAGATCCTTATTTTTGTCTCTATTGCATGCGAGACATATGATTAGTAAAACTTGAAAATACCATTAGTATGTATTTTTACTATTCGGAGCATCGTGATATACTGCTGAGGCTTGAGACCTGATTGAACAACCTTAGCACCCTCCATCCATTCCCATTCTCTTTTATTCTTATTTTTTATTTTCTTTTGTTTATCTCCCGGCGTACCTAGTATTCGTCTTCCTCGAGGACGAGTAAGAGGTAAGCTTGGGGGATTTTGATGTGTCCATATTTTACATCTTTTCATATCATCATGCCATTGCATTTCATGCCATTTTCGCACCCAAATCCAGTATTTTCCTACGATAATGCAATTCTAATGTTATATTCGAGTTTCGTAGTGTTTTATGGATTTTCAGGGATTTTGGAGCGATTTGGGACCCATTTTGGATATGGACACATCTGACATGCCAGTGAGCCCATTGGCAACGCTCTACAAGAGTTCTCTGAGTTTTGGGAGCCATGGGAGGAGTGGATGAGAGAGCAAGGAGGGAGATGAAGCTGCAGGAGCTACAACAGAAATTTTTCTAGGCGACTCGACCGAGTAGAGCAGCTGCTCTGTCGAGCAGATGCAAGATAAAGGAGGAGAGATGATACGCGGATTGCTCGGACCGAGCACCCATGGTGCTCAGTCGAGTAGCCTCTATCTTCGAAGCACGTTCAACCTCCTATACGGCTCAAGCAGAGCTTTTGGCGACCGAGTCAGCTGTCTGCTCGACCGAGCAAGGTTGACTCGGGCCGAGCAGACAGAGCAGCATATTTTGGAGAAGTGCGACTTACCGACGTGCTCGAACGAGCAGAAGGGCTGGTCGACCGAGCAGCTGACCGAGCAATCTCCTGCTCGACCGAGTCACTGACTCGGTCGACGACGATGAAGGCTAATTTTGGAAATTTTGCGTGGCCGTCTGTTACGTGCTTGGGGAGTGAAGATTGGATCTGGGCTGCTGCATTTGATGAGAGTTCATTCTATTGTAGTTTTTGAATTAATTTTTGGAGAGAAAGGAGATGAGAAAAACTTGTTAGATCTAAACCTAATTACTTGGAGATTATCAGATTATCTTTAGAGTTCTATTGCAATTTGCGTTCTGACATTTTTAAGCTTTCGTTGGATTGTTCTTAGTTATTGGTTTTCTTCGTCTTTGGTACGTAAGCTTCTCAATCTTTATTCTATTAATTTGCTATGATGTTTTCTCCCATAAAAATCGTATTTTTACTCGTTAAAATCGCTATGAGTGAGTAGTCTCCTCTAGGGTTGATGGGTTAGCCCTAAGACTTTAGGGGGGAGATGTAGATCTGTATCTCTAGGTTGAATTGGGAATAAATGGGAGTATTTCGGTCGATCTTACCGAATCCCTAGGATAACCCTTACTTAGATCATGCCCACGGTCTGTGGAATTGATGCGCTTAAGGGGTATCCTTAAGATTCGAATAGGGAAATCGATGGATCCAACCAAGGCTCGTGACCATGCCCGGCTCGTGCCTTGAGGGGATCCACCGATGAACTATATCGCTACGTTGACGGCTACCGCCATTGTGTCAACGAGAGCCACCGAAATACCTCGAAATTCTAACCCACAAGAGTGGTACGAATTGGAAGATTAATCCCCTAACCCTAATGCAACGTAAGGATCCTATTCCAACATCGATTCCTGACGGTCTTAGTGGAGATCCCAAATACCCTACTTCATTTTATTATTGAATCAACAACAATACCACGACCAATCCTTTCAACCCGACAGCTATTTCACTTCAAGATATAAAAGTAAGCAAAGAACCTAAATACACTGTCACCGTCCCTGTGGGATCCGACATCCTTTATACTATAATTTGACACTGTCTGCTTGCGGATAGAGCCCGGAATTGACATCTATGGGCCATACTACGCCTGGCGACCGTGACACCGCCGGGTGGAATCTAGGTGCAGGTTTCGGGTGCGTCAACAGACCCTCCATAGTCGTTGGCCTTAAGAAGAAGGGGTCTCACCCATTCCTCGTCAGCATAAGCCCAAGCGCCAATCCCTTGCCACTGAACGACCCTCGATTGTCGTCGGCCGTGAGCCGAAGAGGCCTCGCCCCTCGTAACCGAACGACCCTCATCATCAGCCGTAAGCCAAGGGGCCAATCACTTGCCACTAAAGAACCGTCGATTGTTGTCGGTCGTGAGCCAAAGGAGCCACGCTCCTCACAACCGAACGACTCTTGTCGTCATCCGTAAGCCAAGGGGCCAATTCCTTGCCATTGAACGACCCTTGATTGTCGTCGACCGTGAGCCGAAGGGGCCTTGCCTCTCGTAATTGAACAACCCTCGTCGTCAGTCGTAAGCCAAGGGACCAATCCCTTTCCACTAAACGACCCAGGGCCACACTCCTCACAACTGAACGACACATTATCATCGGCCGTAAGCAAAAGGGGGCACACCCCTCGCGACCGAACGACCTACCACTTGGCCCATAATCTTAGGATTATCCTTACTAGGCGAAAATGCCCAACACACCAACGACCCAAGTTCAGCTGGTTTTGAAAATAAACCATGAGTCATTGAGGGGCCGTATACGTGCATTCATATACATAAATGGAGGTAAAGAAAATCAAAAATTTTCTTCATTTATTAGTCGAAAAGTTGCATGTAACCTGCTTTGAAGCAGTTTTACAAAAACTGTAATAAAAAGACTAATATCTGATAGGAAGGGCCACTGCCCGGCGTGAAACTGTTCTGAAACGCTTTCATCGCCGCAGTGAACTTGGTCGCAAGCTTAGCCTTATAAGCCTCAGCTGATATTTTCGATTCAACAGCTTTAGCTCGAAGCTCGATTATCTCTTTCTTTGAGGCTTCTAGGTCGACCTGTAACTGGGATCTTTCTGTCCCCCATTGAACCTCTGCCGTTTGCCTGACAGAGGACAAGGATGCGAGGCTAGCCTTGGCCTCCGAAGCTGCCCACTCGGCCTCAGCTTTGGCCGCGAGTGCTTTTCACAAGTCCCCTATCATCTTCTTCACCTGAGCTTCAAGCTCAGAAGCTTTTCGCTCAGCAGTTTCTACCCAGTGTTTTCCATCGAGTATGCCGACAGCTGATGTGTCCATAGTTTACATGTTTTTACCGCATCATTTCATGTCATTTCCACCTCAAAACTCCATATTTTCATATATTATCGTGCTACTAATGCCATGTTCAAGTTTTGTATATCTTTTTGGATTTTCAGTAGTTTTGGAGCAAATTGGAGCTATTTTGGGACATGGACACATCCGCTATGTCAGAGACGTCATTGGCAAGGTTCCATGAGAGTTCGCCGAGGAATGGAAGAAGATTGGAGGAGAGGAGGAGAAGAGAACGAGAAATGGCATGATTCAGATTAGTTTCCCAGGTGACTCGACCGAGTATCATCAGTTACTCGGCCGAGTTGACACGCTGAAATCACACAGGAAACAGCTCTGACCTACTCGACCGAGCAGACATCCGACTCGACCCGCATTAATCCCAACAGATGAAGATTTTTAACTTCTCTCCAAGGCATCCCAGCTCGACCGAGCAGCAAAGCAACCCGACCGAGCAGCTCACCTTCTCGACCCGAGTCGAAAATAAACAGAGCAACATTTTGGAGGAATTTCAGATCTACTGTAGCTCGATCGAGTAGAGGGCTACTCGACCGAGTAGCCTGTATCTGCTAGACACAGAAGCATCAGCAAGGGGAGCCTGTAGCTGACTCGACTGAGCAGGCTCATCTATTCGGTCGAGTAGCCGACGCGACCAGCCTAGTTTTTGAGCCCAAGTGCCCAGATTTTCTGAGATTTTTTGGGATCGTCACCTATGTATTTAAGGATGTTTTTAGCTTTATTTCAACGGGGAACTTTATAGAAACTCTTAGTTTTAGTTTTAATTAGGTTTTTGAGAATTTGTACCGTCACTATTTTGTATGAAGCAAAGCTTGCATTTTTACTATTGTTTCGTGCAAGGAATCTTGTCTTCTTAATTCTCTTTGGATTGCTATTGCTTCTCGACGTGTTGGTAACGATTCTCTACACTTTTTATTGATATTTGATGTTTTTCATTGACATGATGAATTCTATTGCATCTATTGAATCTTTTGTTGCTATTTCTATGATGTGTGAGTAGTTCTATCTAGGGCTAATGGATTAGCCCAAGGATTTTAGGATTGAGATGCAAAGTTAGGATTTTTAGGTTGTGTTGGAATAAAAGGAAAGTATTTTGGTTGATCTTGCAAAGTTTGTAGGAGAACTTTTACTGAGATCGTGCCCACAGTCGGTGGTGTAGGAGGATATATGCCCATATGGCAATTTATCCTAAGTGTACATCTTGTTCATATAACATATGATGTCCATTATTCTAAGTATGAAATAGATTATATTATATACTTAGATAATGTCCATAGACTTATAGTTAGGTCTTTACGTATCCAGATAAGATCTCGATTATGAGTAGTAAGCGACCGAATAGAAACGTAAGTCTTAAACGGTTCGTGATCATAGATGTGTTGAGAACTGGATATCAACACATCAGATAGACCATTGTGTCTTAGTCTTACCTTAGGGTAATGATGATTGCATAGTCATTCGACTTGGTGAAGTCGGAGACGAGACACAATTTCTCATTGGAGAATGAGTTCACTGAACAACCAACTTAGAGTTATTAAATGGTTAACTTTAACTAAACTGTCTATAATAACTCTAGGGTGATGATAGGTAAGCTGGTCCTTAAGACCTGAAGTCATGTGTACGAACCTGTGAGTGAACAGTGTAGCTTAGACCTATGATCTAGCTTCGAGGCTAGGCCTGCTGAAAGATCTTAGGTTGGGTTGCATCCGAAGCTCTCGAGACGAGTAGATGACTAAGATGGGATTCGTCGCTTCCGTTAAAGGGAAGTTAGTGTCACAGGCTCAGTACGATCTTTGTGTTAATCCTTGGCCGGGGTACGTTGTAAGAAGTACAACGTGAATACAACAAAGACCGTCGTATACTGACAAATGTTGTCTTATAGGGTTGACAGTAAACCATACCCTAGGCCAACAGGTACACAGTCTTGACGAAGGGACTATAGCTAACGACATTCATCACTGACACAGCCAAACTAAACCCAACGATGCTTTTGTCAATGGGTCGATCACGTTATGATGATTCTGAAACAGGGACGACAACTACTACTCGTGGTGACCGTCGTCTAGGGGTTTCGAGCCCCAACCTGTAGTAAGGTCAGGCTGTAGGGTCTCACACCGAGAGGATCGTGAACACAGGGTCCGATCGCGTGTCCAAACTATGGATAAAATATTAAAAATCAAGCGCAAAATACACGCAATCCAATGCCACGAGGGGATACGTACGAAAATACGTATGACAGAAATGTGGCCGTTACATCCTACCCACCTTATAAAAATTCCGTCCTCGGAATTTCTTAAGCTAGGTATGATCGAGAAAAAGCCTGATAGACGAAGGGTCATGGTATTAAGGAAGGAAGAGACATATAGAGGAAAGGAAACTTCTGAATTGAAAAGGGTCTAAGGTCGAAGAAATTATGATCAAAACAACACCTAGAATATAACAAAGCAAGATAGATGAAATGATAATAGTAGGTGAGAAAGATATATCTAAGAAGCAACAAGCAAGGGTAAGCACATGATATGAATCATTAAGTGAGATGAAAGGTCAGGGTTCAAACGTCACCGTTCATCACTGACGGATGTCGTCCTCTCCGCCTCCAGCAGCTCCGAATCCTTGTCGGGTATTACGTCTTCCTGCCATGCTGCAAACATGCAAGGAAAACATTTGCGTACAAGGTTTATCCAGACAGTCTAGTTAATAATGACATCTATATTGTTTCTAGTATTTCGCAGAAAGCATGACCTGCATGGGCCACCACTAAAACATGTCACACCTCGCTTCCCATTATACTTGAGAGCGAGGACACGAGCGAGCCCGCTTGGGCGGGAGCGGTGAAGCCCCAACCCAATAAGCGTCTGTGTATGACAACTTGGCAGTTTCTTGCTTGCGAACAATCGAAACAACAAAATAATTCCATCATTATACCTTAACTTCCAGATTACATGTACGCAAAGAATTAAGGCCTAGCATGGCCAATGCAACAGTTACATGGAATATAAAATACACCTAAAAGAATACAACAGCAAGTATTAAATTTTAGCACAGCTGCGATGAGTATGCCGTCTTCAGCAGTGGGTCTTGTGCTCCTGGTTTTCCTGGTCACCCTCTTCAGTCTCCAAGTAACTCTTCAGTGAACTCTGCTCAAAACCTAACATATATTTCACAAGATAAACAAGGAAATATACGTCAGCGAGGGTCGCTCGGCAAGATTTAAAACGTTAGTAATAAAATGACCCTCGGCAAGATAATAATATTGTTTACAAAGCTTTAGGAGATGAGGGGCACAATATGATTTCAACAAGATGAAACATAGTAACATAATGACACATGTGAGCATAAACAATGTGTAATGTGCAAAGTAGTGAGCAGGCTAAGTGTAGTGTGCAAAGTAGCGACCACAATAAGGTGTAGTGTGTAAAGTAACCAGCATGCAAGTGTAGTGTGTACAGTAAGAGTCGTGGCAAGTGTAGTATGTGAAGGGTTATCTGGGACCCTTAGGGCACAAAAACTCCATGACCGTCCTAATTCGGAGGGAACATAGACACAAAAAGAGTTTGCAGCGGAAGAATAAACTAGTTAATCTAATTAACATGCAGTTAAAACTTTTTTAACTTAGCCCTAAGGTCCAAGACCCTTAGCCAAGATCTATGCCAACTTGGGATGGATCTGACCATCCCAAGAAGGATCTAACCTACTGCGATTAAATTAAACTAATGCTAATAAAAACACATACCCGGAATCTCAGCCCTGGAGCAGGCGAGATGTTCCGCACCGTCTTCCGAGCCGCTCCCCGTCCCACGCCGAGCCGCTCCTCGAACCGCTCCCCGAACCGCTCCTCGAACCGCTCCGCATCCCGAGGCGATCAATCCCCGTGTCGCCGAGCCAACCACGCACCGAAGAAAGTTTCACGTGAGTGAAACCTTCGCCTAGATTTCGGATCTGAATCCAAACTCCTTTGCGACTTTGCTAGAGCCCTTAAGAGTATGGCAGAAATATAGGGAGATAGAAGAATATTTAATTAAGCCTAGATCCGAGCGTGCTCCGGCATTTACGAGAGCCGCTCAGCTCTAGAGCTTGGGACGAGTTTTGAGGAGGAGAGCAGACCCCTATTTATATAGGCGGCTGACTGCTCCCCTTCTCTTAAAATCCGATGTGGGACTAATAATTAGAGTTAATAAAATCAATTTAGTTTGCCTTTCACAAATTGCAAACTTCCGTGAATTTTATCTCCCTCACCGTTGAACTTCAGGATTGATACAACCTATCAATTCGAAGGTTGTTCAACGGTGAACGCATAGGAAAAAACCGTTCGTCAATCGGAGTTCGTTTGACCCTCCAATTGATCGTCCAAAGATCAGCCTACGACTTGTTTTTCGCAAAAACCAGCCGTAAAAATTGCCCAGTAAACCTAGGGTTCTGCACCCATTGGTGGGGCCCAGCAAGTGGGCCCCACAGCTTCAAAAAACTGACTGGGTGCCCAAACCCAGACCTGGGCACGAGCGCCCAGGCGTGGGCGCTGGCGCCCAGGCGGGCGCCTGGGCCGGGCGTCCAAGGCGCCCGGCCCAGGGCGCCTGGACTCCCAGGTGCCCAGGGCGCCCGCCCTGGGTGCCTGGGCAAGCGCCCAGGCACCTGGGCCTGGGCGCGGGCCCAGGCCCAGTTGACTGGCGCCCAGTCTGGCAGGCCAGGTACCCAGGCCTGACCCTAGTCTGGCCTGGGTCAACCTGGTCTGACCCAGACTGAGCCATTTGGCTATTTTAGGCATATCTTCAGCATCTGGCGTCCGATTTGGACGCCGTTCGAACCTGGGCGTAGACCGGGACATTCCCGTCTTACCCGTGAATTTTTCCTTGCGTTTATATTATTAAATATTGTCTTAAACTATTTAAAACACATTTAATCTCATTTGCATCATATGCAATTTAGTCCCCTATCTAAGCTTAAATTATCATATTGCATCAAATGCAATTTTCTCTTTCCTTTGCATCAAATGCAAATTATTCTCCCTAAGTAATTTGTACCTATTACTAGACGAAGGTTGCACTCTGTGTGAGACCCTACAGCCTGACCCTTACAACAGGTTGGGATCGAAGCCCTATACGGTAGTGACCACGAGCAATGGTTGCCGTCCCTGCTTCAGGAATCATCATTATGTGGTTGACTCATTGACATGAGTATTTTCGGGACCACCCTGACTGTTTCCGTGACGAATTCCGCAGTTATAGTCTCTTCGTCTTAACTATGTCATGTAGATCAAGTCTAGGGTACGGTCCAAATATCAACCCCAATAACTTGACTCCGGTTAGTTTCTATCGATCTTTAGTGAAATAATGTTGGACTTCTTCCAACAAACTCTGGCCAGAGATTTTACTAAAGACCGAACTAACCCTACGACACTAACTCCCGTTGACCGGGAGAGACAAATCCTCTCTTGGTCATTACTCTCCTCATGCGCTTCAAGTGTCACCCAATCAAAAGACCTTTCGACAGGCCTTGCCTCGAAGCTAGGTCAGTTGATCTAAGTGGCACCGTTCATGCATAGGTTTGTCAAAATGACCTCAAGTCAAAAGACCAACTAGCCTATCATCACTCAGAGTCATCATTGACAGATTGGTCAATATAACCATATGATAACTCTTGTGGATCGTTCAGTGAACTCATTCTCTAATGAGCACCTGTGTCTCGTCTTCGACTTCGCCAAGTCAAGCGATCATGAGATCATCGCCGCCGCTAAACAGTAAAGACTAAGACACAATGGTATATCCGATGTTTCGATATCCTTGTCTCGAAACATCTACGACCACGAACCCTTTTAGACTTATGCTACAGACGGTCAAACATTTATCCAAGATCAAGATACTCATCTCGATACTTGTTTGACCTTGCATAAAGTCTCAGGAATTTACCTAAGTTAATGTCTAATGTTAACTACATTATAAAATAACTTAGATAAATTATTACCAAACAGCTTACTGTTATTTCGAACAAGATGTTTGTGCTATTCACACAGAGATAAATAGCCTCGAGGGCATCATATCTCTACATCTCCCACTTGCACTCAGTCCCATTTATGTCGTTATCTTATACCGTTTTTACACTTAAGTTTTCCCGACTTCATGTGGTAGAGCCTTCGTGAGTGGATCTGCTAAAACCATCTACACTATAGACGTAAGGGGTTTCTATGTTCATGTTAGACCAACCATTTGAATCTCATTCAAATAATTCACTGTGTCTTTCGAAATCTATAATATTTTATTTCCTTGGATCTCATCCAGTTCATCGTAGCTTACAATAATAATCTTTAACTTAGTTACTGGTCATTTCAAATGGCTAATATTTATTTCTGATAAAGTATCAACCTTTTTGATTACTTTGTCAAAATATATGTTCCATCCCTTTGATGCCTCACATGTAATTTATACGCTCCCACTGACCTTGAAAACTTTCTGGCTAATTCTTATAAGTTGATTCGTCTAAATCATATTTAGAAAAATGAACTTATAAGTGAATGCTCCAATTTTCATGGTCAACATGAGCGTTTCACATCGAGTTTGGTCCGAGTAGATCTGTACACATCTGCTGGCGAGACGGTTTCAACATAATCAGTTTATAGGAATTAATATGAAAACCGTTCTCGACCAACATGATTGTACTTCACTATTTTCTTTCTGCACCAATCTTTCAACTTAAAGATTTACTTGCAGAAAGTGAGGAAACATTTTCCTTGGACACGTGAACTAAATTCCAAAATTTATTTACGCACCGGACCTTTTCTGATTGCATCAAGTTTTAAATCGGAGTTACTACTCCGAATTTCATCCCGGAAGTTGACTAAGTCATCATCAGTTATGATGTCTAACTCGACAATTCGTCTTACGAGATTCGAGTAATTTTACAACTTCCTTACGATTGATTTAATGAATATCTTATTGATAATGTCCTCATAGAACATTATCAAAACCTAGGCATTACTATTTGGGACTTAACCCAGCAGGAGGAGGACTTAACTCAGAGTCACTGGCTATGGATCGCACCAAGTCTAACTCAGTGTGATTCATACTTTTAACACACGGATGTGTTAACAGACTTGACCTAAGAGAAAATCACATTTTCTTTTAATTACGCAAGATTTAATATAGCTAAGTATTTGATCATTCGATCTAATCGAATCAGTTTAAATACTTTTAGTCATTTCGTTCTTTATTTTATCAGACTTGTGTTTCATCAAGAACACGTGTCTTAATAAAATATACGAATAACTTATTTTGGTTAATCTAGACTCGGGTACATCAGTATGTACCAGACTGAGTTCGACAACTCATTCTCCCACTGTCTTACAGATGGGTTTCGGTCATTATGTCTAAGAGGATAAGACTCACAAGTGTCCGCAGACTTCATAATATGAGAGGTCAGACCCCTCTTTATGTAACTTGTGAAGCTTAGTCTCTCGATACAGCCTAGTCTATTTTGCCATATAAGTTTGCTACTATCTAGTGTATTTATATATATTAACATTTAATACATATATTATCATTATACATATTACTCATTGCTTCAGAGGCAATGTGACGACATTCGTCAAAAAGTGTTAAACTTTTGTATAACAATAATTATGAAATCGTGACATCAGAATATGTCACATTTTCATTTCCTCCTCATTATGCCTTTACTAATGATAAATTAAACTATTTAACTCGATTGACTTTCTGGAGTGCCTTCTTCCTTTTCTAAATCACATTTAGATATTAAAAAATAGCCCAACATAAATAGCTATGCAAGCGTCTCATGTATCCAAACACCTGAGAGTTGCAATCTTGAGTGTAGCTCAAGAAGTTGCTTGTCTCAAGATCCGGTTGGGATACATAGTCTTGCACCGCTCATGCACTCGTATTCGACTCAAACAGTTTGATCGAATTCTCGAACATTGCGGATCAAAATTTTTTGTCCATACAACCTTGAGGGTAGCTCGACAAGTTGTAGGGAGAAACATACTTCGAATATCCTATATGTTCAAGCTGCCTCATATAGAGACGAGTGTCATGTAGCTTGAATTTATTTGTTGGACCCAGAGCTTAATGAAATCTTATTTCTCAAGTCTGTTTCTTTAGAAGGTCATTTTTAATAATGTCAACGAGAATATAGTTTTAATTCTATCAATTAGAATTTAACTTGATATTCAATTAATCAACCTATTTGACCAGTTAACTAATTCCATTAAAATATTATAATTAGATTCCTTCGGTAAACATAGTCTTGCCCTAGTTTAGCATATGTTCAATATTAAATATAGGTAGAATGGCTTTTATCTATCTATATCCTCCCACTATTTTTACGATCGTTTCAAAGCTTAATAACGAACGATTTAATCGAATTAAAATTAATGGGTAAGAGGTCTAATCACCTTGAGTCTAACAACATTGAGTGTATCTCAACAAGTTGCTTGTCTCTGTGATCAAAAGATGACTGTTCATCGATCATATCGGATATGACTCTCTTATTCGGTTTTTGCCCCTAGCCATTTGTGATCATGAGTGTGCTCATCCAAATCACAATGTCTAGTCTAGTCAGACCCTTGTTTTCGTGTCTAGCCTGACTTGCTCTGGCGCTCGGTGTATTCACAACATGTCGGTTTGGGTCAGGTCTTAGACTACATCAAGCCAGACTACATCATTGACATAACTTACGCCGACGCATGGTAATACGACGGTTTGGGTTTAGTCAAGATTTCATCTTATGTATTAAAGGAGTTGGTTTCTATAAGGTTGCCATGTCACAGCTTGAGTGTAGCTCAACAACTATAACATGTGTCCTATAGTTGTCAACCCCTAAAACAAGGAGGGTTACGGCTAATCTTGAAAAGATCATTAACATATTTGACTTAGATATAGTCCAGGGTGTCATACAATCGTGATTCGTGACATTGCGGTCCAGCGGAACTCAGCCAGGGAATTGACTAAGCCAGGATCACTATCCCTTAAAGGGTGATCCAGAACTCTTAGCCAAGCACATTGACTGGATCATGGTCCATTGAATGAAGCTTGTCATTTTTATATGCGTGCCATAGACTAAACAGCTTTTATTAACAACTAATTAATCCTATCAACTAGTTGCATCCTTAAATTCAAAATTTTAGGATTTGTTTAATAACTTTTATTAAGTCATTATCAACTATAAGGTTCACGTGCTATCCTAATCGTTATTAGGATTTTAATAAATTTATTAACCAACGCCAAAAGCGAAGTCCTTTAATGAGAATTAATAATAACAATTAGAATTAAAATTTTCATTAAAAGGACTACCCTAATCAGGAATTAGGTCTTGAAGCATTGTTAATATTTTATTAAAACATAGCATGTCATTAAAATTCAATTAATACATTTGAATCATTTTTAATGGCTAACTTAAAGGGTTGTCTTGTGTTATCAAATAAGGGACAAGAGGAACTAGCCATTAAAATAAAGCTACACTAATTTTATCGCATAACATGAAAGTGTACAACTATTTAACAATTAAACAGACTAAAGTTTATCGCATAAACAATTTAAAACTTTTAAAAAACATTTTTTAAAAATATCTCGTAAATTTAAAAACATTATTTTAAAATTTACATGTTCAAAAATTTATCTTATACAATTTTTAAACATCTAAAACATTTTAAACTTATCGCATAAATTTAAAAAGCCTTAAAATCAATTTTAAAATTATCACATAAATTTAAAATCATCATTTTAAAATTTTCATGTTTAAAATTTTATCATATAAAATATTTAAACATCTAAAATCCTTTTAAAAAATATATTTAAAAAATATCGCATAAATTTTAAAACATTTTAAAAGGGCATCTAAAAATTATTTTAAAATCATCTCATAACTTTAAAACATTTTATAAAGTATTTTGAAAAGCATTTCAAAGTTTAATAATAATCGCAGGCTAGATCATTACGCATACCAGGCTCTGATACCACAGAAGGGTTATCTGGGACCCTTAGAGCACAAAAACTCTATGACCGTCCTAATTCGGAGGGAACATAGACACAAAAAGAGTTTGCAGCGGAAGAATAAACTAGTTAATCTAATTAACATGCAGTTAAAACTTTTTTACCTTAGCCCTAAGGTCCAAGACCCTTAGCCAAGATCTATGCCAACTTAGGATGGATCTGACCATCCCAAGAAGGATCTAACCTACTGCGATTAAATTAAACTAATGCTAATAAAAACACATACCCGGAATCTCAACCCTGGAGCAGGCGAGATGTTCCGCACCGTCTTCCGAGCCGCTCCCCGTCCCACGCCGAGCCGCTCCTCGAACCGCTCCCCGAACCACTCCTCGAACCACTCCGCATCCCGAGGCGATCAATCCCCGTGTCGCCGAGCCAACCACGCGCCGAAGAAAGTTTCACGCGAGTGAAACCTTCGCCTAGATTTCGGGTATGAATCCGAACTCCTTTGCGGCTTTGCTAGAGCCCTCAAGAGTATGGCAAAAATATAGGGAGATAGAAGAATATTTATTTAAGCCTAGATCCGAGCGTGCTCCAACATTTACGAGAGCCGCTCAGATCTAGAGCTTGGGACGAGTTTTGAGGAGGAGAGCAGACCCCTATTTATATAGGCGGCTGACTGCTCCCCTTCTCTCAAAATTCGATGTGGGACTAATAATTAGAGTTAATAAAATCAATTTAGTTTGCCTTTCACAAAGTGCAAACTTCCGTGAATTTTATCTCCCTCACCGTTGAACTTCAGGATTGATACAACCTATCAATTCGAAGGGTGTTCAATGATGAACGCATATGAATAAACCGTTCGTCAATCGGAGTTCGTTTGACCCTCCAATTGATCGTCCAATGATCAGCTTACGACTTGTTTTTCGCAAAAACCAGCCGTAAAAAATGCCCAGTAAACCTAGGGTTCTGCACCCATTGGTGGGGCCCAGCAAGTGGGCCCCACAGCTTCAAAAAACTGACTGGGCGCCCAAACCCAGACCTGGGCACGGGCGCCCAGGCGCCTGGCACAGGCGCCCAGGCTCCAGCCTGGCGCCTGTCTCCAGGTGCCCAGGCGGGCGCCTGGGCCGGGCGCCCAAGGCGCCCGGCCCAGGGCGCCCGCCCTGGGTGCCTGGGCCTGGGCGCGGGCCCAGGCCCAGTGGCCTGGCGCCAAGTCTGGCGGGCTAGAGGCGCCCAGCCCAGGCGCCCGCCCTGGGTGCCTGGGCCTGGGCGCGGGCCCAGGCCCAGTGGCCTGGCGCCCAGTCTGGCGGGCTAGGTGCCTAGGCCAGACCCTAGTCTGGCCTGGGTCAACCTGGTCTGACCCAGACTGAGCCATTTGGCTGTTTTAGGCATATCTTCAGCATCTGGCGTCCGATTTGGACGCCGTTCGAACTTGGGTGTAGACCGGGACATTCCCGTCTTACCCGTGAATTTTTCCTTGCGTTTATGTTATTAAATATTGTCTTAAACTATTTAAAACACATTTAATCTCATTTGCATCATATGCAATTTAGTCCCCTATCTAAGCTTAAATTATCATATTGCATCAAATGCAATTTTCTCTTTCCTTTGCATAAAATGCAAATTATTCTCCCTAACTAATTTCTACCTATTACTAGACAAAGGTCGCACTCTGTGTGAGACCTTACAGCCTGACCCTTACAACAGGTTGGGCTCGAAGCCCTATACGGTAGTGACCACAAGCAGTGGTTACCGTCCCTGCTTCAGGAATCATCATTATGTGGTTGACTCATTGACATGAGTATTGTCGGGACCACCCTGACTGTTTCTGTGATGAATTGCGCAGTTATAGTCTATTCGTCTTAACTATGTCGTGTAGATCAAGCCTAGGGTACGGTCCAAATGTCAACCCCAATAACTTGACTCTGGTTAGCTTCTATCGATCTTTAGTCAAATAATGTTGGACTTCTTCCAACAAACTCTGGCCAGAGATTTTACTAAAGACCGAACTAACCCTACGACACTAACTCCCATTGACCGGGAGAGACGAATCCTCTCTTGGTCATTACTCTCCTCATGCGCTTCAAGTGTCACCCAATCAAAAGACCTTACGACAGGCCTTGCCTTGAAGCTTGGTCAGTTGATCTAAGTGGCACCGTTCACGCATAGGTTTGTCAAAATGACCTCAAGTCAAAAGACCAACTAGCCTATCATCACTCAGAGTCATCATTGACAGATTGGTCAATATAACCATATGTAACTCTTGTGGATCATTCAGTAAACTCATTCTCTAATGAGCACCTGTGTCTCGTCTTCGACTTCGTCAAGTCAAGCGATCATGAGATCATCGCCACCGCTAAACAGTGAAGACTAAGACACAATGGTCTATCCGATGTTTCGATATCCTTGTCTCGAAACATCTACGACCACGAACCCTTTTAGACTTATGCTACAGACGATCAAACATTTCTCCATGATCGAGATACTCATCTCGATACATGTTTGACCTTGCATAAAGTCTCAGGACTTTACCTAAGTTAATGTCTAATGTTAACTACATTATAAAATAACTAAGATAAATTATTACCAAACAGCAGATAAATGTCTACTGTTATTTCGAACAAGATATTTGTGCTATTCACACAGAGATAAATAGCCTCGAGGGCATCATATCTCTACAGTATGTACAACAATAGTCGTGGCAAGTGTAGTGTGTACAACAATAGTCGTGGTAATAAGTTAGCAGGTTACACCATAGTATCAGCAGAGGTAAAAAAGGTGCATCAAACAATCTCCTATCTAGTGACAAGCCCAGTGTCTGAGGGGGAAGTGACTAGCATTACACCCAAGCCAACGGGAGCTACCCGTGGCTCTATACTCACCAACCCGGCCAGGTGTCGGTCAAGTTCACCAATAAAATGCAATCCAGCTTTCCGACCTCTACTACATTGGACTACCCCACCCAAAGTGTCCATAAGTGTATCCGTATAGTTCAATGTTTGCAATATGGCTAACATTCCGTAGATGCCCCGCGGGTCCAATATCCGTAATACCTGTTACGAGGTGGAACTCGCGTACAATGAATTTGTATTATGGGGAACCAAGGGCACGGTGGTTATAGGGAAATGAGGGTTTGGGTAGGCTGTTTTACAAGTGATTAGTGGGGGGAAGAGGTCGGATCCGTCGCCGGTGATGCTCACGGGGTCGAATCTCACCGGTAGCAGTTGGGGTAGGTTGGACGGCAGGGGGTTGAAGCTGACTCCGGTCCAGGGGCGAGCTCTCCTGCAGCACCAGCAACTCGTCAGAAGGGCTGGGTTGGGGTTCAACCCTTAGCCCCTCCGATGCCTAAGTCAGTGATAAGGCTTAAAAAGGGGGGCTGGACACGCCGGTCGGACTCTCTGTGTGTCCGCCGCCCGTGACGAGCTTTAGGTGGGAGAGCAAAGATGTGGAAGACCTTAGCTCTCGTGTGTGGGTAAAAACAATGAGAGAGAATTCTTCAACCCCTTTTCCGTAAGAGGAGAGGGGGTATTTATACCTGATGGGTGATGACTAGGTGGGTTGAGCTGTCGGGCTGAGCTGGCTCGGGTGTCGGCGAAAGCTTCGGATAAGGACATCGGGAACAGGAGTTCCCGACCTGCCCCTGTCAGGCGGCGCAACGGCCAACGGGTGCTTTTGTCGGGATGTCAGGGCCGAAAGCACTAATCGTCGGATGGGTTAGCCGCCTGGGGGTGCTTTGTCAGGCGGTCGGGTGACGTATGTGTCAGTCGTGTCCTTAACCTAGGCTATTTGTCGCTAGCGACGAACCAAAGGCCGGACCGTGTTATTCTAGGCGCCGCGGTTCACGGGAGTTGGGCGGGCCGTTCGGATCGGGGGTTGTCCGGCCCGGCCGCGCCCGTCAATAGGCCTGGCCTAGCTATACCTCAGCGTCCGCCAGCCCGCCACCCCCGGGGGTCGGGCGGCTGCGGCTGTGCACCTCGGCCGGTTCGGGGAGTGCTACAAGGCGCGCCTGTCTCCCTGGTGCTCCGGGTTTTCGGGGCAGCGCCCCTTTCGTGAAATGGTGAGTTAGTGGGGTATGTTAGCGGATCCAGGCGGGTGTCGGGCTACTACGATCTTTAGGTCGTAACAATTGCCCCCGGCATTCGAGTGCGAGGCGGGAGCCCGGTTCGTCTCGGATGGCGTAATGCTGCCGCGACATAATCTTTTAACGTGACCCAGGCTTGGACCCAAGCTTTGGGGGGAATGCGGGTCTTACGGGGCGTTATCCCCTAGCGGGGTGCCGTTGTTGGCGGGTATTGGGTCGGATTTAAGAGGAGGTTTGACTACTTGAGAATGTCGGGGCTCTTGTTAAGGGGCGTGTATCGGCCGCACTTGTAGTTTTCGTGGAACCCCAGCCGGGCCGTGCTCGGTGGACCTTCCGGCTGACGTGCGCTTGGGCTCAGGAGGAAGAGTCCGAAAGGGGGAATATTATACAGCGAACCTTATCGGAAATCTAGGTGACATTTACAATATTTAGGGGAAGATGTGTGGGACGGAGGGTCGTCCACATTTGCTGTTCGCTTTGCCGGGAGGAGCAGATCCCTGCGTCAGGGCGGTCTTCACGTACGTCGATTTCCGAATTTCTATCGCCTCATTGTCCAAGGGCGAGCCAAGGCGCCAGGAATCGAACCAACGTGTGCCGCCCTGAGGTGTTTCCGCCTTCGGGGGGGCGACCCTCGGTCGTCGGAGGGGACCCTCTTCCTTTCCCTTTCCTTGTCTCCTCGCGCTTTGCCTCGCTGTCGTCGCGCTGGAGGGTTGTACGGCCTCGCCGGGGATCCCGCGCGCCGAGGGGGAACCCCCGGGAGGTGGAGGACGAGGTAGCGGTGGTGGCGTCGCTGGGCGAGCCGTTGGGGGGTCTTCCCCTCCCCGACACCCTGTGGGGATCGCAGAAGGTGATGGCGTTAATTAGGGTGTTGCGACACGCGGCCTGCCATCTGGACCTGCCTTTTGATATAGTAACAAGCAGGAGGAAAGCTGGCGGGCGGCGCCTCCCACGTGTAAGGGGAATATCCTGTTGAGGTGGCGGGACTATAGCGGCCACCGTTGGAGGCAGTGAGACCCGTCGGCGGCTATCGGCTTTCTCCTTGGTTCGGTGAGGCATTTGGGGCCGTTTTACGCCCGAAGTGAGGGGATGGGAATCCCTTGCATCTCTCTTTTTTCCCCTTTCTCAGGGCCTATGGAGGGGGGTATTTATAGCGAGATTCTGCGGAAGGGTTTTTCTTGAGTAATGCGGGGGATTAGCATTTCTAAGGGGCTCCGCGGAATCACGTGCTTTGGGAATCGCTTTTCCTCGGCGGTATCCGGCACTCTGGCCTCTCGGGGATCGTGTTACTGCTGACGGCGCGTCGACCGAGCAGCCTTTCGTTATGTTGAGTCGCATCGTGGCGCTGTTCTGACGAGACAGGGCCGCTGCCTTTTCAGGACTGGGCGCATGTTTCGCGGCCTCTGCCTTGGGACCGGTCCGTTCCGAGTCATGTTGTTTTGGCATCTTGCGGAAGTTACGCAATTACCAAATTACCAATTATGCCCCCAACATTCCCGTGTCCGAGATCGCGAGGTCTGGGGGAAGGGGATGTTGTATGCTTGTGTTGCTATTGGGCGGGGCGGGTTCAAGTGTATCTCTTTCCCCCTTGAGGGAAAGGTGTCGGTGACTTTTAGTGAGCGGGGCTCGCGCTGCAGGCGTAGATGTCCCGGAGGCCCTATGCCAGTTAGGAGGGGTAGTGCGGTGCTAACCCAGAGCTTGGCGGGGGATAGCTATTCACTATGGTGTTCTCCGAAGAATCTGAGCGTATAAAGAAGAACTTTTTTATTTAGATTTGCAAAGGCTGATCTACAGCTTGTACAGGAGTTCTTAGTTTATCGCCCGTTGTGGGGTCCGATCCGGGTGGGGGGAGCCATAAAGCTGTCCTCGCCCGTGGTTTAATGATCTCCGGATCGGGTTATCGATGTGGGTCGGGGGGGCCTTCGTAACTTGAATCGAGCTCGGCGAGGAGGAGAATGGCCGCCCTCCGTGCTGAAGTGTTGCAAGGTCTCTTTGGCGATCGTGCCGCCTTCCCTCCATTGCTTCGTCTTCTCTTTCCGCGGATAGGGTTTTCCTCGGTCCGGAAGAGGCGCCGAGGAGGGAAACCGTCTTGCTGCGGCTTGCTCCTTGGGGAGGTTCCTGAGCATAGGGCCGTCCCCCGCCGCCCTGAGCCTCACTGCTTCGGTTTGAGGGTGGGGTTCGGTGCCCGATGGTGCATGGGCGAGCTGACACGCCAGGACTCAACGTTTGGGCTTGTCGGGGATGCAGCCTTTCCGAGGTCCCTGGTCAGAGGTCGAGGGCGGGGGGTACCTGCCGGCTGGCGCTGGGGGCTATCGCCCGCCCAGTCGGCTTTAAACGGATGCCATTCTTTCTCCGCCTCGTCCTTGCTCAGGGGACGGAGGCGTGAAAGGTGGATTTCCCTTGTGTAAGTGGAATATCCGGTTGACGATCCGTTTGTAAGTGGAATATCCTGTTGACAGCGCCGGAGATGTGGGCATCGCTGCCCTTGGCGGCGGGAACCATTGATGGCCAGTGACCTCTCTTTTGTTAGGGCGTTGTATCTGGACCCGTTTCCCCGTGGGTGGGGGGATCAAGCGGCGGTTTCTCATGTCTGCCGGTTCTCCTATTTTCTGGAGGAGGAGTAGCGTCTTTATAGGGTGATCTCGCTGACGGTTTCTCCTTTAGTTATTGCGCTGAGTTGGCAACATTAATGGGTTCCTCGAATTCATGCCCGTTGGAAAACGTCTTTGCCAGGTGGCTCTCACAGGTCCTCTTTTGGAGCGAATCATTAATGGTGGCGTGTTTCTCGAGCGGCCTTTCGTTTCGTCGAGTCACATCGGGGCCGCTTACTCGGGAACTGGCGTTGTTTCGTCCCGGTTTGTGTGCCCCTGATTTTGATTTTTCGAGGGCCATGGGCCCGGGCCCCTCTCTGGTTTGGGTGGTTAGGGTTGGCCCTGTCCCAGAGGTCTTGAGGGGGGGAGCGGGCGCGTAGCCCGGCCCGTGCCCTTCTCTGGTTTGGGTGGCTAGGGTTGGCCCTGCCCCAGAGGTCTGGAGGGGAGGAGCGGGCGCGTAGCCCGGCCCGTGCCCTTCTCTGGTTTGGGTGGCTAGGGTTGGCCCTGCCCCAGAGTTCTGGAGGGGGGGAGCGGGCGCGTAGCCCGGCCCGTGCCCTTCTCTGGTTTGGGTGGCTAGGGTTGGCCCTGCCCCAGAGGTCTGGAGGGGGGAGCGGGCGCGTAGCCCGGCCCGTGCCCTTCTCTGGTTTGGGTGGCTAGGGTTGGCCCTGCCCCAGAGGTCTGGAGGGGGGAGCGGGCGCGTAGCCCGGCCCGTGCCTTTCTCTGGTTTGGGTGGCTAGGGTTGGCCCTGCCCCAGAGGTCTGGAGGGGGGAGCGGGCGCGTAGCCCGGCCCGTGCCCTTCCCTGGTTTGGGTGGCTAGGGTTGGCCCTGCCCCAGAGGTCTGGAGGGGGGGAGCGGGCGCGTAGCCCGGCCCGTGCCCTTCTCTGGTTTGGGTGGCTAGGGTTGGCCCTGCCCCATAGGTCTGGAGGGGGGGAGCGGGCGCGTAGGCCGGCCCGTGCCCTTCTCTGGTTTGGGTGGCTAGGGTTGGACCTGCCCCAGAGGTCTGGAGGGGGGGAGCGGGCGCGTAGCCCGGCCCGTGCCCTTCTCTGGTTTGGGTGGCTAGGGTTGGCCCTGCCCCAGAGGTCTGGAGGGGGGAGCGGGCGCGTAGGCCAGCCCATGCCCTTCTCTGGTTTGGGTGGCTAGGGTTGGCCCTGCCCCAGAGGTCTGGAGGGGGGGAGCGGGTGCGTAGCCCGGCCCGTGCCCTTCTCTGGTTTGGTGGCTAGGGTTGGCCCTGCCCCAGAGTTCTGGAGGGGGGGAGCGGGCGCGTAGCCCGGCCCGTGCCCTTCTCTGGTTTGGGTGGCTAGGGTTGGCCCTGCCCCAGAGGTCTGGAGGGGGGAGCGGGCGCGTAGCCCGGCCCGTGCCCTTCTCTGGTTTGGGTGGCTAGGGTTGGCCCTGCCCCAGAGGTCTGGAGGGGGGGAGCGGGCTCGTAGCCCGGCCCGTGCCCTTCTCTGGTTTGGGTGGCTAGGGTTGGCCCTGCCCCAGAGGTCTGGAGGGGGGAGCGGGCGCGTAGCCCGGCCCGTGCCCTTCTCTGGTTTGGGTGGCTAGGGTTGGCCCTGCCCCAGAGGTCTGGAGGGGGGGAGCGGGCGCGTAGCCCGGCCCGTGCCCTTCTCTGGTTTGGGTGGCTAGGGTTGGCCCTGCCCCAGAGGTCTGGAGGGGGGAGCGGGCGCGTAGCCCGGCCCGTGCCCTTCTCTGGTTTGGGTGGCTAGGGTTGGCCCTGCCCCAGAGGTCTGGAGGGGGGGAGCGGGCGCGTAGCCCGGCCCGTTCCCTTCTCTGGTTTGGGTGGCTAGGGTTGGCCCTGCCCCAGAGGTCCGGAGGGGGGGAGCAGGCGCGTAGCCCGGCCCGTGCCCTTCTCTGGTTTGGGTGGCTAGGGTTGGCCCTGCCCCAGAGGTCCGGAGGGGGGGAGCGGGCGCATAGCCCGGCCCGTGCCCTTCTCTGGTTTGGGTGGCTAGGGTTGGCCCTGCCCCAGAGGTCTGGAGGGGGGGAGCGGGCGCGTAGCCCAGCCCGTGCCCTTCTCTGGTTTGGGTGGCTAGGGTTGGCCCTGCCCCAGAGGTCTGGAGGGGTGGAGCGGGCGCGTAGCCCGGCCCGTGCCCTTCTCTGGTTTGGGTGGCTAGGGTTGGCCCTGCCCCAGAGGTCTGGAGGGGGGGAGCGGGCACGTAGCCCGGCCCGTGCCCTTCTCTGGTTTGGGTGGCTAGGGTTGGCCCTGCCCCAGAGGTCTGGAGGGGGGGAGCGGGCGCGTAGCCCGGCCCGTGCCCTTCTCTGGTTTGGGTGGCTAGGGTTGGCCCTGCCCCAGAGGTCTGGAGGGGGGGAGCGGGCGCGTAGACCGGCCCGTGCCCTTCTCTGGTTTGGGTGGCTAGGGTTGGCCCTGCCCCAGAGGTCTGGAGGGGGGGAGCGGGCGCGTAGCCCGGCCCGTGCCCTTCTCTGGTTTGGGTGGCTAGGGTTGGCCCTGCCCCAGAGGTCTGGAGGGGGGGAGCGGGCACGTAGCCCGGCCCGTGCCCTTCTCTGGTTTGGGTGGCTAGGGTTGGCCCTGCCCCAGAGGTCTGGAGGGGGGGAGCGGGCGCGTAGCCCGGCCCGTGCCCTTCTCTGGTTTGGGTGGCTAGGGTTGGCCCTACCCCAGAGGTCTGGAGGGGGGAGCGGGCGCGTAGCCCGGCCCGTGCCCTTCTCTGGTTTGGGTGGCTAGGGTTGGCCCTGCCCCAGAGGTCTAGAGGGGGGGAGCGGGCGTGTAGCCCGGCCCGTGCCCTTCTCTGGTTTGGGTGGCTAGGGTTGGCCCTGCCCCAGAGGTCTGGAGGGGGGGAGCGGGTGCGTAGCCCGGCCCGTGCCCTTCTCTGGTTTGGGTGGCTAGTGTTGGCCCTGCCCCAGAGGTCTGGAGGGGGGGAGCGGGCGCGTAGCCCGGCCCGTGCCCTTCTCTGGTTTGGGTGGCTAGGGTTGGCCCTGCCCCAGAGGTCTGGAGGGGGGGAGCGGGCGCGTAGCCCGGCCCGTGCCCTTCTCTGGTTTGGGTGGCTAGGGTTGGCCCTGCCCCAGAGGTCTGGAGGGGGGGAGCGGGCGTGTAGCCCTGTTGGGGTTCTTGCGGACCCCCAGAGCTCGGATCCGTATCCGTCCTAAGTCGGACGGACCACGGAGGCGCAAAAGAGCAGCGGAAAAAACCAGAAATCAAAATTTCTACACTAGCTAAACTATTTAGCTAGGCTCTAGGGAGCCAGAACCTAGCCCGATCTATGCCGACTTGGAGTGGGTCTGACCACCCCAAGAAGGATCTACACTAAAGCGACTAATTAAAAATTACGCTAAAAATGCTTAACCACATACCCGGAATCTTGGCCCTGGAGCAGGCAAGATGTACCGCACCGTCTTGAGAAGCTCCTCGTAGCCGAGCCGCATTGACCCGATCTCCCTGAGCCGCCTCGCACCCTCGCACCGATCCGCCCGAGCCGTTTTCGCCTCCGAGCCGATCACACGCGATAGAAAGTTTCACTTGAGAAGAACCCGCGTCTTAGACGTCCGGATCAGATCCAAACCCCCTTCGTAGTCGTGCTAGGACTACTCCGGAGAATAGGAAAATTAGAGAGAGAGATTTAGTCGCTGATCGAGCCTGCTTTAAAATTCTGGAGCTACTCGATCGTTGACTGGTGTGTTTTTCAACGAGGAGAGTGCACCCCTATTTATATAGGGAGTGAGCACTCACACTCTCGTTGCGGGCAATGTGGGACAATCCACATGAAGAGAAAAAATTAATTAAGTCATTTGGCTTAATTTCACTTTTAAAGTTAGCCTTTCACCAAGTCAAACTTTAACTAATTAATTCTCCTCACATACTAAACTTCAGACACCAAACAAGCTATCAATCAGAAAAGCTTGGAATGGTGATCGCGTAGGAACTGACGGTGACGAATTTCGACTTCGTTTGACCCCTCAAACAATTTCTCAAAGTTTAGCAATTCTCACAAAATTCGTAGCCGTCATTAGGGGTTTCAAAAAAACCCTAATTGACTTAAGTTGCGGGCGCGCCCGCTAGACTTAGCGGGCGCGCCCGCCCAAGGGGGGCAAGGGCGGGCCGCCCGCCCGCTGCTGCAGCCACGCCCGCTGTGCAGCGGGTGCCCGCCCGCTGCACACAGCGGGCCATGCCCGCTGCTGCAGCGGGTCACGCCTGTTTGTCTTTGCACATGGGCCTTTTGGCCCAGTGGGTCTATCCCACTTCCCCTTGGACTCTTTCTGCGTTTCTGGGCTTGTTTGAGCTCCGATTTGGACGCGGTTTGAACCCGTGTTTAGACCGGGACGATCCCGTCATCCAGGTAACCTTTTCCAACAAGTTTGTTCCTACTAAATTCGTTGTAACTAATTTACAACACGTTTAGTCAAAGTTAGCATCTAATGCAACGTTGTGTCCCTATTGCTAATGCGACTAACTTTCACAACTTAACTTGTGAATATCATCAAATGACATTTCTCTCTATTCTATATTCCTATTACTAAGAGACGAGCACTACTCGGTGTGAGACCCTACAGCCTGACCTTACTACAGGTTGGGGCTCGAAACCCCTAGACGACGGTCACTACGAGCAGTAGCTGTCGTCCCTGTTTCAGAGCCATCATAACGTGATCGACCCTTTGACAAAAGTGTCACAGGGTTTGCATTGGCTGTGTCAGAGATGAATTCCGTTAGCTAAAATCCCTTCGTCAAGACTGTGTTTGATGTTGGCCTAGGGTATGGTTTTCTGTCAACCCTATTAGACAACATTGGTCAGTATACGGCGGTCTTTATTGTATACACGTTGTACAACTTGCAACGTACCCCGGCCGAGGATTAACATAAAGACCGTACTGAGCCTATAACACTAACTTCCCTTTAATGGAAGTGACGAATCCCATCTTAGTCACTTACTCACCTTGAGAGCTTCAGGTGCAACCCAACCTAAGATCTTTCATCAGGACTGGTCCTCGAAGCTAGATCATGGGTCTAAGCTACACCGTCCGCTCACAGGTTGGTACAGATGACTTCAGGTCTTAAGGATCAACTAACCTATCATCACCCTAAAGTTATTAAAGACAGATCATTAAAGTTAACCATTTAATAACTCTAACTTGGTCGTTCAGTGAACTCATTCTCCAATGAGCACCTGTGTCTCGTCTCCGACTTCGCTAAGTCGAATGACTATGAGATCATCATTACCCGAAGGCAAGACGAAGACACAGTGATCTATCCGATGTGTCGATATCCAGTTCTCGACACATCTATGATCACGAACCGTTTAAGACTTACGTTTCTATTCGGTCACTT
Organism: Scilla litardierei; assembly: GCA_030789695.1. Taxonomy (NCBI): domain Eukaryota; kingdom Viridiplantae; phylum Streptophyta; class Magnoliopsida; order Asparagales; family Asparagaceae; genus Scilla; species Scilla litardierei. The sequence goes on along the minus strand of CM061130.1, from coordinate 615,929 downwards.
ACTTACTCATAATCGAGATCTCATCTAGATATGTAAGGACCTAACTATAAGTCTATGGATATTATCTAAGTATATTAATACAAATCCTTTACACTTAGAATAATACGTACCATATACGGTATGAACAAGACGTATAATCAAGATAAATTGCCTTATGGGCACATATCTTCCTACATCTCCCACTTGCACTTAGGCTATTTATCTCGGTATCTCATGCCGTTATAGCATATCAGTCACTTTGACATTTGATATGGCAAACCTAAGAGTGGTTCTACTAATAAGTATCTACAACGAATTTTAATGGATTGAAATTACATCTCTTGATCACACAGCGTTGATCCTTTGAAAAATGATCTGGATCGGTTTTCCTAACTTCGTATAGCTAACAGTCAGTGTATACGATTTAGATGTGGGGTCTAACATTTTCGTAAGTCAGTTTTAGCACACTTCACTTTATTGTGTCAATATGTCAGGTACATATTTGACACCCTGAGTCTCTATATATATATGATTAAATCAAAACAATTTTGACTTAATGATTTATATAGAAGATTCATTAAAGTGAAAAATCCTTTTTACTTAGTCCGGAAAAACGGAACTAAGCATACTTACTTGCTCCCACTGACTTTGAGAATTACCTGGTTAAATTACTTCAACATAATAACTAAATCATATTTAGATTTATGTGCAAAAATAACCTTTTGGTAAGTGCCTTAGATGGAATGTACAAGTGTCAGATTCGGTTTGACGAATGAGTCAAGTCAAGATCGTTTTAAGGAATCTTGACATTGACTCGTTCAATCAAAACGTTCTACACTGTACTAATTCCTTTAACCACATTTAGTATTAACTCTTTTGATAACTAAATGCAGATAATCACGAGTTAAACTTGATATGCGTATTTACTGTGATTGCACACAATTTATACGCACCCTGGAACTTATACTTAACTACTGATTGACTTCAGACATTTAGTCAGCTTCAAAATCAATATTATCGAAGCTCAACACCATTATTCGAAAATATACGCAACCATTACAGAAAAGCCGCATCCACAGAATTTTAAGCCAATTCAATTTCAATTGCAACATACGAGACATCCATTCCAAAACAACGGGTTCATAAAAGGAACCTTAATTTGTTTATCAAAATGAACCTTGAGTGCAAAGCACTCATTCATTGTTTTCGATCCTTAAAGATGATACATTTTATTCAAATAAGAAAAATATCATCTCCATCACGATCATCGTCTCCAGAAGTCTTTGAGCGGTCCCATCAGCAACTGTTGCTTTGATTGCCGACCGATCTCCGTACTTCTCCAATCTCCAGTTCTTATCAGCCACCTGTATACAGTACACAGATGTCTATAAGTATATCATACTATATGAATGGAAATAATTGCATTTAATTGAATTTTAATTTGTACCTGAGGTAGAGGCATCAGTATGCCCCTTCTTCTTCTCTGCAAGATAGATCTTGCAGTTCCTCTTCCAGTGGCCAATCTTGTGGCAATGGAAGCACTCAGATTTCGACGGGGCCCCTTTGTTCTTCTTCTTCCCATTCTTAGCCTTCGCAGGTTATGGGACCTGCCTCTTCTTTCCTTTGCCTTTCGGCTGGTCGGAAGTAGCAGAGCCAACAACCAGTGCAACTGGCTTCTTATGAATCTCCTCAAACTGCCGGAGCATATTGAGGAGACCCGGAAGATCCGTCTCAAGGCTGTTCATTATAAAGCCAGTTATAAAAGGCTTGAAATCGGGAGTCAAAGACTTTAGGATAATGTCCGTGGACATCTCATTGTCCAGGACAAATCCTAACTGGGCGGCGTCCTCCACGTACCCGATCATCTTGATAACATGATCTTGTATGGGTTCCGTCCCCATCTTGGTGCCCCAGAGGTTGCTAGTGGCCTCGAACTTGGCAGCTCTTGATCGCTTGCCATACAACTCTTGTGCGTTGAGGAGCATGCTTTGAACATCCATATGTTCATGCTTCCTCTGCAACTCGTTGGTCATCGAAGCCAGAGTAAGGCACCTGGCCTTCTCTGCATCCCTCTGGTACAATTTGTAGGCTTCCTTTTCCTCGTGGGTCGAATCTTCATCCGGCTTATCTGGAGCGTCCTCGAACAGTACGTATCCTATTCCGGCTAGGGAAAGGACCAACTTGATGTTCCTAAGCCAGTCTTTGTAGTTCGTTCCATCCAGCACGTTCTTCTCAACCATGTATCTAAGTCCCGAATCCATTCTGTATTTTATAGATACTATAGTTAGTAAATGTTCATAGTATAGTTTTAATGGTTTTAATAAAACTATATTCTCCCACTAAATTTATTTAAAGCCATAATAATAAACAATTTATTATAAAATAATATTTGTGAGAGAGGGATCCGACTACCCTGAGTCTGACAACCTTGAGTGTATCTCAACAAGTTGTCCGACTCTGCAGTCGGTAGACGAACTCGTCGTCAATCATATTTACTATGATTCCCTATCGATTTTTACCCCTAGTCATTTGTGATCATGAATGTGCTCAACCGGATCACAATGGCTAGCCTAGTCGGACCCTTGTTTTCGTGTCTAGCCTGACTTGCCCCTTTGCTCGGTGTATGCACGACGCGCCGGTTTGGGTCAGGTCTTAGACTACATTCTTGGTTAGACTTACGCCGAGGCTCGAGGGATGAGACAACAGTTTCAGTCAGGTTAAGATGTCAATCAAGAAATCGGTTTCTATAAGATTGACATGTCACGGCTTGAGTGTAGCTCAACAACCAGAACATGTTTCTTACAGTTGCCAACTCCTAAAACAAGGAGGGCTACGATTTATCTTGAACAAGATTATTATCGTATTGACTTAGGTATAGTCGATGGACTTACATAGTCATGAATCGACTTCTTGCGGTCCAGCGGACGCGGCCAGGGAATTGACTAAGCCAGGACCACTTGTTACCCAGTCTAGCTAGGTTGGTCCAAAAACTTTAGCCAAGCACATTGACCGACATCATGATCCATTGAAGGAGTTGTCATCAATCTTATGTTTTCCAAACAACTAAATGGCTTTTAATTAAAAGAACTAGTTAATCCTTATCAACTAGTGGATCCTAAAAATTCAAAATTTTTCAGATTGGTTGAACATCTTTTATTAAGTCCTTATCAACTATAAGGTTCTACGTTCAACTTACTACCCCAATCTAATTAGGATTTATAAAACAATTCAACATTTTGTCTTTTATGAAAATCATTAATTAAACGATTTAATGAGATGATTTACAAACAAGGGGACTACCCTAATCAGGTATTAGGTTCAATGTTGTTTTGTTTTATTAAACATAACATGTCACTATCATGTTTTAATGGCTAACCTAACAAGGTTTGTGTATACATTATACAACATGAAATGAAAACTAACTTTATCCGCATAAAAGAAAGTTTCATTTTTAGTGACATATAAAAGGTATTTGCAAGTTTAAAAATTATCTATATAATACAAACATGCAAATCTAAATTTTAACACTTAAAATTAAAGATTAAAATTTTAAAGCCTTCATTAAAAAATTTTATCGCATAAAACTAAGGCGTACAAAATTATCTAATAATTTTAAACCTAGGCCTTAAAAAAAAATTTCGACCTCATTTCTAAAATTAAAATATCACATAAAAATTTTAGAAACATCTATGTAGTAAAAGAAATTAATTTTATATTACATCTCATGAAATAAAATTATTTCTATTATTAACATATTTAAACAATTTTAAAACTCTTTTAAAATCTTTTAGAAATCCTTTTTAGAAGCTTTCAAATAAATTTTAAAGATTTCTAACTTTATGTAACTAAAGAAAAATTCTTAATTTTCCAAAAAATAAAATTTTCTAAAGTTTACAAAAACTTTAAACACCCTTTAAAAAATTTTAATGTCTCATAAAAATTTACAAGGTATTTAAAAACATAGTAGACTACTTTTAGATTTATCGCATAAAAATAATTGTCCCAAAATTAAAATTTTCCGTGTTGTAAAATTAATATTTGAAACACAAAATTATTTTCAAAACTAAAAAAAATTTTGAACATGCAGGCTAAGCATTTTTAACTATTTAAAAAGTCGCTATAGTAGATCTATAGCATAACCGTGGCTCTGATACCACTGTTGGGGTTCTTGCGGACCCCCAGAGCTCGGATCCGTATCCGTCCTAAGTCGGACGGACCACGGAGGCGCAAAAGCGCAGCGGAAAAAACCAGAAATCAAAATTTCTACACTAGCTAAACTATTTAGCTAGGCTCTAGGGAGCCAGAACCTAGCCCGATCTATGCCGACTTGGAGTGGGTCTGACCACCCCAAGAAGGATCTACACTAAAGCGACTAATTAAAAATTACGCTAAAAAACGCTTAACCACATACCCGGAATCTTGGCCCTGGAGCAGGCAAGATGTACCGCACCGTCTTGAGAAGCTCCTCGTAGCCGAGCCGCGTTGACCCGATCTCCCTGAGCCGCCTCGCACCCTCGCACCGATCCGCCCGAGCCGCTTTCGCCTCCGAGCCGATCACACGCGATAGAAAGTTTCACTTGAGAAGAACCCGCGTCTTAGACGTCCGGATCAGATCCAAACCCCCTTCGTAGTCGTGCTAGGACTACTCCGGAGAATAGGAAAATTAGAGAGAGAGATTTAGTCGCCGATCGAGCCTGCTCTAAAATTCTGGAGCTACTCGATCGTTGACTGGTGTGTTTTTCAACGAGGAGAGTGCACCCCTATTTATATAGGGAGTGAGCACTCACCCTCTCGTTGCGGGCAATGTGGGACAATCCACATGAAGAGAAAAAATTAATTAAGTCATTTGGCTTAATTTCACTTTTAAAGTTAGCCTTTCACCAAGTCAAACTTTAACTAATTAATTCTCCTCACATACTAAACTTCAGACACCAAACAAGCTATCAATCAGAAAAGCTTGGAATGGTGATCGCGTAGGAACTGACGGTGACGAATTTCGACTTCGTTTGACCCCTCAAACAATTGCTCAAAGTTTAGCAATTCTCACAAAATTCGTAGCCGTCATTAGGGGTTTCAAAAAAACCCTAATTGACTTAAGTTGCGGGCGCGCCCGCTAGACTTAGCGGGCGCGCCCGCCCAAGGGGGGCAAGGGCGGGCCGCCCGCCCGCTGCAACAGCGGGCGCGGGCCCGCTGCGTGCAGCGGGCCGTGCCCGCTGCATCAGCGGGCGCTGGCCCGCTGTGCAGCGGGTGCCCGCCCGCTGCACACAGCGGGCCATGCCCGCTGCTGCAGCGGGTCACGCCCGTTTGTCTTTGCACATGGGCCTTTTGGCCCAGTGGGTTTAACCCACTTCCCCTTGGACTCTTTCTGCGTTTCTGGGCTTGTTTGAGCTCCGATTTGGACGCGGTTTGAACCTGTGTTTAGACCGGGACGATCCCGTCATCCAGGTAACCTTTTCCAACAAGTTTGTTCCTACTAAATTCGTTGTAACTAATTTACAACACGTTTAGTCAAAGTTAGCATCTAATGCAACGTTGTGTCCCTATTGCTAATGCGACTAACTTTCACAACTTAACTTGTGAATATCATCAAATGACATTTCTCTCTATTCTATATTCCTATTACTAAGAGACGAGCACTACTCGGTGTGAGACCCTACAGCCTGACCTTACTACAGGTTGGGGCTCGAAACCCCTAGACGACGGTCACTACGAGCAGTAGCTGTCGTCCCTGTTTCAGAGCCATCATAACGTGATCGACCCTTTGACAAAAGTGTCACAGGGTTTGCATTGGCTGTGTCAGAGATGAATTCTGTTAGCTAAAATCCCTTCGTCAAGACTGTGTTTGATGTTGGCCTAGGGTATGGTTTTCTGTCAACCCTATTAGACAACATTGGTCAGTATACGGCGGTCTTTATTGTATACACGTTGTACAACTTGCAACGTACCCCGGCCGAGGATTAACATAAAGACCGTACTGAGCCTATAACACTAACTTCCCTTTAATGGAAGTGACGAATCCCATCTTAGTCACTTACTCACCTTGAGATCTTCAGGTGCAACCCAACCTAAGATCTTTCATCAGGACTGGTCCTCGAAGCTAGATCATGGGTCTAAGCTACACCGTCCGCTCACAGGTTGGTACAGATGACTTCAGGTCTTAAGGATCAACTAACCTATCATCACCCTAGAGTTATTAAAGACAGATCATTAAAGTTAACCATTTAATAACTCTAACTTGGTCGTTCAGTGAACTCATTCTCCAATGAGCACCTGTGTCTCGTCTCCGACTTCGCTAAGTCGAATGACTATGAGATCATCATTACCCGAAGGCAAGACGAAGACACAGTGATCTATCCGATGTGTCGATATCCAGTTCTCGACACATCTATGATCACGAACCGTTTAAGACTTACGTTTCTATTCGGTCACTTACTTACTCATAATCGAGATCTCATCTAGATATGTAAGGACCTAACTATAAGTCTATGGATATTATCTAAGTATATTAATACAAATCCTTTACACTTAGAATAATACGTACCATATACGGTATGAACAAGACGTATAATCAAGATAAATTGCCTTATGGGCACATATCTTCCTACAAGCCCGGCCCGTGCCCTTCTCTGGTTTGGGTGGCTAGGGTTGGCCCTGCCCCAGAGGTTCGGAGTCTTATCGAACTGCAAAACTTGTGTAGGAATAACCATATTGGGAAGAACGGATGGACATGTATACTGCGTATAAGAAAAGAAAAACTCACAACTATTGGTAGAATTTTAGCAGATGCTTTGCGTTCCAAGGGTGGGCCAGTTCGCTCCCTTCGGGGGTAGCCAGGATGTACGTGGCCGGCCCGACAATGTCGATGACCGTGTAGGGTCCTTCCCATTTAGCGGCCAGCTTTCCCCGTTTCGCAGTCTCAGGGCGGAAGGTGGCATCTCAGAGGACCAAATCACCGATCCTGAAGGTCCGCGGTTTCACCCGGGAGTCGTAATACCGCGCCATCCTTTGGCTGTGCTTGACGAGGCTAGTCAGGGCCCGGTCCCGCACCTCGTCTATCAACTCCAGGCTGAGGCCGAGTCCTCCTTCGTTGGTCTCTTCGTCGAAGCGCTTTAGCCGGAGTGTCTCCTCGCCGATTTCCACGGGAACGACCGCCTCCGTCCCGTATGCTAGCACGAAAGGGCTTTCCCCGGTCGAAGCCTTATGGGTGGTACGATAAGACCACAGGATCCCTGGCAGCTCGTCGACCCAAGCCCCCAGAGCGGCGTCCACCTTCTTCTTCATCGGATTCAAGATACATTTATTCGCGGCCTCCGCCATTCCGTTGTACTGCGGGTGGGCGACCGACGCGAATTGGAGTTTGATCCCCCAGCCCGAGCAGAAGTCGCGGAAGCCTTCGCAATCGAACTGCTTTCCATTATCCGTGACAATGGAGCGGGGAATCCCGAAGCGGCATATGATGGATTGCCAAATGAAGCCCTTCATGTCTGTCCACGTGATTCGCGCCAGCGGCTCTGCCTCCACCCATTTTGTGAAGTAGTCCACGGCGACGACTAGATACTTCCTTCCTCCGGAGGCCTTTGGGAATGGCCCCAGGATGTCGAGCCCCCATTTGGCGAAGGGGATCGGGCTCAAGATGGGCATCAGGTTGGCCGGGGGTGCAGTCGTCCGCCGGCAGAACTTCTGGCATGCCTCGCACTTCTTGACGTACTGTACCGCATCCCGGATCATCGTCGGCCAGTAGTATCCTTGGCGCATTATTTTGTGGGCGATGGTGCGCCCGCCATGGTGGTTTCCACAAAAGCCTTCATGCACCTCGCGGATGACTTGCTCAGCCCGCTCCGGGCCCAAGCATTTCAGGTAGGGTAAGACGTCGAAATTGGCTCGGCGGCGGTGGTACAGCACCCCGTCGAGGAGCACGAATGACAGGGCCCGCCTCTCCACCTGTTTTGCCAGCATCCGTTCCTCGGGTAGCTCGCCCGTCTCTAGGTACTTCATAATGGGGGTCATCCATGATGTTCTCGTGTCCGCGCACATCAGTTCTTCTTCGTCGATGGTTGGCGTCACCAGGCTTTCCACGTAGATTGCCTTCCCGATCTCGGTCGCTGAGGAGGAAGCCAGCTTAGACAGGGCATCCGCCCGGAGGTTGTTGGAGCGGGGTAGGTGTTGGACGTCCGCTTTCTTGAACTTGCGGAGTTCGATTTGGATGCGATTCAGGTATCGCTTCATTGTTTCCTCTCGGGCCTCGAAGCCCCCCCGGATCTGCTGAATGATGAGACGGGAGTCACTTAGGAGCAACACGTTCGTCGCCCCCACTGCCCTAGCGAGTTTTAGCCCGTTAACCACGGCTTCATATTCCGCGACGTTGTTGGTGGCCGGGAAGCTGAAGCGTAGGGCGTATTCCAACGAACATCCGTTGGGAGTCTGAATGACGATACCCGCTCCCGTCCCGGAGCCTGTGGCGGAGCCGTCGACGTGGATGGTCCATAATTCGCCCGCTGCTATCGGGGAGGGCGCTGAGGGTTTACCCATCTCGACCCTCAGTGGGGATATGGTCGCCGATGGGAGCTCTGCCTGGTCCCCCGGCGGGACTTCCGTGGTGCATTCCACCACGAAGTTGGCCAGCGCCTGGCCCTTGATTGCCGTCCGGGCTTTGTACGCTATGTCGAACTCGCTGAGCTCGACGCTCCAGTTGAGCATCCTCCCCGACTGCTCCAGCCTTTTCAGGCCCTTTTCGAGGGGCATGTCGGTGTGGACGATTATGGGGTGGGCCTGGAAGTAGGGTCGGAGCTTCCGGGCCATGGTTATTAGGCAGTAGGCGGCTTTCTCGATAGGGCTGTAACGAGTCTCCGCCTCCCGGAGGATTCGGCTGGCATAGTAAACGGGGCGCTGCACCCATCCTTCCTCCTTGACCAGGACGGAGCTAACAGCCTCCTCGTTGGTCGCCAAGTACAGCCCTAGGGGTTCGCCTTCCCCCGGCCGCGCGAGAAGCGGTGGGCTCTGTAGGTAATCCCTCAGCTCCACGAACGCCCGCGCACAGTCGTCGTCCCACGGGATCACCTTCCTATTGTTTTTAGTTCGCCAAAGCCTGTCCGCAAGACCCTGAAGAAGGGGAGTGATTTCTCCGCAGATTTCGACAGGAATCGCCCCAGAGCAGCGATCCGGCCATTTAGTCGCTGCAAGTCCCGGATCGTCCGGGGGTCCGTCATACCGATGAGGGCTGTCACCTTGTCGGGGTTCACCTCGATTCCCCGCTTCGTTATCATGAAGCCCAGGAACTTTCCCGACTGCACGCCAAAGATACATTTCGCGGGGTTCAGCCTCAGGTTGTATAGGCGGACCCTCTGGAAGGTCTCCTGCAAGTCGGCGAGGTGGTCGAGGGCCCTCCCGCTCTTCACCAGCATGTCGTCGATGTAGACCTCCAAGTTTTGCCCCACCTGAGGGCCGAATATTCGGTCTACCATCCGTTGATAGGTCGCCCCGGCGTTCTTCAGTCCGAAGGGCATCTTGGTGTAGCAGAAGGTGCCTTTATCAGTGACAAAAGACGTCTTCTCCTGATCCTCCTCCGCCATCGGTATCTGGTTGTATCCCGAGAAGGTGTCCATGAAGCTTAACAACTCATAGCCGGACGCCTGATCCACCAGGTGGTCGATCCTGGGTAGAGGGAAGCTGTCCTTCGGGCATACCTTGTTGAGGTCGGTGAAATCGACGCACATGCGCCACTTTCCACTGGGCTTCTTCACCAGAACGACGTTGGCGAGCCAGTCGGGGTAGTCCACCGGCCGAACAAATTTAGCTTCGAGGAGTCGCTCTACTTCTTCCTCGGCTGCCTTCTTCTTTTCGCCCCCCCCGCACTTCTCTTCTTCTGTCGAACAGGTCGGGCTTCCGGGTCCGCATTCAACCGGTGGGAGATTACTGTCGGGTCCACCCCGGGCATGTCGGCGGGCGACCATGCGAATATGTCCGCGTTTTCCCGGAGCAAGGCGACGAGGGCCGTCCTCAACGCGGACGGGAGTTTTGTCCCGATGGAGACGGTTCTTCCCTCGCCCGAGGCCACAGGGACCTCTTCTACTTCTTCGGCTGGGGTCGGCCGCTGGTCGCAGAAATCCTCCCTCTCGTCAGGGACGAGTGCCGTCAGGACCCGCCTCGGGCTCCTACACAGGGACGGCGCATGGTTGTGGTTTCCGCGCGTCTCCCGTCCTCCCCGTACCTGTCCCACCCCCCGCAGGGTCCGGAACTTCATCGTCTGATGTTGCAGGCTGGGGAGCGCCTCGATGGCCGTCATATATGGACGCCCTATGATTTCGTTGTACGCCGAGGCGACGTCGACGATGACAAAATGCGCTTCTCTGGTGACGACCATCGGCTCCTCCCCCAGGGTCATGGGCATGGTGATCATTCCCTCGGTGGGAAGCGCATGGCCGGTGAAGCCAGCGACAGGGCCCACACAGGGCTCTAAGTCTGCGCGCCCCCACCCCATCCTCTCGACCGTTGCCAGGAACATGATGTCACAGGAGCTACCGGTGTCAATCAGGAGTCGGCCGACGTCAATCGTCCCAATCCGAGCCTCGATGACGAGGGCGTCATGGCTCTGGCTCCGTGCCTCCTGCCAGTCCTCCTCGGTAAAGGTGATAGGGGGCCGGTGTATCTTTCTTCGCTTCGACCGGTGGCCGGCGCCCGCCATCATCACCTGTCGGGCCTCGGCCTCCAGGATCGCGGGCGCTCGCCCCGTCGAGGCTGGGCCCCCAGTTACCATCTCAATTCGCATGACCGCCCTCGGGGGGCGGGGCTCCTCCTTATCGCGGTTCGCCAGCGGTCCCCGTCCCCCCTCCTCCGGGGGGGCTGTCTCTCCTGCCGCCACCCGCCTTCTCGCGACAAAGTTCCCCAGGTGACCCGCCTGGATCAGTCGCTCGATCTCTCTTTTAAGGGAGTAACAATGGTCGGTGTCGTGACCGTGGTCCCGGTGATAATGGTAGTATCTCCGGGGGTCCCTCCTCGCCGGGTCCGTCCTCATCTCCCGGGGAGGCTCCGGCAGTAATCCGGCCCTTGTCGCCGCGGCCAGCACCTCCATCATGGGGGCGTTGAGTCGTGTGTAACGCGCCGATGGGGGGTCTTCTTGTCTTGAGACGACTCTGGGGGGCCTCCGCGCCGGGGCAAACTCGCTCGCCGGGCCAGGGCGATCTTGTGGGCGAGGCTCGGGCGGCTCCCGCCGCGGTAGGGCCATCTGATCGCGGGCTCGGCCCCTCTCTTCCCGCCCTGGCCGAAGGTGCGGCCGGGGTCCGTCTCGGGATGGTTTCGCTGGGGGGAGTATGACCTTTGCACCGAGGGTCTCTTCGGCCAACGCGTGCCTTTCCGCCATTGCCACCAACGCTTCATAGTCGGCCGGCGGATCCCGGAGCAGGGACTTGTGGAGGCTCCGGGTCCGCAACCCCGTTTTGAAGGCCAGCATAAGCACCTCATCGCCGCATGTCACCACCGCCCGTCTTTCCTCCTGGAAGCGGCGGAGGTATCTTCCCGTCCTCTCCCCCTCTCTTTGGACTATCGTGCTGAGATAGTCTAAGGGCTTCTTTTTCGTCCGCCCGGCCCGGAACTCTTGGCAGAACTTGTGGGACAATTCGCCAAAGCTCCCAACGGTCCTTGCGGGCAGGCCGAAGTACAAGTCTAGCGCGGTTTCTCTCAGGCTCTAGGAGAAATGTCGGCACAGGAACGCCTCGTCCACATCCTGCGCCTCCATCGCCCCCAGTATTGTTGTACGTGTGTGAGGGGGTCACCCCTCCCATTGTACGTGGCCAGGTGAGGGGGTTTGAACCTTTTGGGCCTTGGGGCGGACGTGATCCACCGCGCGAGCGGCGTGGCCTCCTCCGGATAGGTAGGACGATCCGGGGCATCCCCTCTCCGCCATTCGGGGGTCGGGCTTCGGTCGCGCCGCGGCCGTCGACGGTCCTCCGCCCCCGGGGAGTAGTCCGATGGTCGTCTGGCGGGGCTCCTTCCTCGGGCCGAGGACTCGACGGGTTGTGGGCTACGGCTCTCCCAGCGCCAGCGCCTCCCGGCCAGCTCTCCTCGGGCCTCCATCCGTTCCTGATTCTCTCGGAGGAGCCTCTCGCGCTCGGCGGCGAGGAAGCGTAGTTGTCGACAAACGGCTTCCTCGCGCAGGGTATCGGAGGGGTGGTGCTGGTGACGCGGGTCGCCTCCTCCAGGCGGGGACCTGTTCAGCAACGGGTCCCGCCCATTCCCGGGCCGCCGTCCCGTCGCCGTCTCTTCAAGGACTTCTTGGTTGCTCCTGTTTTCCTTCCTTAGCCTTTCGCGCTCCGCGACGATGAAGCGGAGTTGGCGGCGGGCGGCCTCTTCTTCCTGGTAGGCCCTCCGGGCGGTCTCGGCCGCCTCGTCCAAACGCCTTTGCGCAGCGGCTGCCTCCCCCAGGCGCCTCCACCGCTGCGCAACTTCCATCTCCTCTTCCAGGAGTCTTTGTTGGGCCGTATTCTCCTCAGCGAGCCCCCTGTTCTCCCCCTCCTCCTCGAATTGAGGGTGGAGGTTCCGCCTTACGTTCAGGGGCTCTGAGGGGCCGGGCGGAGGTTCCGCTCCCGTTGTCTGATAGCCTCCCATGGCCAGGGGGACGGCCTCGAAGCTCTTCAGGACGACGGGGGCCGAAGTATGTTCAGTCTCGGTGCCCATCCCCAGAAGGGGGTCGGACGCCGGGGTGATTTGTAGAGAGAGCGGTTCCTAACCCACGGGATCTTTGCCGTGGTCAGGGTTCCGCGAGATCGACATGGAATCTAACATGGGTGTGACCCTTCGTTCCCACAGACGGCGCCAATTGTTACGAGGTGGAACTCGCGTACAATGAATTTGTATTATGGGGAACCAAGGGCACGGTGGTTATAGGGAAATGAGGGTTTGGGTAGGCTGTTTTACAAGTGATAAGTGGGGGGAAGAGGTCGGATCCGTCGCCGGTGATGCTCACGGGGTCGAATCTCGCCGGTAGCAGTTGGGGTAGGTTGGACGGCAGGGGGTTGAAGCTGACTCCGGTCCAGGGGCGAGCTCTCCTGCAGCACGAGCAACTCGTCAGAAGGGCTGGGTTGGGGTTCAACCCTTAGCCCCTCCGATGCCTAAGTCAGTGATAAGGCTTAAAAAGGGGGGCTGGACACGCCGGTCGGACTCTCTATGTGTCCGCCGCCCGTGACGAGCTTTAGGTGGGAGAGCAAAGATGTGGAAGACCTTAGCTCTCGTGTGTGGGTAAAAACAATGAGAGAGAATTCTTCAACCCCTTTTCCGTAAGAGGAGAGGGGGTATTTATACCTGACGGGTGATGACTAGGTGGGCTGAGCTGTCGGGCTGAGCTGGCTCGGGTGTCAGCGGAAGCTTCGGACAAGGACATCGGGAACAGGAGTTCCCGACATGCCCCTGTCAGGCGGCGCAACGGCCAACGGGTGCTTTTGTCGGGATGTCAGGGCCGAAAGCACTAATCGTCGGATGGGTCAGCCGCCTGGGGGTGCTTTGTCAGGCGGTCGGGTGACGTATGTGTCAGTCGTGTCCTTAACCTAGGCTATTTGTCGCTAGCGACGAACCAAAGGCCGGACCGTGTTATTCTAGGCGCCGCGGTTCGCGGGAGTTGGGCGGGCCGTTCGGATCGGGGGTTGTCCGGCCCGGCCGCGCCCGTCAATAGGCCTGGCCTAGCTATACCTCAGCGTCCGCCAGCCCGCCACCCCGGGGGGTCGGGCGGCTGCGGCTGTGCGCCTCGGCCGGTTCGGGGAGCGCTACAAGGCGCGCCTGTCTCCTTGGTGCTCCGGGTTTTCGGGGCAGCGCCCCTTTCGTGAAATGGTGAGTTAGTGGGGTATGTTAGCGGATCCGGGCGGGTGTCAGGCTACTACGATCTTTAGGTCGTAACAATACCCGAAGGCCCAATAATCCGTAATTGCCCGAAGGCCCAATAGTCCGTAATTGCCCGAAGGCCCAACGTTCCGTAAAATTTCCGAAGACCCAAATACCTGTGATTGCCCCGAGGGCTCAGTTTTTACAATTCAATAGAGCGCACATCACATGATAAATCGAATAACAAGAAAGAATAGCATTTCACGTGCATCATTTAAGTGACTAAAGCAACCAACACATTAACAGGATTCATAAAAACTATTCCGAATATAGAAGTTGTTCACTTGACAATTTCGCGACGTACGTTATTTTAGGAAGTTTGAACACAATAAAAATACGTGTGCCTTAAAAGTTATAGGAAAAACAATATACTTGCGGGTGGTAAATACTTGCATCTTTGAAAATAGTTGTAGGAAACGGTATACTTGTCTGAAGCGATGTGAGTTTGGGTGCCCACGCGATCATAAGGTTGGGCATGGATTGATATGCGTTAACGGTTTAAATGTCAAGCCCACCCAATTTACTATGATGTGTGTACAGGCAAACTAACCCATTTATGCGGACATACTACTTAAAATTCATATAAGTTAACAATATTAATTATTGCTAATATAATGTAGTATACTTAATGTACATTAGGTTAGTATAATATATATTTAATACAATAACTTAACTTATATAATGTAAGTAACATGTATTATAACATCCTTATAACTACACATATATATATAAACTCTAATGGGACTTACTGACCTAAATGCATCAAGAGTACGCACTGTGCTATATGCTCTAATATACATTGTATACCAAACAAATATTAATAAAAGATGTTGCATGAAAGAATGCAAAGAACTCACTGTTTCTGTTTGTTACCTCGTGCTGCAGGCGGGCTGATGAGCGCGGGTCGATGTCGGGCTGAGCGGCTTCCACGGCGGGGCTCGAGGGGAGATCGAGGAGAGGCTCAGGCAGCGTCGAAGCGGTGACTGGTTGCAGGCGGTCGGAGAAGAGAGCCAGAGGGAGGCGCCTGGGTTGCAGGGGCTGAGGAACGACGAACGCCCACGGCGGATGGCGGGTGTTGACGAGGGCTGTCGGGCGTCTCCGGAGGCGGGTTCGTACAGGGCGACGTCGGCGTTGTGGTGGTGTAAGTAGGGGACGCCGGAGGTGAGAAGAGCGTGCGGCACCGGAGATCTGGGCGCCTTGGGATGCTGGACGTGCGGGCTACTGCGACAGGGCGGTGCACGTCGGGGCGAAGTCTGCCGGAGTCGATGATGAGGGGACGACGGCGAAGTGAGGAGGCCGGGATGGGGTATGCTCGGAGGAGGCGACCTGGGGCTTCGGGGCGCTGGAAAGGGGGGTCACCGGGCGGTGTTTGTCGATGGTTGCTGCGGCGTGCTCTTAGGGGGAGGTCGTGCGGCGCTCGTGGAAGTCGGGAGGCGAGGTCTGGGCGGGGGAGAAGACGATAGGGCACCGGAGTTGCGAGGCCTGGGGAGTCGACGCGAAGAAGAAGAAAGAGCAGGAGGTGGCGTGGAGGTTGGCAGGAAGTCAAAGAGCGAAGGCGCCGGTGGAGCGGGGCGGTGATGAACGGAGGGCACGATGACTCATCGTCGATGAGAGCGCTGTGTAATCGGAGGCGAGGGCTCGCCGTTGGCAAGGGGCGCAGTCGGGGGAGGTGAACGGAGGTGCTCGGCGCGGGCTCTTTCACTCGCTGACGTCGGTGTTTGTGGAGCTCGGAGCGGAGCTTCGCCGTCAGCGGCGGTGGCGAGGTGAGGCACCCGGGCTTGGGTTGTGACGGTCTGGAGGCCGATGGGAAGTCGGAGCGGACTGGTTGCAGTCGGAAAAGAGGAGAGGTTTGAGTTAAGGGATGTGGGCTCGGGGTGTTGTCGATGGACGAAGCGACAACCCCGGGGTTTAATAAGAAGAGAAGAAGAAGAAGAAGAAGAAGAAGAAGAAGAGGAAGAGTGCCTTGTGGTGTGGTTGTGGACGTGGGCAGGCAAGGACGTGGAAGAGGCGACGTGAAGAGGTTGTACCCGCATGAACGTGATGGGGGAGAGAAAGTAGGGTAGTTGGAAAATAAATGGGGGAGAGAGTGCACATGGTGAGGGGGGTATGTAGGTTAAATATAATCAGTTAGGATTCGTTTTAAAAGATTTGTTTGAACGCAGAAAGTTTCGTTTTAAAAATAAACCTTTAGATTAGGTTAGGATAGAAGATACTTAGTTAATAATCTTAACTTTAATAAAATATCGTTAGTTTTGAAATTAAAAGTTTAGCTTTTTAAAAAAATAATATTAACAACCAGATAAACATCTACGCCTCCGGACATCCGGAAATTATAAAGAAAATACCGGAGCGATCACGCCTCCGAGAGGATCATGAACACGGGGTCTGATCGCGTGTCCAAACTATGGATAAAATATTAAAAATCAAGCGCAAAATACACGCAATCCAATGCCACGAGGGGATACGTACGAAAATATGTATGACAGAAATGTGGCCGTTACAGCTGCTAGCTCTTCGATAAGGCCATGTGCGACGCTCCAGTATGCGTGCAAGTCCCTTGATCTCATTTATGATCCAAATCGCTCCATATTTCCTGAAATCCGACAAAAATAAGAAATAGTGAAAATCAACGCGATATCGTCGAATAATCGTGAAAAATGCGATATGGGCGATCAAAATTATATGCAAACATGCACAAAAAGGTGTAAAATATGGACCGATCAAAATCCCCAAGTTTGCCTCTTAGTCGTCATCGAGGAAGATGAGTAAAACAGCGAACCCGGTGGATAAAAACAGGGAAGAAATGAAAAAGGAAAGATAGAAAAGAGAGCGAAGAGAAAAGTGCTAGATCATCCTCTCAAGACATGGAGGGTCTTACTCAAATAGCACATAATGAATAAAACATGTCAAAGATTTTAACTCGATATCACATCATATATAAGTGTATTCGATATAAAAACCGAGAACGTCAAAACGATATGAAGTATGAATTTATTCTAGAATTAGCATCGTCTATGGCATTCAAAGTGATATACGTAATCATAGATGATACACTTTTCAATCGATCGCTTTCTACTTGGAGCATAAGATGTATCACACATTATAAAGCGATAAGAATAGAAAGAGATGGTATTCATGAAGTGCATGCCAAACATTCAGTTCATGGACTTTGTTATACTCTAGTAATCTCCCTAAGTCTCAAAAATTACCTCGATTAGGTCGTCATGCACATATAAGTGGTCACTCTCTCACACATCATCGGATCCCCTCCCCCAAGCTTATCTATAAGCGAGGTGGCATCAAGTAGAACAATATGGCTTTCCCATTTTTTTGAAGCTCCATAAGAATAGAGGGAAATAAAATTGGAGAGAGGGAAGGATTGTGTATATACAAATGAACGTATTTTTCTTTTTCTTTTCTATTTTTCTCTCTCTTTTTTTCTTTTGTGTTTTTTTCGCAGGAATATACACAATAACAATCTCAAATCAGAGATGGAAGGGTATGCATGTATTTCACTTTTGATTTTGGGAAATGGAGCTTGGACTTTTTAGCATGTGGGAGATGCACATATAAGATTCACTAAGGGGAGGTTCACCAATGATTTTAAGTATAGAAATGATGTTCAAGATATGTGGAGAAAGAAAATACGCTCAGTTCACTCTTTTGTATGTGCACGACAAATTTCAGCAGGGCAATGTAATCTACTCAGTTTGATTTCAGAAAGTAAACTAATCCAGTCATATCAAAAAGGTATACATTAAATCAATCGGGAAGTTGAGCGTACAATTTCATGCAAATAGAAGTGATAGCAGATAACAAAACAGTACTCCAAGTTTAGGCAATCAATGCGTGAAGCTTGGTGTGTTTTCTATGAAAAGTATACGATATAAATTTTCAGACTCAGCTAATGCTATAATTACATTCACAATTATATAATAAAGATGAAGGTTACTATTCCCAAATGCATGGCGATGTATAGCATATGATATCTGAAATAAAAATGACGGCATGGCAAGAGAATACACATAAAAGAGCAAGCTAACTTCAAGTCATCGTCATTACAGAGAATTCATTTCTAGCAAAAAAGGATAAAATAAATAAGGATAAAGGGAAAATAAGAACTAACTATACAAATGCAGTACACAAAATAAATAAGAAAACGTGATGCGTGAAAAAAAAGAAAAAAAAGGGTGAAAATAAGCGGAAAATGAAGAAAGGTAGAAGAATAAAAATAAAAAATGAAGAAAATAAAAATGCGTGAGACACTCACTCCCTCAAGCTAAACTATACAATGTTCTCAATGTGCTAAGTGTGGCACAAGGGCATAAATGAGAGGGATGGGTGGGTGCGGATGCATGCATGATAAAAAGTGAAAATGAAAGAAAATGGAATGGATATGCATGTGATGAGTGCAGAATGCAAATGATTGATGTGATGAGCACACAGATCTTGGGGGTGCAATATAAGGGCCTAGAAATACCTCCTCTCTCCCAGACAGATAAATACAGAGCTATGCAATAAGTGATCAAAATATGTGGGCGAGAGGGGGTAAAATCAGCAGCAAAAATATCAATCAAAGCATCGGCAAAAAAATATGAGAGGCATCTAGTGTGTGCCTAAGCCGGTGGTGGGGCGCCAGCACCTCGCTGTGGTAGGGGAGGGGGTGGCGGCGGTGGTGGCTGCTGAGAGATGGGACGGACTGCGGGTGGTGAAGGCTGTGGCAGGTGCACAAAAATCTGGTTCAGGGTGACCTGAATACCAGGTAGAAGGGAGACGCGTACCTGCACAGAGCTAACGGTGGCGGAAAGAGCCCAAAAATCTGCTCCGAGCCCACTGACAGCCCCCTCTACAGTACGGAGGGGCTGGACGAGGGTGTCGGGAGCGGGGGCAGAGGGTCGCACATGAGGAAATTGGGGCTGATGCACACTGCCACCGAAGACGAGTGGGTCCACTAGTGGGTGAGTGTGAGGGGCGGTGCTCGCTAAAAGTCCCTCAGCCTCTGTGGGAGGCTGAGATGCACGAATGCTCTCAGAAGTGTGAGCAGCTGCAGAAGATGAAGCAGCGACAGAGGGCGAGAAGGGTGGAGAGGTCGTAGACACAGATATGGGGACAGACGTCACGACACTCTCGGTGAAAATAGCAGTATCAAAGACAGAAGGGTCGACGACTGGGGAGGTCGTGAAATCAACAGAAATTGACTCCCCAGGGGTCGAGAAATCCGAAAAGGAATGGGAATGGGGCCAGCAGTCAACGATACGGAGGTGGTGACGGTGATGGTGGTGGTCTCAGCAAAGGTGCTCCCGACACTGGCAGAAGTGTGGATAGAAGTGACGGGAGGTGGAATTAAATCAGGTGCAGGCTGAAGGATTTGGATCTCCAGGGCTAGAGGGTCGAGGAGGGGCTCCTGCTGAGCGCCCTCGGGCTCAAGCACATACGCATGTGGGATGAGGAGGTCCATCTCTGGTCTCCACTCCCCACCTGCGGGTCCAATGTGGGTCCGAGCTGGGCTCGAAAGCACCATATAATCAGCAACAAATGGACCGTGCAGCCCCAGTGGTGCTGACCACGAGGACGCATCATCCTCATGCAGGCCATAACGTCTACGGAAAGGAAAGTGGGGCCCGGAGGTCGAAGCAAACCAGATGGGAGCTCAACCCTGCACAAAGGAGCTAGCAGGGTAATCAGACCGCCACAACAGATCACTGTCCTGGCGGGTGACAGAGGAAATGATGCAGTCTAGATACCAGCTAGCAATATCAATCTGAACGGCGGGGACTAAGACATCTGTGTCGCCCTCGAAGGCTCTCTCTAGTCATCGCGTAGAGCATATAGAGCTCAAGCGTGGACATCATCCCAGGCTCATACCTCGCGAGAAAAGTGGTCGCCATAAGGCGCTGAGCAATACGGAGGCATGGGTGGACGATAGAGGAGGCCTTGGCCCGGCAAGGGTCAAAAGCAAATGGGGATCCTGTGATCAGTGTCCAGAATGCATGTGTATCGAATGATGGAGGGGTGTGGTGCATGGGACCAAAAGCGCGGTCGGGGTCCGGGACAGGGGGCCAATGGAAAAGGGCTCGGAGCATATCAAGAGTGATCTCGCACTCACGATCCATCAGACGAAACGTGCAACCCCTGGGAGTCCTACGAATAGAACTCAGGACCTCGAGGGTCGGCTGGACGTAGGTGTCCGCCGACACCGAAAGAAAATCACGCCACCCTACATTCTTATACAACTAGAGTAGCCCCTGGAATACCCATAGGCCCTCAAGATCAGCAATTTGTACAAACCTAGAGGGGACGATCGATCGATGGGTGATTCTTTCAAATCTGGCACGGTGTGCATCATCTCTGAAAGTGATCCCCATCATGTCGAAAGCCGGGGCGGGATGTGCTGGTGGGTGTGGAATGGGTGCAGTATGAGGCAGAAGTGTAGGTGGTGGTGGGCTAGGGGCGGGGAGTCCGCTCTAGCGGAAGAAGAACCAGGGTCGCTGGTCTTCTTCTGCTTGGCAGCGGGCTCCCGCGCATGGGACCTAGTGCGTGGAGGCATGCGGATGCCGTGAAATGTGAAAACTATAGCGAAGTGTTAATAAAATGGAAAGAGTATACCAGAGCACGACGCGACTCCATGTAAGCAATACGAGCAATGAGGCCCTCCCCTGAAGCTCCGAATCAGCACTTGATCTCCCCCAAGCTATTCTGAAACACAAAATCGAATGATTAGCAATGAATATAGAAAAATCGAGGGGAAAATCAAGAGTAATAGGTATGATTAGGGTTTAATTTTGATTCGGGGTGGATTAGGGCTTACAAAATGAGAAATAGGAGAAAGGGGAATTTTGGGCATCGGAGGGCCGGCCGACGACGAGGGTGTGGCGGTGGACGGCGATCGGACGGCGGTCGGACGGTGGGGGGTCGCGCCACTCAGGTGTGGCGGTGGAGACTCGGTCGAAGGGTGAGGGTGCTCGGGCGATTTGGAGGGGAGCTCAGGGGATTAAAAGTGATTTGGGGATTTAGGGATTTGAGATCCGAGCGTTGGGTTTTATAGGGTAAGTCACTCGGCCGAGTGGCGGTGACCACTCGGACGAGTTTTTAAAAATTTTCAAATATGTTCCGACTCGCCCGAGTAGGAACTACACTCGGCCGAGTAGACAAAGTCACTCGGCGTAGTGGATAGGCCACTCAGAGAAATTGAAGTGCTGAATGTGTCAGGTTCACTCGGTCGAGTGACAAAGTCACTCAGCCGAGTGGCATGTAATTTACAGAGAGGGGTTTTTCGAGACTTCCCTGTGCAGTACCCTACTCGGCTGAGTAGGGTCTTCACTCGGCCGAGTGAAAATGTCACTCGGCCGAGTGGGCTGCTGTTTTCAGTTCCAACTCTCTATTTTTGCGACACTTTCTGATTTTCTTTCTCCCGTCCGTTTCTTCCTCCTCCTGGCATTTGAGCGCATCCCTGGAGTGCTCCCCATCGCCATAGTCGTCCTTTGTTCATATGGTCTCCTATCATCCTTTTCCTGAATGCAAACCGGAGTCCGTTGTTAGGTTTTTCTTCGACTCTTGACTCTATACACTAATAAAAATCTAAAAGAAAAATGAAAGGAAAATTCAACTAAAAACTGAGATAGAACCGTCGGGTTGCCTCCCGACAAGCGCATGTTTAAGGTCTTGAGCTCGACCCCTTAAGATTCGTGATTAATGCTTGATGTTTGGCGCATGAGAGATGCGAGTGTCAAACTTGCCAGGAAGGCCGCTTGGGTTCAGTTGTTACTTTTCGTCGGCTTTCCTCGGCTGCCCCTCGTCTTGGGTAGTAGTAGGGGATGACTCCCCCAAGCTTGAGCTCTTGACGTGTAACAACCCACTCTCGGGGGCCAGTTACTTATTTGATTTATTTGCAGGTCCTGCAGTTTACCAGTGAAAACAAAATAGCCACGATGCAGAGATGTACAAAAATACCCAAATAGTGTCCAATTATTACAATCTATAATGTACAAAATGTTCCAACCAATGTACATGAAAGAAAGAAAGTACATAGCGAAAATAAAACTGAAAGCTGCGGCCTCAAGGTCGAACTCTGGCGCTATCAACTCAAGAGCATCTACCTCCATATGTACATCGTCTGCGGTGCCACGGAGATGGAACCGTAGGTAAGTCACAACAATTCTAAATAAAGAAAAGAAGTAGTGTATAATTATGAAAAAGGTAACTACGTTCAAGCAGACCAGAGTCAAAAGTAAAGTACTGAGCAACAATTGTACACAGTCGAGTAGTAAAAGTAAACAGAACTGAAAGGAGAGAACAACTGTACTGTGGTAGTGCAAGTGTAAAGCAGGCTAAGCAAGTGAAACATGCTACTGCTGTAGCTAAAAGTACGACAAGTAAGTAATGTGACTGCACAAGTGTAGTAAGTAACGTGTATTGGACATGTAAAGTAAAGGTGACTGTGGTGCGTAAGGTAAAAGTGACTGTGCAAAAGTAACTACACTACGCTACTCAAGTAGGAGAGTACAATATGTAACCATCGAGTTCATCTCTTGCCCGGATGCCCTTACCCAGAAGAATGTCGAAACCCAGGCAGTAGTACATGTATTTTGTCGAAACTCAGGCAGCATGACAGGATGCCGAAACTCATGCGATATGACAGGACGATGGAACTCCAGTCACTCCCGTACTCTCTCAAACTATGAGTTACCCCAATACTTCAGTGATGTGTCAAGTGCAAGTTCGTTACAGAATGTTCCACAGGATATTCCACATGTTGCTAGTCGAACCAAAACAACTGGTTGACTTTCTTATTGAAAACCAGAAAGTAGGAAAGAGGATAAAGACAAGTCCAACACAAAAGATGTTACTTCCGTGCTTTGAGCACGTGGTCGTGTGGTTTAGCACACAATTTATCTAAGTTTTTAGTTGCGTGCTACAACCACCAAAATTGAAAGTTGGCAAAGTAATCTTTAGTTGATTATTTCCTATTAGGTTAGGTCTCTAGTTTGGTACAAGTCAATAGCCGTTCGGAGGCTATAAGTGGTGAAATGTTACGAGTTCGTACAAGCACAGTAGACTAGTTTTCTAAATTTAGAACATGTCGTGACTTACATTATCGAACTCGTCGTGGCAAGACGAGGTTGGAGCTAGAGAAGCTGGTACACGAGGATTGGTACCTGCAAACACAAGAAACAATCGGTTAAAGCACACACAATTTTCTATTTATTAAACTTGATCGTTTTGATTTTTAAAATGATTGAAACCGTGCTGAAAAAGGTTCTAAATTTTTCTATAGGCTAGATATGTTAAAAATAATTTTACTGCACGAGGAAATTTTTTTCAGAAGTCTCTGTTAATTTCTATAATTATTAAAAGCTCAAAATCAATTAATAAACTAATTTTAATTTTCGTAACGTAATTATTCAACAATTTCATCTGGGTGCAATTCATATCGGAATGGTTCAAATGAGATGTCAAAACGACCGTCTCGAAGAGTACTATAATATATATTTTCTCACATATTAGTGTACGTGAAAATAACAAGTTATAGATTTTTAAGTGAAAAAGCCGTATTTAAGTTTTAGGATTAAAAATTTAGTCTGGAAAAATTAAGCGTCTGATTGAGATGAAACCAGTGCCATTGGGTCCAGAACGCCATTTCTGATTTTCTAGATTTAGTCTCACATTTTTCCGAGGCCTACAGTTTAAGTTATGAATTAAATCCAATAATATTCCGTAAATACGTAAATACGCAGGTATATACGTATTAAAATACGTCACCCGTATATTACCTTCCCTGTCTCACGCTTACGTCGAGAGCGAGTGAGCTCACGCCCGTCGACGGCAGAAGTAGGGGCGGAGGGCGGCGGCGTAGTCGGAGCGAGGTCGAGTGGCGACGTCGGCGAGCGGGCGGCGGTTTCCGGTGGTGTCGTGGGCGAAGGCGGAGGGAGGAGGCCTCGGGCTGGGCTGCTCAATGTGGCACCGAGTGTGATGTGTACATATTTTTCACTATTTTCATATCATCATTTCATGGCATTCCATATCATTTTCGCAGCCAAATCCCACATTTTACTACGATGTTGCATTTCTGATGATATATTCGAGTTTCGTAGTGTTTTATGAGTTTTCAGAGATTTTGGAGCGATTTGGGACCCCATTCGTGTATGGACACATCTGACATGCCCGTGTGCTCATTGGTGGAGCCTTGTAGGAGTTCGCCGCACTTTTGGAGCCAATGGAGGAGAAGAGAGAGCAGAGGAGAGAGAGGAGCCTTCAGCAGCTCCTGGAGATTGATTTTCAGACTGCTCGGTCGAGTAGTTCAGATGCTCAGACCGAGCAGCTTCAAATGCAAGCTAGGACCAGATACGCGGATGGCACGGACCGAGCAATTTATCTGCTCGGTCGAGCATCGTCAAATTTCAAAGGCGAAGCAATTCCAATGCACGGCCCATGCAGAGTTTTCAGTGACCGAGTCAGCCCCTGCTCGGACCGAGCTACGCTGACTCGGCCCGTGCAGGCAGAGCGACTATTTTGAAGATTTTCGATTCCCTGTAGTGCTCGGTCGAGCAGCTCATCTGCTCGGTCTGAGCGACCGAACGAGCAATGCATTGCTCGACCGAGTCACCTACTCGGTCGGCAATGCCAGGGCCATTTTTGGAAAGTTTTTCTGAAGCCGTCGATTACGCGATCTTTGCACTGAAGGTTGAGGAGCTGTGCGACAGAAAGGGAGGCGACTCATTTTTGGAGATTCCAAAATAGTTTTTGAGCAGGAGCTTAGGCGATTTTAGGGAGATTATTTTAGATTAATTTTTGTTAAGGAGTTTTGGATCGAAACTTGGAGATTATTACTTTTGTTCTCGATTGCTCTTGTGCTTGGGAATCTGGAATTTTTCCTAGATCTATAAATTGCAAATCTTATCTATCTCCCACTGTAAGTCTTCTACTTTTATTCTTTTGATTGCTATGATGTCTTCGTCTATAAAAATAGTGTTTTTATTCATGAATATTGCCATGTGTGAGTAGATCTTTCTAGGGTTGATGGGTTAGCCCTAAGATCCTAGGGGGAAAATGTAGATCTGAATCTCCACATTGAATTAGAGATTTAGGGAATTATTTCGGTCAATCCTACCGAATCCTTAGATAACCTGTGCTGAGATCACGCCCACGGTCTGTGGAACTGATGTGCTTAAGGGGTATCTATGGGATCCGAATAGGGAAATCGGTGGATCCAACCAAGGCTCGCGACCATGCCCTACTCATGCCTTGAGGGGATCCATTGACGAACTATACCGCTACGTTGACAGCTACCGCCATTGCGCCAACGAGAGCCACCGAAATACCTCACGATTCTAACCCACGAGAGTGGTACGAATTGTGAGATTTATCCCCTAACCTTAATGCAACATGATGATTCTATTCTAAATTCGACCCCCGACGATCTTAGTGGTGATCCTTAATGCCATAGTCCTTTTTATTAGTAGAACAACAACAACACCCCAAACAGCTCTTTCAACCCGATAGCTATTTCACTTCGAGATTTAGAAGTAAACTGAGAATCCATATACACTATCCCTGTCTCTGTGGGATTCGATATCATTTATACTATAACTCGACACCGTCCGCTTGTGGATTGAGCCCGGAATTGAAGCCTATGGGGCATACCACGCCCGGCGATCGTGACACCGCCAGGTGGAATCTAGGTGTAGGTTTCGGGTGCGTCAATTTTTTGGCGCCGTTGACAGGGACGGCAATAGTGTTTATCACAGTTTATTTTCTTTATTTGCTGAAGTTTGCTAGCACTCTAATCATCTCTCACCTTTCCACCCTTTTTATTCTCTTTCTATTTTTTTTCTGCCTTGCTACTAACATCTTCCTCCAGCTAGCAATTTTTTCTTGACCAATCAGACATAATGGAGATGGAGATGCAAGTGCAGTGGACTTGTGAGTCTGACAGCGACTCAGAGGAGTTCAGTTTCTCTCCTTATCACTTACATGGCCTCCAAGACTCGCGCATGGATGAATCCATGATCGAATGCACAGCTAGAGAACTGATTGATGCAGTTCGATTTATCGGCTCAGGAACCTATGTTGCATGTAACACAAATCAGCAATTGGTCATGGATTATATAATGAACTAGATTTCTGATGCGTGTACTATTGAAGGCGACATCAATATAAGCTTTGAAGAGGACATGATGCTCCTCTAGACCATTGAGGCCTTACCCGTTGATGCAGGCTGGAGGGATACTCATAAATTGGAGCCCTTGAACGACTCTCGGTTGTTGGGTATAATAGAGAGCGTGGCAGCTGATGTATGGGCCCATGGCCCAGTGGAATTCCCTACAGACGACCCAGTCACACAAGAGCTCTCAGTTTTTATCGCGAACACTTTCTATAATGCAGATGCCCTGTATAGTATCACCGTCGCTGATGGAATCTATGTGCGGTACGAGGGAGACACGCTATGCTTCTACAACGATAGCCTCCCACAGATTTCAGCATGTGAGGAATGTGCCTACGAGGAGTACACAGATCTCTCACCATTGCGGGACTACCTTGACCATGAAGTATTTCAGATTCTATGTTTGATAGTGGATACATACCTGAACACCCTGCCTCTGTTAACAGGTGCGGTACGAAAATGGAATCTGTAGACATCGGCCATGACGTACCATCATCTCCCTGCTCTTCCTATGATTCTGCCAATGAAGAGTTTCCACCTTCGGAATCAGAGATTGAGGACGCATCTTTCTCACAGGTGAGAGATGATGGGGGTACAGCGCCCCCTCAGGTAGAACTAAAACCCCTCCCTGCCAATTTGAAATATGCTTTCTTGGGTGAAAATTCCACTTATCCCGTTATTATGAATGCGGCCCTCATCGAGCCCCAGCTAGAAAGTCACCTAAAAATCCTTAGATCCCACAGAAAAGTAATAGTGTACAACATCACTGATCTGAAGGGTATCAGCGAGACCATATGTACCCATAGGATCCATCTAGAGGATAAGGACGCCACCTTCATTGAGCCTCAAAGGCGATTGAATCCCAACATGAAGGAGGTGGTGAAAAGGAGGTCCTGAAGCTTTTAGAGGCCGACATCATATATCCTATTTCCGATATTAAATGGGTTACTCCCGTGCAGGTTGTCCCTAAAAAGGGGGCATGCCAGTCGTAAAAAATGAAAAAGATGAACTAATCTCCATGACGCCCCCCGACTTTTGCTATGCCAGATGTGTGCAACGATAGGATCGGAGGCGTGAGAATTAAATATTTGTAACCGCAAGCGCACGGTGTTGTAGTGTGGCTTGGGGGTCGAACTCAGGGAGGCGTGGATGTGCTTGTGTCAGAGAGGATCAAATTCACCCCATGGGCGAGCTAGCCCGGATCAAATGAGGGTTTGTCACGGTAAATAGAGAGCAAGGTATAAACAATATAGAGGAAAAACCCGGGACATTGGTTTCCACCCATTCGAGAGACTCTCGCCGATACGGCCTACGGGTAGGATAGCGATCGGAATTAGGGTCTAATGGTGAGACGTTGCCTCTAAGAGTGGTACCGGCGTCCCATGGGCCCGATATTCCGGTCGGTGCCCAGGATGATACACCGGACTTCCCGGGTTCGATCAGTGGGCACTCCCATGTCCATTAACACTGATCGACTCCGGGAGCACTAGGCTCGCAACGATACTCCCAACGTCTCATCCTGCCGCTCCCGCGCGCTAGGATTCGGCGTCTACGCTAAGGGCGTGAGCTATGGCTAGGGAGTCAACCGCCAAGTTTATTCCCCCTTGGCCCGATGGTCAAAGGCGGTCTTTTTCCCGCCGATGACAATGAAACACCCCACGTAACTGTTAGATTCCTAATCCCTATCGATTTCCTAACCCTATCGATGCATCAGGGAGAACCCACGAAGGGGTTTCCACCAAAATCCCGGATTCGGAAACTACTCACACATATTTAGGAAAAAGCGATCTAAATAGAAATCGACCCTAAAAATCATGATCCGACAATAGAAATGCAATGGTAGTAAAGTAATTAAGATAATACTAAAGTTTGACAACGATCTGAAAACTTACAAAAACTGGGAAATTACAGCCGTCACAAAATGAAGAAAACAGCAAAAAATAACCAGCTCCTGAATCTGGGAAACCTAGGGTTCTATATATAGAAAACGACATCACCAGATCGGTTGACAAGTCAACCGATCGGGTGAAGCGCTTCACAGAACTACAGCGCAAAGCGGAACTTCACCCGGTCAGGATAAACCGGTCGGTTTAAACATGGGTACGGTCGGTTGGATCTTGGTGCCGACCGGGTGAGGAGACCGGTTGGATCTTCGAGTCTTGGCTGTTGAAATTCGGCTACAGGTGAACCGATCAGGTGAAGGTCACCCGATCGGTTGGAAATCAGCTTCGAATTCCAGAGACTTTGAGCTTTTGACCCGGTCACTGAACCGACCGGGTGACTTCTCGTAGCTCCAAGCTGCGTCCGGGTGGTGCACGCGTGCATCACCCGATCGGTTGAAGATGATCAACCGATCGGGAGAGTGGCTGAAAGATGCAATCTTTGTCGTTTGACCCCCTGGATCACGCGTGACTCCTCCCGTTGCTCCGGGGACTTGCGATATCATCGTTTTATGCCCCATATGCCAGTAAACTCCTGAAAAATACGGAAACACGGAAAAGTGAAAGAAAACAAGAAAACACGAGAAAACGAATATAAGACGACGGTAAAATACGGAAAAACACGGAAGAAAACGTGCGCAAATATATGAAATATAAACGCACGTCAAAATCCCCTAAGCTGAACTCTTCCTCATCCCCGAGGAAGACGAGTGAGAGTAGGAGCTCGGGGAGGAAAAATAGAGAGAAAGAGAGAAAAAGAAAACTCTAAATCCTAGATCGCCCGTCAGGGCCAACAAAATCAAAAACGCCACACCAAGCAAGCAAACGCCAAATCACATCACTAAACCAAGGAGTACGAGTCCAGACAAGTGCCGTGGGCCCACACGGTGAAGCGCGAGTGAGTGTGGTCGTGCGCCAGCAGTCCGTGTCACTATCTACGATGTGCGATAAAGCTCGATATACACAAATCCAAGAAATGACCCAAATATCGATTCGATTCGAATTATGTGGTGAATAGATAGTTCAAGCATGCATGAGAATAGAGAGAGAATCGAAACATATCATGCGTCAGGGACTCCATAACTAGGGTTAAGGAAATCACCACACTAAAGCCTAGATAATAGCTAAAAAGTTCCTAAGCCAAGTGTTTTTGAAACCGATGGGGGTTGAGATGATGTGGAGAAGAACACTCGGTGCAAATTCTCGCCTTCCCTTTATTCTAGGCAGGTAGGAAAAAAAATATTCACACGGGAATTTTTTTTTGGGTTTTGGGTATTTGTATTTTTTTGAATTTTTGGCTATACAATTTTTTTCTTTTCTTTTCTCTTTTCTTTTCTCTTCTTTTTGGGTTTTTCTTTTCTTTTCTCCTTTTTTTGGATTTTTGGGTATTGGGGTATATACATGTGTACTCTCCCAAGTGGGAGAACGGTACACGACGAGGGGATTTGCACCAAGTAAAACAAAAGAGAAATCGGAATCTAAACACTTGGGCAAAGGAAACTATTCTAGCTAATTAGAGCATTGGCTAAATGGGTTATCCTAGTCCTTAATTGTGGAATCCCGACACATGCGAAATGAAGCGTACGATATATATATATATATATAATCATCCATACAGAAACAGGCAAGAGAAGCAAATACCGCATTATTCATATCGAAGCGTGATAATCTAGGGGTCATTCCTGGACAGGTATATAAAGTAAAATCACAAAGCAGAAGCACACCAAACAGCTAGGCACGACACACGACTCACAAAAAGCTAAGTGGACCCACGATGCGTGAAATGCAAGAGGACTCGATATCCTAGGGTTAGTGAGGGTGATTATCGATGCTATGCTAGGTGTGTATGATTTTGTGGAAATTCATCATTGGGTTCATCTCTAGGAGAAAGAGATAAAAAGAAGAAAAGAAAAATTAAAAACACGATGAAAACGACACAGAAAGGAAAAGAAAGACTCAAACGACGCACAAAGTGCGACTCCCCCAAGCTGAAGCTTGCATTGCCCTCAATGCAATAAGAGTGAGTACTGGAGCGCAATGAAGATGGGGGGAATACGCACAGACACAAAAAGACACGAAAAAGAAGAAAAACACAGATACGAAAAATGAAAATAAAGAAAAAATCAAAATCAAACCGCACGACACGAAAAATATAAAAAGAAAGAAAGAAAGAAAGAAACGAAGCACGACACACAAAAAATAAAACAAGCACACACACAAAAACAAAACACGACAACACAGCAAAATAGACTTCCCCCAAGCTAGACATGACAATGCTAGCAAAGAAATATGAACGTGAAAGCGCAGAGATATGCAAGGGGGATGTCAAAAAAACAAAGTGAAATCAAAAATCAGGAGAAGGCGAATCCTCGCCCTCCTCGGAAGAGAGAGAGGATGGGTGGTTGGGGGAGACTGGGGGTGTGCGGAGAAGTGGAGAAAGAGGTGGAGGAATAGGTGTAGTGGTGGTGTGAATGATGGGTGGAGTGTCGGTGGTGGTGGGTGGTAGTGGAAGTAGGACGATCAGGGCTGTGGTAGAGGGGATAGAAATGGGGGGAGAAGACGTGATGGTGACGGTAGTGGGTGGCGGTGGAAAAGATCTGGAGCGCACCTGCAATTTCTTGCGGCGCACATAACCAGTGACGGTGGAGGAGGGAGGAGGTGGTGGAGGGGCGAGAGAAGTGGTCGTGAGAGGAGAAGTGGATACGGGGATGTGACTAGATGTGGGAGGGGGGATGATCGCCTAGGTGGAGGTGAAGGTGGAGGGGATGGGTGGGATGGTGGAGGAGAAGAATGTGACGGGGGAGGTGATGGAGGTGGGGATGTGTGGGAGGGTGGAGGAGAAGATCGTCGAGGTGGTGAGGGTGGTGGTGAGGGTGGTGGTGTAGGTGGTGGTGGTCCGTGGAGGTGAGTGAGAAGGCGAAGAATGGCGGCCATGTTCCTCTCAAGTGCGAGGAAGAGTGGGTGAGTGAGAAAGGAGGACGGTGATGGGTCCGAGGGGGTAGAGGACATAGCGAGATCACGGAGGGCAGCGACCTCCCTCTCGAGAGCAAGGCAGGCAGAGACCTGTTGGCGACCAAAGGAAGTGGACTGACGTGAGGCAGAAGTGGTGCCGGCAAGTGAAGTGGAAGTAGTGCCGGCGACAGTGGTCGTGCCGGCACTGGATATAAGAACAGAGATGGCCGTAAAAAGGTGCTCAGAAGTGATGGGGCCAGGAGCAGAAACAGGGTGACTCGGGCCAGCCCCAATATCTCCCCGGGACGCAGGAATATCCTGCTCACCTAAGTGGGCGGCATGGGAGGGTGATCTGCGTGCGCCTGGGGGAAGGAAAGGAAGGTGCAACCCCGCAAGAAACTCGGGATCGGGCGGAAAAGTCCAATCCGCCACGATAGCAACAGTCCTGCGAGCGGGGTTGGATAGAATGGTGTAGGGGAGAGGGGGTGGCCGTAATTGAATTCGAAACGGCGATCAGGAATGGGCTTAATCATGTGAATATGCCGCAGGACGTCAAGATCTATACGTGAGGGTCCTGCGGCGATGGGAAGACCACGGGGGATATGGATATTAAACTGGGGGTAAGAAGCAATAATAGTGATAATGCCCCCACAACAGATCTTGCCCTTCTCGGCCCTGCTAATCTCGAGAAGCTTGTAAACAAGCCAATCGCCAGCATGGACAGGGACAGTCGGGGCCCTAAAGCTAACTCCATCATCATCACGAACAAAGGTGAAAGTCATGGCCCAGAGAATAAAAAGATCGGGGATAGTCACGGTGCCTGACTCATCCCGTGGGAAAAATGCAGAGGATATGATCCTATGGGCCAGACGAAATATGGGGTGGATGATGGAGGAGGCCTTGGCCTTACCACGGGGATAGCGGCGGAGTATGGTGAGGCGGAACCAAAAGTTATCGACGTCAAATTCCGGGGGGTATCCGTAGTGTCGGATAGCGTCGTGCCCTAGAATAGGGAAACCAAATATTCTATTGATCGTGTCTAGGTTTGTGCGGATGGTTTGGTTACGCACCTGGAAAGTGACGGTCGACCCCGATTCACAAATGAGGGAGGAAAGGAATTCTAGGGTGAGTGATGGGTAGGACACCGCAGAGGTATTCAGGAAGGCCAACCAACCTAGGTTAGCAAAAAGAGTCTCGACTTCGGTGAAGACACCGAGGTCGACGAGTGATTGGGTATGTGCAAACTTGGTTGATAGATGCCCCGAGCATCTAGTCTGTGGTAGAAGTCTTTCTGCTCTTGGTTCCTAAATAGGTACCCATGCAGGCCCAACATGGGGTCCACAGGGGGGAGAACAGGAGGGGGAGGGGCTAGTGTCAGCTCACGTGTGCGGGGAGGAGGACGTGTATGTTTACGTTTCTTTCGGGACGGTTCCTCCTCCCGCATTATACCCTTCCCTTTATCTCTCTCCCGGGCCATGTGTGCGTGTGAGTGGTGCAAATGAGTGCAAAATACTATCAATGTGCACACACACGAACAACCAAGCAAATTAAATATTTAGGGTAAAAATTGAAATTTGAGAAGTGGAGCGAAGTTACCCCGTAGAAATTCGAGTTCCTCGCTTGTAGATGACCCAATGCCGTGCAATGGGAGAAGTGTGGAGCCGCGGCACTCTTTTTCAGCAAAAAATTCGAAAGTGGGGGTGGATGTTGGGGATTAGGGTTAGAAGAATGCGAAATAGGGGAGAGAGAGAGAGAGAGAGAGAGAGAGAGAGAGAGAGAGAGAGAGAGAGAGAGAGAGATGGAGAGATGCAAGGAGAAGGTGGAGAGAGAGGCTAATGGAGGAGTGGAGGAAGTGGGAGGGGAGTTTTTGGCCGTTGGGAGGAGCTGGAAGGTGAAACGACGACGAACAAGGCGATCGGGCGAGGGGCTATGAACGGGTGGATCGGGGGTTATTTATAGGGTTTAAGTCGAACCGATCGGGTGAGAAGTCACCCGATCGGTTGACTTTAGGTCGTAATTTTTGGCTGAAAAAGTGCTACAGGCGAACCGATCGGGTGATAACTCACCCGATCGGGTGGCCGCTCCACAGATTTTCCCGAAAGTCTAGGGTTTCTCACCCGGTCCCTCAACCGGTCTCGCTTCTTGTCACCCGGTCGGTTGACAAATCCCTGAAATTTTCCCGAGAGTTTCCCCAGGTCACCCGGTCTGTTCACCCGGTCTCTTCTTTCTTCACTCGGTCGGTTCATTCAGTTACTAATACGGCTGTTAGCTGATACATCCCAACCGATCCGGTGAGTTCTCACCCGATCGGTTGGGGCCTTGTTTTCTGCAAAAACCCAAAAATCACCTAAGTTCCTTCACGGAAGTTGTTGCGGCTAGATTTATTTATAAAAATAGATAAAATAAAGTTAAGAAAAAGTCCAAAAAAGTGGAAGTAAAAGTTTAGAACATGGGTTGCCTCCCATGAAGCGCTTTTGTTTAACGTCGTTTAGCTCGACGCCCGTTGATGATGTTCATGGTGGGCGATACGGATGATGCCCAAAATCCGGCATCTCTTCAACTCCAGAGCTTGTGGCTATTGGTGTAGTCGGCGGCTGTAAGAAGATTTTCTCAACTACCCTCCCTTTGTTGACAGGATACGGGGGCTTCTCCCTCAAATTGGCGTCTACCGCCATCTTTTTCAGGATCCGGACCTCATCATCGGTGAGGTCCATGGGCTCCTTCCCCTTTCTCATCGTAGGAGGAGCCTTAGGTAATCCAGGAGGGATCACAGGTCGCGCGACCACCTCATCAGCAACTTCATTCTTTGGGGGGCCAACTTGCTCTCCAAGGTCCCCCAAGCTATCGGGAGGATTCCTCGAGAGCACTTCCCAGGCACTTGTTTCAACAGCTCTATCTTCTTCGTTCTCCAGCTTACTGATAATAGGATCGTCCGGGAGATTTGGATGCTTCATCGACAAGCCTAAGTCAAATTCGACTCTTTCTTGGCCCACATTGAGGGAAAGCTTCCCATTCTTCAGGTCTATCAAAACTCCGACGGTAGCCATAAAGGGCCGTTCAAGTATAATTGGGGTATGCTTGTCTTCCGGCATGTCCATCACCACAAAATCAACCGGCACTTGTACTCCTCTTACATCGACGGGGAGGTCATCCACTACTCCCACCGGATACTTCACCGAACGGTCAGCAAGTTGTAATGTCATGCCGGTGGGCTCTAAGTCTCCCATCCCTATTCTCTTGTACAGCGATAGGGGCATTAAGCTGACGCTCGCTCCTAGATCGACGAGCGCCCTCTGGATTGGCACTTTCCCAATAGAGCAAGGGATGGAGAAACTTCCTGGGTCCTTGAGCTTGGGTGGATTTACGCGCTGAATGAGGGCGCTGCACTCCGGCGTTAACACGACCTTTTCTTTTCTAGATCCCCGTGTCACCAAGTCTTTCAAGAATTTTGCATAGGAGGGGATCGTCTCTATAGCTTCTAGGAAGGGGATTTGAAGGCTTAAATCCTTGACCATGGCAAAAAATTTGCCATACTTCTCGTCAATTTTCGCTTGGGCCAAACGTTGTGGAAAGGGCACAACGGGCTTGAATACCCTCAAATTCCCTTCTTCTTTCTTCTTCTCTTCTTTGGGGGCTCCCTCCGGAGCCACAATTTTTGGCGACGGGGCACCGTCGTCATTAGCTTTTTCAATTGGCCGCTCAACGGCCAATGGTGCTTCCGGTTCCCTGGGTGGCATTCTAGTAGGAATTTGTGTCCCCCTCCTCAAGATAATGGTGGACACGTTTTCATGTTCATGTGTGAGCGCCAAGGTCCGATTTACCCACATAGGGTTCACCTCAGGCTGTGGCGGTAATAAATTCTGCGGTCTCTGAAGGTTCGCCCCTTGCAACCCCAGCTGGGTCACCTGATCAGTGAGCACTCTTTGTCCCATCTCTAGCTTCAGATTGATCTTCTCCTGGTTGGATATGTATTGAGTCAAGAGGGACTCAACCGGAGAAATGGCCCTCTGCTGGCCGTATTGCTGCTGGGTGGGCTGCTGATTCCTAGGAGCATACTGTTGATACTGTTGTGGAGGTTGTTGCTGCTGAAATTGCTGCTACTGAAACTGCTACTGGGGCCTAGCTGGCTGATATATCTGCTGTTGTTGCTGAGCTGGCTGTTGATAAGGCGATCGGTAGCTAAGGTTGGGATGATTCCGGTTGTTGGGAGAGTAGGCCGGGTTGGAGTTGGTTCGTGGTGGAAAAGACACATTCCCTGTAGGATTGTAAAATAATGCACTCGACTGATCCAACGGTGGTGAGATGTCACCATCGTCGAACTCTCCAAAAACTTCGGACTCTACCGCAGTAATCTGTTGTGAACCGGCGCCACCGGCGCCTACCATCAACGCGGAGATCTCGGTCGATAGCAAATCAAACTTGCTTGACAATTTGTCGATGTCCTCGACTCTATGGATGCCCCTAGATCTAGGTGTGGCCCTCTCGTCACACCACCGCTCATTGTTAGATGCCATATTTTCAAGAATCTGTCCGGCATCTTCTTCGCTTCTCGACATAAAGGACCCTCCAGTCGCGGCGTCCATGGAAGATTTTAAATCGTCCCTCAACCCATTATAAAACAGATTTATGATCTGCCACTTGGGGAGCTCATGGTGGGGACATCTTCTCTGCATCTCCTTGTATCTCGTCCAAGCTTCATGCAAGGACTCGTGGCTGGCCTGGGAAAAGGAGGAGATCTCACTCCTCAGCTTCATGGTCTTCCCCGGGGGAAAGAACTTCGTCAGGAAAGCATTTGAGAGCTTCTCCCAGGTGTTGAATGTATTCGGGTCCTTCCCCTAAGCCATAGCTTGGCCTTATCTCTGAAGGAGAAGGGAAACAGCTTCAGTCGAATCGCCTCAGTTGTGACACCGTTTATCCGGTAGGTGTCACATTTCTCCAAGAAGGAGTCTAAATGCTCAATCGGGCTCTCCATGGATGCACCCGAAAATTGATCATGCTGGATCCACGTCACCAAAGATGGCTTAAGCTCAAAGCTTTGGGCCGTAATAGCTGGAGGAAGGATGGCGGAGGTGGACTCGATGGAGGGCATCGAGTACTCCAACATGGACTTGTGAGGTGGGGTGTTCTCCCCCATTGTTTCAGGATCCTCTCTTCTTCGCTTCTCGGCGGCCAAACGCATTAGGGTGGCGTTTATCTCTAGATCAACGGGAATCAAGTCGTCGAGACTTCATGAACTCCTGCGCGTGAAAAACAACAAACACTCGTGAAGCGAAAAGTGGGAAAGAAATAGATAAGATAAGAAATAAAAATAAAAATAAAAATAAGAAGATAAAAAGGGAAAAATAAGAATGCGAAAATTATCGCGAGGTAGGGATGAGAGCTAGACACTAGGGTTCATGAAATCCAAAAATAACAAGCACGTTGCCTCCCCGGCAACGGCGCCATAAAGCTTGACGCCCCCCGGCTTTTGCTATGCCAGATGTGTGCAACGATAGGATCGGGGGCGTGAGAATTAAATATTTGTAACCGCAAGCGCACGGTGTTGTAGTGTGGCTTAGGGATCGAACTCAGGGAGGCGTGGATGTGCTTGTGTCAGAGAGGATCAAATTCACCCCATGGGCGAGCTAGCCCGGATCAAATGAGGGTTTGTCACGGTAAATAGAAAGCAAGGTATAAACAATATAGAGGAAAAACCCGGGACTTTGGTTTCCACCCATTCGAGAGACTCTCACCGATACGGCCTACGGGTAGGATAGCGATCGGAATTAGGGTCTAATGGTGAGACGTTGCCTCTAAGAGTGGTACCGGCGTCCCATGGGCCCGATATTCCGGTCGATGCCCAGGATGATACACCGGACTTCCCGGGTTCGATCAGTGGGCACTCCCATGTCCATTAACACTGATCGACTCCGGGAGCACTAGGCTCGCAACGATACTCCCAACGTCTCATCCTGTCGCTCCCGCGCGCTAGGATTCGGCGTCTACACTAAGGGCGTGAGCTATGGCTAGGGAGTCAACCGCCAAGTTTATTCCCCCTTGGCCCGACGGTCAAAGGCGGTCTTTTTCCCGCCGATGACAATGAAACACCCTGCATAACCGTTAGATTCCTAATCCCTATCGATTTTCTAACCCTATGGATGCATCGGGGAGAACCCACGAAGGGGTTTCCACCAAAATCCCGGATTCGGGAACTACTCACACATATTTAGGAAAAAGCGATCTAAACAGAAATCGACCGTAAAAATCATGATCCGACAATAGAAATGCAATGGTAGTAAAGCAATTAAGATAATACTAAAGTTTGACAAAGATCTGAAAACTTACAAAAACTGGGAAATTACAGCCGTCACAAAATGAAGAAAACAACAAAAAATAACCAGGTCCCGAATCTGGGAAACCTAGGGTTCTATATATAGAAAACGACATCACCCGATCGGTTGAAAAGTCAACCGATCGGGTGAAGCGCTTCACAGAACTACAGCGCAAAGCGGAACTTCACCCGGTCAGGATGAACCGGTCGGTTGAAACATGGGTGCGGTCAGTTGGATCTTGGTGTCGACCGGGTGAGGAGACCGGTTGGATCTTCGAGTCTTGGTTGTTGAAATTCGGCTACAAGTGAACCGATCGGGTGAAGGTCACCCGATCGGTTGGAAATCAGCTTCGAATTCCAGAGACTTTGAGCTTTTGACCCGGTCACTGAACCGACCGGGTGACTTCTCGTGAGCTCCAAGCTGCGTCCGGGTGGTGCACGCGTGCATCACCCGATCGGTTGAAGATGATCAACCGATCGGGTGAGGGGCTGAAAGATGCAATCTTTGTCGTTTGACCCCCTGGATCACGCGTGACTCCTCCCGTTGCTCCAGGGACTTGCGATATCATCGTTTTATGCCCCATATGCCAGTAAACTCCTGAAAAATACGGAAACACGAAAAAGTGAAAGAAAACAAGAAAACACGAGAAAACGAATATAAGACGGCGGTAAAATACGGAAAAACACGGAAGAAAACATGTGCAAGTATATGAAATATAAATGCACGTCACTCCACTAGGACTGTCACGGGGTGGCGTATGTGTATCGACTATAGAAAACTAAATAAAGCCACCAGAAAGGACCATTACCCTCTACCCTTCATTGACCAAATGCTTGAGCACTTAGCCAAGCACAAATACTTCTGCTACTTAGACGGATACTCTGGATTTTTCCAAATCCTGTTGCATCGGGAAGACCAAGAGAAGACGACGTTTACATGTCCTTACGACACCTTCGCTTATCGAAGAATGCCGTTTGGGCTATGTAACACACCTACCACATTTCAAAGGTGCATGCCGTCTATTTTCTCAGATTTCATCGAGAATATCATAGAGGTCTTCATGGACGATTTTTTTCGTTTATGGCACCGAGTTTGATGATTGCTTAGCTAATCTATCCAAGGTTTTAGAACGGTGCCAAGACAATAATCTTACCTTGAATTGGGAAAATGTCATTTCATGGTGACAGATGGGGTTGTTCTTGGCCATGTCATCACTTCTAAAGGAATTGAGGTCAATAAGGCCAAGGTAGAGGTTATTAAAAGTTTACCGCCACCCACTATCCTCAAGGGTATCCGTGGTTTTCTAGGGCACGTCGGTTTTTACCGACGTTTTATAAAGGATTTTTCTAATATTGCTCGCCCGCTCACGGAGCTCCTAGCCAAGGACGCTCGTTTTGCGTTTACTGACGCCTGTTTGCTAGCTTTTAACAGGTTAAACGAAGCTCTCATCTCAGCCCCGATTATACAGCCGCCAGACTGGAATCTGCCGTTTGAGCTTATGTGTGATGCTAGTGACCAGGCAGTAGGAGTTGTTCTTGGTCAAAGGAAGGAGGGAAAGCTTCATGCTATATACTACACTAGCAAGACCTTGGACGACACCCAAAAGAACTACACCACTACGGAAAAAGAGCTTCTAGCGTAGTCTATTCTATCGAGAAGTTCAGATCCTACCTTTTGGGGTCTAAGGTGATCATCCACACGGACCATGTGACGTTGAAATATCTACTAAGCAAGAAGGATGCTAAACCACGTCTAATACGGTGGATCCTCCTGCTCCAAGAATTTAACATCGAGATCAAAGACAAGAAGGGAGCAGAAAATGTGGTAGTAGACCACTTGTCGCGGTTAATTCAAAGGCATGGGGATAACAGCTTGCCAATTGACGATTCATTCACCGGTGAACAATTATTTGCGGCGAATTCCTCCGAAGCCCCCTGGTACGCTGATATAGTGAATTACTTAGTAAGTGGCATAGTTTCGTATGGGCTGGCAACCTATTCAAGGAGGAAGTTCCTACATGATGCCAAGAGTTACTTCTGGGAAGAACCGTACCTGTTCAGGACATGCGCCGACGGGATCATCAAGCGATGTATCCCAAAGGAAGAGGCGACCTCCATCATATCGCATTGCCACGATCAACCATGTGGTGGACACGCAGCTATCACCAAAACCATGGTGAAAATCCTCCAAAGTGGTTTCTATTGGCCTACTATATTCAGGGATGCGAATGAATACATAAGGAAGTGCGGCAGATGCCAGAGGACGGGGAATATCATAAAGAAGAATGAAACACCCCTTCACGACATCTTGGAGATAGAACTATTCGACTATTGGGGCGTTGACTTCATGGGACCTTTCCCATCGAGTAACGACAACAAATGCATCTTGGTCGCTGTTGATTATGTCTCGAAGTGGGTAGAAGCCATAGCCACCCCGACAAACGACACGAGGATAGTAGCCAAGTTTTTTAAGAATACTATCTTTCCTCGCTTCGGAGTTCCCCGAACGATCATAAGTGATGGAGGAAGTCATTTCATTGAGAGAAAGTTCGAGACGATGCTGAAGAAATATGGAGTTCATCACAAGGTTGCCCTTGCCTATCACCCTCAGACTAGCGGCCAAGTGAGGTGTCCAACATGGAAATCAAAAGCATCCTGGAAAAGACCGTTAGCGCCTTAAGGAAGGATTGGTCCCACAAGCTGGACGATGCCCTTTGGGCATATCGCACCGCCTTTAAAACTCCCATCGGCACAACCCCCTACAGGCTAGTGTATGGAAAAGCTTGCCACCTTCCGGTAGAATTGGAGCACAGAGCATATTGGGCAATAAAGAAAATGAATTTTGACTGCCAAAGTGACGCCACGAGACGAACCTTACACAACAATGAGTTGGACGAAATTCGGCGACATGCCTATGAAAATGCGAAGATATATAAAGAGAGAATCAAAGCCTATCATGATAGAAACATCACGGTTGTTCGCCATGATGTCGGCGACCAGGTACTCCTATATAATTCAAGATTACGCCTCTTCCCCGGGAAGTTAAAGTCAAGGTGGTCCGGCCCCTACAAGATAGTAGGCTTATCCCCGGGAGGTGCCGTTGAGCTCGAAGGAAAGAACAGAAATTTCAAGGTAAATGGTAGAGGATTAACCTTACAGAGCTGGAGAACCTATAGGACAGGAGGAGACGTACTTCCTCGAAGGATTCCCCGACGACAACCGATAAATCAAAGGGAGTCGAGCTCACGACTAAAAACGAGTGCTTATTGGGAGGCAACCCAATTTCTCAGATTTTGGATTTTCATTTTCAGTTTCTTATTTTTTATTTCATGTTTTTAGAGATAAAATTATAAAATCACAAAAATTTGATAAGTTCATTTTTTGTGCAGGTTGGACGTATGGTGGAATGTGTATCGACATTATAAACGGAAGGAAGCTCGAGGAGAACAACACATTTGAAGATTTGAGGAGAAAACAGAGGAAAATGGAGACACAGGTGACTCGACCGAGCAACTATACTGCTCGGTCAAGCAGAGCAGAGACAAGAAAAGAGAGGAATTCGTCACTCTGGTTGCGCGGCCTGAGCAGTGATGGCTCGGTCTGAGTAGACATCAACTCGGTCCGAGTAACATATTACTCAGCCAAGTACTAAAGGCTCTTGGAAAAAGTGAGAAATCATCACTCTGCCTACACGGCCCGAGTGGTGGTGGCACGATCCGAGCAGAAGGCGACTCGACCGAGCAATCTTCTGCTCGGTCGAGTACTACAGGCTTTTGAAAAAGTTGAAAAAACATCGTTCTATCTACACGGTCCGTGTAACGGCCGGTACTCACTATTCGTAATACGGCTGTGCGTATAGCAATTTCGGGTGCCTGATTGGTTTTGTTGCCTTGTATGTGAGTCGTGTCATTGAGTCTATAGGGCCGTAGCACCTTGGTTGCATCCTTCGCAAGCCAACCCCCGACGTGTGCCCAATTTGGGATTACTGTCGCCTTTGGACCCCGTATCCTTTGTATGCGTATTTTCCTTGAAGTTTGCGTATTTTTCTTAGCCCTATCCTTCATTCGAAACGCATGATGTGATATGCCTTGTGACCCTCTGGAAGAGTGTTTAATTGTGGATTTATTTTGGAACGTCATTTCACGGGTCGTTCCCCCACAAACTAACGTTGTTTGAAGAGGTGTCGTAGCTTTCTCCTTCGTTGTTAGATCTTTCTATTTTTACTTCCGTTCTCCATTACCCTAGCCCATGACCAATCTCCTTAGTCTCGATTCTCTCGTCGACACGGTCGTCCCGATATTTTTATTATATTTTTCGGACACCGTATGGATGGCCTTCCGCCCTAATCACTTCCAACTTGTGTTTTACCCTAGCTAATCCCATTTCCTCCCTAATTAATTAATTAAATCAAATCTATAGGGTGTCAAACATAGCATCACATGATATAATTATGGGCTATTCACCATCTCATATCACACAAACTATACTCCCTCCCTCTCACATTCTCTCTCCTCAACCCTTTAACTATACCCATTTATATGTCTATTTAGCAAACCCATTTAACTTTCCACCAGAACGCAACCTAGGGTTTTCTTTTGTTTACAGCAGCTGCCACATTCTTTCTCCCTCTCCCTTTCATCTTCCTCTCTCCTGACCCTCTCTCTCCATCTCCCCCAAGTTCCCTCCAGCCAGATCGCCGCTGCCGGCCACCAGAGCGTCGCC
Source organism: Scilla litardierei (assembly GCA_030789695.1). Classification (NCBI taxonomy): domain Eukaryota; kingdom Viridiplantae; phylum Streptophyta; class Magnoliopsida; order Asparagales; family Asparagaceae; genus Scilla; species Scilla litardierei. The sequence goes on along the minus strand of CM061130.1, from coordinate 574,000 downwards.
GTGCCAACTCACGGCGGCAACAGCAGCCACAGCATCAACAGCTGCGACGGCAGCAGCTACAACGCAACAGCAGCTGCAGTGCAACAGCAGCGACAGCACAACAGCAGCGACAGCGCAGCCGTGCCGTCGCCCCACGACGGCCACCGCCGGCGTCCCCTTGCGTCCCCGTCAGCCTTGCACGGCCACGGCAGCTCTGCCCAGGCTCTCGACAGCGCCCAGGAGCTGTTCTTCGCACTGCCAAACGTTGTTACGGTGGCAGCACCGCCCAGACACGCAGCGGTGCCGCCAGGCACCGTCCTGCAGGCAGCAGCGCCACCTTGGACGCTGACAGCAGCACTGCGCAGCGGTAGCGGCTTCCCTTCACGCCGCAACGATGCACGGCGACCCCCTCACGTGGCCTCGACGCACGGTATCGGCCTTCGCGTCGCAGTGAAGCACGATAGCCCCTCTGCTGATTGACGGCCTTCCCTTCACGCTGTTTGATCACCTTTAGTCGCTGTCCACATGCGACGACGTCCCTCTAGCTGTAGACGACTTGCATCAACCACTGGTAACTTTGTGAGGGAAAGTCTCTTCTCACATGGTTAGTACTTCCATTAAACATGTTAATATCTGATTGCTAATAGTTATGAACCACTAATAGATTTATGATTCAGCAGTTGACTTAATAAAATGATGATAGCATGATAATCTATATGGTAGATATCTTGTTTACAATTTCTAGCTAATGTTAGCCTAGGTTGCTAATAATATGTTGTATATTTATTCTTATTATCAACTTAACGTAGTTAACATGATAGTTACTTAACATTCTTTAATATTGATTTGAACCCTGTCTTAGTATAGCAATCTAATTAAAAATTGGTTCGTTAGACGTTTTAAGGTTGACTAATGATTCTAGTTCGTCGTTACGATCTTAACTGAACACGTGATTTATCAACAGAGAACCCGTCGTTCCGTACCGTTCGTGAAATCGGAATCCAACACCTGACGTCGCTACCCGACGTCAGAGTAGCTCTCGCGTCGTATTGAGGAAAGTCTCTCACCGTAGGAACCCACACCTGCATGTTAATAAGATAAAAACTGTGTTTTTACTGCTTTGTAACTCACTAATCCAACTTAATAATACGGGACTGTAGGCTGATTGTTGAACTGAGCGTGGGAGTTCTGGACGTTGTGAATCTGTGATTGGACTTTGAGAATTGTAATACCAGCACATATTTCAGGCAAGTGAAACTTGCCAACTTGTGTTTTAGGTCATGTTTTAGGCCATCCCTCGTTTTTAGCGTAAATGAGACTAGGCGACGAAATGATACTCGCCTAGATGCAACTTTAAGATCTAGCTTGACAACGAAGCTAGATCTGACACCCTGCCATGTCATACATACATTCTGCCTGTCACGTTTAATTTCCATATATGTATGCATTTTATTTGTACTCTGCCATGCCTGTCACGTTTAATTTCCTTATCTATACGCACATCATTTGTACTCTTGCCATGCCATGCATCATTCCATGCTTGAATGTTTGTTTTCGTAGCACACGCTACTTGTACTTCCTTGTTCAGGCAAGGCACCTGCGTTGCAGGCATAACCCTATGCCAAATACACTTCCTGGCTCGTGAACCAGAAGCGGGCTACATGTATTGGTCAAAATCCAATGCTCGATTACACGTGGAGGGGTAGGGTTAAGCGACCACTCAGCGTAGAAGTGTGCCCGTACAGCCACTTCAGTTGTAAGGCGTAAACTCTGTGCACGACTTGTTTACTTGACTTGTAAATCCATGTGAATGTTTTAGTAGCTTTGCTACCCTTGCCATGTCATACTTGTTGCACTTCCTTACTTGTTGCATCCATGCCCTTAACTGCCATGTCATTGCCTATTTTAGAACTGCTAGGTTGTTTTCCGTTTCTTTTAGTTTCCTTGCACAAAGTCTCCTTGGAGACTTTGCTGACATGTGCCCCTTTTCTCTTTTGGGCGTCACATGTTAGGTTGTGAGCTAGAGTCCGTAGCCGAGAACGTGCAGGTTGCAGGTTTTGAGTTTGAGGACACTGGGGACCAGTCCTAGAGCTCCTTCTTGTTGTTGTCACTTTTTGCTTAGTCGCTGTTAGACTGTCGGTGCGTAGCACCTCTCTTTTCATGTTGATGTTATGTATTATGTTGGCCATGCTTTAGGCCTCTTTTTCAGACTCTTGTACTTTTCCTTTACGACTTGTCTCTGACTGTTTGGAAAAATCTGGATGTTTTTGGTGGATTTTTATTTCTGTTTAAATTATTATTATCTTTGTCTTGCTTCGTGGTTGCAAGGACCTGGATATTTGAAGTGTTTTTTCAGACGCTTATCAGACTTGTAGCCTCACAGCTCCAAGTCTGAGCGGACCTCATCACACCTCGCCTTCTGTTTATGGGAAGCGGGGCGTGACAGGTTTTGTTGGTGGCCCATGGAGGTCCTTTTACAACTGTGGAATATCGTGACAACGATAATAATAAAAAAACATTCATTAATTATTCGAAACATTCGAGTCGTAAAATCTGAGTCTAATAAGAGCGTTTTTCGTGTCCTAGGTGGCTAGAAGACGTGTTGCCCAAGCATCTATCTCAGCTTAGTAGGGAAATCCATAGATCAGGACTATAGTAAGACTTAGTTAGACGTCTGTGCTGGCTAGTTAGAGGTCTCTGATTGTTAGCTAAACTCCATTCTAGAAATTGATATAATTGCCTTAGGAGTTACCTTAGTGGATCTTGCCTAGCTCTGACCATATTAGACTTCTAGATTCTCTTTAGTCGTTCGCTTGGGTTCATCGATTTCGGGCCAAGCCGAACGCAATTCGTTACCGTCTAGATTCTTAGAAAGTTTTAGCACTAGGTTTCCTAATCTTTAGTTGGTCGACAGTAGGAGTTCCCCGTAGCTTCATGAGTCATACCCTAGGCGTATTTATGTTTTGATCATACGACTATTTTACTTGCCCTCGATTCACAAGATTGCCTCATGACGATCGTCGTTAATTTTCGAATCGCTTCGTTACAAATCTTGAACTTCCTGAAAGTATTTCCGATATTCCTTATTCGCTAAGTTTAAATTCGTTCGAAAACTTTTAATATATATATTTAGACTTCATACTCTATCGTTGACTTAAATCCATTTTTTTGAATTTCGAGACTTTTGTCGAGATTTTTTATTACTATTTTAGAATATTTTTCCAGCCTATACTTTTCATACCTATGTAAATACCTTGTCCCTTTTCATATACTAATTTTATTCCGAACCGTACTTCTATTTTTCCTAATTCGATTTATAATTTTCTTTTCTTACTTGCTATTAAAACTTATTCGAATAACTCATCGCACTTGCCTTTAATATACTTTCTAAGTTACATGTGACTTCATCATTCAGCATGTCGATTTTATACTCATCATTTTTCCTCCTTCAAATTTTTGTAAAATACTATCTCCATTTAAATTTATCTCCAATTGCAAAACAATTCATTCACCACCATACTCATTATTCTGCGTCTAATTCTATGTCGTGATTTAACTTTCATGTTACCCTTCTACGTTTTATAAGGATATTATTATATTATATTTTATAGCTTACATTTTATTATATCCTTATTTCGTGTTTTATGTCTTTCTTCCCTACTTGATTATTCTGGATTATATTTTGTTCCACCCAACCAAGCTATTCCCTTGTATGTCGCCCCATCTGAACCCGTTCATCCCGATCTTGTTTCATTTCAATTTCGATTTTTGGTTCCTCACTATTGTTTAGTATCACATTAGTGCTTACTGTTACCTGCGTTAACCTTGGTATAGTATGGTGGGCCTATTAGTATAGGTTGTGATGTCGTTGTGGTGCATGTATAAGTAGAGTGTGTGGACCTGTGTGTGTGAACCCCGGCGTATCACTCATGTATGAGTGTACTCCCCTGTAGTATATTAATATGTGCCTATTGTGCGATATATACATACTCAGTGTTATTCAGGATGTATATGAAGTTGTAAGGATGATATTAGTTATATATGTGTGGATAACTATAACACTTTAGGAATGTCTGTATATATATTGGAAATTGTATTGGAGTATAGACCAGTAGTGTATGTAGTTTGAAGATACTTGTGAATTCTAGATATGTATATATATATACTAGTAAGTCATGTGTAAGTCAAGTATACTAGTATAAGTGTACTTATAGTTAAGAGTGTAGGACTATTATAGGACCTAGATGTTAGCACGTGTGAGTGTGTGCTCGTACGTAGATATGTATTGTGCTTAGACGTAAGTAGTTATACAATTGCTGCATGTGTATATATGTGATATACGTATGGTAGTAGGATTATAAATTTGTTTGGTATTGTTTACCTTTACGGGATGTTATGTTGTGTGCGTGTATACCATGAGGTATACACGATTATTGCATATCTTAACTATGTATGGATAAGTAGAGGTGTTGGTATACTAATTATAGGTTGATGGATATGGTGTGAATACATATGTTACATGTGTGTGACTATACGATGAATGCATGTATTAGGGAGGGTATTATAATTATACGTGTGCTGATGTCTGTAATATTATTATGGTATATAAAGTGATTGAACTATGTGGGTGTTACCTGACTAAATATTTAGTGTGATTGACATTATGGTATGTATATGGTTATGTTGGTAGATGTGTATACATTGGAGTGGTATTGGTATATGTATAGATACCGTGTTATGAATATAGCGTATTCTGATATGTGTTTTGAGTCTCACTCAAGCTTGAGTGGGGATACTTTAAGTATATTGTTACATATGTCGGTGGTTTACGTGTAGTACCTTGAATATAGCGATGGATGATGTATGTATGGTGATAGGATTGTTTGTGCCTGGTTGTGATACGCACATGATTGTGGGTCGCTATACCAGTATATAGTTATATGTGTTGGTCTTGTGGTATAGTTATTTACTAAGGACTTGCCTGTGTGAACGTATGTGTGCTAGCTAAACTAGGTGTGTAGATGTGCTGAGTATATAGTGGTATGATTGGTCTGTATGAATGGTATATTAGCGTATGTGGGTATGCACCATGCATGGGTAAGTATGTGCTTAGTTATAGGTATTTGTAATTATGATACGTGTGATGAGCCTTGAATATAGTTATATGACTGTATGTGATGTGAATATATGGTGAAGTATCTGCGTGCATTTGAATGACTATATACTTGTGAAATTATAGTAAGGGTCAATGAATATTAGATATAGTAAACTTGATTTAATAATGGTATAGTGTGATTACATGTGTTGATGTGTTTGGAGTTGGATGTATACTAGGAAATATTAGGGAGTAGAATACCCATGTTTGTTTTGTGCATAGGTAGTTATCTATACATGAAATAATACAATTGTATTTGCTGGTGTGAACTATTTATTTGTTTATGAGTATGTGTACCATGGTATGTAATAAGTGTTTAATAATTATATAAGGACGTACGTGACTGTATGAATGATTGAAATATGTGTATGAATTTGACTGACTATGATAGGTATAAGTGTATAATGTGCGTGAATATATACATGATAGTAGTGTTAATGTTTAACTACCTAGTGCATATATAAGCACTTGTAATGACTATACCTGGTTTGAATTATAATGTGATATGATTGGGGTAGTTACTAGAGCGACTAGATATGTTAGAAAGTCCGAGGACTGACTTTGTTCTAAGGTGGGTAGGATGTAACGGCCGGTACTCACTATTCGTAATACGGCTGTGCGTATAGCAATTTCAGGTGCCTGAATGGATTTGTTGCCTTGTATGTGAGTCGTGTCGTTGAGTCGATAGGGCCATAGCACCTTGGTTGCATCCTTAGCAAGCCAACCCCCGACGTGTGCCCAATTTGGGATTACTGTCGCCTTTGGACCCCGTATCCTTTGTATGCGTATTTTCCTTGAAGTTCGCGTATTTTTCTTAGCCCTATCCTTCATTCGAAACACATGATGTGTGACGTCCCCACGATTTGTGTGATCATGCACAAGTTGTGCAATAGAATTGTGGCCGCAAGATTTAAATATTTATAACCGCAAGTGCACGGTGTTGTAGTGTGGCTTGGGGGTCGAACTCAGGGAGGCGTGGTTGTGCTTGTGTCAGAAAGGACCAAATTCACCCCATGGGTGAGCTAGCCGGATCGGTAGATGGGTTGTCACAGAAATAGAATGCGAGGGATAAACAATATAAAGGGAAACCCGTGACTTTGGTTTTCACCCTATCATATGATTCTCGCTAATACGATCGACGGATAGGATAACGATCGGAATTAGGGTCTAATGGTGAGACGTTGCCTCTAAGAGTGATACCAGCGTCCCATGGGCCCGATATACCGGTCGGTGCCCAGGTGATACGCCTGACTACCCGAGTTCGGTCAGTGGGCATTTCCATGTCCATTAACACTGACCGACTCCGGGAGCACTAAGTTCGCAACGATAACCCCCAACATCTCATCCTGCCGTTCCCACACGCTAGGATTCGATGTCTACGCTAAGGGCGTGAGCTATGGCTAGGGAGTCAACCTCCAAGTTTATTCCCCCTTGGCCCAACGGTCAAAGGCGGTCTTTTTCCCGCCGATGAAAATGAAACACCCCCCGTAACCAATAGATTCCTAATCCCTATCGATTTCCTAGTCCTATGGACGCATTAGGGAGAACCCACGAAGGGGTTTCCACCAAAATCCCAGATTTGGGAACTACTCACACATTTTAGGTAAAAAGAAATCTAAATGAAAATCGATCGTTAAAAACATAATTCGGGAATTGAAAAGTAGTAAAATCAATGCAAATAACACTATATTAAAGTTTGGTAAAGATCAGACAACTTACAAATATCAAATAAATTCCAGCCGTCACAAAATGGAGAGAAAACAGAAAAAATACAACAGCCCTCGTTTTTGAAAACCTAGGTCTAATATATATATAGAAAACGACGTCACCCGATTGGGTGAAGAATCACCCGATCGGGTGACCTGCTGCGAACTTTGGCAGCGATCTTCAGAAACATCACCCGGACACTCGACACGATCGGTTGGTGGAAGCTTCTGGTCGTTTGGATCTTGAGCTCATCAGGTGAACCGATCGGTTGGTAGATCAACCGATCGGTTGGAAACGTCGTCCAAATAAACAAAAACTTCAGACGTTTTCACACGGTCAGCTGGCGGTCGGGTGAGCTCTCCGGGTCGTGTCTTTGGGGAATCGACTACTGATGAACCGATCGGGTGACTTCGGATGAAAGTCACCCGATCGGTTGGAATTCAGTTTCAATTTTCAGAGAAGACAGTCGGGCTGAACCGGTCTCTGACCCCGGTCGGTTGACACTTGTGTTGCTTTAGCTGCTGTCTTGGTCGTGCACGTGTGCATCACCCGATCAGTTGGTTCTATCCAACCGATCGGGTGGAGGCTGAAAGATAGAGATCTTGGTCGTTTGACCTCCTGGATCACGCGTGACTCCTCTCGTTGCTCCGGGAACATGTGATATCTTCATTATGTGTTCCCTATGCTGGCAAACTCCTACAAACATGCAAAAACACGGAGAAGTGAAAGAAAACAAGAAAATATGAGAAAACGGATACGAGACGGTGGAAAATAACGGAAAAACACAAAAGAAGACGTGCGTGAATATATGAAATATAAACGCACGTCAAAATCCCCCAAGCTGAACCCTTCCTCTTCCTCGAGGAAGACGAGTGAGAGTCGGAGCTCGGAGGGAGAAAATAGAGAGGAAGAGAGGAAAAAGAGAACTCTAAATCCTAAATCGCCCGTCAGGGCCAACAAAATCAAAAACGACACACCAAGCAAGCAAACGCCAAATCACAACACTAAACCAAAGGAAACGAGTCCAGACAAGTGCCGTGGGCCCACGCGGTGAAGCGCGAGTAAGTGTGGTCGTGTGCTAGCATACGGTGTCACTATCTACATTGTGCTATAAGCTCCATATACAAAAATCCAAGAAAAGACCCAAATATTGATTCGATTTGAAATAAGCGGTGAATATATGGCTCAAGCATGCATGAGAAGAAAGTGAGAATCGAAACGTATCATGTGTCAGGGACTCCACTGCTAGGGACTTGGACATCACCACACTATCGCCTAGATAATAGCTAGAAATTCCATTTTCAAAGTGTTTTCGAAAGCGATGGGGGTTGAGATGATGTTGAGAAGAACACTCGGTGCAAATTCTCGCCTTCCCTTTATTCTCGGTAGGTAGGAAAATATTCACACATATTTTTTTGGGTTTTGGATATATGTATTTTTTTTGGATTTTTGGCTATACATATATATTTCTTTCTTTTCTCTTTTCTCCTTTTTTTGGGTTTTTCTTTTCTCTTTTTTTTTGATTTTTTTTTTATTTTGGGGTATATACACGTGTGTATTCTCCCAAGCGAGAGAACGGTACACGACGAGGGGATTTGCACCAAGTAAAATAAAAAAATCGGATTCTAAACACTTCGGCAAATGAGATTTTTAGCTAATCAGAGCGTAGGCCAAAATGGATTATCCTAGTCGTAACTGTGGAATCCCGACACATGCGAAATGAAGCATACGATATATATATATATTCATGCATACACAAGCAGATAAGAGAGGCAAATACCGCATATTCAAATCGAAGCATGATAATCTAGGGGTCATTCCTGGACAGGTATATAAAACACAATCACAAAGTATAAGCACACCAGACAGCTAGTCACGACACCTGACTCACAAAAAAGCTAAGTGGACCCACGATGCATGAAATGCAAGAGGACTCGGCTTCCTAGGGTTAGTGAATGTGATTATCGAAGCCATGCTAGGTGTGCGTGTGATTTTTGTGGCAATTCATCATAGGACTCATCTCTAGGAGAAAGAGATAAAAAGAAGAAAAGAAAAGAAAAAAAGAAAACACGATGAAAACGACTAAAGACGAAGAAAAAGACGCAAATGACGCACGAAGTGCGACTCCCCCAAGCTGAAACTTGCATTGCCCTCAATACAATAAGAGTAAATACGGGAGGGCAATGAAAATGAGGGGGAATACACACCGACACAAAAAGAAATGAAAAACAAGAAAAACAGACATACGAAACTGAAAAATAAAGAAAATCAGACAACACGCCATATGAATAGAAAATAAAGATAGAAAAGCACACGACACAACATATATAACAAGCACACAAAGAAAACATCACACAACAGCACATAGAAAAATTGACTTCCCCCAAGCTAGGCGTGTCAATACTAGCAATATGATATAATCTTGAAAATGCAGAGATAAGCAAGGGGGAGGTCAATCGGAGCCGCTGTCGGTAGAATGGTAGGGAGATGGTGATGACGGTGGTGAATAGTGGAAGAAGGAATCTTCGGAGGACGAAAGAGAGGGTGTGCCGACAGGAGTAGGAGGAGCAATGGGCTGGATTACCGGTGGATCATGGTGAAAATTTATTGGTTCATCGTGGTGGATGATGATCGCACCAGGTGAACCGACATACGGGTGCCAATCGGGAGGATCCAAGGGTGGAAAATTTATGAGAGTGGCATACCAAGGATCCGGGAAGAACTCCCATGGTAGATGTGAAATGCGAATGGGGAGTCTCTCAGGAGATAAGGGTGGGAGGATGGCAAAAGCCATGCAGGCAGGGCTATAGAGGTAGACTGCACGCTCCTCACCAAAAGGAGTGAGCATGTCGATATCGATCAAGTAGTCACGATCGATACGGCTACGCCCCGATACAATAGGGAGGTGGGGCGGCATCCTCAAAACACTACTGACGATAAGAGTAATTACCCCACCACAGCAGATAGAACCAGAAGTTGCGCGGCTAACAGCTAAGATCTCGTGGATGCCCAGTGAGCGGTGTCTATGGGCATAGGGATATGTCCATGAATCCGGTCGTGTGACATGGCATAAAGAAAGAAGAGTTCATCCCTAGACACCGTGGAAATATCCACGCGGGCGAAAATGGTGTTGGCAAGGAAGCAATGGGTAAAGCGGTAGCATGGGTGTATGATGTAAGATGCAAGAGCTGAAATGCCCTACAAGCTACTGCACAAGTACTAGAGGGGGGGGGGAATAGTACTTTTAAAATAACGAGGAGTATAATTCCTAATTATAATGCAAACAACTACCAAATCAATTTGCGGAAGCTTAAAGTGAAGACAACAACAAAATTAACAATGCTAACAATAGATGTTACTGGGTTCGGATCCACCCAAGTCTCTCCGACTTGTTCCCGGTGATCCTACGTCCCAACCACCCGGATCCCCTCCGGATACTTGAGTTAGAAACCCTAACTCAAGATTTCCACTATGAAATACTTGTGAAAAACCTCCACAAGTCAAATCAAACAAAATGTAATTTGTGACTCCCACAACCCGGGATCACAACCACACTCTCACAACCGAGAGTGAAACTTACAAATCAAATATGAAATGAAATAAGAAAACTTCTTACCGAACAAAATACCTATGCCTTGAGTATTGCTTACGAATTAGGGCAAGGATGATTTTGAGGAAGAAGTGGCACCAAACCCTAGCTCCAAGATGTAGATCAGCGATGGAGAGCTTTGGGGATGTTGGTGACCTAGAATCAAGCACTTGGCTTGGAAGGCTTCACACTCAATGAATCTCTCTTTGGAAGTAAGAGTGAGGAGAGATTATTGAATGGAATAAATGATCTTTGAATGAGCTTGGAATGATTTCTCTTGATCTCTAAACTTGCAATAATATCAGCCTTGGTAGCAATGAATGCAGACCATCAAGTATATATAGGATAGAGGAGAGAGAGAAAGAAATTCGAGTCATTAAATGCTCCAACGGCTCTTTTCTGAACCCAACTAGTCGGTCAAAGAACAACCACCGACCGACTAGTTCATCAACTAGTCGGTCGGTCAATTAACGTATACCGACTAAATAGTGAACAGAGAAAAGATTAAAGCACAGACATAAGGAACTAGTCGGTCCAAGAAGAGTAGCTGACCGACTAGTTTCACAACTAGTCGGTCAGTTACTCAACTGAGACCGACTAACAAATAAAACTGAAGTCTGAGCTAAGAATAGACTTAGTCGGTCCAAGAACAAATGTTGACCGACTAATTCATCAACTAGTCGGTCGCCAAATGAGCTTAGACCGACTAATGATAAACAGTAAGTTAGGTGAAAAATTGTCATGTACAGTAAACTAAACTATCGGTCCAAGAAGGAAAGTTGACCGACTAGTTCATCAACTAGTCGGTCGATCAATGAACACAGACCGACTAATGATAAACAGTAGCTTAGGTTCAAAAGTGCATGTACAAGGAAAGCTCAACTAGTCGGTCACAGAAGCATCACTGACCGACTAGTTCACAAACTAGTCGGTCGGTGAGTCAACTTAGACCGACTAACTGTAAACAGTAAATAGCTTAGAATTAACTGACTGAAACTAGTCGGTCCAAGAAGCTTTGCCGACCGACTAGATCACCATCTAGTCGGTCAGTTCTTCTTCTTAAACCAACTAACATGCACAAGAAGTCCCGAATCGAAGCGCGATGCTTCGGGAAGGATTGTATGGACTTCTACTAAGATCCTAGAGCTAAGATATGAGCGTTATGAAGATTTAAACCGTAAGACCTACTCAAGGCTTAACATTCTACGAAAGAAGCTTAAAGACTATAAATAAAACTTGACGATACCGTCTTCATTAGCTTCAATCGAATCTTCATGACTTCTAAATTGGTCCATAAGCTTCAACGAAGTTTTAGGCTTACGATCACGTGCTTTGAGAAGTCTTGAGACGTCGTAATTGATATTCTTATGAATTTGGCGACGATCTCTATAACTACGCTCACAAAGTGTTAGTTCACGTTATATTTATGTTTGTTCATCATCCAAAACCAAATCTGGGGAGTCCAATATCCAACAAGAGCTACCGAAGGAAAGGTGGTATATCGTGTGAACCGTTGCCGAACGCCATCAGCCCGAAAGTGAGAAAAGATGTCAGATCGATCATGAGTTGAGCATTCAACATGACGATCGGGGTGAGGGAAATTAAGAATATTGTTAAGCTCGTTGAAACTCATGGTAAAATCGCAATTGAAGGCGCGGAAGGTGAAACCTAGATCGGTCACCTCAAGAGAGCTGAGGAACTCAAGTGTGAGATTCCTGTGTGTATTGGCGTGGGTCCGCAGAAGGAAATCGCAACCTATAAGGTGAAAAAGTGCGCTGACGCCCCGAAGGAGTTCAAGAGATTTGAGAGTGGGGGAGTCGGCGAAAAGAGTAGGTCACATCAGGCGATGAAGAAGGGCTTGTAAACGATCGGATTGCTCTTCAGAAGAGGGGTTGATGCCAAGGAAAAAAGGGGAGAAAGGGCCGTATAGGGGACGCCTGCGTGACGAAGAGGCTATCTCCTTTCCCTTCCCAGACATGGTGACGACGTGGGGAAGAATGATAAAGTGGGATATGGTGTCTATGAAGATGATGAAGCAGATGAAGTGTGCAAACACAAATTCATGACACTGCATACAATGGAAGAAATGAGAAGAGTGGAAAGAGGTTACCCAACAACGTTGTAAGATCAAGCACCCAAAAGACACCACGTAGTACGAGGAAGCGATTTGGGAAGCCGCTGCTCGCTAATCCGACAAGAATTGAAATTTTCGAAAATTTGGGGGCTAGGGTTAGGGTTTGGATGTTTGGTGAGTGAATGTTGTTGATGGGAAGGGTGGTGATGGTGGGGGAGTATGGGAATGAGTGAGGATGAGGGTTTAGGGGTATTGGGGGTAGATGGAGGAGATCGATTTGGCAGTTGGAGGGAAAGAGATCGCGCGAATGGGAGTTTGGGGGTCGGTGGACGAAGTCGTGCAAACTGGAATATATATAGGGGCGAAAACGAACCGATCGGGTGAGGGTTCACCCGATCGGTTGGATAAGTTTAAAATTTTTTCCGTCGGCCAACAGCTACAGGTGAACCGATCAGGTGAGTTTTCACCCGATCGGTTGACCGCTTCCCAAATCTTCCCAAGAGTACTGTGACTTTACAACCGGTCAATCACACGACCGCAGCTTCACTCAACCGATCGGTTAATGTAATCCCCAAATTTCCTGAGAATTCAGTCCTTCTCACCCGGTCAGCCACCCGGTCTCAACTTGCTTCACCCGACCGGTTCGCTGGAGAGCAGATACGGGCCATTGTCTGATACGTCTTACCCGATCGGTTGATTGGTCACCCGATCGGGTGAGGGCTTGTTTTTTGCAAAAATTCACAAATGGCCTAAGTCTCTCGACGAAAGTCCCCGTGGCTGGATTTATTTATAAAAAATAGGAAAAATTAAGCTAAAAATAAGCCTAAAAACAAAGGTGAGAGTTTAGAACATGGGTTGCCTCCCATGAAGCGCTTTTGTTTAACGTCGTTTGCTCGACGCCTCTTTTGGTTGTCAATTTAGATCTGGAGGGTTTGAGAAAGAGCCGTCGGTCGTTGAGAACCCAACCAGAGAGAATGCCGGTTCTCCTATCGCATAGTGTTTAAGGCGCTGCCCGTTGACTTTGAATGGCTCATCTCTTCCCATTATTTTGATAGCCCCATGCGGGAAGACCTTGGTGACACGGAAAGGTCCCGACCACCTTGATTTGAGCTTTCCAGGAAAAAGCTTCAGCCTCAAGTTGAATAGGAGAACCAAGTCTCCTTCCTTGAATTCCCTCTTCAGGATGCCCTTATCGTGCCACTGCTTCAGCTTCTCCTTGTAGATCCGGGCATTTTCATAAGCATTGAGCCAGATCTCGTCGAGCTCGTTAAGTTATAGCTGTCGGTGCCTTCCAACCTCCTTGGTGTCGAAGTTTAGGTTCTTGATTGCCCAAAATGCCTTGTGTTCCACTTCCACGGGTAGATGGCATGCCTTCCCTAGACAAGCCGGTAGGGGGTCGTGTCGATCAGAGTTTTAAATGCTGTCCTGTATACCCAGAGCACGTCAGAAAGTTTTGATGACCAATCCTTTCTAGAGTTGGCCACCGTCTTCTCCGGTATGCTCTTGATCTCCCGGTTAGAAACTTCCACTTGGCCGCTAGTCTGCGGGTGGTAGGCACGCCCTATTCGGTGTTGCACCCCGTACTTCTTCAAGAGAGCTTCGAATTTCTTCTTTATGAAGTGGCTCCCTCCGTCACTGATCAAAACTCGAGGCACACCGAACCGGGGGAAGATGTTGTTTTTAAAGAACTTGTCGACCACTTGGGAATCATTAGTAGGACTGGCTATCGCTTCAACCCACTTCGATACGTAGTCCATGGCCACCAAGATATACTGGTTCCCAGAGGACGAGGGAAACGGTCCCATAAAGTCGACCCCCCACACATCGAAGATCTCTACCTCTAAGATGTAGTGCTGAGGCATCTCGTTCCTCTTGGAGATGTTCCCCGTCCTCTGGCATTTGTCACAGGCCTGGACATAAGCGTGGGTGTCTTTAAAGAGGGTCGGCCAATAGAATCCACTTTAGAGGATTTTCGCCGTCGTCTTAAAGACGCTCGCATGCCGTCCACACTGTTGATCATGGCAATAGGAGATTATGGAGGTCGCCTCAGTTTCAGGAATGCACCTTCGTATAACCCCATCATTACAGGTCTTGTACAGATGGGGGTCGTCCCAATAAAATTTACGAACCTCATGAAAGAATTTCTTCTTCTGCTGATAGCTCATGTTGTGGGGGACGATGGCACTAGTCAGATAATTTGCGATGTCGGCGTACCAAGGAGTCCAAGCGGAAGAGATGGAGAAGAGATGCTCGTCAGGGAGCGAGTCGTCAACCGGAGTAACGTTCAAATCGGGAGTGGGCATTCTGAACAAGTGATCGGCAACGACATTCTCCGCCCCATTCTTGTCTTTGATTTCCAGGTCGAATTCCTGGAGGAGGAGAATCCATCTAATGAGCCGAGGCTTTGCCTCCTTCTTGTTCAATAGGTATTTGAGAGCCGCGTGATCCGTGTGCACGATCACCTTTACACCAACGAGATATTGCCGGAACTTGTCCATCGCATAGATAACTGCTAGCAATTCTTTCTCCGCGGTCGTATAATTTCTTTGGGCAACGTCAAGGGTCTTGCTCGTATAATATATAACATGCAAATTTTTATCCTTCATCTGCCCCAAGACAGCTCCAATGGCATAATCACTAGCATCGTACATTAGCTCGAAAGATAAATTCCAGTCCAGCGGCTGAATCATGGGTGCGGAAATCAAGGCTTGCTTTAGAAGGCGGAAGGCTTCCATACACTCGACGTTGAAGATGAAAGGTGCATCCTTCATGAGGAGTTGGGTCAGCAGCCTGGAAATCTTGGAGAAGTCTTTTATGAAGCGGCGGTAAAATCCCGCGTGCCCTAGAAAACCACAGACCCCTCGAAGATTGAGCGGAGGCGGAAGCTTCTCAATCACCTTTACTTTTTCCTTATCTACCTCGATTCCCCTTGAAGAAATGACGTGTCCCAGCACAACTCCTTCTTGGACCATGAAATGGCATTTCTCCCAGTTCAGGACTAGACCCTTATCTTGACATCTCTCCAGGACTTTAGTTAGATTACTGAGGCATGAGTCAAACTCTGTTCCATAGACGGAAAAATCGTCCATGAAAACCTCCATGATATCTTGGGAGTAGTCGGAGAAGATTGCTGACGTTAGTCTTTGGAATGTAGCCGGGGCGTTACAAAGCCCAAACGACATTCTCCTATATGCATATGTCCCAAATGGGCAAGTAAAAGTCGTCTTCTCCTGGTCGCCATTATGGATGGGGATTTGAAGAAAACCGGAGTACCCGTTCATGAAGCAGAAGTAGTTGTGCTTTGCCAGCCTCTCGAGCATCTGATCAATGAAAGGAAGAGGGTAGTGATCCTTCCTCGTGGCCTTGTTCAGCTTCCTGTAGTCAATGCACATCCGGTTCCCTGTGACGATCCTCGTAGGTATGAGCTCGTTTTTCTCGTTGCGAATCATCGTCATTCCACCTTTCTTGGGTACAACGTGCACCGGGCTAACCCAGCGACTGTCGGAGATAGGGTATATGATACCGGCATGTAGAAGCCTAACAATCTCCTTTTTGACCACCTCCATCATGATGGTGTTTAGTCTCCGTTACGGCTCAATTGAGGAGGCTTGCTCATCCTCAAGCAGTATCCTATGTGAGCAGAGCCCCAAGTTAACTCCTTTCAAGTCTTCAATTGCATACCCGAAAACGCTCTTAAACCTTTTTAAAACACCAAGAAGCTTGGTCATCTGGTCTTCAGGCAGCGAGGAGTTCACTATGACCGGCAAGGTCGAATTCTTCCCCAAATATTCATACTTTAGTCCCGGGGCAACTCTTTCATCTCAACTTCATGGGGTCTCGACGCATATTTCTCAAGCTGAGCATCCTCTAGTGAAAGGACTTCTTCGTGGGTCTCTTGAAAGCTAGCATCCGGAACCTCACTCCCAGCCGTGGTTTCGCATGGCAAAGCCTCGCAAGGTAACGAGGGGACAACGGAGGATGGCTCCGAGTCTCTCTCAAGCTCATAATAATTATCCAGGAAAAAGGCTTCAATGTGGAAACAGTTTTCAATAGTCGATGGTTCCCCGCCACTGCTTCCGGCTTCCTCATTTTCCCAAGATCCGGGATGCTCCATAAAAGTCTGCAAGGAATTGATCGATTCTTGTCCAACGTGCTCGACAGACTCTGCCTGGTAGATCTCCTGACAAAACTCCTCATAGATGAAAAATTCTTCCCCACTGAATTCGGAACTGTGCACATCAATATACGCAACTTCATCTGGAGGAAGGAGAGTTATCGTGACTGGGTGCTGCTGCGTTTCATGATACCTCCTCTGATTTTTCACAGCAGCAGACAAAAGGGATAGAATGTTCGAGGCATTTAGGGATTCTGTCAAACTCTGGGCCAAGCAGCGGATGTGGTGTGAATGATCCCAGATATCGCCCAAAACGGCACACAACATCCTAGTCGGGGAGCAGAAAACATGTGAGATGAGGAGGGGGAGAGAGCTGCACGGATAGAAAGCACGTCAAAGGCACCGGTGGCATGAATGGGAGGTGAGGAGTAGCGATGGAAGTATGGTGACTCAGTCAGCCAAATCTGTACAACTAATATTTACAATATGTCCAAGTAAAATCAAAAAGTGTAGAATGCGAAAATTATCGTGTAACGGCCGCTTTTCGACCGATCTTAGATTCTGCGTGCACGTGCTTTATCGTGCACGTATTTCATTTGACTATTTCTGGATTCCGAAATTAGCGATGCGATGTGCCATTGCGATCATTTCGGGGTGTTGGATTTTATTGTAATTATTGCGAACGTCTTTTCACGGCTCGTTTTCTCGCAAAACGATTTTGAAAGATAGGGGTGTTTTAGTCATTTGACTCAAAACGCCTTTCCCAATTTTACGTAAATTCTTGGTAGGTGTCACACATGATCGGGCTCTGTAGATCTGTGCGTCTCGTCCCCACGATCGTCCCGGTATTTTCGGATTATTTTTCTGACGCCCGGATTGAAAGATACCGCTCGGAGAAATCTCGACCGTTAATTTGCCCAGTCAGATTCAAATTTCGAGATTTGTTAGCCAAATCTGGCTAAAACCCTTTTTAAAATCGTTTTAAAATCTTTCCTAAACTGTTCCGCTAAACCCCACTCGACCTACCCCAACCCGTACACTCTCCACCAGTATACCACTTTTCCTTCTAACCCTTAATATAGGTCTATTTAGCAAACCCATAGTATTATATAATATAATAACCCTAGCTTTAACCCTAAAACAAAACCCTAACCCCAAATTTGCTTGCAGCCGCCGCCCCTTCAATTTCCCCCCCTTCTCTCTCACTCCGATCTCTCTCTCCCCTCACGGTGCCGTGCCCGCAACAGATCCCCCGCCATCGCACCTCGCCATCGCGCCGCCACCGCGATCCACGGCGCCACCGCAGCAACATATCCCCCTCGCCATCGTGTCGCCGCCACACCTCTCACCGGCGACCCCGATCGCCCCGATCCCCGCTCTCGACCGCCGCGTCTCCGACCACGGCGAGGCACCGCTGCGCCGCCCTTGCAACTCCTCAGCCCCGCCGCCTGATTCCGCTGCGCTGCCCTTCGCGACAGCATGCCGCCGCCTCCTTCATCCCCAGCCACCGCAGCACAGCCCGCCATGGCTGCCTCCTCTGTTTTTCCCCCAATCCCCTGTTTGAAACAGAGTAGCCGCTGCTGCCCCCTTCTCCCCTCGTCTCCGGCACCGGCAGCCACCTCTCACGCCTCTTAACCGCCGCCGTCTACCACCCCACGCCAAGCGTCACAGCCGCCGCCCCCTCTGACCCTCAGGCCGCCGTGGGTCCCCGCCTACCATAGCCATAGCCGCAGCAGCAGCGGGCACAGCTGCAGTCGTCGCAGTCGCCGCCTGTGGCCTCCAGTCGCCGCACGACAGACCCCCGCGATCTCCTCCGCCTCCCCATGCTGTAACCTCAACGTTGAAGCCGCCGATGTCCTCCGCCATCATCATTGCCGATCCAACGAGCAACGACAACGAAGAACCTATGAAGCTGCTTGTGAGGTGAACCTTAGCATTATCATCCTTTTTACAGTACGTTATAAATATTAGTTATATATTATAAGCAGTAACTTGTTATTAAGTTAGTTCAACTATGTAAATTGATAGATTAGTCCTTATAATAATCAGTTTAATGTGTTAGTGGTATATAATAATCAGTGTAATACGTTTATTGTATATTAAGTTGGTTATATGTATGTTAATTGTGTCAACAGTTGTTATATAGATGTAGTAATAATTGGTATATTGTGTGGCTGAATAAGTTAGGGATGATATTAGCAGTAGAATTCCTTAGCTTGATATTTTAATATACACGATGCAGATAAATTAAGTACGCCTCATTGCTACCGTCTGGGCCCCGACGATTTCCCTCCTTGTTGCGCTACTCACAGTCGAGGAACCGGAGCGAAGGCGACGCGATCCGTTGTTTCAGATCCGACGTCAAAGCTTACACGCGACCGTCGACCCAGGTTAGTGCCCTAAACTCGTAGCAAAACCCACACCGTAGCAAAACTGAACCCTAAACTAAAATTTGGTCAACTCAAACTAAATTTACTTTCACTTTCTGAAAAACGCTGCACACTGTAGAAATCGACCATCGGACAAATTTTCTGTGCACATAGGGTAGTGGTCGATTTAGGTTGATAAAACACCAGAATTGTGACTTTGACGATTAGGGTAGTCCCGAAAACCTAGAAACAAAACCTAAATAGGAGTTATTGAAAAACGTGACCTGACATCGTCGACGTGGCGATATTTCAGACGGACTTCCGCGGGCGAGACGCTTGGACGAGACGCTTCGAGAGGACGACACACTCGCCATCGCAGGCAAGTGTATCCACTTGCACTTTTTTGGCCGTGCTTAGGCCTTGGTTAGAATTGTTAATTGTGAACAAATAGAATCGGACGTGAAATGATAGCGTCCGGGACGACTACTGACGGCTCAGACTTGACGACGAAGTCTGAGCCCGACAACAACAACTTTTGACATCATAGGGCTATCATGTGTGTGCGTGTGTGTGGACACCCTAGAATAACCCTTCCTGTCTTGTCACGTCCCGTCCCGTCTTGCACAGCCCGCTGGGCAATAGGGCACTCTCCGAGTGATCCCTTGTACTGATTCACAGCCTGCGGGCAATAGGGCACTCTCCAAGTTAGAGAGAGTGATCTCTTGTACTGATACACAGCCCGAGGGCAATAGGGCACTCTCCAAGCTAGAGAGAGTGATCCCTTGTATTGATTCTCAGCCTGCGGGCAATAGGGCACTCGCCAAGCTAGAGCGAGTGATCCCTTGTACTGGTGTCATGTCTTGTCTTGTTTTGGGGTTTGGGGTTGGGTTGAGCGTGCGCATGGTAAGAGGGTCTGATCCCCTTCGAACCGTAAGGCGTGAACCCTTTCGTGTCTCACTTGTCTTGCCTTGCCTTGTTTCCGTCACGTCACGTCTTGTCTTGACACCTGTAGGTTAGTCCCGTAGTTGGCAGCACACGCTACGACTACTACCTATCCCGTTTTACTTTCTTGCTGCGCTACTTTCCTGTTGTGTTACTCTGTTATAACCACAACATGATAACCAACCAGTAAACTGTTGTGAAATAGAACCTCAGCATGTTAATCAACCAGTAAACCGTTGTTTAAAATTTCAGTACACTTGCAGTTTGGTCTAACCCTTCTTGTAGACTTTACCTGACGTACAGTTCCTTTCTCTTGGGTGTTGTACGTCAGGTGTTCCGCCAGAGTTCGTGGACGAGGCAGACTTACTGGAGTACGTGAAGCCGAGGACGTCGACCCAGAGTACGCGCCTGACGAGGACCAGACCTTGAGGTCTTTTAGTCGCCACTTTCAGAGGTTACTACTTTCAGTTTTCTTTTAGATAGTTTGTTGCCACGCTTAGGCTTCTTTTTAGACTTTGTACTTGTTGGATATCATATCTCTAATTTAATGAATGCAACTTCCTTTCCGTACTTTCTGTTGTTTCGAACTATAATAATGCAAGAACCTGAAAATCTTTTTAAAATGGTACCTCTACAGACGCTTATTGGGTCCGAGCTTCTCAGCTCTGGCCTAAGCGGGCCTTATCACGCTTCGTCTCCATCCATTTTGGGAAGCGGGACGTGACAGGTTTTAGTGGTGGCCCATGCAGGTCATGCAAAAGTTCGAAACAATAAAAGTACCGCATTCATTTAATATCTACGTACAAGTCTGAATTAGGTTCCCAGTCTTAAATAGTAGGAAGACTTAGGTAGACGTCCCAATTTGATAGTCTGACGCCTTAGTTAGGAATTAGTCATCCTCGTCCTAGAATACTTTAGTAGCCCCCACTTGACCCTGACCGTGTTAGATTTCTTGTGCCCTTCTTTTTAGTCGTTCGCTCGGGTCCATCAACTTCGGGCCCAGCAGAACGTAACCTTGATCCTTTTAGGAACCTTCTCTTTAGATCCTGATATAGTCTAGCTCATTAGGAAGTCTTAGAGCTGAGTTATCCTAATATTTAGACGACCCGATGATTAGGACCCCTGACTTCTAGCGTCTCTCTGATCATTACACTTTTGTGTTATTGACCGTAATGTTCCATCATAGCTCTTCACGATCTGTACCCTACACGTATTCTCCTTGAAATCTTTTCCTGTCTCCCGATTCACGTGATCGTTTCCTGACGATTATCGTCGATCCTTCGAATTCCTTCCTTGTCCAATTATGCTTCCTCAAAAAAGTAATTTTCAGAATTTGTTATTAAAATCCTTCGCTCAGTTTAACTTCTTTGAAAACTCTTATTAAATATTTAAAATTTCTTACTTTCGGTAGGGTTAAAATTCTTTCGCAAATTTTGAAACCTTCTTGATCGTAAAATTTTAAGTTACGGTCTCGTACTTATTTTCGAATCGTATCCATTGTATTTTAGTTTTGAAACTTTGTTACCACTTTGGAAAATTCAATATACCATTTTTATAAACTACGAAATCTATTTCTAATCACTTACTGTACATGCTTTCAAAATATTTTCTAAAACTGGAGGGAACTCCAATTATTTTATTATTAGTATTATACCAGTTCTATGTTCTTGTTGACCACATTTCAAAATCTTTGGGTAAACTTATTTTTCATTTGCAAAACAATCGTTTCTCACCCTACCCATTCTTCCTTCGTCTAACTTTTTCCAAAACTTTGATTTGCTACATCTACTCACTTTTAAGTATATGAATATATATTTTTAAAGGTATATGATACCATATTTTACACAAAATGCTTCTTTCATCGTTCAGTCATTTTAAGCAATATTTTTTTGTCCCGTCCATCCGGCTATCTTCTTATCCTCGCCTTATCTGACTTCGTTCTTTCGATCTTGTTTCGTGTCGCTTTTGGTTTCGGTCTCTTTCTTTTATGTAGACATCAGTGCCTATAGTTGCCTACGTCATCTCTAGTTAGTAGTGGGCCCATTTGGTTTGTGATGTCTTCGTAATGCACGTGTATAAGTATAGTGTGTAGACATATATAAGTGTTTTACTTTTAGGATCTTGATGTTTATCTCTTGTGCCCTGTATGCATACTCAATGTGGTCCATGACATACATATGGAGTTGTCTAAATGATAGTATTCATGTAGATGGTGTGAATAGCGTCATAGCAGGCAATTCCTTAGACTTAGTCTTTCGTATTATGGTATGACTTATCTTTGGCTACATATGATTGCATCAAAATTTTTGTTTTCTTTTAAACCAAATCTTTAAAGTTTTGAGACTAGCACATAAGATCACAACCCATATCTTCCCTCATCCAATACCACAACTCCACACGTTTTTTTTTCCGAATGTTTTTAATACGTCTTTGGCCTTAAACTTCCTTTCCTTCCCTTTTCGGGAGTGTTAAGTTTGATTGTTATGATATTGTTAGTAATAGCGGTTATTGTTATAGGGTTATGTTTGTAGGTAGGTTTAGAGTGAGATGAGATATGTTGTATCGGTGGATAGTTGATTTTGGAACACATGGATATTAGATTAGATTTCTTTGGATGGAAAGAATGAGGTGTCCAAGACTTATTTATAATGCAAACGTGTGACGGACTCAATGGAGAATTCTGGTCAGATGAAATTATATGCTGGGGGGGATGATAACTTATCAGACTTGAGACTTAGATGAGTGGTAGATAGGAGTAGCTACGGAGTAAAGTATGAGTTAGGGTGATCATGAGAATGAGTAGAGCATTTAAAGCATCAAGCTTGATTGTTAATGTTGACGTGAGAAGACATTGGGAATAACACGACGTGTTGAGATAAATGGATGGTTAGGTAGTCGGACTTAATATTGGTTGTGATTAGTTATAGTGAGTAGGATAATATGTGATTGTGATAGTTCAATTATTCGGCGGATAAATTTATGGGAAGATATGACAAGGAATGTATTGAGGACACAGCGATTGTTGATTTGTGAAAGGTGTTATAAGATCGACAAAGTTTTTGTCTTAGATTGGTGATTGACTAAAGCATCATTTTAGCGATTGATTAATATTGAAAGGAGATTGAGAAATTTGAAGATGTTATAGAGCGATGATGTTTAGTGGAATGGTATGGTATGAGAAGATGATTATTATTTCTTTTGTGAGAACTTGGAGTTGGAAATTTGAACAGTAGTAATGGGTCTATGGTTGAGTGTTAGGATGTGAGAATAGCCGTGGCTTTATCCAGTGAAAAGATGGATTATAATGGATTATTTGAGGAACGAAGTTGAAATTTTAGGGCTAGAGACCTTTGTGTGGAGGATGGAAGTTATAAGCTTAAGTATTTATGGAATTTATGATTAGACTTAGTGTAAGTGATTCTGAGGACGGAATCATTTCTAAGGTGGGTAGAATGTAACGGCCGCTTTTCGACCGATCTTAGATTCTGCGTGCACGTGCTTTATCGTGCACGTATTTCATTTGACTATTTCTGGATTCCGAAATTAGCGATGCGATGTGCCATTGCGATCGTTTCGGGGTGTTGGATTTTATTGTAATTATTGGGAACGTCTTTTCACGGCTCGTTTTCTCGCAAAACGATTTTGAAAGATAGGGGCGTTTTAGTCATTTGACTCAAAACGCCTTTCCCAATTTTACGTAAATTCTCGGTAGGCATCACACACGATCGGGCTCCGTAGATTTGTGCGTCTCGTCCCTACGATCGTCCCGGTATTTTCGGATTATTTTTCTGACGCCCGGATTGAAAGATACCGCTCGGAGAAATCTCGACCGTTAATTTGCCCAGTCAGATTCAAATTTCGAGATTTGTTAGCCAAATCTGGCTAAAACCCTTTTTAAAATCGTTTTAAAATCTTTCCTAAACTGTTCCGCTAAACCCCACTAGACCTACCCCAACCCGTACACTCTCCACCACTATACCACTCTTCCTTCTAACCCTTAATATAGGTCTATTTAGCAAACCCATAGTATTATATAATATAATAACCCTAGCTTTAACCTTTAAACAAAACCCTAACCCCAAATTTGCTTGCAGCCGCCGCCCCTTCAATTTTCCCCCCTTCTTTCTCACTCCGATCTCTCTCTCTCTCCCCTCACGGTGCCGTGCCCGCAACAGATCCCCCGCCATCGCACCTCGCCATCGCGCCGCCACCGCGATCCACGGTGCCACCACAGCAACAGATCCCCCTCGCCATCGTGTCGCCGCCACACCTCTCACCGGCGACCCCGATCGCCCCGATCCCCGCTCTCGACCGCCGCGTCTCCGACCACGACGAGGCACCGCTGCGCCGCCCTCGCAACTCCTCAGCCCCGCCGCCTGATTCCGCTGCGCCGCCCTCCGCGACAGCACGCCGCCACCTCCTTCATCCCCAACCACCGTAGCACAGCCCGCCATGGCCGCCTCCTCTGTTTTTCCCCCAATCCCCTGTTTGAAACAGAGTAGCCGCTGCTGCCCCCCTTCTCCACTCGTCTCCGGCACCGGCAGCCACCTCTCACGCCTCTTAACCGCCGTCGTCTACCACCCCACGCCAAGTGTCACAGCCGCCACCCCCCTCTAACCCTCAGGCCGCCGTGGGTCCCCGCCTACCATAGCCATAGCCGCAGCAGCAGCGGGCGCAGCTGCAGTCGTCGCAGCCACCGCCTGTGGCCTCCAGTCGCCGCACGACTGACCCCCGCGATCTCCTCTGCCTCCCCACGCTGTAACCTCAACGTTGAAGCCGTCGATGTCCTCCGCCATCATCATTGCCGATCCAACGAGCAACGGCAACGAAGAACCTATGAAGCTGCTTGTGAGGTGAACCTTAGTATTATCATCCTTTTTACAGTACGTTATAAATATTAGTTATATATTATAAGCAGTAACTTGTTATTAAGTTAGTTCAACTATGTAAATTGATAGATTAGTCCTTATAATAATCAGTTTAATGTGTTAGTGGTATATAATAATCAGTGTAATACGTTTATTGTATATTAAGTTGGTTATAGGTATGTTAATTGTGTCAACAGTTGTTATATAGATGTAGTAATAATTGGTATATTGTGTGGCTGAATAAGTTAGGGATGATATTAGCAGTAGAATTCCTTAGCTTGATATTTTAATATACACGATGCAGATAAATTAAGTACGCCTCATTGCTACCGTCTGGGCCCCGACGATTTCCCTCCTTGTTGCGCTACTCGCAGTCGAGGAACCGGAGCGAAGGCGACGCGATCCGTTGTTTCAGATCCGACGTCAAAGCTTACACACGACCGTCGACCCAGGTTAGTGCCCTAAACTCGTAGCAAAACCCACACCGTAGCAAAACTGAACCCTAAACTAAAATTTGGTCAACTCAAACTAAATTTACTTTCACTTTCTGAAAAACGCTGCACACTGTAGAAATCGACCATCGGACAAATTTTCTGTGCACATAGGGTAGTGGTCGATTTAGGTTGATAAAACACCAGAATTGTGACTTTGACGATTAGGGTAGTCCCGACAACCTAGAAACAAAACCTAAATAGGAGTTATTGAAAAACGTGACCTGACATCGTCGACGTGGCGATATTTCAGACGGACTTCCGCGGGCGAGACGCTTGGACGAGACACTTCGAGAGGACGACACACTCGCCATCGCAGGCAAGTGTATCCACTTGCACTTTTTTGGCCGTGCTTAGGCCTTGGTTAGAATTGTTAATTGTGAACAAATAGAACCGGACGTGAAATGATAGCGTCCGGGACGACTACTGACGGCTCAGACTTGACGACGAAGTCTGAGCCCGACAACAACAACTTTTGACATCATAGGGCTATCATGTGTGTGCGCATGTGTGGACACCCTAGAATAACCCTTCCTGTCTTGTCACGTCCCGTCCCGTCTTGCACAGCCCGCTGGGCAATAGGGCACTCTCCGAGTGATCCCTTGTACTGATTCACAGCCTGCGGGCAATAGGGCACTCTCCAAGTTAGAGAGAGTGATCCCTTGTACTGATACACAGCCCGAGGGCAATAGGGCACTCTCCAAGCTAGAGAGAGTGATCCCTTGTACTGATTCTCAGCCTGCGGGCAATAGGGCACTCACCAAGCTAGAGCGAGTGATCCCTTGTACTGGTGTCATGTCATGTCTTGTCTTGGGGTTTGGGGTTGGGTTGAGCGTGCGCACGGTAAGAGGGTCTGATCCCCCTCGAACCGTAAGGCGTGAACCCTTTCGTGTCTCACTTGTCTTGTCTTGCCTTGTTTCCGTCACGTCCCGTCTTGTCTGGACACTTGGAGATTAGTCCCGTAGTTGGCAGCACACGCTACGACTACTACCTGTCCCGTTTTACTTTCTTGCTGCGCTACTTTCCTGTTGTGTTACTCTGTTATAACCACAGCATGCTAACCAACCAGTAAACTGTTGTGAAATAGAACCTCAACATGTTAATCAACCAGTAAACCGTTGTTTAAAAGTTCGGTACACTTGCAGTTTGGTCTAACCCTTCTTGTAGACTTTACCTGACGTAAAGTTCCTTTCTCTTGGGTGCTGTACGTCAGGTGTTCCGCCAGAGTTCGTGGACGAGGCAAACTTATTGGAGTACGTGAAGCCGAGGACGTCGACCTAGAGTACGCGCCTGACGAGGACCAGACCTTGAGGTCTTTTAGTCGCCACTTTCCGAGGTTACTACTTTCAGTTTTCTTTTAGATAGTTTGTTGCCACGCTTAGGCTTCCTTTTAGACTTTGTACTTGTTGGATATCATATCTCTAATTTAATGAATGTAACTTCCTTTCCGTACTTTCTGTTGTTTCGAACTATAATAATGCAAGAACCTGAAAATCTTTTTAAAATGGTACCTCTACAGACGCTTATTGGGTCCGAGCTTCTCAGCTCTGGCCTAAGCGGGGCTTATCACGCTTCGCCTCCATCCATTTTGGGAAGCGGGGCGTGACATATCGCGGGATAGAGATGTGAGCTAGACTCAAGGGTTCAAAAGATCCAAAAATAACAAGCATGTTGCCTCCCCGGCAACGGCGCCATAAAGCTTGACGTCCCCACGGGTTGTGTGATCATGCGCAAGGTGTGCAATAGGATTGGGGGCGCGAGATTTAAATATTTATAACCGTAAGCGCATGGTGTTGTAGTGTGGCTTGGGGATCGAACTCAAGGAGGCGTGGTTGTGCTTGTGTCAGAAAGGACCAAATTCACCCCATGGGTGAGCTAGCCTGGATCGGTAGATGGGTTGTCACAGAAATAGAATGCGAGGGATAAACAATATAAAGGGAAACCCGGGACTTCGGTTTCCACCCTATCATATGATTCTCGCTAATACGACCGACGGATAGGATAACGATCGGAATTAGGGTCTAATGTGAGACGTTGCCTCTAAGAGTGATACCAGCGTCCCATGGGCCCGATATTCTGGCCGCCGCCGGCCACCAGAGCGTCACCGTGCCAACTCCCGGCGGCAACAGTAGCCGCGGCATCAACTGCTGCGACGGCAGCAGCTGCAGTGCAACAGCAGCGACGGGCAGCTTTGCCGCCGCCCCACGGCGGCCACCGCCGACGTCCCTGTGTCCCCTCGCGTCCCCGTCAGCCTCGTACAGCCACGGCAGCTCCGCCCAGGCTCTCGGAAGCGCCCGGGCGCTGTTCTTCGCGTCGCCAAACACTGTAACGGTGGCAGCGCCACCCAAACACACGGTGATGCCGCCAGACGCCGTCCCGCAGGCAGCAGCGCCACCTTGGACGCTGACAGCAGCATCACGCAGCGGCAGCGGCTTCCTTTCGCACCGTAACGATGCACGGCGACCCCCTCGCGTGGCCTCGATGCACGGTGTCTGCCTTCACATCGTAGCGAAGCATGACAACCCCTCTGCTGATTCGACCTTCCCTTCACGCTGCTCGATCACCCTTAGCCGCTGTCCGTGTGCGACGACGTCCCTCTAGCCGTAGACGACTCGCATCAACCATTGGTAGCTTTGTGAGGGAAAGTCTCTTCTCACATCGGTTAGTACTTCCAATAAACATGTTAATATCTGATTGCTAATAGTTATGAACCACTAATAGATATATGATTCAGCTAGTGGACTTAATGAAATGATGATAGCATGATAATCTATATGGTAGATATCTTGTTTACAATTTCTAGCTAATGTTAGCCTAGGTTGCTAATAATATATTGTATATTTATTCTTATTATCAACTTAACGTAGTTAACATGATAGTTACTTAACATTCTTTAATATTGATTTGAACCCTGTCTTATGATAGCAATCTAATTAAAAATTGGTTCGTTAGACGTTTTAGGGTTGACTAATGGTTCTAGTCCGTCGTTACGATCTTAACTGAACACGTGATTTATCAACAGAGAACCCGTCGTTCTGTACCGTTCGTGAAATCAGAATCCAACACCTGACGTCGCTACCCGACGTCAGAGTAGCTCTCGCATCGTGTTGAGGTAAGTCTCTCACCGTAGGAACCCACACCTACATGTTAACAAGATAAAACCTGTGCTTTTACTGCTTTGTAACTCACTAATCCAACTTAATAATACGGGACTGTAGGCTGATTGTTGGACTGAGCGTGGGAGCTCGGGATGTTGTGAATCTGTGATTGGACTTTGAGAATTGTGATACCAGCACGTATTTCAGGCAAGTAAAACTTGCCAACTTGTGTTTTAGGCCATGTTTTAGGCCATCCCTCGTTTTTAGCGTAAAAGAGACTAGGCGGCGAAATGATACTCGCCTAGACACAACTTTAAGATCTAGCTTGACAACGAAGCTAGATCTGACACCCTGCCATGTCATACATACATTCTACCTGTCACATTTAATTTCCATATCTGTATGCATTTTATTTGTACTCTGCCATGCCTGTGACGTTTAATTTTCTTATCTGTACGCACATCATTTGTACTCTTGCCATGCCATGCATCATTCCATGCTTGAATGTTTGTTTTCGTAGCACACGCTACTTGTACTTCCTTGTTCAGGCTAGGCACTTGCGTTGCAGGCACAATCCTATGCCAAATACACTTCTTGGCTCGTTAACCAGAAGCGGGCTACATGTGTTGGTCAAAAGCCAATGCCCGATTACACGTGGAGGGGTAGGGTTAGGCGACCACTCAGCGTAGAAGTGTGCCCGTACAGCCACTTCAGCTGTAAGGCGTAAACTCTGTGCACGACTTGTTTACTTGACTTGTAAATCCATGTGAATGTTTTAGTAGCTTTGCTACCCTTGCCATGTCATACTTGTTGCACTTCCTTACTTGTTGCATCCATGCCCTTAACTGCCATGTCATCGCATATTTTAGAACTGCTAGGTTGTTTTCCGTTTCTTTTAGTTTTCTTGCACAAAGTCTCCTTGGAGACTTTGCTGACATGTGCCCCTTTCCTCTTTTGGGCGTCACATGTTAGGTTGTGAGCCAGAGTCTGTAGTCGAGAATGTGCAGGTTGTAGGTGTTGAGTTTGAGGACACTGTGGACCAGTCCTAGAGCTCCTTCTTGTTGTTGTCACTTTTTGCTTAGTCGCTGTTAGGCTGTCGGTGCATAGCACATCTCTTTTTCATGTTGATATTATGTATTATGTTGGCCATGCTTTAGGCCTCTTTTTTAGACTCTTGTACTTTTCCTTTACGACTTGTCTCTGAATGTTTGGAAAAATCTGGATGTTTTTGGTGGAGTTTTATTTCTGTTTAAATTATTATTATCTTTGTCTCGCTTCGTGGTTGCAAGGACCTGGATATTTGAAGTGTTTTTTCAGACGCTTATAAGACTTGTAGCCTCACAGCTCCAAGTCTGAGCAGACCTCATCACGCCTCGCCTTCCGTTTATGGGAAGCAGGGCGTGACAGTCTGAGTTATAGCAGCTCGGCCCGAGCTGTCACCAACCAGACCGAGCATCTTCCGGCTCGACCGAGCAGACTAAAGGGAGTATCCCTATAATTTTATCTCATTCATCCCGCAACCTACTCGACCGAGCAATCAAATTGCTCGGTCCGAGTCGTCTATCGAGTCGTATTATTTTGCGCTGCGCATCTAAACCATGCCCGCCTTCGCCTTTCATCACCGTAACCTAATCACCCCCATCCCTTCGCTCGACCCGATCCTACCTCCCCATGGCCGTCACCACCTCTCCACAAACCCATTCAATCTCTCTCTTTCTCTCCTTTCAGACCCCTTCTTCTCTCCACACAGCCGCCCTCTCGCCAAATTTTCAACCGAGCCCCCCCTCTCCCTCTCAGCGACTATCAAACCTGGATGTCTATCTAAGTCTTCCTACCTTCTAGGACAAGGAAAACCTAATTTAGACTTGTACTAGATATTAAATGAATGTGGTACTCTTATTGTTCCGAACTTTTTGCATGACCTACATGGGCCACCACTAAAACCTGTCACGCCCCGCTTCCCAAAAATACGGAGGCGAAGCGTGACTAAGGCCCGCTTGAGCTGGAGCTGTGAAGCTCGGACCCAATAAGCGTCTGTAGGGGTACCATTTAAATTTTTTATAGGTTCTTGCATATATATCGAGCACCCCACGCCTAAAATTCACTTATTTATGTTTACATATACTGACGTTCTCCCTACCCCATTTCAGGTTCAATTTTCCAACGTCAGAAGACACTTCTATAAACAGCTTGGGGGATACTCCGGATCACCGGCGATCACGACATCAAACGCACCGCCATCTCCTCCTAGTCGGTAAATTCGTTCTCCTATTTTCTTTACATATTACCGCACTTCTTTTTACCACTTCCACAATGCCTCCTCGTCGTGCCAGACCCGCCAATACCAGCACATCGAATCCTAAGCCTATTCGGCATACACGTCGTACACGCTCGCCCGCTCACACCAACACTGTTGGTGAATCATCCACCAATCCCCCTATGCCACCCACCGCCCCACTTCCCCCTGAACCTCTTTATATCGGCGACGCAGAATACGAGGTTACATTCCGTGACACTGACCAAGGTGACCAGTTCACCGCCATGCTCCTACTATTAGGTCATGGTGGCACAATGACTCAACAGTCAGTCGAGCGTGACCTAACTTTTCTTCGGAGCCTCGTTCGTCACTGGCGCACTGACCCACCTCACGAGTTCCAGCCAGATCTTCTACCCACCGCTCCTGGTCCATAGCAGAGGGACCCATCACCACCCCCAGAGGGTGCTGCCTCTGCTTGATGTCGTCCTTACCTGTTTTTGCCTCCCCCTACTTATATTGAGCCCATCTGTCTGTTCGGGGCCTTACACTTACATAGCTTGGGGGAGGAGCCACCCATGCATCATATTTCATTTTGCATTGCATCATGTCATATTTTAGTTTATTTTTGCACAGTTTTTATTTTCTTATTTTAATTTCTCCATTGCCACCCCACCCCTGTTAGCATCATCTCCCACTTACCAGCGTTTTCTTAGCAGTGAGGACACTGCTAGGTTTAGCTTGGGGGATGAGCGCTACCGCTTTATTTTTGATTTTTCTATTACATTTTCCTCCCTTATTTCAGTTTTTATTTTACTTTTTCACCACTTTTTCATGTCGTTTCCTTTTTTCTCATTTTGCATCATATTTTCTATTTTCACCATGCATGCATATCTTTTTCTTAATTTTCTTATTTTTTTTCCGCCTTTTTCTCTTTATTTGCTAGGGATGTTCCGCGTGATGATATTTCTCATAGCCTTATTAGTCTTTTACGATGCTCACTTTCGATGACATGCTATTAGGGTAAATTTCAGTTTTATTATCTATATGCGTGCATTTCTATTGCTGATCTATCTGATTTAATGCTTAAAATGAATTGAAAATCGAATGCATGAGTTAGTATCTAGTATGCACTATGTTGGGTAATGCACCTAGGTTCACGCATCACTAGAACACTTGGAGCATCTGTTTTTGTCTCAGTCACTTCTGTTTGCATGCCTGCTGATATTGTGGTTATTACTGCATGCCTTTTCAGTATTCATCTAGATGAATGAAATTGCCCATGCTATCTATGAGTTTAGTTAGGGTATTATTTATCAAACTGTTGTGCACCCTCTTATGAGTGAATCGAGATTTATACTATTTTCCTTCTCCACATATCTATATTTATCTCTACATATCAGTTGGTTACACCCCGATAGCTATCATTACCGCATCTCACTTCCCAAACCCAAAAAGAAAAAAGTATATCTTCTAAATGAAAAAAAAGAAAAAAAAGAGAATAAAAATGTGTATATGTTTATATGTGAAAAAGAAAAGAAAAAGAAAGAAAATGAATAAGTATTGTTTTGTATCTTTTCATTAGAAGCTATCATTTATGCTGGGAAGAAAAAAAATTTCATATCATTTTTCTTGATGCGACGCCTCAAGCTAAGCTTGGGGGGGGGGGGGGGTAAACCAACTGATCACATGAGTGAGCATGACAGTAAAGTGGAGACGGTGCATAACGGGGAGATTTAATAATACTTAAACTTTACGAAATACTTTAGTTTTTGGAGACTTTTCATGAATCGAAATGAATAACTGAATGGCATGACTTTTTCTATTCTCTATTGCATGTTGTGTGATTTCTTTATGCTCCTTGTGTATCTGTGATTGAAAAGGGCATGCCAACTTCTTTATACTAGACTCTAGGGATTGCACGAGATTGATATGAATTGATGGCGTTATTTCAGTAGATCCCTATCCTTTACCTGCATTGCATGCCAGACATATGATTTGTAAAACTAGAAATTACCAGTAGCATGTGTACTTATTATTCAGAGCATCGTGATTTACTATTTAGGCCAGAGATCTGACCGAACATCCCTAGCATCCACCACTCACTTCTATTCTATTCTCTTTTTATTTTTATTTCTTATTTCCTTTTCGTTTTTCCTCCCTACGTACCGATTATTCGTCTTCCTCGAGGACGAGTAAGAGATAAGCTTGGGGGATTTTGATGTGTCCATATTTTCCACTATTTTCATATCATCATTTCATGGCATTCCATATCATTTTCGCATCCAAATCCCACATTTTACTACGATATTGCATTTCTGACGATATATTCGAGTTTCGTAGTGTTTATGAGTTTTCAGGGATTTTGGAGCGATTTGGGACCCCACTTGGGTATGGACACATCCGACATGCCCGTGAGCTCATTGGTGGTGCCCTGTAGGAGTTTGCTGCACTTTTGGAGCCATTGGAGGAGAAGAGAGAGAGAGAGAGAGAGCAGAGGAGAGAGAGAAGCCTTCAACAGCTCCTGGAGATTGTTTTCCAGACTGCTCGGTCGAGCAGTTCAGATGCTCGGACCGAGCATCTTCAAATGCAAACAAGGAGCAGATACGTGGATGGCACGGACCGAGCAGTTCATCTGGTTGGTCGAGCAGTGTCAAATTTCAAAGGCGAAGCAATTCCAGCGCACGGCCTGTGCAGAGTTTTCAATGACCGAGTCAGCCCATGCTCGGACCGAGCTGAGCTGACTCGGCCCGTGCAGACAGAGCGATGATTTTGTAGATTTTTGATTCCCTGTAGTGCTCGGTCGAGCAGCTCATCTGCTTGATCCAAGCGACCGAACGAGCAACGCATTGCTCGACCGAGTCATATACTCGGTCGGCAATGCCCGGGCCATTTTTGGAAAGTTTTTCTGAAGCCGTCGATTGCGCGATCTTTGCACTGAAGGTTGAGGAGCTATGCGACAGAAAGGGATGCGACTCATTTTTGGAGATTTCAAAATAGTTTTTGAGCAGGAGCTTAGGCTATATTGGGGAGATTATTTTAGATTAATTTTTGTTAAGGAGTTTTGGATCGAAACTTGGAGATTATTACTATTGTTCTCGATTGCTCTTGTACTTGGGAATCTGGAATTTTTCCTAGATCTATAAATTGCAAATCTTATGTATCTCCTGCTGTAAGTCTTCTACTTTTATTCTTTTGATTGCTATGATGTCTTCGTCTATAAAAAAAGTGTTTTTATTCATGAATATTGCCATGTGTGAGTAGATCTTTCTAGGATTGATGGGTTAGCCCTAAGATCCTAGGGGGAAAATGGAGATCTGAATCTCCACATTGAATTAGAGATTTAGGGAAGTATTTCGGTCAATCCTACAGAATCCCTAGATAATCTGTACTGAGATCATGCCCAAGGTCTGTGGAATTGATATGCTTAAAGGGTATCTATGGGATCCGAATAGGAAAATCAGTGGATCCAACCAAGGCTCGTGACCATGCCCGGCTCGTACCTTTAGGGGATCCATTGACGAACTATACCGCTACGTTGATGGCTACCGCCATTGCGTCAACGAGAGCCTCTGAAATACCTCACGATTCTAACCCACGAGAGTGGTACGAACTGTGAGATTTATCCCCTAGCCTTAATGCAACGTGAGGATTCTATTCTATCGTCGACCCCCGACGATCTTAGTGGTGATCTATAATGCCCTAGTCCTTTTTATTAGTAGAACAACAACAACACCCCAAACAACTCTTTCAACCTGATAGCTATTTCACTTCGAGATTTAGAAGTAAACTGAGAATCCAAATAAACTATCACCGTCCCTGTGGGATTCGATATCATTTATACTATAACTCGACACCATGATTGAGCCCGGAATTGAAGCCTAGGGGCCATACCATGCCTGCGATTATGACACCACCAGGTGGAATCTAGGTGTAGGTTTCGGGTGCGTCAGAGTGCTCGAGGGAAGCTTTACCGGCGGGGGTTGTCGAGTGTGGGGAGCGCGAGGCGAGCTCGTCGAAGGGGGTGAGTCCCACGATGTCGGGGTCGAGACGAACGTCGGCGGGGTGTTACTGTCGGAGTGGGGTTCACGACGAGCTGTCGGAAGAGCCTCACGGTGAGGGTAGGCGGTGGTGGCTGTCGATGACCGACGATGGCCTTGAAGATGGGCGGAATCGGAGGAGGGGCCTCGTTGCGGCCTTGGGGTGATTCGAACAAGAGAAGAGAGAGGGTGATGGATTAGTTTGCAGATGAAGGAAGTGAACGTGAGATAGGGAGAGTGATGAGAGAGGGTGAGATATGAGCCTGGGGTTGATTTTATAGGGTTGAGTGAAAGAGAGAGGGAGTAGGTGTTGAGAGTTATCGGAGAGAGAGAGAGAGAGAGAGAGAGAGAGAGAGAGAGAGAGAGAGAGAGAGAGAGAGAGAGAGAGAGAGAGAGAGAGAGAGAGCACGAGCTTGCGTGCGTGGGTTGGTGAACAAGAGAGGAGATGAGCTGAGGGGATATTAACGGGTAGGGTTAATTTATAGATAATTTAGATGTAATTAATAATACTTAGGGTATTTAACTAAATGTAGAATTTTGTAAAGTCATTTATTAGGATTAGGTGGAGATTGACAATTTGTCTAAGGGGATGACCTGGGTAGGGGGGAGGGAAAACGTGTTTACACGTTTAAGTTGTTGGAGGGTTAGGTAGAGATTAAGGTTAAAAGGTAATTAGGGGGTAATAACAATAGTTAGAGGGGTAATTAATTAAACAGAAATTACGATTTTGCCCCTACTAGGAAACGTGTCCGAAAAATTACGAAAACATACACACGGGATTGTATCTTCGCGAGGATCGCGAATACAAAGTTTGTTTCAGGGTTTGGGTTACGGGGATACTAGTTTTAGGCGAAAACGTTTATGAAGTGGGTTTGCGGGTTCTCTATTGATTTGACTTCAGAAAATTACAAAATTAATGTGGGGAGCCCTAAATGATCATAGAAGGATACTGTAAAAGTTTGAAATCATTTTGATGATATTTGTGTAGAAAATTAATTCATTAAGCCAAAATAGTAATATCTGAAAATGAATTTTTATCAGATCTTTTAGAGGTATTTGATGGAACCTGAACTTACTAAAATACTTCATAACTAGTTTGATACTTCAAAATATTTTTATAAGAAATTTTTGAAATCATAAAAATCATGACGAACCATTACAAAATAGTTTTAAAAAATGAAATTACGTGAATAGTTGCATTGAAAAACTTGGACCGTTACATGACGTCCTTTTTCTTGACCGGCGGTGAAGATTTATTTACCGGCGGTGCTTTCTTGACGTGCCTTGCCGTAGATAGCTTGCATAGCTCTCTAATCCTAACGACATCAGCGTCGTTCTTCTCCTCATCCGTAAGCGGATCCGGTGGGTCTCCCATCATTTCACTATCTTCGGTAATTTGGACCTCTACATGATCGTCATTGTGTGTGGCTCCAATGGCAAATGACATGGCGTCGTCTTTAACCTCGTCGAGGAGATCCACATAGTCCACTTCCTCTGGCCAGTGCATACGCTTCATCGTCCTCGGGATATGGAGCTCAATTGATACATCGCCAACATTGAGGGACAAGGTTCCTTCCAACACATCTACAATTACTCCGGCGGTGGCTAGGAAAGGGCGCCCAAGTATCAGCGACGTATCACCTTCATCCTTAATGTCCATCAACATGAAGTCGCATGGCAAGCAAAGTCCACCTGGTACTTGCAGTGGTATGTTCTCAGCAATCCCCACCGGCCTAGTAATTCTCCCATCGGCGAGTTGTATCTTCATGTCCGTGGCCTTGAGGTCGGTTTTCACGCCCCACTTCCCAAGTACGGAAGGCAAGACACGAAGAAGTCTGCTCAGACTGGAGCTATGAAGCTACAGTCTGATAAGCGTCTGTGTGTTCATCCATTTGTAGATTATTGCATTGCAAAAGAAACAACAACAATAATAATAATTGAAAGCAGTTAAAAACTAACCAACATTCAGCAACATCCAAATTAACTTCAAACATCTAGAGATAGTCATAAAAGAAAGTATAGAGTCTTAAAGAAGGCCCAAGCATGGCCGAAACAATAACAACATAAGGTGCTACGTACGAAGAGTCTAACAACAACAATCTAGGAAAGCGAACAGCAACTACGAAGTAGCCTCCAACTGAGACTAGGACTGGTCTCCGATGTCCTTGAACTGGACGTCAGCAAAGGCCTCGGGCTCGACGTCAGTGAACTGGTCATCCTCAGCAACGACCACAGACTCAAAACCTAACATGTGACACCCAAAGAGAAAAGGGCGCATGTCAGCAAAAATCTCCAAAAAGGCAAGGGAGACTTTTGCACAAGGAACCACAAAAGCAAAAGAGAGTACAACTAGCATTTCTAAAATAATGATGATGACATGGCATGATATTTTAATGAATGCAGCAGTTATAATGAACATGATCCTTGGAATGCATGATACGTCGTAGCGAGAGCTACTAAACAATATTCATGATTTCATGATTAACTTGTATTCACGATGTGCACAGGGTTTACGCCTTTCAGCTGAAGTTGCTGATCGGGCACACTTCTACGCTGAGTGATCGCTTAACCCTACCCATCCCACAGGGTTTACGCCTTTCATCTAAAGTGGCTGTACGGGCACACTTCTACGCTGAGTGATCACTTAACCCTACCCCTCCACGTATGTATGGACTGGCGCCCATCTTCTGGATCACGATCCAGGAAGTGTTCTTGATTTGGCATGGGGTGCACCTAGCCTTATTCATGATGTAGGAGTCAAAATCCCACTCACCGCAGCTTACATTACAATAGTAGCATGTGCTACACAATCACGACAAACATGAAATGACATACAATATGAGTAGATATTGATTTGCGTCCCGCTATATCAAAATAAACGTGACATCTGAGATGCATGAAATGACATGGCAAGGGTGTCGGATCTAGCTTCTTTGTCAAGCTAGATCTAGTATGGTGTCAGATCTATCTTCGTTGTCAAGCTAGAATAAATATGGCATCTAGGCGACTATCATTTCACCGCCTAGTCTCTTTTACACAATTTCACAGAATGGCCTAAACATGGCCTAACAAACGACTGATCAAGTTTCACTTGCCTGAAACGATGTCCGTAAATCCTCAGTTCGACAGTCTAAAATCTCTTCCTATGTGCTCAATCAACAGTCACCAATTCTATAGTCTCGTATTCAATTATCTTAAATTAGTTATTTAACCAAACAATAAAACTTATGATTTTTATCTTGATTAAGCATGCGGTGCTCAATCAACAGTCACCAATCCTATGGTTCGGGATTACCTCAGCACTACGTGAGAGCTACACTAACGTCAGGTAGTGACGTCAAGGGTTGGACTCTGATAGCGAGCGAAGTACGACGACGTCTACGGCGAAGACGACACTAGTGATCACGGTAGCACGAC
Source organism: Scilla litardierei (assembly GCA_030789695.1). Lineage (NCBI taxonomy): Eukaryota > Viridiplantae > Streptophyta > Magnoliopsida > Asparagales > Asparagaceae > Scilla > Scilla litardierei. Next base: position 535,903 of record CM061130.1, on the reverse strand, counting down.
GCGCGAACATCGACAAGCAAGGGATGAACGGTGGGAGGGACAGCTGTTGCTCGCGGATTCGGGGGCGTGGCCTTCTGTCGGATCAGAGGGGGACAGCCGACGGCTATATGGGTGGTCGGAGGGTAATGGGTGTCGATCCTAGGGCTGGCCATGGGTTTTGGAGAGGGGAACATCAGTTTTTCAATGGAGGGGGCAGTTTTGGTGGTGGTTGCGGCAAGTTGAGGGGCTGTCGGCCTGGGGTTGCAGTCCAGGGGTGTTGCTGGCAGCGTGGGGTCGGCCTGGGCGGTGGCCGGCGGTAGGAGGTGGCCTGCGACGGCCTAAGGGATGCTTGTCGTGAGTTACAAGAGGGTGCATGTCAGTTTTTTTGTGTGGATGGGGGAGTTGTGTGGGCGTTTTGGAGGAGGAGGAAGTGGTGTTTGTGTCACGACCCGCTTCCCTAAAATGGTGGCGAGACGTGAAAAGGTCCGCACGAGAGTGGAGCTGTGAAGCCCCAAACCTGATAAGCGTAAATAAAACATAAGCAGGTCCCTGTAACCACAAACGGAACAACAATAATAACACAAGGAGAGACAGAAATAAAAGCTCATATCTCATAATCTGTCCAACATGAAAATTAAGTTCAACATCCAGAAAAGCCACCAGGCTAAAAGAAAGAGTCTAAAGGCCCAGAACAAGGCCAACAAAAGGAACAACGTAACAAAGTATAGGTGCTACGCACCGACAACAAAACAGCAGTCTAAACAAAAGGGAAAGCTCAACGAAGACACTAGGACTGGTCCCCAGTGTCCACGTACTCCTCGCCAAACACAGGCTTGGGCTCGGCGTCAGCAAACACCTCGTCCTCAACAATGTACTCAGGCTCAGGATCTAACATGTGTCACCCAAAAGAGTAAAGGGGCACATGTCAGCAAGTCTAAAAGACTTGGGCAAGGAAACTGAAAGTAAGGCAAACTAACAACCTAGCAATTATAGTATGCATGACATGGCAGTTATAACATGAGTGCACAAGCATGACATGGTGAAACAATAAGTACAAGAGAACAATTTATCAGGACAAGTCAAGAGTAGCCAAGCTACTAACAAGCTCCATCTTTTCACTAGTCACGTTTCACGTTGTTTGTAGATGTTTACGCCTTACAGCTGAACGGTTTGACATTCACACTGATTGGCCGCTTAACACTACCCCAGAACCCAGAGTTTACGCCTTACCACTGCAGTTGCTGATCGGGCAGACTCCCAGTTGATTGGCCGCTTAACTCTTACCCCAATACCCACATGTGAACGAGCCAGGGTCCCTGCACACGAGCTCAGTAAATGAGCCAGGGTTGCCCCGCACAAGAGCTCGTTTCCTGGATCATAACCAGGAGCGTATTTCATCTGGCTTAGGGGTGCACCTAGCCTCAATCATTTCACAAGGTGTAGCAGAGCTACGCAATCACGGGAACACTTAAAGAATGCAATGACATGACAATTAATTTGCGTACCGTTAATGGAAATTAAACATGACATGGTATTTATGCAACATGATAAATGCCGGATCTAGCTTCGTTGTCAAGCTAGTTCCTAAATTTGCGCCTAGGTGAGTATCATTTCGTCGCCTAGTCTCTTTTACGCCTACAACAAACAAATGGCCTAAGACATGGCCCAAAACCCAAAGTGGCAAGTTTCACTTGCCTAGCACCGAGGATGACGATCAACGAGGCTGTCACACAAATGCTAACTAAGGCGATGAGATCACTGCCATGGCAAAACAACATTAGAACAACATCCAACATAGTTTTATTAGGGTTTCACAAAAACACAAATGGGTTATGAGGATATTAAGAGATCGAGTTATTACCGTATCGGAAACGGAAGAATGATGCCGTGCAAGCGCGGCAACGGAAGAAACGCTCCGGGGAACCTAGGGTTTAGATCTGGAAAGGATGAAAATCTGGAGAAATGTGGTTTTGGGGATTTTGGGGGTTGGAGATGGCCTAGGGCATGGTGGTTGGTCAAAATGGAGAGGGGGAGAAGCTCTTGATGAAGGAGGAAGGCTAGAGGAAGGTTGGGGAAGATCAGAGGTCAAGGGGGAAGGAAAGAAGCCAGGAGAAGAGAAAGGAAGAAAAGAAACGAAGTGGGGTATTTATAGAAAACGACTTGGCGGCTGCCCAGAAATTAGGGTTTCGACACTGATTAGTCGGTCAAAGAAGGTTGGCTGACCGACTAGTTTAGCAACTAGTCGGTCGGTCGATAACTATGACCGACTAACACCAAGTAGCGAAAGTAGGGAAAAGCCTGGGTAATGAATTAGTCGGTCTGTGAAGGCCCGTCGACCGACTAGTTTGCAACCTAATCGGTCGGTGAGTGTTCATGGACCGACTAACGATAAACAGTAACTTATGTGAAATCTACTGATAGAAACTAGTCGGTCTGAGAGCAAGTTCTGACCGACTAGTTTCACATCTAGTCGGTCGGTGATTGTTCTTAGACCGACTAAAAGTAAACAGTAACTCCTGAGAAATTAACAAAGCCAACTAGTCGGTCCATGTATTTTTGCCGACCGACTAAATCGTCATCTAGTCGGTCGGTTCCCCTTATTGTACCGGCTAACGTGCACAAAAAGTTCCGAAATGGAGCGCGAAGCTCCGGGATCGATTCCTAAGACTCCTAGGCTTGATCTAAAAATAAGATATGACCGATATGAAGCCCGTCACGAATGACTTACTCCAAAATCGATGATTCTAAGGAAGAAGCTAGAAAATCACGACGAAACGATCGAAAACGAAAGCTACGGAGTCGAAAAACACACATGAGGAGAAAATCCACCAAAACATATATATATATATATAATATAATAATCCAAATACAAGAAAACCAGTCGTTACAGTTTGCGTGGAGGAGGATAGCCGGAGCAAGGGGAGGAGGCCAGAGGGTGGTCGACAGTGGGAGGTGGACGACGATGGAGAAGATGGGTTGGCGGCTATGGTGCGTGAGATGAAAACCTAGGGTGAAGTTTCGTTATAAAATGAGAAAGTTGCTATATAGGATTGAAAATGTGGTGCACTTAGGTTGATTGGAGAGAGAGGGTGTGAGAGGGAGGGGGTGCAACTAGTGTGACCTATAGTTAGGGAAATCACATGCCATAGGTATCAAATCCTAAAGATTTATTTGAAATTTGAATTAATTAGGCTAAATAGAGATTGAATGTAATTAGGGTGATGAGTGGGTCTAACAGTGTCTGATAATTATAAGAAAAATACTGGGACAACCGTGTCGACGAGAAGGTCGGGACTACGATGGTCGGTCACGATCTAGGCTAACAGAAAATGGAACTAAAAATAAAAATAGCTAACGACGAAGTCCAAAGTTATGACACCCCGTCAAACAAAGCTGTTTTGTGGGAGAACGGCCCGTGAAATGACGTTCAAAAAAATTCCACAAATAAGTACTCTCTCAGAGGGTCACAACACATATAACATCGCACGTTTGGGATACAAGAAGAGATCACAACAAATACGCATACGAAAAGTACGAAAAACACACGATCGAAAAGCGACCGTGACATCCTACCCACCTTAACAAATGATTCTACCCTCGGAATCAACATCAACTACTGCACCATAAATAAATGCGGGAAGCGCTCTCTCATCTCTTCCTCGCGCTCCTAGGTAGACTCCCCCGGTGAACCATGACGCCACTGCACTCTAACCAGGTCGACGGTCTTATTCCTCAACTGCTTCTGTCGTCGATCCAGAATCTCTACTGGTTGCTGCTCATAGGTCAGGTCCAGTCGGACCGTGATCTCCGAGAAATCCACAGCATTAGATGGATCACTGACGTATCGACGTAACTGAGATACGTGAAACACGTCGTGAACTCCCTCTAGTGATGGCGGTAATGCCAAGCGATAAGCCACTGCTCCAACTCGCTGTAGGACGTCAAAGGGTCTAATATACCTCGGACTCAGCTTGCCTCTCTTTCCAAATCGAATAACTCCTCGATTCGGAGAGATCATGAAAAAAACATTGTCTCCAGGCTGGAACTCCAACGGTCGACGTTTAGCATCTGCCCAATGCTTGAAACGGTCCTGAGCAATCCTCAGCTTCTCCCTGATGTTCCTCACAACATCCACCACTTCAATAATCATCTCTGGCCCTAACAGCTCCCTGTCTCCAATGTCATCCCAGCTCAGTGGCGATCGACATTTCTTCCCATAAAGCACAGCAAATGGCGACATGCCAATGCTCGACTGGTAGATGTTATTATAGGCAAACTCCACATGATGAAGATGATCCTCCCATGATCCCTTGAAGTCCAACATGCATGCTCTCAGCATGTCCTCCAAAATCTGAATCGTCCTCTCGGAATGGCCATCTGTCTACGGGTGGTACCGGGTGCTAAAACTCAGACTCGTACCCAGACTCTTCTGCAGACTCTGCCAAAACTGAGATGTGAATCTCGTGTCTCTGTCCGACACGATACTCACGGGGACTCCGTGAAGTCGCATGATCTCATGCACGATTCACGTTACATCACTATCTATACTAGGGAAAGGAAATAAAAACGGGGAGTAAAAGAATTGACCTTCATGTATCTCCTCGCTAGCATTTCCGTGGACTGTCCTACTCAGAAAGGGATGAAGTGCGCCGATTTGGTCAATCGATCTACGATTACCCAAATCACGTCATTCTGCTTTGGACTCCGAGGCAGTCCAGTCACGAAATCCATAGTGATGTGTTGCCACTTCCATTCCAGAATCAGAAGCGGCTGTATCAACCCAGCCGTATGCTGATGCTCTGCCTTAACTTGCTGGCACACCAAACACTTAGTAACACTCCATGCCACACTCCGCTTCATGCCATGCCACCAGTAGTTTAGGTGAAGGTCCTTGTACATCTTGGTGCCTCCAGGATGCACAGAATACGGTGAACTATGTGCCTCAATAAGCAACTCTTCTCTAACATCTCCAGCTGGCACACAAACTCTGGCTCCATACCTCAGCGAGCCATCCTCATGAATCAGAAAGTCAGTCTACAGACCGTCTTCTACCTGCTTACGGATCTTCTTCAGTTTCAGATCTCCAGCCTGACCTGCCTTGATCCGATCCACGATCGTCGACTGTATCTGTATACACATCAACGACGAAACATCTCCGGAAAGCACAATCTCAATACCTGACTCACAGAACTCCTGCTGCAACCTCCAATATGAAGTAAACATCATAACCAATGGAAGTCTACTCAGCGCATCAGGAACCACGTTCACCTTGCCAGGATGATACTGTAAGTCGATCTCGTAATCTGCCATGAGCTCCAACCATCGACGCTGTCGCATGTTGAGATCCTTCTGCGTAAAGAAGTATTTCAAGCTTTTGTGATCAGTGAAAATCTTCACTTTCTCACTCAGCAGGAAATGCCTCCAAATCTTGAGCGCAAATATGACTGCAGCCAACTCCAAATCACGCGTCAGATAGTTCTTCTCATGAGCCTTGAGCTGACGAGAAGCGTACGTGACCATATGTCCATGCTGATGCAAAACACAACCGAGACCTTTCCCAGAAGCATCGCAAAAGATCTCGAAGCCTCCGCTTCGATCAGGGACAACTAGAACAAGTGATGACGTCAAACTCGCCTTCAGAATAGAAAAGGCCTCGTCACAAGCTGTTGGATATGGAAGACGTTTGTACACCCTTGTGGGAGATGTACGAGGGAATACGGACCTCGAACGTCGCGTACACGAAGTCGTGTACAAAGGGAATCTGTTCCCTTGCGGAGAGGATCTCTGGATGAGTGGGAAAGTCGCATTATATATGCATAAGTGCATGCGACATATGGCTAATAAAGGGGGAATATCTTAAGCTTATGTTGTACCATGCATATGGTACAACTTAAGCTTATAATGTGCCATATATCATGGTACACCTTAATTAAGTTGTTCCAAAGGAACAACTTACCCTAAAATAACTACCTTGGGGGCTATAAATAAGACCCAAGGGTAAGCCATTTCTTACACCTTTTGCATGAAATTCATGCATGCATCTTCATTCTAGCGAAGCTCTGCAGAAATCCTTTCTCTCCCTCTTATCCAAGTTCTTAATCTAAAGTAGAGATTTAGATTGTGGATTTAGTAGCCTTACTCCGTTTGTGAGTAGACTCGATCCGTCGTGGTGAATCCGAAGGCGAAGTTCGTAGACTACCGTGCCGCGTACGCAAGCGTAAGTCTCAACTTCATATTATCGATCCTAACTCTGTTTTGGACAGGATCCTACATTGGTATCAGAGCCATACGGGTTCACCCCGGAGAAACTATGAACGAGTCGTTGTCTTTTTCACGGATGGGTATCTTACCATTACGGATATGGTAGGAACGCTTCGTGACGGAGAGAACGCAGCGGTTGTTCTTTTCACGTTAGGGTCTTCTGTCATTACGGATATGGCAGGAACTCTCCGTGATGGGAAGAACCGACCGTTCATGTCGTCAAACTCGCTCTCTTCATGGATGCTGAGTCTCCATTCATAGGGAATGGGCGCTCTCTTCATGTGGAGCGCGTAGTTTACGAGTTTTTGAAGTGGGTTCATTTTTTGGCACACGGCCATTGAAGGACAACTACTTCCTTGACGAACGGGTGCTTCACCGGAGAAGAAGGTGGTGGTTATTCCCATCGGGGAAGATGAATTTTAGTGCATGTGCACCATGGCCAAATGGGTTATGAAGACCATGCACCCCTCTCCCCATGCGGAGAGGGTTGGCTACGGCCAATAACCACCGCGGCAACCCCCTCCGGCGGGGGTGTGCGGCCACCCCATGAAAGGGGAAACCGGCCATGGCCAAAGGGCCATGGCCGGTCAAGGCCAATATGCCATGGCCGGGCCATGGCCGGCCGCGGCCAGGACAGGGCCAGGCATCCCTGGCCGGGGCCAGGGCAGGGGCCCTGGCCCCGGCCAGGGGCCAGGCCGCCCTGGCAGAGGCCAGGGCGGTGCCCTGGCCTCAGGCCAGGGGCCTGGCAGCCCTGGCCGGGGCCAGGGCAGGGGCCCTGGCCCCCGGCCAGGGGCCAGGACGCCCTGGCAGAGGCCAGGGCGGCGCCCTGGCAGAGGCCAGGGCGGCGCCCTGGCCCCAGGCCAGGGCCTGGCCGCCCTGGCCGAGGCCAGGGCAGGGGCCCTGGCCCCGGCTAGGGGCCTCTGGCCTAGGCCAGGCCAGGCAGAGGCCTGGCCGGCCTCTGGCCGGCCTCTGGCCGAGGCCAGGCCAGCGGCCAGGCCGGCCCTGGCAGTGGCCAGGGCTGCCGCAGGCCGTCTCTGGCAGCGGTCAGGGCCTGGCCGGGGGCCGGACTGATCGTCACTGGCCGGGAGTGAAGAAGACCAATTCGGCAAAAGGCCTTGGTTGAACATGAACGTGCCGACTAGCCCATACGGGGCCAAACAACAGTCGTCTGCATCAAAATTCTCTCATACGGGGGGAAACGCCTGGATCCATACGGGAGCCGGCGACGATAATTTGCAGAAGAATCCCCAAAAGGGGGATCCGACTTAGGCACGATTACGGCTCATTCCCGACAAATGGTCAGGAAGTGTCGAATATTTCACTAGTATCATAAGGGTACTAAGTTGAAATATAATTTTTTGAAAAATACGTTTTCATACGTTTTGAAAAATACGATTTCAAAAACGCTTTTCCGCTGCAAAGTACTATAAGAGTACTAACATTTGATAAAGTGAGGGAGAAATATTGAAAGTTACTCTAGATGGTGATTGGAAACAAAGTGACCTTTCCGATTCTAGAGTAACATCTTCAATATTTTTCGAAAGTAACTTATCAAATTATAAATATCATTCCAAGTGGGAGTTGATTTTAGAACTATCCATATGGGATATTCTATTATCACTTCAAGTGGGAATTATATCTGAAAAATACGTTTTCAAACTCGTTTTCCGCTGCTAGTACTATAAGAGTACTATTGTTTGATAAGTGATGGGGGAATATTGAAGGTTGTTCTAGATGGTGATTGGAATCATAGAGACCTTTTCGATTCTAGAACAACATCTTCAATATTTTTCGAAAGTAACTTATCAAATATAATATAATTCCAAGTGGGATTTGAATTTTTAGAACTATCCAAATGGGATACTCTATTATCATTTCAAGTGGGAGTTATATTTTAAGAATTTTTATGCAATGTTTTGATCAAACCTTCGGTTTTGTGTCTTTTGCAGCATTTTAAAAGTAAAATGTCTTCCGCTTCAAAGAATATCGTCGCTGAGTTAAACAAAGGTGAAAAACTCAACGACGATAATTACAAACTTTGGTCCATTAAGATACAATACGTTTTAGAGGAGCAAGAAGTGCTCGAAACTCTAAAGAACGTAATGATTGAACCCAGGTTGGGCACTACGGCCCAACACAGACGAGACAAGGAAGCTTTTGATGCTTGGTCTCGGAAGAACAAGATAGCGCGCATTACGTTATTAAGCAGTATGGCTGATGACATAATGCACATCTTCCGAGAACATGACCTAGCCATGGACATATGGTCCAAGCTAGAGGAGAAGTTCGGTGGCACATCGGTGTCCAAACTTCGCGCCTTAACTATAAGGTTCGATTCATATAAGAAATGTCGAGATCATTCCATGGGGAAACATCTGCGACATATGGCGAACCTTATCTCGGAGTTAAAGGATGCAGGTCATGTGCTCACTGATGAGCAACAAATCCAAGCAGTCATACGTTCCCTACCAAATGGGTGGGATCAGATGAAGATGCATCTCACTCATAATGAGAGCATCAAGACCTTCAACGATGTTTCCAAGCACCTCGAATTAGAGGAAGAGCGGCTTGCGGCTGCCAAGCCAAGTGTAGAAATGCACATGGCTGCTAGTTCCTCACATGGGGGAAAGAAATGTAAAGATCGTTCGAAGTCTTCTAATGAACGTAATAAGCAACCTGAGTCTACCAAGGAACCCAAACATAAGGGTGGGCACAAGAAATGGCACAAGAAGAAAGACTTGAAAAGGATCAAGTGCTTCAAGTGCAACAAGCTCGGTCACTATGCTCGTTCGTGTACGAGTGGAAGTGACGAGGTAACTTGTAATACTAGTTACATATGTGTTTCTAGTTCACTATTTCTTGTGGAATCTAATCCATTTTGGGATAATTGATTCAGGTGCCACCGACCACATAGCAAAGGACAGACGGTCCTTCGTGGAGTATCACCGGATACCCCAAGGAATGAAGTGGATCAATGTAGGAAACAACACACGTGTTGTAGAGAAAGGCGTTGGGAATTGCAAGCTAGGCTTGGACAACGGCCACACTCTCCTACTTTATGATGTTCTCTTCATTCCATATATTCAAAGGAATATTAATACTGTGGTAAATTTAATGGGTCTTGGTTATAATTGGTTCCTTCATTATTGTAATATGGACCTATTTTGTAATAATTCCTTTATTGGTACTGGGTTTGTATTTCAAAGGATTTATTGTAATATGTACAATGTATTTCCTCATGTAATGAAAATTTCCTTGTGACAAATTCTTTGACTAATGAGTCTAATATAATTTGTTGGCACACAAGGCTTGGTCATATTGGACCAATGCGTATAGATAGACTTGCCAAACGTGGCCTTCTATCCAATGTTTCAAAGGTTGAAATGTCGACCTGCGAACATTGCATTGTGAGGAAATCTTGTCGCAAGCCGTTTGGAACCGGCACAAGGGCCGAGGTTCCAATACAGCTTATCCATTCGGACATATGTTGTCCGATGAATGTCAAGACAAGACGCGGGAAGTCCTATTTCATCACTTTTTTTTGATGATTTCACCCGATTCGGTCATATCTATTTGATATCCCACAAAAGTGAAAGCACTAAACCTGCTTTAAAAACTATATGAGTTTAGTGGGGAATCAATTAGATCGCAAGATTAAGGTCATGCGAACCGATAGGGGTGGTGAATATCAATCAACAAGTTTAAAGGAACTTTGTGATGAAAAAGGCATAGTACATCAGGTAACTATGCCTTATACTCCTCAACAAATTGGTGTTGCAGAAAGGAGGTATAGGACTTTAATGAAAAACGGTCCGTTCAATGATGGAGCAAGCTAACTTGACAATCACCTTTTGGGGTGATGCATTATTGACGGCCACTTTCATTTTTAAACGCGTACCCTCGAAATCAGTTAGCTCCACTCCTTATGAGTTGTGGAACCAAAAGTCTCCTGACTTAAACATTTTGAAACCTTGGGGTTGTGCATTCTACGCACATATTTCTTCCCATAAGTATGGCAAACTTGGGCCAAGGGGAAGGAAACGTATCTTTATACGATACGCAGAAAACTCCAAAGGTTATATTTTTGTTAGTCAGGAAGACAATGGTGGGCTAATTGAGTTTGAGTCGAGGGATGTCACTTTCTTGGAAAACATGTTTCCAAGACAGGGCGAGATAAGTCAGGACTTATCTTTATTTGAGATTTATGATCAAAAAAGGATTACCTCATTCGAGTGGGAGAATTCTTGGTGAAAACGAAAATACGTTTCAACCTTCACCAATGGATTATACGAATGACGATTATCCTATTCCATACGGGAATAATGATCCAAGTGGGAGCAATTCTAACGACATTCCAAGTGGGAGTGATATTAGAATTGATCTAAATTCGAGTCAACAAGGACTTGAAGAAATCTCAAATACAACGTAGTAGTCGTACAAGGTTGGCTCCTCTAAGATTTGAGGATGAATTTCCGTAAACCTTTATGACTTTACTACAAGATGATGACAAGCCTGCCACTTTCAAACAGGCCGCATCATGCCCTGCGAAAGACAAATGGATGGAAGCGATGAAGGAGGAATTGAAATCCATGAAAGTTAACCAAGTCTGGGACTCGGTTAACTCACCGAGAGGACATAGAGCAATTGGGAACAAATGGGTTCTCAAGATCAAGCATAAGGCTGATGGCTCTATTGACAGATATAAAGCTCGCCTTGTCGCGAAAGGTTTTACGCAACAGGAAGGGATAGACTACGAAGAGACCTTCTCACCTGTTGTGCATTTTACCTTGATTCGCATGATTCTGGCAATGGTATCTTGCTTATACCTCGAATTACATCAGATGGATGTAAAGACTGCCTTTCTCAATGGAGAATTGGACGAGGAGATCTATATGGAACAACCAACAGGGTTTGTAAAAGAAGGAAACAAACATAAGGTTTGTAAACTTCGTAAGTCCATATATGGTCTTACATAATCCTCGAGGCAATGGTATATACGATTTCAAGAAGTTGTCTTATCAAATGGATTTTCCATGCTTGATGAAGATAACTGAGTATATATCAAGAGGATTAAAAGCAAGTATATTATCATGTCTCTATATGTAGATGACATTTTAATAGCCAGAAATGACAAGGGCTTTGTGATGAGTATCAAGGCTTGGATTTCATCAGTATTTGAGATGAAAGGCATAGGAAAAGCCGCATATATCCTTGGAGTTAAGATTTCAAGGAATCGTTCGAAGAAACTCCTTTCTCTTTCATAGGAGACTTATATAAAGAAGGTTCTAGAACGATTTAATATGCAGGACTGCAAGTCCATTGATATTCATTTAAGCATATGCGATAATTTATATCTGGAATCGTGTCCAAAGAACCAAAAGGAAAAGGAAATTATGGAAAAAGTTCCATATTCCAGTGCAGTTGATAGTCTTATGTACGCTATGGTGTGTACGAGACCGGACATCTGTTTTGCCGTTGGAAATGGTAAGCTGTTACCAATCCAACCCAGGGCAAGAACACTGGAAAGCGGTTAAGAGGATAATGCAGTATCTTAAAGGAACTACAGATTTGCAAAAGACTATGATAAAACCAAGAAGGTAGACATTAGGTACATATCTACGCATGAGATGATAGAGGATCAGCTTACGAAAGCGATCCCCAGAAATGTGTTTTATAAACACTTATCATCCCAAGGATTGCGTATGAGCTGAGTTGTACCAATATATATTCCCATGTCTAAGAAAGATCAAATTTAATAAAAGAATAAGTTCTTTTTCAAACATTGCATATGAATTTCTTAAGAAATGTTTGTGTACATTTTTGAAATCTCAGCTGAATTGTGTGTATGTCGGACAGATAAAGGTTGGCTCTCTCACATGAGCAACCGCCTTATCTTATCAGATGGATAAGATAGAGATGAGACTAGTTTAAAGTCAAAATCATTAGACGAATGATTTAGAGTCATGACTTAAACAAGATAGTCGAATGAAAGATCTGCATCATATGGATGCTTACAAAAGATCTGAGATCTGTATCACAAGGATATTTGAAAGAGATCTCGTAGGATTTTTTAAATCCTATCTGTCTTATGCAGGATGAGAGTCCGTGAATATTTCACGAGTAGTAAAGGGACTCAAAAAGATAGGCACTGTGGTGTCTGATTTTTTCATCCGTACGACATTATTAAGACATACTCTCCCTGGGAAAGGAGTGATGTTGTAATACGTGTTCATACCACGTATGCATTTCGACCACTGAGTTAGTAGCAATAGTGTTTGCTATTATGTGAGACTCAAAGGCCATACGGGTCTTAACTCTTACCCTCAAGGACTCCAATTGGTTCCTTTAGATTTGACGAGATGATCGCTATCTTAGCGTGTTACTTATGGGCTATGATAATTCGGCTCGGCAGGGCACGTTAGAAAAACGAGTCTAGTCAAGATCAGAAGGTTCGCAAGAAGAGGAAGATTGATTTCATATTCGCATTTGGACTTTAATGATTCAAAGCTGGCCAGCCAATTGTAATCCAGATGGGATTCAATTGTTGAATATAAAATATAAGAAATGCGAAGAAATAATCTAGGGTAAAGCATGCGTTGAACTACTCAACTTTGCACCTTCGAGGTCGTTGTGTATCTCTAACAAGTGCACAACAACAGACTCTACGCGCATGACGGTCGCACGGTCTATTTCTCGGTATGATAGATGAAAGAACTAAGGGAAAGACGTTCTCTTACAATCCCCTCAAGTGTGAGTGGGAGATGTTGGATATGGAAGACGTTTGTACACCCTTGTGGGGGATGTACGAGGGAATACGGACCTCGAACGTCGCGTACACGAAGTCGTGTACAAAGGGAATCTGTTCCCTTGCGGAGAGGATCTCTGGATGAGTGGGAAAGTCGCATTATATATGCATAAGTGCATGCGACATATGGCTAATAAAGGGGGAATATCTTAAGCTTATGTTGTACCATGCATATGGTACAACTTAAGCTTATAATGTGCCATATATCATGGTACACCTTAATTAAGTTGTTCCAAAGGAACAACTTACCCTAAAATAACTACCTTGGGGGCTATAAATAAGACCCAAGGGTAAGCCATTTCTTACACCTTTTGCATGAAATTCATGCATGCATCTTCATTCTAGCGAAGCTCTGCAGAAATCCTTTCTCTCCCTCTTATCCAAGTTCTTAATCTAAAGTAGAGATTTAGATTGTGGATTTAGTAGCCTTACTCCGTTCGTGAGTAGACTCGATCCGTCGTGGCGAATCCGAAGGCGAAGTTCGTAGACTACCGTGCCGCGTACGCAAGCGTAAGTCTCAACTTCATATTATCGATCCTAACTCTGTTTTGGACAGGATCCTATACAAGCATCGGACCAAATGAATGGTATATCCTTCCTCGTCAGTCTAGTCATCGGCTCTGCAATACGAGAGAAATCCTTGATGAAGGGCTGATAATATCCTGCTAGCCCAAGAAAACTCCTTATCTCTGACGCTGACCGCAGATTCGGCCACTCTCTGATAGCTTTGATCTTCTCCTGATCCATGGATATGCCATCTCCTGACACCACATGTCCAAGGAAGACAACTCTTTCCATCCAGAACTCGTACTTGGAATACTTCGCATACAAACGATGCTTCCTTAGAATCTCCAGAACTGTCCTCAAGTGCTCGGCATGCTCCTCTACCGACTTCGAATAGATCAAGATGTCGTCAATAAAGATGGCAACGAACTTATCTAAGAAGACGTAGAAATTAGGTTCATCAGGTTCATGAAAACTACGGGTTCGTTGGTCACACCAAAATTCATAACCACGAACTCGTAGTGTACATACTTCGTTCTGAACGCTGTCTTCTGCACATCTACCTTCTTCACCCTCAGCTGGTCTCTTGAGATCCAATTTAGAGAATACCCTCGATCCTCCAAGCTGATCAAAAATGTCGTCTATACGCGGCAACAGACACTTGTTCTTGATGGTGACAGCATTCAACTCTCTGTAGTCCATGCACATCTGGTGCGAACCGTCCTTCTTCTTCAGCAGAACAGGTGCTCCCCATGGACACACACTCGGATGGATATAACCCTTCTGCAAAAGCTCATCCAACTGTCTACGCAGCTCCTCCAACTCTGCCATAGCCATACGATATGGTGCTTTCGAAATGGGTTGCTCTCCCGAAATAAGATTAATCAAGAACTCAAGAGCTTGATCGGACGACAGTCCTGACATCTCCTCAGGAAAGACGTCATCGAAATCTCTCACCACAGCTGGTCTACTCACCTCCATCTGTATAGATACAAGCTCCACCACTGGCTTGGCCCGAAACCTGACAGGCACAAGCGAACTCCTACCGTTGCTGAACTCGAAGGTCTGGTGACCTGGAATCTCAAACACCACCTTCTTCCATCGACAGTCGATCATAGCAAAGAAACGACCAAGCCAATCCATCCCAAGAACGTCATCATAATTGGTAATGTCGTGGACGATAAAATTGGCATATAGCTCGTGTCCACAGACAACCAAAGGACAAGATCGACAACCAAGGGACACTGAGATCACACCATTCCCCGTAGAGATATCCTAACTCTTGGAAAGAGGGGAAGTCGACAGAGAATGCTTGTCCACAAAACTTCGAGATAAGATGCACATGAATGCATCAGAGTTGAAGAGAACACGAGCAGGAAAAGCACAGACAAGAATAACCCCTAACAAACAAGCTAGCAATCAAAACCTATTCTAGCAAACCAGATCTAATCTAACATGCAAGATCAACTAATGAAAAGTAAAGACAAGTCTGAGGATTACCTGTAATAACTCCATCATCAGCCTCTGCCTATACTGCAGTGATCATGAAAGCTTGCTTCCTAGGCTGAGCTACCTGCTGGAAAGCCTGCTTATAGGATATAAGAGGCGCTCCACGTCCAACAGCTATTGGTGCTCTACGCTACTACTGCTGCTGCGCACGCGGGCAATCCTTTAATGAACGCAAGGAGTCGTCACAAACTAAGCACTGGCCCAGAAACCTCCTGCACTGCTCCTTCACATGACCAGCTCTGCCGTAGTGATAGCACATCTTCTGACTAGGCCCACCTGGCCTCTTAAACTCCGCAGACTGATTAGGCTTCAACACAGGCCTAACCATAGCTCTGGCCTGCTCCATAGGCCTCTTCCCTCCACCTGAAAACTGCAGATTCTTCTGATTGGCAATCAGCTCCTGCCTCTTCGCAGATATCAGCAACCTCCGGTAAGAGTACAAGTCCGAAGAAGACATCGAACTCTGCAGATCCAAGGAAAGACCCTGAAGAAATCGCTGAGCTCGATCCTCGACGGTCTGCACCAAATTCGGCACGAAGAGGCATAACCTGGTGAACTCCCGGTGGTACTGATCCACCGTCAGACTCCCTTGCTTCAAGTTGATGAACTGCTGCATCAACTCCCTCCTGGCAGCTTGAGGGAAGAACTCCTCATCAAATCTAGCTTTAAAAGTGGCTCAAGGGATAGGCCTCACCAGCATCTGTTCCTCAGATTCCCACTAACTACGGGCATTGTCCTACAGCTGCTTCTTCACCAATTCGACCCATCCAGCCGTGTCAACATTCGAAAGAAGCAGGTTGTCCTCAGTGTTATTCATCCATTCATCAGAAGCCAAAGGTCCTTCTGACCCAGTGAAGTACGTCGGGTCCAGCTCCTGAAACTGCTTTGCTCCAGGCTCAAAGCGAGGGGCATTCTGAAGCATGCCCTGCTGTACTTGCATCATCTGCTGCATCATCCTCATCATCTCAGGAATGGTACGGTCTCCATCAGCTCCATCAGCACCATCACCAACTCATGATCCACCACCAGCTCGAGTAATGCGTCTTCCAGCCATCTAAGACAAGAAAATGTTCAGATTAGACTCAAATTTTATGACTAGGATGTTACGAATGTTTCAATGGATGTTTTTATTATTAGCGTTGTTTTGATATTTCGCAGGTGCAACGGACTTGCATGGGCCACCACAAAAACCTGTCATGCCCCAGTTCCCAAGTACGGAAGGCGAGACGCGAAGAGATCTGCTCAGACTGGAGCAGTGAAGCTACAGTGTAATAGGCATTTGTGTGTTCATCCATTCGCAGATTCTTGCACTGCAAAAGAAATAACAACAATAATAATAATTGAAAGCAGTTAAAAACTAACCAACATTCAACACCATCTAAATTAAATTCAAACATCCAGAGATAGTCATAAAAGAAAGTACAGAGTCTAAAAGAAGGCCCAAGCATGGCCGAAACAATAATAACATAAGATGCTACGCACCGAAGAGTCTAACAGCAACAATCGAGTAAAGTAAACTGCAACTACGAAGTAGCCTCCAACTGAGACTAGGACTGGTCTACGGTGTCCTCGAACTGGACGTTGACCGGCGCCCCATTTATGATTAGGGCACGGTGTCATTTTGCCGCAAGTGCACGGTTAGTGTAGGGTGCGGGTATATTGAACACAGGGAGGTGGATGGCTTGAAGGCTACTAGCCCCACCTAGGTTGTGTGAGAGCCACGCGGATGATATGAGTGGAAGTGTAGAAATAAAGGGAAGAAATAAAAAGACAAGAAATGAATCTCTGCTAACATGGGCTAGAGCACTCATGACACTTGGCATTCGACTTGACCCAGGGTGAGACATTGCCCCAAAAGGTAGTACCTAGCGCCCCATGGGTCCGATATTCCGGTCGATTCCCAGGATGATACGCTGGGTCTACCCGGTTTTGGATGATAGGCATTCCCATGTCCAGCACCCTCCGCAATTGGGAGCATTAATGCCACAATGATAACTCCCAACATTTCTTCCAAGCTGTTCCCACGCACGAAGACTCGATGTCAATGCTAGGGGTGTGAGCTGTGGCTAGGGGATCAAACTCCTGTTTTATTTCCCCTTGGCCCGACGGTCAGAGGCGGTCTTTCTCCCGCCAATGACAATAAAACGCCCCCGCGTAACGCTAATGGACAAATAGGTTGAATGTGATTTCTAGCAATACATCAAAGCGGATTTTGATGGGACAAGCATCCGAAGCCCAACCCCCAACACATCTAGTGTGTTGCCATACCTATTGGTCTCAGATTGCTAGACATCCCCATTGACACATTCCATCAAACACTTGCCATGCAATCAAGTCAAATGAAATATCCCAAGCATCAATCCTACTCTAACCCATATTAGGGTTCATCAAGAACTATTCAATGATGAAGAACATGATATCAAGCAATAATAAATCCAAACAAACATTCATCATCAAGCTTATTGAAAATAACACAAAGCAAATGAAATAAGAAAAGAAATACTTATCTTGCATTAGAATCCATCAATCCATTACAAGGTTTATTCAAATAGAAACCCTAATCTAACTTAATCTATGGCTCCCATGAAAGGGGCAGAAAGCTACTGAAAAATAGAGGGGAACCCCCCTTCAAGTCGTCCAACCTCTCAAACTTATAGGCCCCCACAAAAACCCTAACGGTTCGGGTCCAAAAACCCAATAAAACCGCAGAAAAAGTGCCACCCGACCGGTTGGAAGTTCAACCGATCGGGTGAGGGCTTATGAAAATCTTCACCCGATCGCTGAATCGATCGGGTGAGTCGTCGGGTCGTGAGCTGGGAAGCTTCGGCTACAGGTGAACCGATCGGTTGATAAGTCAACCGATCGGATGGAGTTTGCGCTCAAAAACCCGAGAGTTCTGTCACACCCAACCGATCACTGAACCGATCGGTTGGGATTTGACTCATCATTGCTTCTCGTCGGGTCTGATATGTATGCACGAACCGATCGGGTGGATCTGTCCACACGATTGGTTGAAGCTCCAAAAGTACAAATCCTCATCTTTGGCCATCTGATCTTTGCCGTATAAACGCGCTTTGGTCCCGACGTGCAAGGTCGACCACAGAAAACACCGAAATGCCGACATTTTCCTGAAATACAAACAATACACCCAATAGTCAATATGAACCAAAATGTGATATATACAACATGGAATGAGATGAAATGCATATGAAAACATGATAAAGAGCGTGTGCAAAAGGTGAAATATGAACACGCATCAAGCCCCCAAGCTAAACTCTTCCTCGTCCCGAGGAAGACGAGTTGGAATGAAGATCGTGTGCGAGAGCAAGGAAGGAAAGCGAAGAATCCTCGATCACCCTCTCCAAACCACAAATGTAGTCACCAACACAATAGCACAAGGGAAAAGCATATCACAATCTAAATCAAGAATTCAATCTCATAATATAGCATCATGGGTTCATATCAATAGGGCACAAAAGAGATAGAAGCGTGACATTAGCAAAGGCATAGCTATCATAGCACGTTATAGTAGATAATATGCCCAAATATGAGGAAGCTCAAAATTCATATCAAATCGTCCAAACGGTGAATACGAAATACCCATACATGCATGAAGAAGTAAGAAAGAATAGATATGAATCATGGGAGAACTATCAATCTCTAGGATGAAAGGAATCACCACACACACTTGTCGTTTTTTGATTTTTGAAACACTTTCTTGTCTTGCTTGTATTTTCAAAAGGAGATGGAAAAAAATGTGGAAAGATCACTTTGTACAAACTCTCGCCTTCCCTATATACATTGGTGCTCTCAAATATAGGAGATGTGGAGAGCGAATGAAAAGGGGAGAATGTGTCATATATACATATTTTTTTTGGTTTTTGGTTTGTTTTTAATATTTTTGTCTTGCAAACTTGCGGAATCGCAATGGAATGCAAGGGCGACCTACGCATCCCAAGCCAAATGGCTTTAGGGCGTTAGGTTACGAAGAACCCCGAAGGACCATTATACAAAAATATGTACAAAAGTGTTTATTTGGGTAATGTTTTTTTTTGTAGAAAATGAAAAGTGTGCACTCCCCCAAATGGGAGAACGATGCACGACGAGGGGGAATGTACAACGTAAAACAAAAGAGAATTTTTGAGAAATCCAAGCATGTCAAGAAAATCCTCCATGAATTATAGCACGGAACAAAGGTGTGGATATCCTAATCCCATTGAAAGGTAGCTAACACATGCGATAAGAGTACACATATAGTATTTCATGCAAGAGTTAGAAGCACATGGGTTGGATGGTAAAATAACCGTTTTTTGGAAATGAAGCGTGAAAATATAGGAACTTCAAATAGAGGGGCATATTAAAATATGATATAAAGCTAGAAGTATGCCTTAAACACAACCACAACCAACAATATCGAAATATAGCAAAT
Organism: Scilla litardierei; assembly: GCA_030789695.1. Taxonomy (NCBI): domain Eukaryota; kingdom Viridiplantae; phylum Streptophyta; class Magnoliopsida; order Asparagales; family Asparagaceae; genus Scilla; species Scilla litardierei. Next base: position 516,416 of record CM061130.1, on the reverse strand, counting down.
AAACCCAAAAGATGGCAAAACACATACATGAGCATTGAATAATCAAAGAAATAGCGTGATGGAAAAAGGTGCTCAAATGCGAAAAGTGAAGCATGCGTGGCAAAATATCATTGAGGGTTCATCTCTAGAAAGAGGCAAGAATGAAATAGAGTAAGAAAAATGCATGATGGGAATGATGCATAAAAACGAAAAGAAAATTTTTGATGCATGAAAAAGTGAAAATGGAAGAAAATAAAGGAAACATGCATGAAATGCAACTCCCCCAAGCTAAAGTTTGCATTGCCCTCAATGCAATAAGATCACTTATGAGAGGGCAAAGATAAAATGGGAGGGGAATGCGTCAAAAATAACAAAAATGACTATGGGTGATACTCTCCCCCAAGCTAATATAAGCTATGCCCAAAAGATATAAAAATCCGATACGGGGCATAAAAGATAAAGGAGAGAGTGAACAATAGGAAAAATAGGCATCAAAACCATTTGGAGGTGGTAGGGGTCTCATGGAGAAAAATGATAACGGGGCCAAGAAAAGTGCCAAAAGAACAAGGATAGGGTGATGGGGGTGAAATGATAGAAGGGCACAACATGATGGGTTATTATGATGCAAAAGCAAACCCTAGATACGCTCCCCTCTCTAATGAGAGGAGACGAGATTATTCTAATCTAAACTAGAAAGGGTTAAATATTTACACTACTAGATTAGGATACACCTGAGCATATGCGGATCTAGAATTTGGAGTAGGGCAAGTATCTTCTCTAACTGCTGCTGATGTGGCTCCGCCAGAAGCGATGTGCCACGTGTGCTAATGGACCCAAGCAATACACCTCCAAGCATCCTTAATAGGTGTCCACCTGTGACCTGCAAAGGATGAGGTGCATTAGTCCATGGCAAGAAATCATTTCCTAAAATAAATGTATCCCAGAGATAATCGTCAACATAAGATGGAAAAATAATAAAAGGTTGAAGAATATTCCTTGAGAATGGGTCGCTATCCTCTGTGCTAGTGACGACCAAATCCTCACTCTCCATGAGAAGTGGCTCTCCAGGTGGTGATGCACCGTCCTGTGTCCTGTGAGAGATATGGTGTGTCAAATATATATGAGTCTAAAGAAATAGGAAGTGCAAAGCGAGACTCAAAAGTGGAGTGGGAGTGAGTATGAAAATCTCCCTGAATAGGGGCAATATTCTCAAGTAGATGCACAGCCGCAGAAGAAGTGGAGAGTGACGGTAGAGGTAGATGTGACTCGGGTTCCATGAAGTGGACCATCGTATCCAAGCCCTCATGCACATTCTCCTCGATGATATGCTCATGCTCCACCATCTGCCCGATGTCCTGAATGCCATCATCATGGTTGACTGCAGACCAAGGAAGAAACAACGACAGAGATGGCTGTGGAGGTGGATGTGGAGTGGACCACTCGAATGTGGTCGTGGTGTCCTCGTCCTCACACACATCCTCCTCGCCGGTATGGATAAGCTCTGTGGTCTCCTCAGTGCTCTCGTAGGACTCATGTGGGGTATCCAAATCAAGATGAGAAGTCTCTCCCACAGATCCTAGAGAAATCACCCCATTCTCCCAATCATCAACAAAAAATGCATTGTCATCCAAGTGGTAATGTGGGAAAAATGGGACATCTGCATGAGATGTGTCTATGGTGGCCGATGGGATGGTGGTCTCAAACATGAAAGTGGGTATATCCTCTCCTCCATCCCCTCTCATTGGTGTAGGCTCTATCTGGAATGGTTATGCTGGCTGCTCATGTGTGTCAACTTGTGGGGATGTATCATGTGGAGGAGAATGCCCGCAGGCAATCAAAAAATGTAGTTTACTCCTCAAAAAATCAAGTCGGACATGGACGTCATCCTCAATTGTTCCTGCAGCCGAAACATGTTTCAAAACAAAATCTGCAAAGTCTAGCTCAAATTGATCGTCTATTGTAATGCTAGCTGAACCGGTGAACCTCACAAACTCCAAGAGGCCCTCCAATAAGTTCTGAAATGTGTCATCTTCTGGCAGCGCATATGATTCAATTTCTACTTCCTCCACTGCCTCTTCATCCATCCACCCTTCATATGCAATAGTTGTATTGTAGGATGTGGGATCGACGATGGCACATTCTGGTTCTGGCGATATGACTGGTGATGATTCTTACCCATAAAAGGAAGAAGCAGAACTGATATCTTCGGAGATCATTACAGCCTGAAGTATGAGAGCATCGATTTCAGGGTCTCTCTTCACCAATTCCAATTGAAAATCACCCTTTTAATCTTGGCTTGCATTTCAATCTGATGTGCAAGCATCTCATCAATCGTCTGAGCACTCTCATCAAAATAGTATTGTCCCATCTGAGCATCGAAATTTTGTCTCCACATGGTAATAACAAAGATACCTGAACAAAAAAAATAAGAAAACTAGAGAGGAGTGTCAATAGTACAAGAGAATAACAAAAAGATAATATAATGGTGGGGGGGGAAATTTCTTGGTTATTGTATTTGGTTTTTGTTTTGTTTTGTTTTGTTTTTTTAATATTTTTATGTGTAGTCCAACGAACCCAAGCTAAGCTAATATCAAACCGAACGCCTCCCCGGCAACGGCGCCAAAAACTTGACCGATGCCCCGTTTATGATTAGGGCGCGGTGTCGTTTTATCGCAAGTGCACGATTAGTGTAGGGTGCAGGTATATCGAACACAGGGAGGTGGATGGCTTGAAGGCTACTAGCCTCGCCTAGGTTGTGTGAGAGCTATGCGGATGATATGAGTGGAAGTGTAGAAATAAAGGGAAGAAATAAAAAGAGAAGAAATGAATCCCCGCTAACACGGGCTGGAGCACTCATGACACTTGGCATTCGACTTGACCCAGGGTGAGACATTTCCCCAAAGGTGGTACCTAGCGCCCCATGGGCCCGATATTCTGGTCGATGTCCAGGATGATACGCTAGGTCTACCCAGTTTCAGACGGTGGGCATTCCCTTGTCCAGCACCTTTTGCAACCGGGAGCATTAAGGCCACAATGATAACTCCCAACATTTCGTCCAAGCCATTCTCATGCACGAGGACTCGATGTCAACGCTAGGGGTGTGAGCTGTGGCTAGGGGATCAAACTCCCGTTTTATTTCCCCTTGGCCCGACGGTCAGAGGCGGTCTTTCTCCTGCCAATGACAATAAAACGCCCCCACGTGAACCTAATGGCCAAATAGGTCGAATGTGATTTCTAGCAATACATCAAAGAGGATCTTAACTGGACAAGCATCCGGAGCCCAACCCCTAACACATCTAGTGTGTTGCCATACGGATTGGTCTCAGATTGCTAGACAACCCCATTGACACATTCTATCAAACACTTGCCATACAATCAAGTCAAATGAAATATCCCAAGCATCAATCCTACTCTAACTCATATTAGGGTTCATCAAGAACTACTCAATGATGAAGAACATGATATCAAGCAGTAATAAATCCAAACAAACATTCATCATCAAGCTTATTGAAAATAACACAAAGCAAATGAAATAAGAAAAGAAATACTTATCTTGCATTAGAATTCATCAATCCATTACAAAATTTTTTCAAATAGAAACCCTAACCTAACCTAATCTAAGGCTCCCATGAAAGGGGCAGAAAGCTGCTGAAAAATGGAGGGGAACCCCCCTTCAAGTCGTCCAACCTCTCAAACTTATTGGCCCCCCACAAAAACCCTAACGGGTTGGGTCCAAAAACCCAATAAAACCGCAGAAAAAGTGCCACCCGATCTGTTGGAAGTTCAGCCGATCGGTAAGGGCTTTTGAAAATCTTCACCCGACCGCTGAACAGATCGGGTGAGTCGTCAGATCGTGAGCTGGAAATCTTCGGCTACTGGCGAACCGATCGGTTGAAAATTCAACGGATCGGGTGGAGTTTGCGCTCAAAAACCTGAGAGTTCTGTCACATCCAATCGATCACTGAACCGATCGGTTGGGATTTGCCTTATCCTTGCTTCTCCTTGGGTCTGATATGTGTGCACGAACCGATCAGGTGGATCTGTCCACCCAATCGGTTGAAGATCCAAAAATACAAATCCTCATATTTGGCCATCGTATCTTTTCCTTATAAACACGCTTTGGTCCCGACGTGCAAGGTCGACCCCAGAAAACACCGAAATGCCGACATTTACCTGAAATGCAAACAATACACCCAATAGTCAATATGAACCAAAATGTGATATATACCACATGGAATGAGATGAAATGCATATGAAAACACGATAAAGAGCATGTACAAAAGGTGAAATATGAACACGCGTCAGACGTCAGCAAAGGCCTCAGCTCGACGTTAGCAAGCTGGTCGTCCTCAGCAACGACCTCAGACTCAAAACCTGACATGTAACACCCAAAGAGAAAAGGGAACATGTCAGTAAAAATCTCCAAAAAGGAAAGGGGAGACTTTTATGCAACGAACCACAAAAGCAAAAGAGAGTCAAATAGCAGTTCTAAAATAATGATGATGACATGGCATGATATTTTAATGAATGCTGCAGTTATAATGAACATGACACTTGCAATGCATGACACGTCGTAGCGAGAGCTATTTAACAATATTCACGATTTCACGATTAACTTGTATTCATGATGTGCACAGGGTTTATGCCTTTCAGCTGAAGTTGCTAATCGGGCACACTTCTACGCTGAGTGATCGCTTAACCCTGCCCCTCCCACATGGCTTATGTAACGACTGCTTTCCATGTATCTGGATTTATTATAATATAATATATGTTTTGGTGGATTTTCTCCTCATGTGTGGTTTTCGTCTCCGTAGCTTTCATTTTCGATCGATTCATCGTGTTTTCTCGTTTCTTCCTTAGGATCGTCGATTTCGAAGTATGTCTTTCGTGACGGGCTTCATAACGGTCGTATCTTACTGTTAGATCAAGCCTAGGAGTCTTAGGAATCGATCCCGGGGCCTCGCGCTCCGTATCGGAACTTTTTGTGCTCATTAGCCGGTATAAGAAGGGGCACCGACCGACTAGATGACGATCCAGTCGGTCGGCAATCCTTCTTGGACCGACTAGTTGGCTTTCTATATTTCTCAGGAGTTACTGTTTATCGTTAGTCAGTCTAAGAACGTTGGTTGACCGACTAGGTTGCAAACTAGTCGGTCAGCAATGCTTCTTTAACCGACTAACTCATCATCTAAATTTTAGTATCAATATTGTTCACTCTTAGTCGGTCTAAGAACATTCATCGACCGACTAGATGCTAAACTAGTCGGTCAGTATTTGTTCATGGACCGACTAATTCTAAATCCTATTTTCGTTCAGGAGTTACTGTTTGCACTTAGTCGGTCTACGTTGGTCGACCGACAGACTAGTTGCCAAACTAGTCGGTCAGTGGTTGCTCTTTGACCGACTAACCTGTGTTGAAACCCTAATTTCTGGGCAGCCGCCAGCCCATCCTATTTAAACCCAACCCAAACGTTTTCTTCTTCCTCAACACGAACCAAAACCCTAAAATCTTCCCCATTGAGCCCCCATCTTCCTCCAAGCTTCATTCCTTCATTCCAAGCCCTAAATCCATCATCCAAACCATCCATCCACTCTATCTACCTCTCATCTTCCCCAAAATCTCATCAAATCCATCAAAATCCCCAAATCCCCCAAAACCCTAGTTTCCCCAAACTTCTCCATTTGCTTCCAGATCTGGTCCTAGGGTCCCCCGGAGTGTTTCTTCCGCCTCCTCTCGGTAAGAAATCGATATACCGTTGTTTTCATAACCTATTTATATTTTTATGAAACCCTAATAAATTTCATGTTGTTTGATGTTTGTTTCCCCCATAACAGCGATTCCCCCGTAGATTGGCGTCCGTGTGACGAAGTGGTCGTCATCCCCGGTGCTAGGCAAGTGAAACTTGCCACTTAGGGTTTAGGCCATGTCTTAGGCCATTTGCTTGTTGTAGGCGTAAAAGAGACTAGGCGACAAAATGATACTCGCCTAGGCGCAAATTGGGGAATTAGCTTGACAACGAAGCTAATCCCGACATTTAGCATGTTGCACAATTACCATGTCATGTTTACTTTCCTTTAACGGTACGCAAATTAAATGTCATGACATTGCATTCTTTTGGTGATCCCGTGATTGCGTAGCATCGCTACAATACTTGTGTTCCTGGCTCGTGACCAGAAGCGAGCATAATGAGTTGCTAACCCCAACGCTCGATATTGAATTGTGAACTAAGAAACAAGCTCCCATGCGGGGCAACCCTGGCTCACTAGCTGGGCTCATGTGCAGGGACCCTGGCTTGTTTACGTGTGGGATGTGGTAAGGGTTAAGCGGCCATTCAACTGGGGGTCTGTTTGATCAACAACTGCAGTTGTAAGGCGTAAACTCTGGGGTGGGGTAGTGTTTAGTGCCGATCGGTGTGAATGATGAACCATTCAGCTGAAGGGCGTAAACATCTACAAACAACAGTGAAACGTAAATTGTGTTTAGTGCCGATCGGTGTGAATGATGTACCATTCAGCTGAAGGGCGTAAACACCTACAAAACAATGTGAATTGATTGAGAATGTTAGTAGCTTGGCTACTCTTGTCTTGTCCCGATAATTGTACTCTTGTACTTGTTGTTCATCATGTCTTAATTGTGCACTCATGTTATAACTGCCATGTCATGCATACTAAAACTGCTAGGTTGCTAGTTGCCTTACTTTCAGTTTCCTTGCCCAAGTCTTTTAGACTTGCTGACATGTGCCCCTTTACTCTTTTGGGTGACACATGTTAGATCCTGAGCCCGAGTACCTTGTTGAGGACGAGGTGTTTGCTGACGCCGAGCCCGAGCCTGTGTTTGACGGGGAGTACGTGGACACTGGGGACCAGTCCTAGTGTCTTCGTTGTGTTTTACTTTTGTTAGACAGTTGTTTTTTTATCGGTGCGTAGCACCTATACTTTGTTATGTCATTGCTTTTGTTGGCCTTGTTCTGGGCCTTTAGACTTTTTTCTTTTAGCCTGGTGGCTTTTCTGGATGTTGAACTTATTTTCATGTTGGACAATATTTGAGATGTGAGATTTTATTTCAGTCTCTCCTTGTATTATTATTGTTGCTCCGTTGTGGTTACAGGGACCTGCTTATGTTTTATTGACGCTTATCGGGTTTGGGGCTTCACAGCTCCACTCTCGTGCGGACCTTTTCACGTCTCGCCTCCATTTTAGGGAAGCGGGTCGTGACAGGTTTTGTTGGTGGCCCATGCAGGTCCTTCTGTAACTGCGATTTTTGGAATGACGATAATAATATTAGAATGTCCAATAAACTAAGTTCGACGTCCGATGTCATGAGCTATGAGTCTAATCTGATTCGTTCTCTGTGTCATTAGATGGCAGGAAGGCGTTTCACCCGTGGTGGGGGCAGTGGTGCGCTCCCTCATGATGAGGAGCCTGAGCGGGAACCCACCAGCGGTGAGATGATGCGGATGATGCTCCAGATGATGCAAGTGCAGCAGGGCGTGCTTCTGCAAGTCCAGAATGCTCCACTTGCTCGAGCTGCCCGGGCTCTTCCGGATGCCCCTCGCTCTGAGCCAGGAGCGAAGTAATTTCGGGAGCTGGGTCCCGCATATTTTGATGGTTCTGAGGGTCCTCTGGCTGCCGATGAGTGGATTCGGAACATTGAGGACAATCTGAAGATGGTCAAGATCACCCCGGCTGGATGGGTTGATTTGGCGAAGAGGCAACTCAAGGATAATGCTCGGAATTGGTGGGCTGCGGAAGAGAAGATGTTAGTGGAGCCGATAGCTTGGGCTACCTTCAAGGCCAGATTTGAGGGTGAGTTCTTCCCGAAAGCTGCCAGGGAGGAGATGCTGCATCGTTTTATCGATTTGAAGCAAGGGAGCTCGTCGGTGGACATGTATCACCAAGAGTTCATGAGGCTGAGTCGGTTTGCGCCGAAGATGGTGCAGGATGCTGAGGAGAGAGCTCAGAGGTTCCTGCAGGGACTTGATTTGGAGCTCCAGAGTTTTGTGACCTCCTCTGACCGGGAGTCTTATCAGAAGGTTCTAATAGCAGCCAAGAGGCAGGAGCTGCTCGTGAATCAGAGGAGAGGGTCTGTTGTTGGTGCTGGGAAGAGGCCTGTGGAACAGGCGAGAGCTGTGGTTAGACCTGGATTAAGGCCTAATCAGTCCGCTCAGTTTAAGAGGCCAGGAGGGCCTATTCTGAAGTCTTGCCATTTCTGCGGCAAGCCTGGCCATGTCAAGGATCAGTGTCGGAAGTTTCTGGGCCAGTGTCTGGTTTGTGGTGATGCTTCTCATGTTGCGAAGGATTGTCGGCATGCGGGTCCACTGCGGAGGGCTCCTGTTGCAGCTCAGCCGTTGCAGCAGCGAGCGTCTGTTCCTGCTGGTCGTGGAGCAGCTCTTGTTCCGCAGAGGCAGGCTTTTCAGCAGGCTGTTCCGCCGAGGATGCAGGCTTTTCTGATGACCGCTGCGGAGAGCGAGGCTGTGGATGAGGTTATCGCAGGTAATCCTCAATCTAGCTGTTACTTTCCTAGCTGGTTTTGATTGTTAGATTGTGTTGTTTGCTTGAACATGGTTGTTTGCTAGAATAGGGCTTGATTATTAATTGATTGTTAGGTGTGGTTTTGGTGTGCACATTTCCTGCACGAGTCCTCTTTGACTCTGGTGCATCGATGTGCATTATTTCTCAGAGCTTCCTGGAGAGGCATTCCTTGTCGACGTCCCCTCTTTCCAAGAGTTGGAATATCGTTACATGGAATGGCGTGGTCTCGGTGCATCGTGGTTGCAATTCTTGCTCGTTGGTGGTCTGTGGACATGAGCTTTTTGCTGATTTCATTGTCCACGACATCATCAACTATGATGCAGTTCTTGGGATGGACTGGCTTGCGAGCTTCTATGCCACAATCGACTGTCGGAGGAAGAAGGTGGTGTTCGAGATTCCCGGACATCCAGTATTTGAGTTCAGTCGTGGTAGCAGTTCGCTTGGTCCTGTTAGATTTCGGGCCAGGCCGGTGGAGGCTGTGGCCATGCAGATGGAGTTGGAGTGGCCAGCTGTGGTGTGAGATTTTGGCGACGTCTTCCCCGAGGAGATGTCTGGTTTGCCGCCTGATCGGGCTTTGGAATTTTCTATTGATCTTGTTCCAGGTGCGCAGCCGATTTCGAAGGCGCCGTATCGTATGGCACCTGCTGAGTTGGAAGAATTGAGGAAGCAGTTGGATGAGCTTTTGCAGAAGGGTTATATTAATCCTAGCGTGTCTCCGTGGGGAGCACCGGTGTTGCTGGTAAAGAAGAAGGATGGTTCGCATCGCATGTGCGTGGACTATCGGGAGTTGAATGCGGTGACCATTAAGAATAAATACCCGTTGCCTCGCATTGATGATATTTTTGATCAGCTTGGAGGTTCGAGGGTGTTTTCTAAATTGGATTTGAGGAGTGGTTACCATCAGTTGAAGGTGAAGAAGGATGATGTTCCGAAGACAGCGTTCAGGACGAAGTATGGACACTATGAGTTTGTGGTTATGCCTTTCGGCGTAACTAACGCGCCCGCAGTTTTCATGAATCTGATGAACCTGATTTTCTACGACTTTTTGGATAAGTTTGTCGTTATCTTCATTGACGACATTCTGATCTATTCGAAGTCGGAGAAAGAGCATGCCTCGCACTTAAGGACGGTGTTGGAGATTTTGAGGAAGCATCGGTTGTATGCGAAGTTTTCGAAGTGCGAGTTTTGGCTGGATCGAGTTGCTTTTCTTGGGCATGTGGTGACTGGAGATGGTATTTCCGTGGATCCCGAGAATATTCGGGCCATCAGGGAGTGGCATGTTCCGTCGTCTGCATTTGAGATTCGGAGTTTCCTTGGACTTGCTGGTTACTATCGGTGATTCATTAAGGACTTTTCTCGTATTACTGAGCCGATGACCAGGTTGACGCGGAAGGATGTTGCTTTTGTTTGGTCGGGTGATTGTGAGAGTGCTTTTGGTATTCTGAAGGAGAGGTTGACGACTGCCCCTTTCTTGTTGTGCCTGATCGCAGCGGTGGATTTGAGATCTTTTGCGATGCTTCTGGCAAGGGTCTCGGCTGTGTGTTGCATCAGCATGGGCATGTTGTGGCGTATGCGTCTCGTCAGCTTAAGGTTCATGAGAAGAATTATCCGACGCATGATTTGGAGTTGGCTGCCGTTGTGTTTGCTCTTAAGATTTGGAGGCACTTCCTGCTGAGTGAGAAAGTGAAGATTTTCACCGATCACAAAAGCTTGAAGTATATTTTCACTCAGAAGGAGCTCAACATGTGACAGCGTCGATGGTTGGAGCTTATGGCGGATTATGAGATTGATTTGCAGTTTCACCCTGGCAAGGTGAATGTGGTTCCAGATGCTTTGAGTAGGCTTCCCGCGGTGATGATTTTGACCTTGAAGTGGAGACTGCAGCAGGATTTTTGCGAGTCTGGCGTGGAGATTGTTCTTCCTGGGGAGGCTTCGTCGTTGATGTACATGCAGGTACAGTCGACGATCGTGGATCGGATTAAGGCTGGCCAGGCTGAGGATCCGAAGCTGGTGAAGATTCGGGAGCAGGTGGAAGCCGGTCTGCGGACTGACTTTTTGATTCATGAGGATGGCTCGCTGAGGTTTGGAGCCAGGTTGTGTGTGCCAGCTGGGGATATTAGAGAGGAGTTGATGGTGGAGGCACACAGTTCGCCGTATTCTGTGCATCCTGGTGGCACCAAGATGTACCAGGATCTTCGTCTGAATTATTGGTGGCATGGTATGAAGAGGAGCGTGGCTCGGAGTGTAGCCAAGTGCTTGGTTTGCCAGCAAGTGAAGGCGGAGCATCAGCGTACGGCCGGGTTGCTACAACCGCTTCCGATTCCAGAGTGGAAGTGGCAACACATCACTATGGATTTCGTGACTGGACTACCTCGGAGTCCGAAGCAGAATGACGCGATTTGGGTGATCGTGGATCGATTGACCAAATCTGCGCACTTTATTCCGTTCCGAGTGGGACAGTCCACTGAGGCGCTAGCGAGGAGATATATGGAGGTAAAATTCTTTTACTCTCCGTTTTATTTTTCTTTTCCTAGTATGGATGGTGATGTAACATGAATCGTGCAGGAGGTTGTGCGACTTCATGGAGTCCCCGTGAGTATCGTGTCTGACAGAGACACGAGGTTCACATCTCAGTTCTGGCAGAGTTTGCAGAAGAGCTTGGGTACGCGTCTGAGTTTCCGCACGGCGTATCATCCGCAGACGGATGGCCAGTCCGAGAGGACGATTCAGATTTTGGAAGACATGCTGAGGGCGTGCATGTTGGATTTCAAGGGTTCGTGGGAGGACCATCTACATTTGGTGGAGTTCTCTTACAACAACAGCTTCCAGGCGAGTATTGGCATGGCGCCATTCGCCGCTCTTTATGGGAGGAAATGTCGATCGCCATTGAGTTGGGATGACGTTGGTGATCGGGAGTTGTTGGGACCTGAGATGATTGTGGAGGCAGTGGATATCGTCAGGAATTTCGAGAGAGGTTGAGGATTGCTCAGGACCGTTTTAAGCATTGGGCGGATGCTAAACGTCGTCCTTTGGAGTTTCAGCCGGGCGACCATGTGTTCTTGAAGATTTCCCCGAATCGTGGCGTGATTCGTTTCGGGAAGCGTGGGAAGTTGAGCCCGCGATACATTGGACCGTTTGACATTTTGGAGAGGGTTGGCGAGGTAGCTTATCGCTTGGCCTTGCCACCATCTTTGGAAGGAGTTCACAATGTATTCCATGTGTCACAGCTTCGTCGATACATTAGCGACCCATCTCATGCGGTGGATTTTTCGGAGATTACCGTTCGCCCCGATATGACGTATGACCAGCATCCAGTGCAGATTCTGGACAGGCGTCAGAAATCGCTTCGGAACAAGATTATCAATCTTGTGAGGGTGATGTGGCGACACGGCTCACCTGGAGAGTCTACTTGGGAGAATGAGGATGAGATGCAAGAGCGTTTCCCACTTTTGTTCCCGGACTCGTGAGTATTCGGAAATTCCGAGGACGGAATTTTTCTTAAGTTGGGGAGGATGTAACGACTGCTTTCCATGTATCTAGATTTATTATAATATAATATATGTTTTGGTGGATTTTCTCCTCATGTGTGGTTTTCGTCTCTGTAGCTTTCATTTTCGATCGATTCGTCGTGTTTTCTCGTTTCTTCCTTAGGATCGTCGATTTCGAAGTATGTCTTTCGTGACGGGCTTCATAACGGTCGTATCTTACTGTTAGATCAAGCCTAGGAGTCTTAGGAATCGATCCCGGGGCCTCGCGCTCCGTATCGGAACTTTTTGTGCTCATTAGCCGGTATAAGAAGGGGCACCGACCGACTAGATGACGATCCAGTCGGTCGGTAATCCTTCTTGGACCGACTAGTTGGCTTTCTATATTTCTCAGGAGTTACTGTTTATCGTTAGTCGGTCTAAGAACGTTGGTTGACCGACTAGGTTGCAAACTAGTCGGTCAGCAATGCTTCTTTAACCGACTAACTCATCATCTAAATTTTAGTATCAATACTGTTCACTCTTAGTCGGTCTAAGAACGTTCATCGACCGACTAGATGCTAAACTAGTCGGTCAGTATTTGTTCATGGACCGACTAATTCTAAATCCTATTTTCGTTCAAGAGTTACTGTTTGCACTTAGTCGGTCTACGTTGGTCGACCGACAGACTAGTTGCCAAACTAGTCGGTCAGTGGTTGCTCTTTGACCGACTAACCTGTGTTGAAACCCTAATTTCTGGGCAGCCGCCAGCCCATCCTATTTAAACCCAACCCAAACATTTTCTTCTTCCTCAACACGACCCAAAACCCTAAAATCTTCCCCATTGAGCCCCCATCTTCCTCCAAGCTTCATTCCTTCATTCCAAGCCCTAAATCCATCATCCAAACCATCCATCCACTCTATCTACCTCTCATCTTCCCCAAAATCTCATCAAATCCATCAAAATCCACAAGTCCCCCAAAACCCTAGTTTCCCCAAACTTCTCCATTTGCTTCCAGATCTGGTCCTAGGGTTCCCCGGAGTGTTTCTTCCGCCTCCTCTCAGTAAGAAATCGATCTACCGTTGTTTTCATAACCTATTTATATTTTTATGAAACCCTAATAAATTTCATGTTGTTTGATGTTTGTTTCCCCCATAACAGCGATTCCCCGTAGATTGGCGTCCGTGTGACGAAGTGGTCGTCATCCCCGGTGCTAGGCAAGTGAAACTTGCCACTTAGGGTTTAGGCCATGTCTTAGGCCATTTGCTTGTTGTAGGCGTAAAAGAGACTATGCGACGAAATGATACTCGCCTAGGCGCAAATTGGGGAATTAGCTTGACAACGAAGCTAATCCCGACATTTAGCATGTTGCACAATTACCATGTCATGTTTACTTTCCTTTAACGGTACGCAAATTAAATGTCATGACATTGCATTCTTTTGGTGATCCCGTGATTGCGTAGCATCGCTACAATACTTGTGTTCCTGGCTCGTGACCAGAAGCGAGCATAATGAGTTGCTAACCCCAACGCTCGATATTGAATTGTGAACTAAGAAACAAGCTCCCGTGCGGGGCAACCCTGGCTCACTAGCTGGGCTCATGTGCAGGGACCCTGGCTTGTTTACGTGTGGGATGGGGTAAGGGTTAAGCGGCCATTCAACTGGGGGTCTGTTTGATCAACAACTGCAGTTGTAAGGCGTAAACTCTGGAGTGGGGTAGTGTTTAGTGCCGATCGGTGTGAATGATGAACCATTCAGCTGAAGGGCGTAAACATCTACAAACAACAGTGAAACGTAAATTGTGTTTAGTGCCGATCGGTGTGAATGATGTACCATTCAGCTGAAGGGCGTAAACACCTACAAAACAATGTGAATTGATTGAGAATGTTAGTAGCTTGGCTACTCTTGTCTTGTCCCGATAATTGTACTCTTGTACTTGTTGTTCATCATGTCTTAATTGTGCACTCATGTTATAACTGCCATGTCATGCATACTAAAACTGCTAGGTTGCTAGTTGCCTTACTTTCAGTTTCCTTGCCCATGTCTTTTAGACTTGCTGACATGTGCCCCTTTACTCTTTTGGGTGACACATGTTAGATCCTGAGCCCGAGTACCTTGTTGAGGACGAGGTGTTTGCTGACGCCGAGCCCGAGCCTGTGTTTGACGGGGAGTACGTGGACACTGGGGACCAGTCCTAGTGTCTTCGTTGTGTTTTACTTTTGTTAGACAGTTGTTTTGTTATCGGTGCGTAGCACCTATACTTTGTTATGTCGTTGCTTTTGTTGGCCTTGTTCTGGGCCTTTAGACTCTTTTCTTTTAGCCTGGTGGCTTTTCTGGATGTTGAACTTATTTTCATGTTGGACAATATTTGAGATGTGAGATTTTATTTCAGTCTCTCCTTGTATTATTATTGTTGTTCCGTTGTGGTTACAGGGACCTGCTTATGTTTTATTGACGCTTATCGGGTTTGGGGCTTCACAGCTCCACTCTCGTGCGGACCTTTTCACGTCTCGCCTCCATTTTAAGGAAGCGGGTCGTGACAGCTTATGCCTTTCAGCTGAAGTGGCGGTATGGGCACACTTCTACGCTGAGTGATCGCTTAACCCTACCCCTCTACATGTGTATGGACCGGCGCCCATCTTCTAGAGCACGAGCCAGGAAGTGTTCTTGATTTGGCATATGGGTGCACCTAGCCTCATTCATAATGTAGGAGTCAAAATCCCATTCGTTGCAGCTTACATTACAATAGTAGCGTGTGCTACACAATCACGACAAACATGAAATGACATGCAATATGAGCAGATATTCAATTGCGTCTCGTTATATCAAAATAAACGTGACATCTGAGATGCATGAAATGACATGGCAAGGGTGTCAGATCTAGCTTCATTGTCAAGCTAGATCTAGTATGGTGTCGGATCTAGCTTCATTGTCAAGCTAGATCAAATATGGCGTCTAGACGACTATCATTTAACCACCTATTCTCTTTTACACAATTTCACAGAATGGCCTAAACATGGCCTAACAAACGACTGAGCAAGTTTCACTTGCCTGAAACGATGTCTGTAAATCCTTAGTTCGACAGTCCAGAATCTCTTCCTATGTCCTAAATCAACCGTCACCAATCCTACAGTCCCGTATTCAATTATCTTAAATTAGTTATTTAGCCAAACAATAAAACTTACGGTTTTTATCTTGATTAAGCATGCGGGGTTTGGGTTTCCTACGGTTCCGGATTACCTCAACACAACGTGAGAGCTACACTGACGTTGGGTAGCGACGTCAGGGGTTAGACTCTGGTAGCGAGCGAGGTACGTCGACGTCTACGGCGAAGACGACACTAGCGACCACGGTAGCATGACGAGCGAACGGCAGTGAGCACGGGATGAACGGTGGGAGGGACATCTGTTGCTCGCGGATCCGGGGTGCGGCCTACTGTTGGATTAGAGGGGGACAACCGACGGTTATAGGGGTGGCCGGAGGGTGATCGACAGCGATCCTAAGACTGGACATGGGTTTTGGAGAGGGGAACAACAGTTTTTCAATGGAGGGGGTAGTTTTGGTGGTGGTTGCGGCAAGTTGAGGGGCTGTCGGCCTGGGGTTGCGGTCCAGGGGTGTTGTCGGTAGATGGGGATCGGCCTGAGCGGTGGCCGGTGGCAGGAGGTGGTCGACGGCGGCCTAAGGGATGCTGGCCGTGAGTTACAAGGGGGTGCTTGGCAGTTTGTGTGGATGGGGGAGTTGCGTGGGGTTTTTGGAGGAGGAGGAAGATGTGTTTGCGTGGAGGAGGATAGCCGAAGTAAGGGGAGGAGGAGACCGGAGGGTGGTCGGCAGTGGGTGGTGGCCGACGATGGGGAAGATGGGTTGGCGACGATGGTGCGTGAGATGAAAACCTAGGGTGAAGTTCCGTTATAAAATGAGAAAGTTGCTATATAGGATTGAAAATGGGGTGCACTTAGGTTGATTGGAGAGAGAGGGTGTGAGAGGAAGGGGGTGCAACTTGTATAACATATAGCTAGGGAAATCACATGCCATACGTATCAAATCCTAAAGATTTAATTAGGGTATTTAAAATTCGAATTAATTAGGCTAATTAGAGATTGAATGTAATTAGGGTGATGGGTGGGTCTAACGGTGTCCGATAATTATAAGAAAAATACCGGGACAACCGTGTCGATGAGAGGGTTGGGACTAAGATAGTCGGTCACGAGCTAGGCTAACGGAAAATAGAATTAAAAATAAAAAGAGCAAACAACAAAGTCCAAAGTTACGACACCCCTTCAAACAAAGCTGTTTTGTGGGAGAACGACCCGTGAAATGATGTTCACAAAAAATTCCACAAATAAGTACTCTCTCTGAGGGTCACAACGACATATAACATCGCACGTTTGGGATAGAAGAAGAGATCACAACAAATACGCGTACGAAAAGAAAGTACGCGTATGAAAAGCACACGATCGAAAAGCGACTGTGACATCGGTCCCCATATTCAGTTTCTTGAACATCTCGAGGGGCAAGAGGCTCACGCCTGCTCCCAAGTCCACTAGAGCTTTCTGAAGGAGGACCCCTCCAAGCGTGCAAGGAATTCGGAAACTACCGGGATCTTTAAACTTGGTCGGCATCTTCTCCTCTTTAGTGAACCATGTACTTTGCAAGCATGACCCTTTCCTTCGCCTCTTTCTCGCGATCAAATCCTTAAGAAACTTTGCATAGGACGGGATTTCGATGATAGCATCTAAAGACGTGATGTTCAAGCTCACTCCCCGCAAGTACTCTAGAAATTTAACAAGCTTCTTCTTAATCCTTGCCTTCGCCAACCGTTGCAGAAATGGTACTGGTGGCATATAAGTTTGCTCCTCTCGTGGCTTCTCTAATTCAGATTTTTCACCATTACTCGCCGCCTTTGAGTTCTCCTCTTCATTTACTGGCTCCTTCTCAATTGAAATTTCCTCCCTCTGTTCCTTAGGTTGAATTATGGCAGGAGTAGTGTCCTTCCTACCCCTTATAGTAACTGCCACGACTACATTGATGTGGCCGGTGTTGCTTCGTGGGTTTTGTTCCGGTTGAGCCGGAAGTTGTTGATTGGTCTTGTTGAGCAATGTGAGTTGCTCTGCCAACTGTGCCACGACGGTGTTGAGGGAATCTTGTTGAGCTATCAATTTCACGTTAATCTTCTTTTGTTCGGCCATTGACGTGCATTTATATTTTATATATTCACGCACGTCTTCTCCGTAATTTCCCGTCGTTTTTCGTTGTTTCGAGTCCGTTCCTTTGTGTTTTCAGTTCCTTGTTTTTTTACTTTCGTTGTGTTTGTGTGCTTTTGCAGGATATTGCTGGCACAGAGGACATACAAGGCCAACATCATGAGTCCCTGGAGCAACGGGAGGTGTCGCACGAGACCCTGAGAGCCAATTGTCAAGATAAACCATGTATCAGCTCTCAACCGATCGGGTTGATAGATCCACCCGAGCAGTTCATGCGGCTGTATCAGTCCTGAGGAAGAGGCAATTCCACCTGATCGGTTCAGTGATCGGGTGGATGTGGCACAGACGCTGTTTTGAGAGCCGAAGTTCACCCGATCGGTTGACTTGTCAACCGATCGGGTCACTATAGCTGCTGCTTCCCATGCTCGAGAACCCGAAGACTCACCCGATCGGTTCATCGATCAGGTGAAATTTATCAGAAGCTGTAGACCAAATTTCCCGCCGTTTCACCATCGGTTGGGTGGACGTCTATTTTTGTCTTTTAGTGGGAATATTCTCTGACATCTTGCCAAATTGTATAAATAGGGCTATGTTTTCCCAGAAACGCAATCCCCATTTTTTAAAGTTGTTTTAAGGGATTTTTGGCTGCTTTGAATTAAACTCTATGTGTAAGTCCTTGATCGTTCTTATATTTTAATATTGTGTTTATACTTCTATTTGCTACCGTAATCTATTGCTTGATTTCTATTTTGATGGCTATAATCTGTTTTATTGCATCTCGTGCCATGATTAGTGAGTAGTTCTTAAATCTGGGACACTGGGTGAAGCCCCTTCGTGGGTTCTCCCTAGAACGTCCATAGGATTAGGGATTTGATAGGATATAGGGATTTAGATGGTTACGCGGGGGCGTTTTATTATCATTGGCGGGAGAAAGACCGCCTTTGACCATCGGACCAAGTGGAAATAAAATGGGAGTTTGATTCCCTAGCCACAACTCACCCCCATAGCTTAGACATTGATTCCTCACGCGTAGGAACGGCTTGGATGAAATGTAGGGAGTAATCGTTGCGAGCTTTGTGCTCCTGGAATCAGGCGGTGTTGGACATGGGAATACCCACCGTCCAAACCCAGGTAGACCTAGCGTATCATCCTGGGCTTCGACCGGAATATCGGGCCCATGGGACGCTAGGTATCACTATTAGAGGCACCATCTCACCGCTAAACTCTAGAATCCGATCGCATTCCTATCCCTCGGTCGTAATAGTGAGAACTCATGATAGGGCGGAAGCCAAAGTCCCAGGTTACCTTTTTATCTCTTACACCTTTTTCATTAGTTTACTATCGTGACATCCAACAAGAGAATAGGCTAGCTCACCCACCGGGTGATCCAGATCCCGAATGTTCACAAGCACAACATACGCCTCCCTGTGATCGACCCCCAAGCCATAGTTCAACACAGTGTGCTTGCAGTTTACAAATTCTAATCCTAGTATCCCCGTCCTGATTTGAGTGCCAAACAAATGGGCGGTCAAGCTATATGGCGTTGTTGCCGGGGAGGCAACGTGCTTGTTACATTTAGGACCATGTTATCCCTAAGACTAGCTCACATCCTTACCCCGTGATAATTTTCAAATTCTACACTTTTGTTTTTATTTTTGTTTTTATTTCGTATCATACATACGTACTTCACGGTATATCTTGATTTTTCATGTGCATGAACTCGAGGAGTTTTGACGACTTAGTTCCTTTGGATCCGAGATCAACGCTACCCTGAGGCGTTTGAACGCAGAAAGAAGAAGAA
This sequence comes from Scilla litardierei, assembly GCA_030789695.1. NCBI lineage: Eukaryota > Viridiplantae > Streptophyta > Magnoliopsida > Asparagales > Asparagaceae > Scilla > Scilla litardierei. The sequence goes on along the minus strand of CM061130.1, from coordinate 497,438 downwards.
GAGAAGAATTTGTCGACATGGCAAGAAATATCACTCCTCCAAAGTCTTTGCTTGAATATTCGATGCCGTATATCGGGCATACATCCAGCATTCAGCCTCCGGCCATTACGACCGGAAACTTTGAGTTGAAGCCATCGCTTGTGGCTTGGATCCAACAAGACCAATTTTCTGGAGCTCCCATGGAGAATCTGATCGAGCACTTGGACTATTTTTTGGAGAAGTGCGAGACATTCAAGATTAATGGCGTATCAACCGTGGCTATTCGGTTAAGATTATTCTCGTTTTCTCTACGGGATAAAGCGAAGCAATGGATGAGGGGGGAAGGACCCCAACACGTTCACGACCTGGGAGCGACTTTTGAATGCATTCCTGAACAAGTTCTTTCCTCTGGGAAAGACGATGAAGCTAAGAATCGAGATCTCCTCTTTCTCCCATGCTAGCCATGAGTCTCTACATGAAGCATGGGTGAGGTACAAGGAAATGCCGAGGAAATGTCCTTACCACGAGCTCCCCCGCTTGCAGATCATCAACTTGTTTTATAATGGACTGAGGGACGATTTGAAGTCCTCTATGGATTATGCAGTAGGTGGATCCTTCATGTCAAGAAATGAAGTGGATGCCGGAACTATCTTGGAGAACATGGCATCTAACAATGAGAGGTGGAGTCATGAGCGTGCTACACAAAAAGCTGGTGGAATGCATCGGGTTGAGGAAGTAGATAATCTATCAAGCAAATTCGATTTGCTTTCCACTCAGATTTCAGCATTCATGGTTGGAGCCTGTTCCTCTAACCCACAGCATGTAGCGGCAGTAGAAACTGAAGTGATGGGAGAATTCGATGTTGGAGACATTTCGGCGCCCGTCGATCAAGCAAGTGCCCTATTTTATAATCCTATGGGAAATGCGCCCTATCTGCCAAGGACAAGTTCTCATCCCAGATATTCTCCCAACAATCGGAATCATCCAAATTTTAGCTACAAGGCACCCTACCAACAACTTCAGCAACCTCCCCAGCAACAACAATACCAGCCTCCTCCACGTCAATAGATGTACCAACAGTTTCCTCCTCGACATCAGCAACCTCTTCCCCAACAACAATAGTAAAATCAACAATAACGAGTGGTCTCTCCGATTGAGAACATCCTGGCTCAGTACATTTCGAATCAGGAGAAGATCACCTTACAACTACAGCTTGGAAAGAAATCCTTGGCCGACCAAGTGACCCAGTTGGGGTTACAAGTAGCCAACCTCCAGAAGGTGCAAGGACAACTGCCGGGTCAACCAGAGGTGAACCCAAGGGGACCAAGCCAAACTCTAGCCTTGACACACGGTCAAGCGAATGTCTCCGCCATTGTTTTGAGGAGTGAAAAGAAGATTCCGGCACAGGAGGCCAAGAAAGATAATGACGCACCGTTTTTCCATGAGAAACCGAATATGGAAATGAACGGCAATGGAGCTTCAACATCGAGCCCCGTGACTCTGGAGGGTGATTTTGAGAAGACGAAGAAGAATGATGGCGATGACTTGAGGGTTTTCAAGCCTTCAATACCATTTCTGCAGAGGCTTGCCAAGGCCAAAATTGACGAAAAGTATGGCAGGTTCTTTGAGATGGTGAAGGACCTAAGTCTTCAGATCCCGTTCCTAGAAGCGATTGAGACTATTCCCTCGTACGCGAAATTCCTTAAGGATCTAGTGACGAAGGGGACAAAAAAGGAAACGTGGTCCTTACGACAGAATGTAGCGTCTTGATTCAACGAGCCAATCCGCCGAAGCTTAAAGACCCAGGAAGTTTTTCTATTCCATGCTCCATAGGGCAGGTATCTATAAATAGAGCGCTTGTTGATTTGGGAGCAAGTGTAAGTTTGATTCCCCTATCGCTGTACAGAAGGATCAATATGGGTGAACTCAAACCCACGGGGATGACCCTGCAGCTAGCAGATAGATCAGTGAAGTACCCTGTGGGAGTCATCGACGACTTACCGGTTAATTTCTGCGGTGTACGTGTGTCGGTAGATTTTGTGGTTATGGATATGCCCGAGGATAATCACACTCCGATTATTCTCGAAAGGCCTTTTATGGCAAACACCGGTGTGCTTATAGACGTAAAGAAGGGGAAATTGTCCTTAAACATCGGCGATCAAACATTGAAATTTGACTTGGCACTGTCCATGAAGTTGCCACCCGAGGAACCCAAATGCACCCTTCTGGAGATAGAAGAACAGAGAGTTAATGAAGCAGGAGCATGTGAAGTTCTTTCTAGGAACCCCCCTGAAGACTTGTATGGAATCGAGGAGCACACTAGGCTGGATGGAGAGAAAGTTCTTGAGCCAGAATGTGTCTCACAGTCAACTCCCCCTGGACTTGGAAAGAATGCTCGGACGAAGAGCAAGGGCAAAGAGCCTTTGATGCTAACCACTGATGAAGTTCAAATTTTGAAGAGAATGGCGAGTGTCATCAGCACAAAGGAGAAGCCCCGGATATCACCAGGGGGGAATTGTTGAGACCATCCATTTGTCGCCACTGTCAACAACCAGAATTTCTGCACCAACCGCTGAGAGGACGCCGACCGTTGAGCATCACCCGTTCAACCAGAATATCATATTGGGAGTCGAGCGAACGACTATAAAAACAGGGCTTCATGGGAGGCAACCCATGCCCTAAAATTCTGTCGGGTTTTAATAGGATTACTTTATTAATTTTTTTAAATAAATGCTAATGTGGGGAATTTTTGTTGGGACACTTAGAGGATTTATACTTTTTTGTGCAGGAATTGCCCCACTCGATCGGGTCATACATCAACCGATCGATGGATCGTTTCAGTAAGTGGCCAACTTCAGTAGAAGAGTGAAACGATTGGGTGATAACTTCGGTAATCGGGTCGGTGATCGGGTGAAGAAAACAGAGGCTTGGGATGTTTTTTGGAGAGCGGTCAACCGATCGGGTGAGATCTCACCCGATCGGGTGATCTGTAGCTGCTGATCCACAAAATTTTTTTGAAAATTGATCCAACCGATCGGGTGATTTTCACCCGATCGGTTCGCCCAAACCCTATATATATCAAACCCCACCCGACTTCCATTTCACCCGACCTCTGAAAATTCCATTCGAGCGGTTCGTTTTGCCTTCTTCCAAAACGATCTTCCCCATCACTCATACAGCTCCTAATAGTACTCCCCCACTTCCTCCACTACTTCTCCACCATCAATCCCCTCTGTCAACCACGTTCAAACCGCAACCCACTCAAAATCCTAGCCCTAATCCCCCAATTTTCAAAATATCTGTTTTCTCTGGATTAGCGTGCGGCGGCTTCCCGAATTACTCCATCGTACATTGTGGGATCTTTTGGGTGCTAGGAGTCGCATCATTGCTGGGTAAACTCGCTCCATAACTTGATTATTACATTGCCCATGAGTTTTTATTTTGTCACCTTTCCATCTGTTGCGTGCACCAACATATCATCTTGCATATCACATCAAATCACCACAACATCGTGGCAAAATGCAAAAATAAGGGAAAGCAACCCATGGTGGATGAGGAGTCGTCTCGTAAGAGACAACGACCCACACGTCCTATGCGTGGACGTGTTCCTCCACCACCGCCTACCCAACCACAACCCCCACGCATCATTCCTGCGAGAGACCCATTGCTTGGACCCCAAGGTATTCGCTTTATGAGCCAAGCCCACAAAGATTTTTACTCTTGCCTGGACCAACGCCCTCACCTAGCCACCAAGTTTGCACGTGATCAAATCCTATTCGCTCTCAGAGTTTTCTCCGAAGTCGAGTCTTTATTCGCAAACTTGGGTTGGCTTTGTCAAGCCCCGCTTCCCAAAACGACGGAAACGAGACGTGACTAATGTCCGCATGGGCCAGAGCTGGGAGGCTCGGGCCCAATAAGCGTCTGTAGGGATACCATTTACAGAAACCGGTTCTTGCAAATATAAAATTTGTAACAACAGCAAGTATCGAAAGAAAGATGCATTCATTTTATTCCATCAAGATATCCAGAAGTACAAGAGTATAAAAGGAAAGTAATGCCCAGCATGGCAACAACTATAGAAAGGAAACTAATGATGCACACACCCAACCTATGCAGAAAGTAAAATGGTGCTACGCACCCGAACTAGGAAGCGATAAAAACCTCTGAAGATCAGCAACAGGAAAGTAGCACTAGGACTGGTCCTCGTCAGGAAGGTACTCCGGGTCAACGTCCTCCGGTAGCTCTGGCTCATCCACGTACTTTGGCTCCGTACCTGATGTACAACACCCAAGAGAAAAGGAGTTGTACATCCGGTAAAGTCTATAAGGAAAGGTTAGACTCTACTGCAAGTATGAAACAATTTACTAAACAATGTTTTACTTGTTGATTACATGCAGTTGTGATGACATGACAGTTGTACTATTTTACAAGGAAAGTAAACGTGACAGACAATAGCCGTAACGTGTGCCACTGGCAACATGACCAGACTGGATAGGATAGGAAAAGACAAGAAATACTGTGTGTGTCACGAAGGTTCACGTATTTCGGTCTGTTTCGAGGGAATGCTCAACTCAAGTACACGGGACAAGACAAGACAAGAATGTGTGTCACTAAGGTTCACGCCTTTCGGTATGTACCGAGAGAACGTTCCACCCAAGTACACGGGAAAAGACAAGACAAGAATATGTGTCACTAAGGTTCATGCCTTTCGGTCTGTACCGGAGGAACGCTCAACCCAAGTACACGTGACAAGACAAGACAAGAAGTATGTCACTTAGGTTCATGCCTTTCGGTCTGTACCGAGGGAACGCTCAACCTAGTACACGACTCGAGACAAGACAATACTGAGGGTGACAAGAGAGATTCACACCTTTCGGTTTGTGGGTGGCCAAACCCTCCAAGCCGAGGGAACGCTCAACCTACCTCCACCCCAAGTGCTCAAAACTAGACAATACTAGATTGTACGAGGACCACTCACCCTGCTAGGTGAATACAAGTTTGTTCTACACGATTCAAACACGAATGTCATGACATGACAAGTTAAGAGAGAGTTGAGTTGAGCTGTTATTCTAGGGTGTCCACACGCACACCCACACAGATAAAAACCTAGGGTGTCAGTTGTTGTTGTGCCAAAACTTCGTCGTTAAGTTTGGCTATCGTGGGGTGTCCCAGACGCTATCATTTCACGTCTGGTTCTCTTGTTTGTATTTTAACAGTTTAAGGTTGTCAAAGGCCTAAACGTGGCCGAAACTGTATAAGTGGGCACACTTGCCTGCAATGGTGAGTGGGTCGTCTGTCCGGAGCGTCTCGTCGAAGCGACACGTCGGTGAGGGTCCGTATTAAAGGAGTCAATGGCGATGTCAGGATGCATTTTTCATCAATCCTATTAGAGTTCATTTCTAGGTTCAACGGGGCTATCCTAGCAGTCAAAGTCAAGTTTTTGTTTTGGTTCAGCCAAATCGACGATCTATCCTATGTGCACAGATATTCAAGTCATTTCGTCGATGTCTAAGCTTTAGCAACATTTTAAAGGAGCAGAAATGAAATTTAATTATTGTTGACGATTTTTAGATTAGGTTTTAGATTCACTACGATGTGGGTTCTTACGACACGTTAGGGGGTAACCTTTTCGGCGTTTGATCGTAGAACAGATGTCGGGTTTGAACGGCGATGGATTTGAGGCTAGCTGCGAGGATGAGAGCCGCAGCAAGGGCGTTTGCGTACTTGGGGAAGAGGGGAACTGGGCACTGGTAGAAGCGGCTGTCGTGTGGCCTGACGACGTGTGTAGGGCGAGGGGTCGCGAGTAGGAGGAGATCTGGGCGCTGTTTGCAGCGCGAGGGAGGAGGAAGGAGCTGTCTGCGGGCTCGGCATGAAGGAGATGAAAGGTGCGGCTGCGGGAGTGTTTCCGGTGGTCTGGGCATGGTAGCAGCGAGGAGGGAGGTGCCGTGCGGCATTGCGGTTGCCAGACACACGGAGGGCAGGTGGCATGGTTCGTGAGTAGGGGAGACGAGCGGAGAGGGCCGCGGGGGAGGAGGCGTGGGGGTTTACCAGCGTTTCTGGGCGAGAGGAGATGGTCTGCGTGCGTGAGTGGAGGAGAAAAAGATAGGGTTACGGCTGAGTTTTGAGATGGCGTGGAGAAGAAAAAGATAGAGGCGGCTGAGTAGTGTCCTAGGGTTTTTTATAATATTAGTAGGTTGAGGGCTTTGAGAATGACATCTTGTGAGCCATTAGGTTAGCTGATGGGAAAAAGAAACCAAGGTGTTTCCTTATAATAGCATTAGGGTTCCTATAGGATCCCGTTAGAGAGTGTTAGGTTTAGTTTTCTTTTTGTTTTCCTTTTTTTTGTGCTAATGCTGTTGTGTGCGTGAGTCACTAAATGGGTTTGGCCTAGGTGTAGAAGAAAGCTAGGTTATAATAGGAAATAGAATTTGAATCTTATTAATAGTATTAGTATTAAAAGGGTTTAATTAGGGGGATTTAAAGCTAATAATTAGGTTTATTAGGATTTTGATTTTTGATTAGTGGGTTAGGATTAGCTAACGATGTCCGAAAATTATGAAAAAAAATATCGTGACGACCGTGACGACGAGAGGCTCGAGGGTACAGTGGTCGATCACGCGTTTGGTCCACGGAAAACGAACAAAAAATAAAAGATCCGGCATCGAAGCCTAAAGTTGCGACGTCTCTACAATCAAATCTGATTTGAGGGAGAACGACCCGTGAAATGACGTTCACTAAAACTCCTACAAATAACTACTCTTCCATACAGTCACAATGACTGTCACGCCCCGATTCCCAAAACGACGGAAGCGAGACGTGACGAAGGTACACATGGGCCGGAGCTGTGAGGCTCGGACCCAATAAGCGTCTGTAGGGATACCATTTAAAGATTACAGGTTCTTGCATTTTTAAAAGTTCGAAACAACAGAAGGTATAGAAAGAAAGTTGCATTCATTTTTACACAAGGATATCTAGAAGTATAAGGGTCTAAAAAGGAAAGTAAGCCCAACATGGCTACAAACAACTGAACGAAACTAATGGTGCAAGCACCCAACCTAGGCAGAAAAGTAAACGGTGCTATGCACCCGGAACTAGAAAGCATGAAATCTCTGGATCAACAACAGTGAAGGACCTTTAGGTCTGGTCCTCGTCAAGAACAAACTCCGGGTCGACGTCCTCTGGCTCCAGGTACTCAGGTATGTCCAGCTCGTCCACGTACTCTGACTCAACACCTGACGTACAACACCCAAGAGAAAAGGAACTGTACGTCAGGCAAAGTCTACAAGGAAGGGTTAGACTCTACTGCGAGTGTAAGGTAATTAAGAGCAACATTTTACTGGTTGATTAACATGCTGTTGTTATGACATGACAGTTTTACTATACAGAAAATAAAGCGGTGTAAGAAAGTAAAACGTGACAGACAGCAGCTATAGCGTGTGCTACCGGCTACGAGACTAAGCTAGGCGAGACAGGACAAGAAAAGAAGTTTCGTGTGTGTCACAAAGGGTTCACACCTTACGGTTCGAGGATGGCTAGACCCTCCCCCCGTGTGGCCGCTCAGCCCTACCCCAAACCTAAGTGCTCAAGATAAGACAGCCAGAGATCTCGCATGGAGAGCACCTAAAACGCCCGCAGGATTTTTGTAACACGGAGATCACTCTCACGGAGAGTGCATCTGAAACGCCTGAAGGATTTTTGTAACATAGCGATCACTCTCGCGGGGAGAGCATCTGAAACACCCGAAGGCTTTTTGTAACACGGAGATCACTCTCGCGGTGCGAGCATCTGAAACGTCTGAAGGCTTTTTGTAATACGGAGATCACTCTCGCGGGGAGAGAATCTGAAACGCCCGAAGGCTTTTTGTAACAGGACACGACATGACAAGTGTAAGGAATAGTTCTTTCTAGGTTGTCCACATGCATGCACACACAGAATAGCCCTATTGTTTGTTTGTGCTTAGACTTCGTCGTCAAGTCTAAGCTGTCAAGGGGGTCTCGGACGCTAGCATTTCACGTCCGGTTCTCTTTAAATGTACTTTAACTTTCTAAGAAGGAGATGGCCTAAACGTGGCCGAAAGTACGCAAGTGAGAAACACTTGCCTGCGGTGGCGAGTGCGTCGTCTGTCTGGAGCGTCTCGTCGAAGCGGTGCGTCAGCGAGGGTCCGTATGAAATGGATCAGCGACGATGGCAGGATACATTTTTTATCATTCCTATTAGAGTTTATTTCTAGGTTCAATGAGGCTATCCTAGCAGTCAAAGTCACGTTTTTGTTTTGGTTCAGCCTAATCGACGATCTATCATATGTGCACAGATATTCAAGTCCTTCGTCGATGTCTAAGATTTAGCAACATTTTAAAAAGGGAAGAAATGAAATTTAATTTTTGTTGACGATTTTTAGATTAATTTTTCGATTCACTACGGTATGGGTTCTTACTACGCGTTAGAGGGCTAACCTTTTTGACGTTTGATCGAAGAGCGGTAGTCGGGTCTGAACGGTGATGGATCTGCATCGTCAGCAATGTCTCGACCACAGGTAGCATAACAAGACACTTCCGGATAGCGAGATGGAGGCCTAAACCATGAGCAAGTGTCGATCTCTCTACCATTGCAGGTAGCGCAACAGATCTACGCGACGGCGACAACGTTGGGGAAAAACACGCGAGTTCGGTGACACGCGTGAACTTCGAGGAGCAAAGGGGGCTGCCAAGGATTGAAGGAGGTCATTGGGGGTTGCTCGGCCCGGTGGGTGGCTGACGGCATCAGCGAACGGTGGTGGACGGTCGTGAGAAGACGATGCGGACAGATTTGCGCAACGGTCGTTGTTGCACATCGCAGCAGAAAAGCGAAGATCAGAAGGGTCAAAGGGGACTTGCAATAGATAAAAGGGTTCAAGGGGGATCTAATGGTGGTGGTGCGGTTGCTGGAAGTGGTCGGAGATGGCCGAGCGGTGGCGTTGAACGACAGTGCGCAGATCTGTCAAAAATTGCCATTAGGGCTTGGTTTCAACGGGTTTTCGAGGAGATAGAGATGAGAGAAGTGAGCGAGGAGGGGTGCAGATGATAGGGGGACTTGAGGGGAGTCGAGTGGGGGTGGAGATCGTCGGAGGGGGTGGCCAAAGTTGGCCGGTACGCGGTTTTTCGGCGGTGGGCACAGATCTGGGTGTTTGTGCGTTTGAGAGGGAGAGATAGGGAAGGAGGGAGAGAGAAGGGAGGAGAGAGGTTGCAGATGTTAGGGGAGGTCAAGGGGCATTGGATGGGGGCAGTAGCAGTCGCCGAAGATCATCAGAGGGGTAGCGGAGCCGGTGCAAAAGAGCAGGGTGTGGCAGCAGCAAACTTGCGGCCTTGGGGCTTTTTGAGGGGGAAAGAGAGAGGAGAGGGGAAGGAGGAGGAGGAGAAGAAGGTGGTTGGAGTTCTTGGGGGTCCGGTGGTGCTGCTGGTGGCAAGGAAACACGCAAGGAAGAAGGCAAGTGGCGACTGCAAATGGGTTTGCGTGATGCCCTAGTATGGTGCAGTTGTGTTGGTTTTTAAGCATGAGAATCTTGCTATTTGGGTATGTGTTTAAGGGATGTGTGAGACAGTGTGTGAGAGAGGTGGTGTGCAAAGATGGGAAAAGCTATGTAAGGATAGACACAGAAAATCCCCACATGATACGTAAGGATTTCATGAGATTGGGATTAAGGTTTGAATTTCAAATTTGATTTAGGCTAATCAGGTTTCAAATTTGATTAGTGGGTTAGGCCAAGCAATCGGTGTCTGAAAATTATGAAAAAAATATCGGGACGACCGTGACGACGAGAGGCTCGAGGGTAAGTGGTCGATCATGCGTTCGGTACACAGAAAATAAACTAAAAATAAAAAGGTCCAGTGTCAAAGTCTAAAGCTACGACGTCTCTCAAATCAAACCTAATTTGTGGGAGAACAACCCGTGAAATGACGTTCACTAAATATCCCACAAATAACTACTCTTCCGTACAGTCACAACGACATATCACATCGTATAGTTCGGATGGGAGAAAGGTCAAAGAAAAATACACATACGAAAGAGGAAAGTATGCGTAAAAACACGAACGGTCGAAAAGCGGCCGTTACATTCTATCCACCTTAGAAATGATTCTGCCCTCGGAATCACTTATACTAATAATAATAATATCTATAAACACTATGCATGCAACTCCCATATCTATACATAATGATCGCTAATCCTATAACTTCAAACAACGTTCCTCAATAATCCATCATAGCTCGTCTCTCCACTGGCTAATGCTACAACTAGAATCACACCCTAGCACTTAACTATAAATCCACATCACCGTCTACAATTCAATAATCATCACGTCCCCAATATATTCTCCATCATATTAACTCATAAAGTTATCCTCCATAATCACTGAACCATCAACCCACATCTATCCTTACCACTATCATCTAATCTCCTAATCATATTAAATCCATCTTCATAACATCCATCCGTCTCAACATGTCGCGTTATCTCCAATGCCTTCTCACCTCAACTTAATAATCAAGTCTTGATGCTTTAAATGCTATACTCATTTCATGATCACTCTAAATCATACTATCCCTTCCTAGCTACTCCTATCTACCACTCGTCCAAGTTTCAGGTCTAATAAGTTCTCATGTCCCCGCATATAATTTCATCCAACTAGAATTCTCCATTGAGTCCGCCACACATTCGTATTATAAATAAGTCTTGGATACCTCATTCTTTTCCTCCAAAGAAATCTAATCTAATATCCTTGTGTTCCAAAATCAATTAATCATCGCTATGCATACCCACAAACATAATCCTATAACAATAATAACTAGTGCTAACAATATCGTAACAACCAAAAAAAATATCACTCCCAAAGAGGGAAAGAGGAGATAAGAATGTTTAAAAACGTGTGGGAAAAATGTGTGGAGTTATGGTATTGGTTGGGGAAGATAGGGGCTGTGATCTTATGTGCTAGTTTCAAAACTTTGAAGATTTGATTTAAAAGAAAACAAAAAGGTTTTGATACAATCATATGCAGCCAAAAATAAGCTAAACTATAATATGAAAAACTAAGTCTATAGAATTTCCTGCAATGACACTATCCACACGTATATAATACCATCATTCATATCACTTCATGCATATTTCATGAGTAACACTGAGTATACATACATGATGTAAGAGACAATCATTAACATCCTAAAGGTAGCACACTTGTACAGGTCTACACACTCTACCTATAAAGATACACCACGACGACATCACAAAACCAAGGGCCCACTACTAAACTAGAGTTGCCACAGGCAACGACAAGCACTAATGTCTAAACAATATAAAGGAAACCGAAAGCAAAAGCGTAATGAAACAAGATTGGAAGGAACGAGTTCAGATAAGGCGAGGATAAGAAGATAGCTAGTTGGGTGGGACAAGAATATTGCTCTAAGTAATTAAATAGATGAAAGAAGGAAACATGTAAAATATGGTGTATGTGTGTGTGTGTGTGTGTGTATATATATATATATATATATATATCTATATTATAAAACAGGGATGTTATCATGGGTTTTTGGATAAGAGAAATTGGATAAGAGATTTTGGTTATGTGTATTGTTGTATGTGGATATGTGTGTATTGTTGTATAAGATATTTTGGTTAAGAGATAATGGATAAGAGATAATGGATAAGAGAATTTGGTTATGTGTAATTGGGTGTGTTGTTTATAGAGATTTGTATGTAGATATGGGATATGAGAAATTGAGATATGAGAAATTGATATAAGATAAGAATGATTTCATTTGTATTGGAGGGAAAATGATCAAATTGGAGGGAAAAGATCACATCAAAATGATCAAAATCTCGAATTGGAGGGAAAATGATCAAAATTTTGATCACATCATTATTGCGCGCCATTTTGAGGGTTACTGATCTTCTTTGCACGCCAAGAGGAAGCAGAGCAAGGGAGAGCTCCATCATCCTCATCTTTTCCTACCTCCTCCATCTACCTCCTCCAGCTCAACACCGTCTTCTACCTCAGCTCCTCTTTTACCTCAGCTCAATCACCCTCCCTCAACGAAGAGCAAGCCAAGGTATTTTTAGGATAACATCGCAGCTAATCTCATTTCCCCCACCCTCCAGCTTCCTCCAAGCAGCACATCAGCAGCCTCTTCTACCTCCAGCACATCAACTCAACGGAGAGCAAGGAGATCAAGGCAAGCACCCTCCATTTCACAAATTTGAGTTCAATGTATGCAAAATAATTTTTCTGTTGTTAATGGCTAGAACTGATATATATACATACAAATCCTGAATTGAGTTTGAAATTCTATAATGAAATTGTATTTAGACATATATATCAGCATATATATATAGAACTTTGAACTTTGAACTTTGGCATACATACATATCCTGATAGCAGATATATGTGTAATATATATGTGTAATATATGTTGTATATATGTGTAATATATGTGTAATATATGTGTAATGCTATATATATATATATGCTGTAATATATATGTGTAATATATATGTGTGTATGCTGTAATATATATGTGTAATATATGTGTAATATATATAGATATGTGTAATATATGTATAGATGTAATATATGTGTGTATGCTGTAATATATGTATGCTATGTGTAATATATATCCTGATATATATATATGTCTACATACATATCCTGATAGCAAGGAGATCAGGATTTGGCAAGCACCCTCCATTCAACTTTGAACTTTGAAACCCATGATATCACATATCCTGATATATATTACACATATCCTGAAACTTCTATTTCTCAAGCACTCCAATTTGCATATGCTTTGACTATCCTGAATATTAGATATGCTGATTACATTGTATATAGAATTTTGCATATGTAATTCAAGATATGTTTGCATGTAATTCAAACATATCTTGAATTTGGTTATGCTGATTACATTGTATATAGAATTTGGTTATGTGTAATTTACACATGCCAACAAAATTACATATGCTGATTACATTGGAATGACATTTGTGAAAATTGGAATGACATATCCTGAATATTAGATATGCATGTATGAAAATTGGAATGACATTTGTGATAACTGCAATGGAATGACATATACACATATCAACATATCTTGAATCTCATTATATAACTCAGAAATGGATAGGGTGTGTTGTTTGTGTAATTGGGTGTGTTGGGTGTGATGTTTGTAGAAATGGGTACTGAGATATTGGATAATGTTATCCAATCTAAAAAAATTACATAGAATTTGGTGTGTAAACTCCCTTGATGTATCTCCAGCTTCTACCTCCTCCAGCTTCTACGAAAAACAGCAAGAAGAGCACCCTCTTCTACCTCTCCAGCTTCTACGAAGAACAGCAAGAAGTGCAAGCACATCAAGAGGATTGGTGAGCTCTTCCTCTTCTCCTCAAGATCTTCATCTTCTCCTCAATTCTTTTTCTTTTAATTTATGTCACCCTCACATTTTTTTCTTTACTTTATCCTCACATTGCAGTGCTTCTATCTTCATCGCATCCTCTTCACCTCAACCCTTGGTGAGTTTGAGAGAATTGGTGAATCTTTGGTGAGTCTGTGTATACCAACTGAAATGAGCAACTGAAATCTTTGGTTTAGTTTGAATCTAATTTCATTTTGCAAAAAAAAACATGGACAAATCAGTTTGGTTTAGTTTGAAAATCATGTTTTTTCATTTTGCAAACTTTGAAATATGTGTAATTAGTTTGAAATTAGTTTGAAAATTTCAGTTTGGTTTAGTTTGAAATATGTGTAATTTGGTTTAGTTGGGTGTGATTATTCAAAATTTTATCCTACTACTCCAGTGTTCATCAACTGTTGAGGATTTTTCTGAGTTTGAATAATGCTTGGGTGAGTACATTATATCCTGATAATGCTAGGGAGTATATGCATCATTTGCACTATCACTCAATATTAACCCAATCAGGATATCAATTAGGTTCATTTTTAATATGGGCTATCTATTTGCTTATATCCTGATCTTCATATGGGTTATCAATTCATAGCCCATATCAATTTGCACTCTCAAGATCAGTTTTTTGAATGTTAATCTTGAAATAATATTCATATCAGTTTTTTTACTGTTGGGTTTATCAATTACACACACATGTACTTCATATGCAATGTTAGTTACTAATTTTCATATTCATTTGATGATATTCTTGATATTCCACTTCTTCTAACTGTTACTTACTAATTTTCATATGCATTGTCCTGTTAGCTATTCTAAATGATATTCTTGATCTTCTTGATGTCCTGTTAGCTTCATAATGCTAATCTTCATATGCATTGCTAATAACAGGACAATTGGTGAGCTCTTCATATGCAAATTGGTGGCTACTCTTCATAATGCTACTCTTCAAAATAACTCACTTCACTGATAGCTCTTCATATGCAAATTGGTGAGCTTTTATTCCAAGCTTAATTGAATACATACTTTGAAGTATTCCAAGATAATAACACTTTGAAGCATAATTCTCTCACTTTGAGTGTTATTACAGCTTTAAAATTGATTGAGTGTTATGTGAATGAATTTTTGAATCATTTTTGAGTGTTATTACAACTTTGACATGATATTGCATTCATATTTCTTGGAAATTAATAGGATATTGACAGCTTATTGAGTTATTAATTTTTGATTCTCAGGATATTGAAATAAATTGTTAATATGAATATCCCATAAAATCCTGAGAAATTCTCAGGATATTGCAATATGCAAATTGAGTTCAATATCCTGTTCAAAATTGTTAATATGAATATCAAAAATTGAGTTCAAAATGAGTCAATTGAACTGTTAATATGAATATCAAAAATTGAGTTCAAAATTGAGTTAATATGAATATAAAAAATTGAGTTCAAAATTGAACATTCAATTGAACAGGATATTGAGTTAATATGAACAGTTCAATATCCTGTTCAATATCATGTTCAAAATTGTTAATATGAATATCAAAAATTGAATTCAAAATTGAGTTCAAAATGAGTTCAAAATTGAGTGAAATTGTTAATATGAATATCAAAAATTCTCAGGATATTCCAATATGCAAATTGAGTTCAAAAAATTTGAAAGAAATTGTCAGGATATTGAGTTCAAATTTTTTGATTCTCAAGTGTTAGGATATCCTGATAATTTTGACAGGATATCCCATGGAATTTGAAATTATCTGGATATCATGATAATTTAATTTTGAATTCAAATTCATTCCATTAGATCCAGTTAAAAGGCATATAATATGAATTGATAATTTTGAACTCAATCTGAATGCCATGAACTCAACAATGAATTCATATTCAGTTCATATCCATTTTCACTTACACTCTATTTTATGTTAAGTTAAATGAATGTTCCAATTTGATATTAAGTATTAATACTATAAAAAAATCCCAAAAATGAGCCCATATTTATGCTACAATTGATTTCCTATTTAACAGGACATTGATATGCAAGCAACACTGAAATTTGAGAATGAATTTTTGAGAATGAAATTTTGCTAATGAATTTTAATATTAATTGAAGGCAATATTTATCGGACACTGAAATTTTATATCATAGGAATGGATGATATCATTGGTGAGAATTCACTGATAGTTGCAAATTTACATTGAATGGCTGAGCTTGCTGAATAATTGAAACATGGAGCTATTGACTATATAGGCGAAACTTTGTCCATGTGCTTGCTGAAACATGAAGAGAATATATAATTGAAACATGGAGCTTGCTAAAAAAACATTCAATTTCAGTTGTTATCCAATGGCATATATAGGTGAGAATTCACTAATAGTTGCAAAAAAACATGGAGCTGTTTGCAAAAACTGTTGAGATATATGAAACAGTTTCATACTAGGTTTGAGGTATATGAAACAATTTGAGTGATATATGAAACATTTTTTGATATTGTCACTGAGAGTTAATCTCATAAATTGCATTTCAGAGATTGGTATTTTTTTTGATTGGTTATCAATTTTGAGAATGATTTACTATTGCATTTATAATGGGAGACTGCAACCAATTGGGTTATGTCATATGAGAATTGGGAGACTGCAAGAAAGAAATTTGGAAACAATTAATTTGGCAATTAGCAAGGAGAAAAATTGGCATAGGAAAGGTGTACTGTGTCCCATGCTTGCAGTTTGAAAATTGATTTTCAGAGTTACATGTTCCATTATATGATATCCATATGAAAAATTTCATGAATTGCTCATGTGCTAATGAATAGAGATGGGTGCAAAAAAACATTATGAATTGAGATACTGAATTCCTATTTTCATTTCCTATTTCATTTCCTAATTTCCTATTTCATTTCCTATTTCATTTCCTAATTTGTCCTGTGAAATGAATTCCTATTTTCATTCATTTATGAATTTTCCTCTCATCTTCTGTAACTTATGAATAGATTTTGCTAATGAATAGATTTGAGCATATGAACAAAAGTATGAAATGAGCATATGAAACTGAAGTACGCATTGGTTATGAATTTCTTTTGCTCATTCAGAATGGGAGAGCTTTTGCTAAATAGATTTCTAACTTATTAATTGCTTTTGCATGGACAAACCTTATGAATTGGTTATGAATAGCTCTCATACTTCAGCAAATTGCTTTTGTAATTCCTATGTATGAGCAAGTATGCATAACTGATTTGCTTCAGCAAATTCCTATGTATGAGCAAGTATGCAAAGCACTTGGTTATGTATGATTGGTTATGTATGAGCACATGCAAAGCAATTGGTTATGTATGCAAAGCAATTCATATAACCCACTGCCATTCCTATGCATTCAAATGTTGAAATTGTCAAAAAGTTGATTATCCTGGGCTCATACTAACTTAATTTCCAAAGACAGGATACTCAACTTAATTCATGGACTCAAAATGTCTTATACAGGACTCAAAATCTTGGACATTGGAATGAATAGACAGGATACTCAACTTATTATTCAACAATCTTGGACATTGTTTAGCAATTTGCAAATGTATATATGATTATTATTCAACAATCTTGGACATTGACATTCAATGAATGAATCTTCATACTTAAATGACTGTCATATGGTTAGACATTCAAGTGTCCTGTTCAAAATCTTGGATATGACACTATTGGTTAGGAATGTATATGATCACATTAATTTGACAGGACACTTGAAAGTTATTATTGGAAATAGCCATGGACTCAAATATATGAGTTATTTGTTTGCCATATGACAGGATACTCAAAGTAGATGTAAGTTTGATATCAATTCCAGTGAAGAAGGAACATTGGACTGAATGCTTAATATTGGACTGAATGCTCAAACTGATGGACAATGCGACTGATGGATAGGCTCAAACTCTTATTCCAAGTTGCATTTTCATTCATACTTTTTTAATACCAATACTTCTAAATGATATGTGCACTTCTAAATGAGAAAGCAATCCTATGTTTCAATATTTGTCTTATGAATGCAAAAGCACCTATTTGTCTTATGAATAAAATTTTGCAAAATAGTTACTTATTACTTTTTGGTGAAAAGGTTTGGTGCATATTACAAATGCTTGGTGCATTTTGCAAATGATTGTTTCCATATATAGTTGCTGTTGGTGCAAAATGGTTGATTTTTACATTTAACCAACAGTTGATCAAAATGAAAATGCAAAAATTTCCCTCAATTTTCAATATCCATGATTACATGGTTTATTTTGAAAATAGTTGCTTTTTACATTTTGCAAAATATTGTTGTTGATTAAATGATTAAATGGTTCATTCTAATGCAACTGCACATACTTTTTGAAAATTGTTGTTGATGTATTATTGTTGTGTATGGAGGGTGAGTGTTATTGAAAATACATCCTGCTTGCAGGGCAAATTCAATGTAGGGAGAAAAATTTGTCTACTGGTTTATTCAGCAAATATTTCACTCCATGTGCAAATGAATAATAACCATGGTGAGTTTGAGATAATTGGTTTATCAGTCAATTCCATGGATGAAATTTCAATATCCATCAGTCAATTTCATTTCAGTTCATATTGAAATTGGTTAAGATAAATGAGATAAATGAGATAAATGAAAATTGAAAATTTCAATTCAATATCCATCAGCCAAGGTATTATTGAAAATACATCAAGCTTGCAGGACATGGTATTATTGGATGAAATTGTTGTTGCTTAATTTGCAGGACACTTTTTGTAATATTGAAATTTTTTTCTTTAGTCCTACTCAGGACTGCTAAGCACTAATGCTTATTAACTAATTTTCTCATCAGTCCTGCTCAATAGTTTGAAAATTTATTGAAATACATCAATATTGCATGACAAATTCAATGTATTATTGAAATTACATAGTTTCTAAATAGCATATGGGGGTTAAATTTTTTTGGGTTCAATTTTTTTGCAGGACTGCACATGTTGAATGCATAGACTAAAAAATGCAGACTAAACAATAGTGTACTTGTAAAAAATGTTGACTGCATGAACTTAAAAATGCATAGGGTTATTGGGTTAACTAACCGTATGTTAACTATTTATTGGGTCCTTCTATCAATATACTACAAAATGATGAATACATAGACTGAAAAATGCATAGGGTTAACATGTAAAAAATGTATAGGAAACATGGTTGTCCTATAAACATTTGTAGACATCAAATTGACATATCCTCAAATACTCAATCCTGTCATTGCCAATAACATGGATTAGTGTTGTGACAGGATTGAGTAATAGATTAGTGTTGTGACATGCCAATAACAGGCTAACTCAAATCCACAAATACTCAATCCTGGATATTTCCTCAATCCTCAACATGTGATCAACTTTCTCATCAATTTTGCAAATAGCCATGGACTCAAATAGAAAATGTGATCACAACATGTGATCATATCTTTGATCACATTCCTCAATCCTCTTTAGTGTTTCAAAAGATAAAATGCTTCCAATATCTCATCTCTCAATCCTTTTTACAACATGTGATATTGGAATCATTTTAGCAAATTCCTCAATCATCAACATGTGATCACATTTGCAAATTTCTAAACATTAACTTGACAAATATTGACTGACATGGTACTCATCCAAAGATATGGGTTTCAAAGGCTAAAATGATTCCATGCTAAAATTGAGAGATATGGGTTTTCAAAATTAAGAGGCTACTCAGCCAAAAAATGATTCTAATATCACTTCATGTTAACAATTGCAAATTGCTAACAAATGCATAATGATTCCAATATACTGTCATCACTTCATGTTTAAAAATTGAGGGGATACTCAGCTAAACAAATTGAGAACTGAGTTTTGTTTTACCATGGAATCAATTTTTCAAATGCTAAACAATTTCACAACATATGATATTGGAATCATTTTAGCAAATTTCTCAATCCTCAACATGTGATCACATTTGCAAATTGCTAAACATCAACTTCACATATAATGAATGACAGGATACTCAGCCAAAGAATAACTGCATATACTCACATACATCAATTTTGTCATTAGGATTTCATAACTGCATATGAAATTGCATTGAATTCATAACTGCATGTGAAATTGCATAACTGCATATCAACTTGACATATAATCAAATTGAACATGCATACACAGATGTGTTCAAATGTTGGTATAGCAATTTCAAAATTAGGATTTCAACATACGATTTTTTTTGCTAATTAACAGGACAATGAAAAAGTGTTTGAATGAGTAAATTATTAATAATACAGAGCTAAAGACAGTAAAAGAAACTAACTTGGTATGAATCAAAAGCAGTTAATTCCAATTACAAAACCCTTTGGGAAGCTGCCTCTGTTTACTCCTTCACTCCCATGGCTCCCAATGACAGCAACAAGAACCAATAGAGTGACAAAGATTGCCTCTTTCATCACCTTTGGCATTGCTGGCTTTTGAGAAAGAGAGCAATGCTTTGGGTTCTATATGATGGTGTAATGGGTAGCCTTGACATGATTAATCTATTCACAGGATTTTGAATGGCTCATTACATTGCATTCACAGGATTTTTTCCACATGATTTTTGGCTCCATGCTCCCTCCACATGACATTGCATTATTGGCAGTATTGGCATTGGCAGTGGATTGACTGCAATTGGCACTCATGTATACCAATACCAATGGTATTAAAAATCCCTCAAAATGTTGCAATATTGGCAGTTTTGGTATTGGTATACAGGAATGCAATGCTTATGAGATGTGCACCTCAACCCCTCAACCCATGTTTAAAAATTTGAATATTTCTATCAAGTAACTGAAATTGTTCAATATTTTTATTTAACATGATTTTTGACTATTACTTGATATTTTTGTTTAACAGGGAGAACTTCATTTTGAATATTTCTATCAAGTTTACAATCAAGTTTACAGTCAATTGGAGTAAACTTGATATTTCCATCTGCTATGAATGTGAATATTTCTATCAAGTAACAGGGATTGAGGTAAAATATTCATACATTTACTGAATTGATACTTTATTCAAATAAATGTATAAATTTAAATTTTTCCATATTATCAAATATATATTAATTTTACTAAGAAATTTATGTTCTTAATTTATCTAGGTTATTGCTCATCCTATTAACTCTCCACTGTGGATTGAGCTTGACACGCCATCTTTTTATAATGTGATGATGAAAAGGTTTTCTGCTTAAACACGATGAAGGTAATAAAAGTGAGTTGTACAAAGTAATTAGATATATCTTCGTTTCTAATTTTTCTATTCTAATCTATGATTTTATTTTTTATTTTCAGGACACACGGCACTAGCTTCATATGTAAATTTTGTTGGTTTTAAATGCCTGTGTGAGAGATGGTGAGAGATGGTGTTTTTGAAGTTGGACTGCATGGTTCAATCCAAAATGTATTTTTGTGTATATTTTTTCATAGTTAAGGGTTTTTTCTTTTAGCATATAGTTTAGGTTGTGTGATATTATAAGTCGATGTACAAAAATGTTGTCTTAACTACTATTTTGGTTGAAAATATGATTTGGGGGAAAACTCCCTTCAAAAAATCACTGAGTACTACTATATACTTTGTAGAAGAAGGAAAGTTTTTTAAATATCTTTGTCTCAATGATGTTTCTTATTTATTTCTTAAGAAGGAAAGTTTTACTAATATTTGAAGTTAAATTCGGTGCGTTCTCTGATGGTGATGACATGATCATCTGCATTTAAATTCGGTGCTCTCTCACTGTTCTGCTTATAGACCACTTCTATTTATTGAGTTAACTCAATTGTTACCATGTTTTTACTCCAGGACAGAGTGCTCTTGCGTTCAGCTCTTTGGTTCAACAATCTATCTTTATTTTTCATTTCATTGGATTGGGTGTTTTGTAAATTTTTGTTCAACTGAATGGCCTGCGTCAGCTAAATTTTCTTCCGCTAATTTGTTGTTTCAAGCTGAAGGCGGGTGCCCGCCAAATTTTTTTCCGCTTATTTGTAGTTTCGTGACGAAGGTGCCCACGACGAATTTGTTGTTTCGCGTCGAAGACGCTCGTGTCGAATTTGTTGTTCCGTGCAGCTTAATATTTCTATGTTAATTTGTTGTTCTTTTAAATTTTGGCTGCGGAAATAATTTTTTGGGATCAAAAATTTCGCGGGAGAAACTCTTAACTGAACCGTGCCCGCGGGCACGGGGTATGACTAGTATATATATATAGGAGGGATCAAATGACCCCCAAAAATAACCCCCAAAAATGACCCCCTATCAAAAATCCTATGCCCCCTATTTTTTCGGAAGATCTGAACCGTTCATCTTGATCTCCACCATCTAAATACCCGACCCACCAATTTTCAACCCGATCCCATGTGTTTTGACCGTTCATCCATCCGACCCAAATTTAACGGTTTTGCATGAACAGAACTTTTGAGAATGGTTGATGAACGGGAAAAACACATGGGATCGGGTTGAAAATTGGTGGGTCAGGTATTCAGAGGGTGGAGATCAAGATGAACGGTTCGGATCTTCCGAAAAAATGGGGGGCATAGGATTTTTGATAGGGGGTTATTTTTGGGGGTTATTTTTGGGGGTCATTTGATCCCTCCTCATATATATACATACTAGTCATACCCCGTGCCCGCGGGCACGGTTCAGTTAAGAGTTTCTCCCGCGAAATTTTTGATCCCAAAAAATTATTTTCGCAGCCAAAATTTAAAAGAACAACAAATTAACATAGAAATATTAAGCGGCACGGAACAACAAATTCGACACGAGCGTCTTCGACGCGAAACAACAAATTCGTCGTGGGCACCTTCGTCACGAAACTACAAATAAGCGGAAAAAAATTTGGCGGGCACCCGTCTTCAGCGTGAAACAACAAATTAGCGGAAGAAAATTTAGCTGACGCAGGCCATTCAGTTGAACAAAAATTTACAAAACACCCAATCCAATGAAATGAAAAATAAAGATAGATTGTTGAACCAAAGAGCTTAACGCAAGAGCACTCTGTCCTGGAGTAAAAACATGGTAACAATTGAGTTAACTCAATAAATAGAAGTGGTCTATAAGCAGAACAGTGAGAGAGCACCGAATCTAAATGCAGATGATCATGTCATCACCATCAGAGAACGCACCGAATTTAACTTCAAATATTAGTAAAACTTTCCTTCTTAAGAAATAAATAAGAAACATCATTGAGACAAAGATATTTAAAAAAATTTCCTTCTTCTACAAAGTATATAGTAGTACTCAGTGATTTTTTGAAGGGAGTTTTCCCCCAAATCATATTTTCAACCAAAATAGTAGTTAAGACAACATTTTTGTACATCGACTTATAATATCACACAACCTAAACTATATGCTAAAAGAAAAAACCCTTAACTATGAAAAAATATACACAAAAATACATTTTGGATTGAACCATGCAGTCCAACTTCAAAAACACCATCTCTCACCATCTCTCACACAGGCATTTAAAACCAACAAAATTTACATATGAAGCTAGTGCCGTGTGTCCTGAAAATAAAAAATAAAATCATAGATTAGAGTAGAAAAATTAGAAACGAAGATATATCTAATTACTTTGTACAACTCACTTTTATTACCTTCATCATGTTTAAGCAGAAAACCTTTTCATCATCACATTATAAAAAGATGGCGTGTCAAGCTCAATCCACAGTGGAGAGTTAATAGGATGAGCAATAACCTAGATAAATTAAGAACATAAATTTCTTAGTAAAATTAATATATATTTGATAATATGGAAAATTTTAAATTTATACATTTATTTGAATAAAGTATCAATTCAGTAAATGTATGAATATTTTACCTCAATCCCTGTTACTTGATAGAAATATTCACATTCATAGCAGATGGAAATATCAAGTTTACTCCAATTGACTGTAAACTTGATTGTAAACTTGATAGAAATATTCAAAATGAAGTTCTCCCTGTTAAACAAAAATATCAAGTAATAGTCAAAAATCATGTTAAATAAAAATATTGAACAATTTCAGTTACTTGATAGAAATATTCAAATTTTTAAACATGGGTTGAGGGGTTGAGGTGCACATCTCATAAGCATTGCATTCCTGTATACCAATACCAAAACTGCCAATATTGCAACATTTTGAGGGATTTTTAATACCATTGGTATTGGTATACATGAGTGCCAATTGCAGTCAATCCACTGCCAATGCCAATACTGCCAATAATGCAATGTCATGTGGAGGGAGCATGGAGCCAAAAATCATGTGGAAAAAATCCTGTGAATGCAATGTAATGAGCCATTCAAAATCCTGTGAATAGATTAATCATGTCAAGGCTACCCATTACACCATCATATAGAACCCAAAGCATTGCTCTCTTTCTCAAAAGCCAGCAATGCCAAAGGTGATGAAAGAGGCAATCTTTGTCACTCTATTGGTTCTTGTTGCTGTCATTGGGAGCCATGGGAGTGAAGGAGTAAACAGAGGCAGCTTCCCAAAGGGTTTTGTAATTGGAATTAACTGCTTTTGATTCATACCAAGTTAGTTTCTTTTACTGTCTTTAGCTCTGTATTATTAATAATTTACTCATTCAAACACTTTTTCATTGTCCTGTTAATTAGCAAAAAAAATCGTATGTTGAAATCCTAATTTTGAAATTGCTATACCAACATTTGAACACATCTGTGTATGCATGTTCAATTTGATTATATGTCAAGTTGATATGCAGTTATGCAATTTCACATGCAGTTATGAATTCAATGCAATTTCATATGCAGTTATGAAATCCTAATGACAAAATTGATGTATGTGAGTATATGCAGTTATTCTTTGGCTGAGTATCCTGTCATTCATTATATGTGAAGTTGATGTTTAGCAATTTGCAAATGTGATCACATGTTGAGGATTGAGAAATTTGCTAAAATGATTCCAATATCATATGTTGTGAAATTGTTTAGCATTTGAAAAATTGATTCCATGGTAAAACAAAACTCAGTTCTCAATTTGTTTAGCTGAGTATCCCCTCAATTTTTAAACATGAAGTGATGACAGTATATTGGAATCATTATGCATTTGTTAGCAATTTGCAATTGTTAACATGAAGTGATATTAGAATCATTTTTTTGGCTGAGTAGCCTCTTAATTTTGAAAACCCATATCTCTCAATTTTAGCATGGAATCATTTTAGCCTTTGAAACCCATATCTTTGGATGAGTACCCTGTCAGTCAATATTTGTCAAGTTGATGTTTAGAAATTTGCAAATGTGATCACATGTTGATGATTGAGGAATTTGCTAAAATGATTCCAATATCACATGTTGTAAAAAGGATTGAGAGATGAGATATTGGAAGCATTTTATCTTTTGAAACACTAAAGAGGATTGAGGAATGTGATCAAAGATATGTTCACATGTTGTGATCACATTTTCTATTTGAGTCCAAGGCTATTTGCAAAATTGATGAGAAAGTTGATCACATGTTGAGGATTGAGGAAATATCCAGGATTGAGTATTTGTGGATTTGAGTTAGCCTGTTATTGGCATGTCACAACACTAATCTATTACTCAATCCTGTCACAACACTAATCCATGTTATTGGCAATGACAGGATTGAGTATTTGAGGATATGTCAATTTGATGTCTACAAATGTTTATAGGACAACCATGTTTCCTATACATTTTTTACATGTTAACCCTATGCATTTTTCAGTCTATGTATTCATCATTTTGTAGTATATTGATAGAAGGACCCAATAAATAGTTAACATACGGTTAGTTAACCCAATAACCCTATGCATTTTTAAGTTCATGCAGTCAACATTTTTTACAAGTACACTATTGTTTAGTCTGCATTTTTTAGTCTATGCATTCAACATGTGCAGTCCTGCAAAAAAATTGAACCCAAAAAAATTTAACCCCCATATGCTATTTAGAAACTATGTAATTTCAATAATACATTGAATTTGTCATGCAATATTGATGTATTTCAATAAATTTTCAAACTATTGAGCAGGACTGATGAGAAAATTAGTTAATAAGCATTAGTGCTTAGCAGTCCTGAGTAGGACTAAAGAAAAAAATTTCAATATTACAAAAAGTGTCCTGCAAATTAAGCAACAACAATTTCATCCAATAATACCATGTCCTGCAAGCTTGATGTATTTTCAATAATACCTTGGCTGATGGATATTGAATTGAAATTTTCAATTTTCATTTATCTCATTTATCTCATTTATCTTAACCAATTTCAATATGAACTGAAATGAAATTGACTGATGGATATTGAAATTTCATCCATGGAATTGACTGATAAACCAATTATCTCAAACTCACCATGGTTATTATTCATTTGCACATGGAGTGAAATATTTGCTGAATAAACCAGTAGACAAATTTTTCTCCCTACATTGAATTTGCCCTGCAAGCAGGATGTATTTTCAATAACACTCACCCTCCATACACAACAATAATACAGCAACAACAATTTTCAAAAAGTATGTGCAGTTGCATTAGAATGAACCATTTAATCATTTAATCAACAACAATATTTTACAAAATGTAAAAAGCAACTATTTTCAAAATAAACCATGTAATCATGGATATTGAAAATTGAGGGAAATTTTTGCATTTTCATTTTGATCAACTGTTGGTTAAATGTAAAAATCAACCATTTTGCACCAACAGCAACTATATATGGAAACAATCATTTGCAAAATGCACCAAGCATTTGCAATATGCACCAAACCTTTTCACCAAAAAGTAATAAGTAACTATTTTGCAAAATTTTATTCATAAGACAAATAGGTGCTTTTGCATTCATAAGACAAATATTGAAACATAGGATTGCTTTCTCATTTAGAAGTGCACATATCATTTAGAAGTATTGGTATTAAAAAAGTATGAATGAAAATGCAACTTGGAATAAGATTTTGAGCCTATCCATCAGTCGCATTGTCCATCAGTTTGAGCATTCAGTCCAATATTAAGCATTCAGTCCAATGTTCCTTCTTCACTGGAATTGATATCAAACTTACATCTACTTTGAGTATCCTGTCATATGTCAAACAAATAACTCATATATTTGAGTCCATGGCTATTTCCAATAATAACTTTCAAGTGTCCTGTCAAATTAATGTGATCATATACATTCCTAACCAATAGTGTCATATCCAAGATTTTGAACAGGACACTTGAATGTCTAACCATATGACAGTCATTTAAGTATGAAGATTCATTCATTGAATGTCAATGTCCAAGATTGTTGAATAATAATCATATATACATTTGCAAATTGCTAAACAATGTCCAAGATTGTTGAATAATAAGTTGAGTATCCTGTCTATTCATTCCAATGTCCAAGATTTTGAGTCCTGTATAAGACATTTTGAGTCCATGAATTAAGTTGAGTATCCTGTCTTTGGAAATTAAGTTAGTATGAGCCCAGGATAATCAACTTTTTGACAATTTCAACATTTGAATGCATAGGAATGGCAGTGGGTTATATGAATTGCTTTGCATACATAACCAATTGCTTTGCATGTGCTCATACATAACCAATCATACATAACCAAGTGCTTTGCATACTTGCTCATACATAGGAATTTGCTGAAGCAAATCAGTTATGCATACTTGCTCATACATAGGAATTACAAAAGCAATTTGCTGAAGTATGAGAGCTATTCATAACCAATTCATAAGGTTTGTCCATGCAAAAGCAATTAATA
This sequence comes from Scilla litardierei, assembly GCA_030789695.1. Lineage (NCBI taxonomy): Eukaryota > Viridiplantae > Streptophyta > Magnoliopsida > Asparagales > Asparagaceae > Scilla > Scilla litardierei. The sequence goes on along the minus strand of CM061130.1, from coordinate 470,326 downwards.
AGTTAGAAATCTATTTAGCAAAAGCTCTCCCATTCTGAATGAGCAAAAGAAATTCATAACCAATGCGTACTTCAGTTTCATATGCTCATTTCATACTTTTGTTCATATGCTCAAATCTATTCATTAGCAAAATCTATTCATAAGTTACAGAAGATGAGAGGAAAATTCATAAATGAATGAAAATAGGAATTCATTTCACAGGACAAATTAGGAAATGAAATAGGAAATGAAATAGGAAATTAGGAAATGAAATAGGAAATGAAAATAGGAATTCAGTATCTCAATTCATAATGTTTTTTTGCACCCATCTCTATTCATTAGCACATGAGCAATTCATGAAATTTTTCATATGGATATCATATAATGGAACATGTAACTCTGAAAATCAATTTTCAAACTGCAAGCATGGGACACAGTACACCTTTCCTATGCCAATTTTTCTCCTTGCTAATTGCCAAATTAATTGTTTCCAAATTTCTTTCTTGCAGTCTCCCAATTCTCATATGACATAACCCAATTGGTTGCAGTCTCCCATTATAAATGCAATAGTAAATCATTCTCAAAATTGATAACCAATCAAAAAAATACCAATCTCTGAAATGCAATTTATGAGATTAACTCTCAGTGACAATATCAAAAAATGTTTCATATATCACTCAAATTGTTTCATATACCTCAAACCTAGTATGAAACTGTTTCATATATCTCAACAGTTTTTGCAAACAGCTCCATGTTTTTTTGCAACTATTAGTGAATTCTCACCTATATATGCCATTGGATAACAACTGAAATTGAATGTTTTTTAGCAAGCTCCATGTTTCAATTATATATTCTCTTCATGTTTCAGCAAGCACATGGACAAAGTTTCGCCTATATAGTCAATAGCTCCATGTTTCAATTATTCAGCAAGCTCAGCCATTCAATGTAAATTTGCAACTATCAGTGAATTCTCACCAATGATATCATCCATTCCTATGATATAAAATTTCAGTGTCCGATAAATATTGCCTTCAATTAATATTAAAATTCATTAGCAAAATTTCATTCTCAAAAATTCATTCTCAAATTTCAGTGTTGCTTGCATATCAATGTCCTGTTAAATAGGAAATCAATTCTAGCATAAATATGGGCTCATTTTTGGGATTTTTTATAGTATTAATACTTAATATCAAATTGGAACATTCATTTAACTTAACATAAAATAGAGTGTAAGTGAAAATGGATATGAACTGAATATGAATTCATTGTTGAGTTCATGGCATTCAGATTGAGTTCAAAATTATCAATTCATATTATATGCCTTTTAACTGGATCTAATGGAATGAATTTGAATTCAAAATTAAATTATCATGATATCCAGATAATTTCAAATTCCATGGGATATCCTGTCAAAATTATCAGGATATCCTAACACTTGAGAATCAAAAAATTTGAACTCAATATCCTGACAATTTCTTTCAAATTTTTTGAACTCAATTTGTATATTGGAATATCCTGAGAATTTTTGATATTCATATTAACAATTTCACTCAATTTTGAACTCATTTTGAACTCAATTTTGAATTCAATTTTTGATATTCATATTAACAATTTTGAACATGATATTGAACAGGATATTGAACTGTTCATATTAACTCAATATCCTGTTCAATTGACTGTTCAATTTTGAACTCAATTTTTTATATTCATATTAACTCAATTTTGAACTCAATTTTTGATATTCATATTAACAGTTCAATTGACTCATTTTGAACTCAATTTTTGATATTCATATTAACAATTTTGAACAGGATATTGAACTCAATTTGCATATTGCAATATCCTGAGAATTTCTCAGGATTTTATGGGATATTCATATTAACAATTTATTTCAATATCCTGAGAATCAAAAATTAATAACTCAATAAGCTGTCAATATCCTATCAATTTCCAAGAAATATGAATGCAATATCATGTCAAAGTTGTAATAACACTCAAAAATGATTCAAAAATTCATTCACATAACACTCAATCAATTTTAAAGCTGTAATAACACTCAAAGTGAGAGAATTATGCTTCAAAGTGTTATTATCTTGGAATACTTCAAAGTATGTATTCAATTAAGCTTGGAATAAAAGCTCACCAATTTGCATATGAAGAGCTATCAGTGAAGTGAGTTATTTTGAAGAGTAGCATTATGAAGAGTAGCCACCAATTTGCATATGAAGAGCTCACCAATTGTCCTGTTATTAGCAATGCATATGAAGATTAGCATTATGAAGCTAACAGGACATCAAGAAGATCAAGAATATCATTTAGAATAGCTAACAGGACAATGCATATGAAAATTAGTAAGTAACAGTTAGAAGAAGTGGAATATCAAGAATATCATCAAATGAATATGAAAATTAGTAACTAACATTGCATATGAAGTACATGTGTGTGTAATTGATAAACCCAACAGTCAAAAAACTGATATGAATATTATTTCAAGATTAACATTCAAAAAACTGATCTTGAGAGTGCAAATTGATATGGGCTATGAATTGATAACCCATATGAAGATCAGGATATAAGCAAATAGATAGCCCATATTAAAAATGAACCTAATTGATATCCTGATTGGGTTAATATTGAGTGATAGTGCAAATGATGCATATACTCCCAAGCATTATCAGGATATAATGTACTCACCCAAGCATTATTCAAACTCAGAAAAATCCTCAACAGTTGATGAACACTGGAGTAGTAGGATAAAATTTTGAATAAGCACACCCAACTAAACCAAATTACACATATTTCAAACTAAACCAAACTGAAATTTTCAAACTAATTTCAAACTAATTACACATATTTCAAAGTTTGCAAAATGAAAAAACATGATTTTCAAACTAAACCAAACTGATTTGTCCATGTTTTTTTTTGCAAAATGAAATTAGATTCAAACTAAACCAAAGATTTCAGTTGCTCATTTCAGTTGGTATACACAGACTCACCAAAGATTCACCAATTCTCTCAAACTCACCAAGGGTTGAGGTGAAGAGGACGCGATGAAGATAGAAGCACTGCAATGTGAGGATAAAGTAAAGAAAAAAATGTGAGGGTGACATAAATTAAAAGAAAAAGAATTGAGGAGAAGATGAAGATCTTGAGGAGAAGAGGAAGAGCTCACCAATCCTCTTGATGTGCTTGCACTTCTTGCTGTTCTTCGTAGAAGCTGGAGAGGTAGAAGAGGGTGCTCTTCTTGCTGTTTTTCGTAGAAGCTGGAGGAGGTAGAAGCTGGAGATACATCAAGGGAGTTTACACACCAAATTCTATGTAATTTTTTTAGATTGGATAACATTATCCAATATCTCAGTACCCATTTCTACAAACATCACACCCAACACACCCAATTACACAAACAACACACCCTATCCATTTCTGAGTTATATAATGAGATTCAAGATATGTTGATATGTGTATATGTCATTCCATTGCAGTTATCACAAATGTCATTCCAATTTTCATACATGCATATCTAATATTCAGGATATGTCATTCCAATTTTCACAAATGTCATTCCAATGTAATCAGCATATGTAATTTTGTTGGCATGTGTAAATTACACATAACCAAATTCTATATACAATGTAATCAGCATAACCAAATTCAAGATATGTTTGAATTACATGCAAACATATCTTGAATTACATATGCAAAATTCTATATACAATGTAATCAGCATATCTAATATTCAGGATAGTCAAAGCATATGCAAATTGGAGTGCTTGAGAAATAGAAGTTTCAAGATATGTGTAATATATATCAGGATATGTGATATCATGGGTTTCAAAGTTCAAAGTTGAATGGAGGGTGCTTGCCAAATCCTGATCTCCTTGCTATCAGGATATGTATGTAGACATATATATCAGGATATATATTACACATAGCATACATATATTACAGCATACACACACATATTACATCTATACATATATTACACATATCTATGTATATTACACATATATTACACATATATATTACAGCATACACAGACATATATATTACACATAAATATTACAACATATATATAGCATTACACATATATATAGCATTACACATATATTACACATATATTACACATATATACAACATATATTACACATATATATTACACATATATCTGCTATCAGGATATGTATGTATGCCAAAGTTCAAAGTTCAAAGTTCTATATATATGCTGATATATATGTCTACATACAATTTCAATATAGAATTTCAAACTCAATTCAGGATTTGTATGTATATATATCAGTTCTAGCCATTAACAACAGAAAAATTATTTTGCATACATTGAACTCAAATTTGTGAAATGGAGGGTGCTTGCCTTGATCTCCTTGCTCTCCGTTGAGTTGATGTGCTGGAGGTAGAAGAGGCTGCTGATGTGCTGCTTGGAGGAAGCTGGAGGGTGGGGGAAATGAGATTAGCTGCGATGTTCTCCTAAAAATACCTTGGCTTGCTCTTCGTTGAGGGAGGGTGATTGAGCTGAGGTAAAAGAGGAGCTGAGGTAGAAGACGGTGTTGAGCTGGAGGAGGTAGATGGAGGAGGTAGGAAAAGATGAGGATGATGGAGCTCTCCCTTGCTCTGCTTCCTCTTGGCGTGCAAAGAAGATCAGTAACCCTCAAAATGGCGCGCAATAATGATGTGATCAAAATTTTGATCATTTTCCCTCCAATTCGAGATTTTGATCATTTTGATGTGATCTTTTCCCTCCAATTTGATCATTTTCCCTCCAATACAAATGAAATCATTCTTATCATATCTCAATTTCTCATATCTCAATTTCTCATATCCCATATCTACATACAAATCTCTATAAACAACACACCCAATTACACATAACCAAATTCTCTTATCCATTATCTCTTATCCATTATCTCTTAACCAAAATATCTTATACAAAAATACACACATATCCACATACAACAATACACATAACCAAAATCTCTTATCCAATTTCTCTTATCCAAAAACCCATGATAACATCCCTGTTTTATAATATAGATATATATATATACATATATATATACATATATATATATACATATATATATATATATGGCGAGTAAAAGGTATCTTTATTAAAAACAAAATATTTACAAAGAATCTATGCTAGTAATTCACAGTGGTTGATAGGAAGAGGGGGGATCGGGCACAAGCGCCGTCACCCCCTACATCCTACTAACTACCGTTGTTACTAGCGTCAAACAATAAACAAAATTAGCCAGCATCTATGAAACCCCAGTTAGAAAATGGGGCATAATCTGAAGCTTGGTCCAAGTCAATGCCGCATAAAGAGATCAGTACATCAGAAGCTATGTCATCGAATAACTCTGTTTTCCTCTTAGCAGTGCCTTTGAAGATCCTCTTATTGCGATGCTTCCAAATGTGCCAGACCATGGAAGTAAGAGCCGCTTTGGCCAGGTACCCCACTGGATCGGATTTGGTATACCGCGACAGGATCAGATCACAAACACCGGCTAGAGTTTGGGGTGGAGTGCCCGTGTAACCCAATTTAAGAAGCCCCCCATAAATATTGTAGCGGGAGAAACTGCATTCGAAAAAAAGGTGGCTGATGGTCTCAGTGATACCGGAGTCACAAAGAATGCAGTGCTGGTCGTCTGTAATTCCCCAATTGGAGAGCCGATCTCTGGTAGGTAATTTTTCTCGAATGGCTCTCAATAAAGTGAGGGACATCTTTGGTACATGTTTAGGTTACCACACTACCGAATGATACCCAAATGGCGATCCGGAATGACGTACTCCCTCCCAAGCCGATCTAAAGGAAAATGGCTTGCCAGCAGCCCACTTCCAAGAATCCGCACCATGCTGCAAGGGAACGGCCTGAAGCAAAGGAAGGATTGGCCGGATGCTGGGGTGATTATGCCAGCCCGTGGGGGTCTAATAATCCCTCACCGTGTATAGTTCAGTCCCAAGTGCCAGTGGTAGGAGATAATGCAGAGGACCCTTAGGGTGCCAGTTGTCGAACCAGAAAGAAGTTGAAGAACCATCACCTACAACTCGTTTAATGAGGTTTTGAGAGAAATTACGGTACCTGAGCAAGAATTTCCAGGTTCCCGATTGGGTCGGTTTAGGCTTCGTTGTATAGAAATCACTGATAGCCGCCTTGTAATGTGTTCTCATATATTTAGCCCAAATACCATCAGTAGATAGGAGTCTCCAAGTGAGGCGAACCCCAGAAGCAGCATTCAAGTCTTTCAGTAATCTCAAACCCACACCCCCTTCTTTCTTCGAAACACATAAATCCTTCCACGCCCAAATGTGAAGCTTACCCCAAACGAACTTCCTACAAGCGGATGTGATTGCATGAATAACTGATGGAGGAAGATAGAAGGCTTGCATCCAGAAAGCCACGATCCCGTAAATAACAGTTCGCACTAACTCAATTTTACCAGAGATGGAGAGTAGCAAAGAACTCCAGCTTAGCAATCTCTTTTTGCATTTATCAATGAGGTGACTATAAACAGTTGCTTTAGGATACGTAGAGGAAAGAGGCAACCCCAGATAAGTAGTAAAAGATCTGACCATTTTAACTCCCAGGATATTAGCGAGGCCACCTTGGTTCCAAAAACCCTTGCTGAAAATGGCAGAGCTTTTATCCCAATTGATGGTGAGCCCAGAGAAAATATTAAAAGTATGAATTAGCTCCTTCAGGCCATTAATGGACCGGGATTAGCGCGGCAGAAAACCAATAAATCATCCGGGAACAGCAGGTGAGAAATAGACCCCATACGTCGCATAGGCTGGATGGAACGGGTGGATTCAGCTCTCGCCATGAGGAAAGAGAAGGCCTCCATGACAAGCACAAAGAGATAGGGGGAGAGAGGGTCGCCCTATCTCAGCCCCATATTAGAAGAGAAGTAGCCTTCAGGTGATCCATCAATAAGCACCGAGAACATAGGGGTGGAGATGCATTCAATAATCCAATTTATGAACCTGCAACCAAATCCCATTTGATGTAAGATATAGAAGATGAACTCCCAATTTACGCTGTCAAAAGCCTTGCGGAGATCCAATTTGATACATGTTCTAGCTCCCATTGGATTACTAAATCCCGGATCTGCTCGTGGGCAATTAAGGCACAATCAGATAGAAGTCTTCCTTTCAAGAAAGCAGCCTGATTAGGGGAAATTAAATCACAGATGACATGCTTTAACCTGTTGCATAAAACTTTACTGATGATTTTATAGATGACGTTGCAGCATGAGATGGGTCTATAGTCCCCAAAACCGGTAGCATTAGCATTTTTGGGGACGCGTGTTAGGAAGGTATGATTAACACTTTGGAGCATACAGCCACTATTAAAAAAAGAAAGAGTGCCAGAAATCACATCATTACCGACAGTGTCCCAAAAGTGCTGAAAGATGTAAGCATTGAAGCCGTCGGGCCCAGGAGCCTTGTCTTGCCCATTTTGAAAGACATCAACTTTTATTTCAGTGGCAGAGACATACCTATCCATCCAGTTGGTGGCCTCCATGGTTAGATTTCGTTTGGGGGTAAGCTTCAAAAACACATTCCAGTAGTCAACTTGACTATATAGATTCCTGTAGAAAATAGGGCCTTCTTTTCTCAGATCATCGATATTAGACTCCTGAACCCCATGCCTATTAATAAGGTGATGGAGATTGTTATGGGAATGCCTACTTTTCATTACAGTGTAGAAGAATTTAGAATTTCTGTCTCCCAGGGTAAGCCAGTTTTGCCTGCTTTTTTTGCGCATGTCAGCTTCTTCAATATCTAGAGAGTTGGCAAGATTGAAGACCAGTTGCCTCTCATGTTCATGGATGCGTGGGTCAGCACTGATAGGCTTGGCTGATTGGATTTTGTCCAATTCCTTTCTCCAAACACTTGACTTCATAACATCCATATTTTCAGTAGCCCAGATTTTGATTTTACCTTTCAAAAACTTGAGGTTGGAAGTCAGGTCTCTTAGAGTAGTTCCCCACGGTCGGCCCTCCCATAGTCCACGGACGAGATCACGGAAGCCTGGAATCGAAGTCCAAGAATTGTAAAAATTAAACGGCTTGGGGGTGAGAATTTACCTTATTGAGGAGTTTCACAAGCAAAACAGCATGGTCACTGGTGCCACCCGGAGTGAATTCTACAAAAGAATAAGGGAGTAGATTGATCCAGGCCGAATTGCAGAGTACCCGATCTAATCGTGCAGCAATACGGGTTGTACCAACGCGCCGATTATTCCAGCGCATTCTATTCCCAATACTTTTAAGCTCCATCAACTGACACCTCCCAATACAATTATTGAAAGCCTCCACTGACGCCGAATCCACAGGACGTCCACCAATCTTCTCAGAAGAACTACGGACACAGTTAAAGTTGTCGCCAACAAGCCAAGTGATATTATTGAGCATACTAGAATCAGCAATGAGATCACTCCATAGGGGTAATCTTGAATTCGACAAATTGAGACCATAGACTGCAGTAAGACCTAGAGCAAGACCCGCAGAATTTGCAAAGATGGAGGAGATGTGCTGGGGCGACACAGAAATGGATGAAGAGCTCCACACAAGTTTATTAAAATAGATTACTATTCGGCCACCTTTATGGGAACTTCTGTTATCAATACAATCCCAATCCTCATGGAAGCACTTGGTCAATCTGGCAGCATTACAAGATTCGAATTTAGTCTCTAGTAAGCATACAACAGTGGGTTTGAACTTACGCAAGTGAAGCTTCAATTCAGCTCTAGGCGAAACATTATTGAGGCCTCGACAATTCCAGCAGAGAATATTCATTAGGATGGTAGGGGAGGAGAGTGCCCAGAGAGCCTGGAACTTCGTCTGATTGTAGAGGAGGAGGAGTGTCCTGATTTACTCTTGCAATTGGGTACCTGAGCCCGAAGAGCAGCATGCTCCAAGTCCCATTCTGGGTTAGCAACAGTTGGGCTCGAGGGCCCCTCCAAGTCTGCAGCAAGATCAAGCAAGCTAGGAGATGGTTTGTGACCGCCAGAAACAGCAATAGTTCCCACAGGGCCCTCTTGGATGGGAGAAAGAATGTGCGGGGGACTTGTTGCCATGACCTCACCCTCAGGCAGCGGGCCGGAATTAATTTGGAGCCCAGCAGCAGCACTACTGGATTCTCCAGTCTCAATACAAGGGATGATGGACTGACCTTGCAGCAAGGCAGGATTGAGCGAATTAATAGCTACCTTATTATAAGAGGAACGTCATTAAGAGCTTCTTTCTAAACATGGACACTGATCAGGTCCAATTTATCAGTGGGAATAGAGGAGGGTTCGACCGGAGTAATCTCAGGATTTGATTCAGGTTGTGCCATAGGGCGTTTCTCAAGATGGATTGAAGGGGGCTCAGGTATCAGTCTACGTGGACATTGGGCATCTAAATGGCCGAAGCAAGAGCAGTCCCCACATCTTGGTGGCTCCCCCTCGTACTTGACATCAATGGTAATTGTTGATTGCCCTTCAACATCGACCAGCACTTTCCTTTGAAGTGGAGTTATTGCGTCAACTTCAACTAGGCAACGAGCATAGGAGATCCTATCAAGGCTTGCAGTAGATTTGTCAAGGCAAATTGGATTTCCGACACCACTTGCAATTATATTTAGGATTTCCAATGTCTACATAGATAGCGGTAGGTGGTGTAATTGTACCCAAACTGGGACAGCTGTGAGGATGTCTCGACCAAGTTGGATACTTGGAGACCACTTCTACAATACCACAAGTCTGCCATCAAATAGCCACGGTCCCCCATGGAGAATATTATCCCGGTCATCTCCATTTTCAAATCGAAAATAGAAGTATCCATTCTCGCGAGAAAAGATACGCAGACTACCTTTAATCCTCCATAGTCGTTCTGTCCAAGCTTTAATTTGACCGAAGTAAGGAACATCGCCGAGAACGTACCCCACTAGTGTGTTCTCCCACCGTGCGGCACCTGCTTCGAGCATGCTTGCTGTAATATTTACCTTAGCCATGCCATCTGCATTGTGTGTGATAGGTACTATCCAGCAAGCATGCCCGGACCATATACATATATATCCAGGCCACTGCACTTCAAATCGGGGAAGAGAAAGGCCGGTTCAAGCACTTTGACAGCGAGCAGGCGAAGCACTAGGTCCCAGGTTTCTTTGGAGTGCAGTGGCCTGGAGCGTAAGCTAACTAATTCTGATCAATGACTATCTTCTATTGGAATACTCGGGGTCTCAATAACATAGTCCGTAATAGGGACTTGTGGAATAGAATTAATAAAGTTAATCCTTCGGCTATTATTTTGCTTGAGACGAAGCTTAAATCTTCGGCTGATTCAAATAAATTTGGCATCCCAAATTCTTGGGCTTCTTTTGATAATTTCAGTTTGGTCCCTGGGGGGCGTATCTTGATGGGGTTCAATCCCTCGATTTGGAAGACCACTCTCTTGTCTTGCTCCGATCAGCACGTTACGGTATGTTGTTCCAATTTGGGGGGTTTTAATTGCTATATCACGGGGGTGTATGCTAGAAATACAATATTAGAGAGGAAATGTTTATGGAAATGCCTGGAGGCTGATGTTGCGTTGATTGGTAATGCTTCTTGGTTGCTGGGTGGCGACTTCAATAGTGTTCTATTTACTAAAGATAAAGTGGGGGGGAGAAAACTTGATGAATCTATGGTCCGGGACTTTAATGAATGTATCTTAAGGTGCTCGGTTCAGGAGCTCAAGAGTACGGGGAATAGTTTGAGTTGGTGTAATAATCGGATTGGAAAGGATAGAATTGCGGCCCGATTGGATCGAGTATATTGTAATCCGGTGTGGGTTAACATGCTGGCTGATACTTTCTTTGAGTATTTGGATCCTATAACTAGCGACCATTCCCCTATGGTTGTGCACCTTCATCCTCAATCCCCTTCTTTTCCTAAGCCCTTTAAATTCTTTAGCTACTGGATTCATTGTCCAGGTTATTCGGAGGTTGTTGAATTGGGCTGGAAGGATCAGATTCGGGGTACACCCATGTACCGGCTTACTCAGAAGTTAAAAAGGTTGAAGCCTTTGATTCGGTCCTGGTCTGGTGAGCACCATGCTGGCAAGCTTGTGTCTGTTTGTAGAATGAAGCTTGAAGCCATAAGAAAGGACCCCTGTTTCCATTCAACTATTTCACTTCAGCACAAGGAGCAAAATCTCATTAAAGAGTTGGTGGCGGCACTGAAGATTGAGGAAGATATGTTTAGACAGAAAATCCGTCAAGACTGGCTTCACTTGGGGGACAAGAACACGAAATTCTTCTACAATAATATGAAATCCAGGGTTTGCCGCAACAATCTTAGCCATTTAGTTGATGTGAATGGGCAGCAGAATAGATCATATGAGCGCCTGATGGAAGAGGCTCCCTCTTTCTATGAAGACTTATACAACCAGAATCACTATTTGAAGATATTCCTAAAGCTTGTCCCCAAACGGATTTTGACGACTGATTCAGCGGCTTGGCTAGGCAGGCGGGTCTCTGATGCTGAGATTAAAGCTGCGGTTTTTCAAATTGGATCTGACAAGGCACCGGGACCAGATGGTTACAATGGTTTATTTTTTCAACACAACTGGGCCCTAATTGGAGATGAGGTAATCTTAGCCATTAAATCTTTTTTTAGAACGGGTGTCCTCCTAAAGCTTGTCAATCATACTTTTCTTACCATTGTACCAAAAAATGCTAATGCTTCCTCCTTAAGTGATTATAGACCCATTGCCTGCTGCAATGTGCTCTATAAGATTATCAGCAAAATCATTTGCAACAGGCTGAAGGAGGTGATCCATGAGCTGATTTCTCCGAATCAGACAGCTTTTCTCAAGGGGAGGCTTCTATCTGACAGTACTCTTATTGCTCACGAACAGATCCGAGACTTTAGCAATATTATGGGGGGGAGAGCTTGTCTGAAGCTGGATCTGAGGAAAGCGTTTGATAGTGTGAATCAGGAATTCATCCTTCATTTCTTGCATCTGCTGGGTTTTCCGGATATCTTTGTAGGGTGGATCAAAGAGTGCATCTCTACCCCTACTTTCTCAGTCTTGATCAATGGTTCTCCTTTTGGTTATTTTAAAGGTAACAGAGGTATTCGTCAAGGTGACCCACTTTCTCCCTATTTATTTGTGATTACTATGGAGGCTTTCTCTATCCTCATGGCTAAGGCTATTAATATGGGTAAAATCAATCCTATGAGACGCTCGGGTTCTATTTCCCATCTATTGTTTGCTGATGATCTTCTTCTTTTTTTGTCGCGCAAACAAAAGATCTTTTTTGGAAATCAGGAATTTGTTGACAGATTTCTCCCTTCTTACTGGGCTGCATGTAAATTGGGATAAAAGCGCTGGATTGTTCAGTAAAGAGGTCAATAACAAGACTGTTTTGGCAGATTTATTGGGGATCAAGATGTCCACAACTATTACTACCTATCTGGGTTTACCCCTCTCTTCTAAGTATCCCAAGACTACAAACTTTGGCAAATTGTTAGACAAGTGCAAGAAGAGGTTGATGAGCTGGAGTTCATCATTGCTTTCTATTGCAGGACGTATAGAGCTGTCAAAACGGTTATATATGGGATTGTCGCTTTCTGGATGCATGCGTATCATATCCCTGCAAGCGTCTTAAGGTCCATCTTCGCAACTTGTAGGCATTTTATTTTGGGCTCCTCTAGAGCCTGGTCTTGGCCTGATATCTGTAAGCCTAAGGCAGAAGGGGGTGTTGGCCTTAGACTATTGTCTGATCTGAATGATGTGGCGGGGGTGAGGCTCACATGGAGATATCTCTCATCTAATAGCTCTTGGTCCGAATATATGAAGGCACGCTATGGTGCTACTGGCGGATTCTATGCGGCCACTGGGTTGCTGAAGCATTCGAGCACATGGAAAAGAATGTTAAGATGCCAGCCTATCTCACAGACTTTGATTCGCCACAAAGTAAGAGATGGGAACTCGACATTATTCTGGGAGAATTATTGGTTAGATGTTGGGCCTTTAAATCAGAGCTTCTCAATTCCCCCAGGTGCCGTAGGCCGAAGTGTGAGTTCTTATTGGAACCAAGGCTGGAGTGCGGATCCATGTTTAGACCCTGTGCGGCATTTGTTGCATACTGTTCGGCTATCTCCTGGTGCTGATGGGTGGAGCTGGATCCCAGGAGAGAAATTCAGTTTTAAGCAAGCTTGGGAGGGTGTTAGGCAGCGAGGTATTTCTTTCCCCTTCCACAAACTGGTCTGGTATAATCATCATATACCGAAAATGTCTATTACTCTCCTTTGTGCTTTTCGTGGCAAATTGTTGACTAGGGATGTGATTAAAAGTTGGGGCGTTAACACTCCGGCCCATTGCGTCTTATGTGAGGATAACAGTGAAGAAACTATTGACCATCTATTCTTCAATTGTGGCTACTCCCGCTACATTTTACGCAGGACCTTACTTAAACTGTGTGCGACTCCTTCCATTTCCCCCACCCTGACTGAGGTGGGGAATATGTACCTTACTCAATTTGCGGATAAAAGCCCAATGAGTCTGCTAGCCAAAACTGCCCTTTCCGCTATGGTTTGGCATATCTGGAAGGAGAGAAATAGGCGTATCTTTGAGGGACAGAAGAAATGTAAGATCACCCTATTCTTGGAGCTAGCTGCGGACATCAGAGTTGTTTTGCATGATCAAGATCCAAATACTGAGGAGGAGATTAGAGCTTTTGCCAATTGGGAATTCAGAGACATGGGCTGAGTCTTTGGGAAGCGTACTACCTTTGCGTTGCATGTTTTGTAACAATTTTGACCTTTTGTATAGCTTCACTTTGGGGGTGGAATCGATAGTGGAGAGTGACGGCGCTTGTGCCATATCCTCTCCCTATTGAAACTACGTCTCAAATGTGCGCTATTGTTGTATTTGTATATTACTCAATAAAGGAACGCTAACTTTTCATATATATATATATATATGTATATATATATATTTATGTATATATATATATGTATATGTATATGTATATATATGTATATATATGTATATGTATATGTATATGTATATGTATGTATATATATGTATATGTATATGTATATGTATATAGATATATAGAGTGATCTTCGGTTGCGAAAAATCCCGTGCGAAAGCCCGTGCGAAAACTTTTTTTTATTTTTTTGAAATTTTTTTTTTCAAAAATTCTTTTTTTGATGTTTAATCCATACAATTATATACCCCAGGGAAAATAATGGGTGAACCCGTTGGGCATTAGAGCACCCATCCACCCGTTACAAATTTAACGGTCTCAAAACGTGCGAATTTGATGAAATGGCTTGATCGAAGGCCAAATGACATTATTTCTCAACCATTATTTTTTGAGGGGGGTATAACAACATATAATGATGGTGGAAAAAAGAATTTTTGAGAAAAAAATTTCAAAAAAAAGATAAAAACATTTTCGCACGGTGCGAAATGTTCTCATTTGAAAATTTTCCTAGATATATATGTATATATATGTACTAGTCATAACCCGTGCCCGCGGGCACGGTTCATTTAAGATTTCCCCCGCGAAATCTTTGTTCCCCAAAAAATTATTTCCATAGCCAAAATTTAAAATAACAACAAATTATCGTACAGATATTTAGCGGCACGGGCACCTTCGGTGTGGAACAAAAAATACGGCGCTAGTGCATTCGACATGGAACAACAAATTAGACGTGGAACAATAAATTCGGCGCGGGCGCCTTCGTCGCGGAATAATAAATTCGGCATAGAACAAAAAATTCAGCGCGGGTGCCATCGGCACGGAACAACGCGCAAGCGCCTTCGGCACGGAACAACAAATTCGGCGTGGAACAACAAATTCGGCGCGGGCGCCTTCGGTGCGAAACAACAAATTAGCATAAAAAAATTCAGCGGGCTCTTTCAGTGCCACAAACCTCAAGGTATTTTTCGGTGAGGATATTAACTTAAATTTTTTTACACTAATTTGTTTTTTCGCTAAATTTTTTTTAGTTTGTTTAATTTAATGGATCATGCTTCTCCACAATCTTTCCCAAGACACATTAAATTTCAAAGGTAAGGTTTCCAAGACACTTCCACGCACCCAAAAAAATTTAATCTCCACAATCTTTCTCAAGATACTTTTAATTTCAAAATTTTGGTTTCAAATACACTTTTCCTCCCAAAATTTAAGTTTTCCCACTAAAATTTTCACAAAATCCAATCTCAACCATTGATTTACCAAGATTAAATCTCAGCCACTCTTTATCTTGTCCTAGTCATCCCTAGAATTCAAAAAAGCTTGTCAAATGTATAGTAGATTTACAACAAAATGCAATCAGGTTGGTGTCAGAATGTCAAGAGGTTTGTCAACAACTACTACTATCAGGTTGATTGTTGGAGGTAATGTTCATTTTTGTTCTTTGTATTATTCCATTACTACTAATTAGAGCAAACCCATTATTTCTACAGGATGATGCAAAGAAGCTTGGCATGGCATGAGGATGCAAAGCATTGTAGTTTGTAGCAAAAAAATGTATATTTTCTTTGGTTCCAGTCTCAGGCTTCTTGACAGCAGATTTGTTGTGAAAGCAATTTATCATGTATAAGATGACAATCGATGTACAACATTGGGTTACTAACAATAAATTATTTGTATTAAGAGGGGAATTTCATTTGTTGATTGCTTTTGCTTAAGGTTATTTACAGTTGCTGCTTCTATTTCATTATGTTTTCTATCAGCCTGCAACATTGCCCCCAAAAATTTGTCTCCATGCAACTCTTATTATAAGTCATGAAGAAGCTCATCCAACTCTTATTATAAGTCATGAAGAAGCTCTAGCAAGACATGTATATCACAAGTAAAATGGACCAACTAAAACAACCTCCATTTATAATTTACAATAACCACATGCAATACACAATTATGAAAAACACTTTCATCAAGAACATCTCATGTGCTAAAGAAATATTCACATTCCAATTTTGTTACAAAAGATTGCAAGATTGCAAGATCTCTTATTCAAACATACAAAATAATTTTTGGTGCACAAGCGCATTGGCTGGTATGATTCCAAGATGTTTCCTCTCTGTTTGTGTCATACATAGCATTGGCTGGTATGATACAGGTTATGATGCAACCTATTTCCATACAAAATTACATGGTTTTTTGCATTTCCTACTTCTATGTTTCAAGTTCTCCAGCTTGATTGTTGCAGGTTTCCAACTTTCAGGTTGCAAGTTCAAATTCTCCAGCACAATTTACTTCCTGTTTTTTTCCAATTTCCAGGTTTCCAAACTTCAGATTTCCAGTTCTCCAGCTTCATGTTTTTTGCACATAATTTGCTTCACGGTTTCAAGTTCTCCAGCTTCCAGGAGTGAACAGGAGTGAACATAATCAAAAAATACACAAGCTTCCATGCTGCTAATTTCAACTTCCAAGAGTGCATCTCCAGTGTTCCAGCTTGGAAGCTGCAAGTTGATGATTATAAATTCCTTGCATATATGCACATACCAGGCACAACAAAAATATTTGTAAATGGAAGTGCAACCACAACCTTGAGGCTTATAAATCCAGGTTGAAAAACATGCACATACCTGGCACAACAAAAGAACAAAAAGTATCACACCTGGTTATCTGTACAACAAACAGCACATGCAATTACAGTCAACATTCAAATTTCTATGTGCACCATCAAAGTTTGCAACAACATATGCATACATATGCAGCTAAACTCATCAACAAATGCGTGTGTCTTACAGGAAAAGATTTATCGCTATCAATGCATACCGATGAATTTTGTCTCATACCCTTCATTGTGTAAGATTGCTAAGCATCGGATGTTCCATGATTTATATTAGCCTAATATATGAAGTAGAATTGGGATAAGTTCATGTTCATGGTGAATGATATCTAAGTTCTGATCTAAAACACATAACTCGTAGACATCATTGATGAACATGCAGACATTTGTGAAGTCTGGATCATCAACACTCAAATCCAGATTTTTAATATGCTTTCTTAATCTATGGGGAGTTGCATTTGGCAGCTGATGCTGTATCTATATAATATCTCAGAAATAATGAATAAATAATTGTAATTATCTCAGAAACTGATGCTAGATGGTGGTTTAAGCTTAACATGATAAATCATGTCAAGTCAAAGCTGATGTAGTATCAAAACACCATCTAGCAAAAACAGCCTGAAATCTGTTTCAAGGCTAAGCTGATTTTTGACAGCTGAGCCTTGAAATGATACTGCATCAGCTTGAAATGATTTGGCAGCTGATGCTAGATGGTGTTTCTTAGTGATCTACTTAGCCTTGAAATGATTGCTTCGTTTTGTGAATAATTTTCTCTAGTTAAAATTAACCTTGACATGATACCGATTTTTGACAGGATAAATCATTCATGGCTAAGTTGATGCAGTATCAAAACACAATCTAGCAAGATCCAATACTCTGAACTTAAAACTACTTACAATATGAACACATGGTTAAGTTGATGCAGTATCAAAACACAATCTAGCAAGAACCAATACACTGAACTTAAAACTACATACAACATGAACACATCAACATCAGTATCCTGTCAAAAATATATCATTTCAAGGCTAAGTAGATCACTAAACACAAAACACAACTCCGACGGTGAGCTTCCGGGTGTCGGATGATGGCTAACGATTGCTCCGTCACATTTAGGCACTTGGCAACCACCACCACCACCAGCAGTAGGCACCACATGCGCGATGGAAGCACATCAGCAATTTTCATAGTTGATCAAAAATTTTCATCTCGATAAAAAATGAGCACATATCATCTCCCTAAAATATAATTGCTAAAAACATATCATTTCCTTAAAGTTTTCACTGCCATAAAAAATGAGAACTTTTTGCATTACTTCAGCAACTGAAACTTTTTGTAATACATCAAGATGAGAATTACGTACTAATTTTTTTTGAGTCAGATGTTTGTCGATGCAGATGACTTAACAGGTAGATGTTCAGCTGTTGTTTGTTGATGCAGATGCCTTGACAGGTAGATGTTCAGATGTTGTTTGTTGATGCAGATGCCTTGACAGGTGGCTGTTGTCTTGCTTATGTATTGCATAAACTTAACCATTGTTTGTTGCTGATGCAATACATCAAAATGAAATTGCAGGTTGAAACTTTCTGCATTGGCAAAATTTCTATAAATCAAGTTCATCAAGATGATTGCAGGTAATAAAGAAATAAAAGACAAATGCCTCAAAAAAAGAAACTAAAGTACCCAACAACTTCACGTGGTAATGCAAGTATAGAACCTAAAGAATTTGCTCTATAAAAGACTTTTGGATAACAAACCTGTCTTTTGATGTTCAGGGCTGAAAAAATCAAAAAAACAGATATGTTAGCAATCTGAAAAAAATTGGGTTGCAGATGACTATACCCAAATGAGAAAAACTCAAAAAACATAGAGGTTAGGGGTAAACCTTGCAAGGTAAAAAGGAAAGACTTATACATTTGTATCTCATGATTATCAATAGCAACCTATCAATCTAAAATCCAAATAAAAATCAATAAAGTTACCCCCAATCAAAAACCCATGCAAATTCCTTCAAGGCAATTAATTAGAAAAAAATAGAACCCAAATTAGAAGCTCATGAAATTCCATTAATTGCTTTGGCTGCAGCATAAAGGTTTTTACATATTTTTTTGTCATCAATATAGCCTACAAATATCCAAACCCATATGCATTTTAACCTTCTATATTCAATGTGGTTTTCAGAACAGTGTTTCTTGAAAAGGGGGCACATGTTCAAATTTTCCAAATGACCTGCAATTTCCAACAACGGAACATTCTGAACATCGAATATGGGATCACCTCTATATTTTGTGATGTGACTACAAAAATCTCGTTGAAGTCTATAGCCTATGTGAAGTGTGAAGCATAAATAAAATTGAAGTGCAATTTTTGGTTTCTGGGCATTTGATGAAATACATTTGTTTCAGTAAGAGGAGCTTCATCTCCACTTCATATAATAGACATATCATTCAACTGTTCTCAATTCTCAGCTGTTGATTTTCTCCTAAAAAGTAAAAAAACAGAAAGAAAATAAGAAATAAAGATGAGATACAAAATATACTTGCATGCGTGCACCCACATATTTGAATCTTTAAGTAGTTACACTTCAACGGCATCTCCGGTGTAAATCTGGAACTGAATTTTCTGGTCCTTAGAATTAGATGTTCATACATAAAACTCGAGATGCAATGGTGTTACACTTCACTATACTTTATTATGCATAAGCCTCAAAATAGAAACCAAATCACTTTATATTGGAACTGGATATGCCTCCAACACTTCATACTCAACAGTTTATATTGCATTTTGCCTGGCATGTTCAACACTATGCCATCCTCCAACAATATGCCAGGAAAAATGCATATTGCATTTTCATATTGGAATTGGATAAAGTATTTGCATATAGCATCATAAAGTAATTGCATTTTCCTATTGGAACATATAGCTAAATTGATTTTTTGTCAATCTCATAAAGTAACGGCAAAACTGGCATATATCCTGGCATATAGCTTCATAAAGCTATAAAATGTTGAATATAGCTTCATAAAGTAATTTATAAAATGTTGAATATAGCTTCATATAGCCTTTAAGATTCTAACTGCAAACGAACAAAGAATGGACCAAATTTTATTTTTATGTTTGGTATAGAAAATAATAACATGGACATTCTGTGAACTTATTTGAACTTATGAGATATGATTTTGCATATCCTTCACCCAAAGTTAAAATTAACATGATATCAAAAATTTCACATATAATTTTGCATATGAGAAATTTCACATATAATTTCACATATAACATTCAAAAATACTTCACTGATTTTGAATAATTCACAGGACATTCACCCATATCTCTTATGAATTTGACCCATATCTCACAGGATACTTCACAGGATACTTCACAGGACATTCACAGGACATTTAATAATCACATGACATTTAATCTTGATAACTCAAAAACTGATATTCATATATTCAAAAACTTGATATACTTGTGAAAAATTTGATAAAACTTGTGAAAAATACTTCATTCAATTCACAGGACATATAATCTTGATAACTCAATTTGATTCACTTCATTCACAGGACATATACTTGTGAAAATTTTTTGAGGTTATTTTACTAAATGAAGTATATCAAGATTTCAACTTGTGAAAAATTGAAATATAACTCAAAATCAGTGAATGAAGTGAATGAAGTATATCTTGTGAACTCATATTCAATGTAAGAGGATATCACAAAACATTTCTATGATATGAGTTTTGAACTTATATACAGGATATCACAAAACAATTCCATGATATGAGTTCATTGAATAATTTTGTCTATCCATGTTCACAGGATATGGGTGAAACAATTTTGTATATCACAAAACAATTTCCTGTTTCACCCATATCCTCTCACATTCAATGTAAGAGGATATGGGTGAAACAATCTCATTCAATTTTGTTCACAATCTCATTCAATCTTGATAAATTTCATTCAATCTCATTCAATCACAAAACAAATCTTGAATGGGTGAAACAATCTTGAACATGATATGGGTGAAACAGGATATGGGTGAAACAATCTTGAATGAAATTGAATGAATTTCCTTCAATGTTTTACAAAATCTTGAATGAAATTTATCAAGATGTTTCACCTATATCCTCTCACAAAACAAAACAGGATCCTCTCCCATATCCTGTTTCACCAACAAACATGTCTATGATATGTGAAATTGAACTCATATCATGGAATTGAACTCATATACAGGATCAATTCCTGTGAACTCATATGAATTCACCCATAATTTACAGGATCAAAATTATACAATATCAAAATTCATAAGGATATCACAACTCATGAATTCATAAGGATATCACAACTCTATTATCATGAATCCTGTTAATTTTGTTATTTTGATTATAGAGGATATCCTTATGAACTGAATTTTTTTATTTTGAGTTGAACTGAATTTTTTTATTTTGTTATAGAGGATATCCTTATGAATCATGTTCATAAGGATATCACAACTCAAAATTATAGAGGATCAAAAATTTGAGATAGAATATCAAAATTCAGTTCATCATTCAAAATTTAACATTCATGATTTATGTGATATCATGTATAATTTGATAAAACAAAATTGAACTCATATCCTGTGATATCATGGATATACAAAATTGATAAAACAAATATGATAAAACCTGTGATATCCTTATTTAAAGTGTATATCAAAATGAGAGGATCCTGTTTACAAAATGAGTTCACCCATATCTCTTTGATACAGGATTCTCTATTGAATAACAAAAAAGTATATCACTATTGAATATCCCAGTATATCTCATTTTGAATGAAATTTGTAAACATCTTGATAAATTTCATTGAATAACAAAATTATCATCTTGAATGAAATTTCAATGGAATTTTGTTCACATATCTCAATGAGAATTTCAATTCAAAATTTTGTAAAACTCAATTTTGTTCACACATCAAGATGATATATTCTCAATGAAATTCTGTAAAACTCAATTTCATTCAAATATCTCAATGAAATTTTGTAAACATCAAGATGATATATTCTCATTGAGTAGATAAAACAAATTTCATTCAAGATAAAACAATTTTGTTCACACATCTTGAATGAAATTTCAATTCAAAATTTGTTTTATCTACTCAATGGAATAACAAAATTCAGGATATACTGTTTACAAATACAGGATTCTCTATTGTGATAATCTATCTACTCAAAATGATAAAACTCAAGAATATCCCAGTGAATGATAAAACTCAAGATGTTCACATATAACACTGTTGAATATCCCAGTACATGATAAAACTCAAGATGCTCACATATAACATATACCACTGTTAAATAACAAAAGTGAATGATAAATAACAAATTTCTGTCTTCATTCAAAAGTTCACATATAATCATTCAAAAGTTCACATATCTCTCATGACTATAGGTGAAACACAAAATCTTGATTAATATCTCTCACCTGTTGAATATCCCAGGTAACTTTCAAATTAACAAATTATCCTGATTCTATCAAGTGATTTGCAAATTAACAACCTGTGAAAATGGTATCACTATAATTCTATCAAATGTTATCACTTGAATTCTATCAAATAGCAGGTTGATTTTTCACTTGAATTTTATCAAATGATTTGTGAAAGTAAATATACTTCACAGGATTTGCTAAGGTGTGTGCCATATCAAATGATTTGATATCACGTTCACAAATAGCATGATTAGAAGGTGAATGTGATGTCACTCAAATCCTGTGAATTCACTCAAATCGCCATATCAAATGAACAATAATATGAAAAATATCCCCCCTCAAAATCTTAGATCCCTTAATTTTAAATGAACAATAATATGAAAAGTGCAATAATTATTATTTAGTTCTCCAAAAAAAATTTATGTCTCCTCAAAATGTAGTTTCCACCAGATTTAAATGTGCCTAAGTGCACAGTTCATTTAAAATATTACAGCCCTCAAAATCTTGTATACCCAAATT
Organism: Scilla litardierei; assembly: GCA_030789695.1. Taxonomy (NCBI): domain Eukaryota; kingdom Viridiplantae; phylum Streptophyta; class Magnoliopsida; order Asparagales; family Asparagaceae; genus Scilla; species Scilla litardierei. Next base: position 447,785 of record CM061130.1, on the reverse strand, counting down.
GTAAACAAACAACAATAAAAAAAATAATTGAGCTTTATGTAATATTTAACTTCATTTAGCCAGGATGTCAAAACATTAAAAGTGCATATTACTCGGTTTGATCAATATGCAATTACTCAGTTGCATATACTCAGTTTCAACATATCAGGTCAAACTTTCCCTCCAAATATATGAAACTTTCCCTCCAACTCAACTTTGCAATATCAATATGAAATCCTGTAAATGCAAATATTGAGTATAAATTGCATATCAAAACATATCAGGTCAAACTTTCCCACATGTCAAACTTTCCCTCCAAATTACTCAGTTGCAATATCAACAAATACTGAGTATATACAACTGAATATATGCAATATCAGGTCAAGTTGGAGGGAAAGTTGCATATACTGAGTAATTGCATATCAAAACATTTAAAAATGTTGATGAGATATTTGAAACTTGATTAAAACATTTTGATGCTTAAACTAACATATCAAACTGTTTGATGTTTTATGTTTGAAACATTAAAAAATGCATATCAAACCCGTCGGATATGGCTGATATGTTAGTGTTGATATGTTAAAAACTGTGACTATGCAAATGAGTTCCAAATGTGTTGATATGTTAGTCATCAACTAATTGTGTTCCAATTGCAGTTTCAATTAAAAACTGATATAACTCTGTGATATGTTCTGTTAACTAATTGTGTTCCAACATCAACTTAAAAGCATGGATATTGGAATCTTTGACTAAGTTTGTTAAATCATTTAAAAGTTGTGACTATGCAAATGATACGTCTCATTTCACAAATCAAAATTGACATTCAATTTCACAAATCAAAACTGATATCACAATTAGTTTAAATGACTAACATATCAAATCTGATATGTATTCAAATCTGATATAATGAGTTAAAACTAATATAATTTAAATTGTGTTGACATGTTAAAAACTTATATGTCAAAACTGATATAATTCTCCAAATCTGATATAATTCTTCAAGAAATATGCAATGAAATATGAGTAGAAAAAACTGAATTGCCATGAACTCCCATTCTCCAAGAACTCCACTAAGCATATCAACTCTACTAATGAAGAAAAAAATGCATTTCATTGAATTTTAACATGTCAAACTATTTTAAGCAAACAAATTGATTTAAGAAAGCTGTTTTAAGCATCAAACTGTTTTAAGCATAAATGTGTGTTTTTGCAATTTTTTAATGTTTCAAATATCCCCTCAATGTTTCCCCCCCAATGTTTCAAATTCTCCAAAGCATCAATTTAAGGTTTCAAAACATTAACAGGATCAAACATCATCCTATATTGCAAAGCATCAATTCAATGTATTGCACATATTAAACAGGATCCTAATTTCTTGAAGAATATGGACTCATGACATGTACCAATGAATGTATTGAATTGATATGTTTTTAGTTTGAGCATGTTCTACATATCAAAATGAGTCATTTTGAGCATGTTCTATAGTTGATAGTACCAATGAAAACAAAAATTGACTCATGACTGTCATATTTTTGAGTTTCAAAATTGTCTCATGACTCATATTTTTGATTTTCAAAACTGAAAACATTGAGTTGATATGTACTATCAAAATTGACTCGTGAGCATGTTCTACAGTCAAACTATAATATTTTTGAAACTGTCATGAGTCATTTTGAGCATGTTCTACATATCAACTCAATACATATCAACTCAATACATTATTGAAACTGAAAAAATTGACCCACCATTCAATGTATTGCACATATCAAGGATCCTATTTTCAACTTGACTCATTTTGAGCATCTACCTGTTACGTGCTCAAAATAGCCTGTCATGAATTCAGTTTGAGCATCTACCTGTCAAAATACATTATTGACAGGATCATGATGCTCCAAAATCAGTTGATGACTATTGGTCCTATTTTGAGTACCAAGAAATATTGATCCTATTTTGAGTATCTATCTGTCATGAGTCCATATTGGTGAGAATAGGATGTGCATTAGGATCCTGTAATATGCAATGCGTCCATGACACTATGCTGGCTTGGCGTTGATGTTGTATCAACATTTTCAGCATAGTAACATCATATTCCTCCTTAACTTTATAAGATCAACCAGCTCAGGGTTTCTTGGGTATGAAACTTCGCATCAACTTCTAAAACATACACAATTCCTTCCAGGTTTTCCAAGTACAACAACAGTACCACCAGTGAAATACTTGCATCCATGATCACCAACACCTTCAACAATAGCTGTAGCACCTGAGTTTCACACACAAAACCTCTCTACTGCCATTCCATTGAAATAAGCCTATCCATTTGTTGCACCGTATAAAGCAATATCACCAATTGCAATGTTCTCTTTTGATACACGTCAACCTTGCCACCAAATAACCCTTTATCAACATAGTCATTGTTGTCTCCTTCAAGTTCAATAGTAATTTCAGGGAAAATAAGCATATCCAATGCTTCACACCAAGAATTTACTCCTAGTTCTCGCCATAGATACATATCTCCATCATTAACCTAGGACAACATTCAAATATAAAGATGATGAGGACTGAAAGATATAGGCATTCACATATATAAGAACTAAACAAATGTGCAAAGGATAAGATAAGTTGCAAGATAAGTGAGTTTAATTTTATTGCAACTGGTAATGAAGCAAATTAATGGAACTGGCAAAAGATAAGTGAATTAAAGATAATGGAACTGGCAAAAGATAAGTTGCAAGATAAGTGAGTTTAATTTTATTGCAACTGGTAATGACGCAAATTAATGGAAGTTGTTTAACTTCTTACTCGATTCCATTGTTAATGTACAATCTTTAATTTTCCCAATGTAGAACACCCAATTTGTTAGTTTTTCACATTTCCCCATTTATTCCTTATATTCCTAAATTGCTTTTCCCCAAGTCACCACCAAATTTCATTTTCTCTTCCATCTTGCATCAAGCAATTCATATTTACGTGTGTCTTCACATACTTGAGAATTCATAGGAGTTAAGGTTAAAATTGTAGGGTTGTTCGGTTTTCCATTTCTTTTTCTTTCTTTCTTTTGGGTGGAGGGGGGTGTGGATAATGTATCAATAGGGTAACGTACTTAACTTCATGTAACCACTCCTCATGCATTGCCCATACACAGACTAAGTCAGCTAGTTTTTGTTTTGTTTCTTTGTTTTTCAAAATTTTGAATTCAATGCAAACAGAATCAATATTGCTATTTTTTATGTGCTGAATCTGTTGCTTACATGCATAAATTCATACCTTGATATGTAAGTATTTATTGTTTGTTCTCTTGTTTGTTTGTGTAGGTTTTATATAGGCCTGTGAAAGATGTGAATGGAATTCTAGGCAGCGAGTCACTATATATTTTCTTGACAGTATATCAAAGGCAAGAACGTGAGGATATCATGGTATGCTATTCATTCTTTAAGTTGTTGTTCATACTTAATACTTGCATGTGAGTCGTTAACTTTACAATGTTCTAGTCATGTTAATTGTTTTAGAATTAATTTTGGTTCAATAAAGGCATCCCTTGTTGATTGTTGTTTAAATTTTTCTTGAATTGCTTACCCATTCAAGTAGTAGTTTTTTGTTTGCAGGGCATGTAGTTGGGACACTACAATTTTATACGATGTAGAATTAATGTCATGTCTTACAGGGTGTTTGATATTGTAGCGCATAACTGCATTGTGGATGGCTTCCAGGTCTTTTTTATTGTCAAACTTTGCAGAATGTACCCCCAATAACCATGAAATGCAAAAATCCAAATTACAGAAGTTAATTGAAAAGGAATCATCTTCAAAGGGGTTTGACCATTTGATAGCAAATTAATGCTTGTTATAGAATATATATCACAGATTTTCCATAATACTTAGACAACTGAACATCTCATTTGCACATCTCAAATTAGTTTATCAATGAACTGCAAAGTGCCACTATAGCACATCCGGAATGCATGAGAGTTCAAAATATTCATAACAAATTCATAACTGCAAAGTGCCACTCAAAATATTCATAACAAATTCTTATGAATGCATGAGAGTTCAAAATATTCATAACAAATTTGTAAATACAAATTCCTAATGAATTAAATGGAATGCATGAATCAAAAGAAGGAACTACAAAATGAAATATTAAATCCAATACTCATAACATTTGCCTGTCATGAATACAGATCCTGTCATGAATGTATATTTGAACTCTGTGATGAATACCTCTAAGCTCATGAGGTATTCAAATATATATTACCATAACATATAAATTCATAACATATGAGATCCTGTCATGAATGTATATTATGAATACAGATCCTGTCATGATACCTCTAAGCTCACAGAGTTCAAATATATATTCATAACAGGATCTCATAACAGGAACTCTGTGAGCTTAGAGGTATTCATGACAGGATCTCATATGTTACAAATATATATTCATAACAATACTGTGAGCTTAGAGGTATCATGAGAGTTCAAAATATTCATTTTCAAATTTGTAAAATCACAAAACCGAACTGGATATGGATTATTTGTGGAAATGGATATGGATTAATACTGAAATATGGTTACAAATTTCTCTCATCTCCTCTCTGTATTTCAAATCTATCTTTCCTGCAACTGTGTTTTGTGAGCAAAAGAAGGAACTACATGCTTTATACTATGTTGCAATCTATCTTTCCTGCAAAAGGGCAGATCAGGTCAGGGTGTGTGTTGAAGGTTTATTTACAAACCCTTATACCATGCTTTCAAAAATACCATGCTTTCAAAAATCCAAGCTGTTGACTAATACCATGCTTTCAAGAATACTGCATGAAGTTAAAAAACAACCTTAAAAATAAAAACAATGATTTCAAAACACCTCTTGCTATTAATTAGAGGCCATTGACAGACTAAACTTAAAGACCTCAACAATCCTTTTTGCTCAACAATTAGCAATACCTCAACAGCATGGTACTAAATTGACAGCATGGTACTAAATTTGGGAAATTAAATTTGAAAGAGCCGAGAAATTGACAGCATGGTACCTCAACAATCCCTTTTGCTCAACAACGTGTGTTAAATTAGCTGATAATAAACGGCCATTGAAAGTTGTTGGAACTCAATAAAATCAACCTGAACTCAACAATATCAACCTGCTGGAACCAAAGGCCATTGATTATTGCTGGAACTCAATAATAAACACAGATGTGGTTGAAGACGTGAGAAAAATGCCAAAAGAAAATGTGGTTGAAGACGTGAGGAAATTAACTCACCTCCTGCAATGCGTGGAGGAAGATGATTATGGTTGAAGATGTGGTTGAAGATGACGTTGAAGATGAGGGAGATGAAGGCTTAAGGCTTTTGGAATTCCTTTCTGTCCAAATTAATTCCCGCGTTCTTCTCTCAGCAGCGCGAGCTTGAGGAGATGAGAGAAATTTATGATTTCAAAATACAGAGAGGAGAAATGGCGGAGGATGTGATCAAAATGGAGGAGGAGAAATTTTTTCCCTCCATTTTGTGATGTGAACAAAATTCGGCTGAGAGAACGCAAAGGGTATGTTAAAAATTTGAAATTTTAGGTGATGTGATCAAAAATTGTGATGTGATTTGAGAGAAACCCTCCAATATCTCATAACTCAATTTCTCATATCCTATATACAATCTATATAAACATCACACCCAATTACACATAACCAAAACCAAATTCTCTTAACCAAAATCTCTTATCCCTTATCTCTTAACCAAAATCTCTTATACAACAATACACATATCCACATACAACAATACACATAACCAATATCTCTTATCCAAATTCTCTTATCCAAAAACCCATGATAACATCCCTGTTTTATAATATAGATATGTATATGTATATATATATATATGTATATGTATATATATGTATTCTTATGAAAAATATGTAGAAAAGGCGAGCAGATGGTAAAATATTACAACTGGGAAAAAGAGTTAGACGAAGGAAAAAGAGTAGGGTGAGGTAGCGATTGTTTTGCAAATGAAAATAGGTTCATAAAAAGATTTTTGAAATATGAGCACAATGAACATAGAACTAATATATATAAAAATTGAAGTTCTCTTTAGCTTAGAAAATATTCTAAAAGTACGTACAGTAAGTGGTTAAAATAAATTTCGTAGTTTAGAAAAAGGTGATATATTGAATTATAAAAAATGGTAACAAGGTTTTAAAACTGAAATAAGAAAGATACCGATTCGAAAATAAGTACGAAATAGTAACTTAAAAATTACGACCAAGAAGGATTCAAAATCCAAGAAAGAATTTTAACTGAACCGAAAAGCGAGAAACTAAAATATATATAATAAGGGGTTTTCAAAGAAATTAAACCGAGCGAAAAATTTAATAAGAAATTTCGAAAATACTTTTTATAGGAATCAGAATTTGCAATGGGGAAGATTCAATGAATTAACGATAATCGTCATGAAACGATCACGTGAATCGGGGCAAAGAATATGATCGCATGAGGAAAACGCCTAAGATATAATTCATGAAAAGCTACGATGGAATTCTACGGTTGACGTGCGTTTATATTTCATATATTCACGCACGTTTTCTTTTGTGTTTCTCCGTGTTTTTCCGCCGTCTCTTATTCGTTTTCGTGTATTTTCCCGTTTTCTTTCACTTTTCTTTGTTTATCCATGATTGCAGGGGATTGACCACGTAGGGGACGCTTAACGATGATATCCCAAGTCCCCGGAGCAACGGGAGAAGTCACGCGTGATCCAGGGGGTCAAACGTCGAAGAATTCATCTTTCAGCCCCTCACCCGGTCGGTTGGTCATCTCCAACCGATCGGGTGATGCACGCGTGCACCACCCGGTCTCTGCCGTAGCTCATAAGGAAGTCACCCGACCGGTTCACAGACCGGTTCAGTGGGGGGCTGTTCTCTGTTTTCTCGAGCAAAATGCCAACCGATCGGGTGACTCTCACCCGATCGGTTCATCTGTAGCTGAAGAAGAAGAGCTGAAGACACGGACGTCGAACCGATCGATTCACCCGACTGCCCCAAGATCCAACCGGTCACTCAAGAACTCACCCGACCGGTTCATGTGATCGGGTGAAAGCTCGCCGTTTTCTGTTATTAATTTGTAACGGATCAACCGATCGGTTGACTTTTCAACCGATCGGTTGATGCGAATGTCTATAAATAGAACCCCTAGGGTTCCAGAAACGGGAACTGCTATTTTTTCTACTGTTTTATCTCCTTGTGACGGCTGTAATTGTTAATCTTTTGTAAGTTTTCAGATCTTTCTAAAATTTTAGTATTGTCTTTATTACTCTATTACTTCCGCATTGCAATTGTCCGATTATGATTCCAACGGTTAAATTTCATTTAGATCGCTTTTTCATGAATTTTTGTGAGTAGTTCCCAAATCTGGGATTTTGGTGGAAACCCCTTCGGGGGCTCTTCCCGATGCATCCATAGGGTTAGGAAATCGATAGGGAGTAGGAATCTAACGGTTACGCGGGGTGTTTCATTGTCATCGGCGGGAAAAAAACCGCCTTTGACCGTTGGGCCAAGGGGGAATAAACTTGGCGGTTGACTCCCTAGCCATAGCTCACGCCCTTAGCGTAGACGCCGAATCCTAGCACGCGGGAGCGACAGGATGAGACGTTGGGAGTTATCGTTGCGGGCTTAGTGCTCCCGGGATCGATCAGTGTTAATGGACACGGGAGTGCCCACTGATCGAATCCGGGAAGTCCGGTGTATCATCCTGGGCACCGACCGGAATATCGGGCCCATGGGACGCCGGTACCACTTTCAGATGCAACGTCTCACCATTAGACCCTAATCCCGATCGCTATCCATACCCGTAGGCCGTATCAGTGAGAGTCTCTCGTCGGGTTGGAAACCAAAGTCCCGGGTTTTCTTTCTTGTTGTTCATACCCTTTCATTTCCTTTCGTGACAACCATTTACCGATTCGGGCTAGCTCGCCCCTCGGGGTGATTTAGGTCCTACCTGACCCAAGCACAACCTCGCCTCCCTGAGTTCGATATTCCCGCACCCTACACTAACCGTGAAACTTGCGGTAAACGACACCGCGCCGCCGTACCGTAAACGGGGCGCCGGTCAAGTTTATGTCGCCGTTGCCAGGGAGGCAACGTGCTTGTTATTCTAGGATCTCATGAACCCTCATGTCTAGCTCACATCCCTACCTCGCGATAATTTTCGCATTCTCCTTTTTCGTTTTTATTTTTCTTATTTTTATTTCTTATTTTATCTGTTTCTTTCCCACTTGTCGCTTCACGGGTGTTTGTTGTTTTTCATGCGCAGGAGTTCAAGGAGTCTTGACGACTTGATTCCCCTCGATCCAGAGATTAACGCCACCCTTAGGCGTTTGGCCGCCGAGAAGTGAAGAAGAGAAGATCCCGAATCCATGGAGGAGAACACCCCACCTCACAAGTCTCTGCTGGAGTACTCGATGCCATCCATCGAGTCGATTTCCGCCATCCGTTCTCCAGCTATTGCGGCCCAAAGCTTTGAGCTAAAGCCGTCTCTAGTGACATGGATCCAGCAGGACCAGTTTGTGGGTGCACCCATGGAGAGCCCGATCGAGCACCTAGACTCCTTCTTGGAGAAGTGTGACACCTTCTGGATTAATGGTGTCACGACAGAGGCTATCCGTCTGAAGCTGTTTCCCTTCTCTTTGCGAGACAAAGCCAAGCAATGGCTAAGGGGGAAGGACCCCAACACTTTCAACACCTGGGCGAAGCTCTCCAACGCTTTTCTGACGAAGTTCTTTCCTCCGGGGAAGACCATGAAGTTGAGGAGTGAGATCTCCTCCTTCTCCCAGGCCAGCCACGAGTTCTTGCATGAAGCTTGGACGAGATATAAAGAGATGCAAAGAAGATGCCCTCACAATGAGCTCCCAAAGTGGCAGATTATTAATCTGTTCTACAATGGGTTGAGGGATGACCTGAAATCTTCTATGGACGCCGCGGCTGGGGGTTCCTTCATGTCTAGGAGCGAGGAAGATGCCGGGCATATTCTGGAAAATATGGCATCCAACAATGAGCGGTGGTGTGACGAGAGAGCCACACCAAGATCCGGGGGCATACACAGAGTCGAGGACGTCGACAAACTTTCAAGCAAGTTCGACTTGCTTTCGACCCAGATCTCCGCACTAATGGTAGGAGCCGGTGGGGCAGGTACACAGCAAATTTCTGCGGTAGAGTCCGAATTCTTTGGGGAATTCGACGGTGGTGACATCTCACCACCGTTGGATCAGGCGAGCGCACTATTTTACAACCCCACAGGAAATGCGCCATATCCACCAAGGACCAATTCCAACCCGGCCTACTCTCCAAACAACTGGAACCACCCAAACTTCAGTTACCGGCCACCATTCCAGCCCTCACCGCCTCAGCACCCGCAACAACAAACTTATCAGCCGGCTAGGCCATATCAGAATCTGGTTCAGCAGCAACCATTTCAGCAACAACCTCAGCAACAATCTTACGCCCCCAGGAATCAGCAGCCGTTCCAGCAGCAGCAGCAGTATGGCCAACAGAGGGCCGTCTCTCCGGTTGAGTCTCTCTTGACTCAATATATTACCAACCAGGAGAAGATCAACCAAAAGCTGGAAATGGGTCAGCGGACCCTCACGGACCAAGTAACCCAGCTGGGGTTACAAGTGGCGAACCTTGCAAGGTCACAAAACCAATTGCCGCCACAACCGGAGGTGAACCCGAGGGGAGCAACCCAAACATCGGCACTCATGCACGAGCACGCGAATGTGTCCGCTATCGTTCTGAGAAGCGGGACACAAATTCCTACTAGAGTGCCCCCTAGCAACCCAGAAGCACCATTGGTCGTTGGGAAACCGATCGAAAAATCAAACGACGCCGGTGCTTCGTCATCAAATCCTATGACTTCGGAGGGAGTCTCTGAAGAAGAGAAGAAGAAGAAGGAGGAAGGGAGCCCGAAAGTGTTCAAACCCGTTGTGCCATTTCCACAACAGTTAGCTCAGGCCAAAATTGATGAGAAATATGGCAAGTTCTTCGCCATAGTCAAGGACCTAAGCCTGCAAATCCCCTTCCTAGAAGCAATCGAAACAATCCCCTCCTATGCAAAATTCCTGAAAGATTTGGTGACTAGAGGGTCTAGAAAGGAGAAAGTAGTGCTGACGGTGGAATGTAGCGCTCTTATTCAGAGGGCAAATCCGTCGAAACTCAAGGACCCGGGGAGCTTCTCTATTCCTTGCACGATCGGGGCAGTGAAGATTCATCGTGCACTCGTCGATCTCGGAGCGAGTGTTAGTTTGATGCCATTGTCGATGTACAGAAGGATAGGAATGGGTGATTTGGAGCCCACCGGTATGACCCTACAACTAGCTGACCGGACGGTCAAATATCCGGTGGGAATTGTGGATGACCTCCCCGTAAATGTGAGAGGGGTGCATGTGCCTGTGGACTTTGTAGTCATGGACATGCCCGAAGATGCACACACCCCCATTATCCTGGGACGGCCTTTCATGGCCACTGCTGGCATTCTAATAGATGTGAAGAACGGAAAACTCTCTTTGAACGTCAGTGGAGAGAAAGTTGAGTTTGATCTGGGGTTGTCCATGAAGCACCCCGATCCCCCTGATGACCCTCGGTGCAATTTGCTTGAGATAGAAGAAGAAAAAGCTGCAGAGGAGAGCTCCTGGGAGATTCTCCTGAGAAACCCCCCCCGATGACTTGGGGGATTCAGAAGATGGGGATGGCCCCAAGAACAAAGAAGCTGCTGGAAAACCGAGTGCAGCAAGAACGACCCCTCCCGGGTTCCCCAAGGCTCCTCCTGCGAGGAGAGCAGGGAAAGAGCCCATGGACCTCACTATAGACGAGGTCCAGATCCTGAAGAAGATGGCGGGAAGCGCCAACACAAAAGAAAAGCCCCCGGATCCCAAGAACAAGGGGAGGGTGGTCGAGCAAGTATTTCTCCAGCCGCCGACTACTCCAAGGGCCTTCAGCTCCAATGAGGAAGAGATGCCGAAATTCGGGCATCACCCGTATCGACCACCATGAGCATCTCTTGCGGGCGTCGAGCCAACGACGTTAAACAAGTGCGCTTCATGGGAGGCAACCCATGTTCTAAACTTTTTCCCCAATTTTTAGCGTTATTTTTTACTTTATTTTATCTATTTTTATAAATAAAATCAGCCGCGAGAACATCTGTTCGGGGACTTAGACAAATCTATTGGTTTTTGCAGGAAACAAGACCCAACCGATCGGTTGATAACTCACCCGATCGGTTGGGATGTATCAGATACATGCCAAGATCTGTCCCCGAATGACCCGATCGGTTGAGTAATGAAGAGACCAGGTGGCAGACCGGGTGAGCTGGGGAGAACTCTCGGAAATTTTTGGGGAATATCAACCGATTGGTTGAGTTCGAGCTCGATCGGTTGACGTGACCGGGTGAGCAGCCCTAAGTTCTCGGGAAAATGAGTGGATCGGCCAACCGATCGGTTGACAAGTCAACCGACCGGTTCGCCTGTAGCATTTCTTCGGCAAGAATTTCGACCTAACCGTCAACCGATCGGGTGACAACTCACCCGATCGGTTCGACTTAAAACCCTATAAATATCCCAAACCGTCCGTTCGACACGCACTCGCCATTTTCGAATCCGGATCCGCCGTTTCACCTCTCCCTCGTGCGCCTGCCCTCTTTCTTCCCTTCAATCAACCTCAATCGCCTTTCCCCCCATCCCCTACCCATCCACCACCGATTTCTCTCCATTCTCCTCGATTCCACCAACACACAAAACCCTAACCTCGACCCGTTTTCCCCAATTTCGAAACTTGCTGAAGAGATCGCTGCGGCTTCACAGCGTGCTCCCATCCAGTAGCATCGGGGCGTCAACGATCAACTATCTTCATCTCATTTGGGTAAACTCGCTCCTTTGCTTAATTTTACCCTTACCGCAAATATTCCATTTGATTGTTGGTCGTATTTCGTGTTTGTGTTGAATTCATTGTACGCTTGCATACCTACGCACACGAACTACACCCACACAATGCATCCCTGCTGTGTTAAGCCCACCGAGGACGGCTCTTCGAACCCTAGGCCCACCCGTCGTACCCGTCGCACCCGTCGCACACAGCCCACCACCTCCAACCCATCCACCACTTCCCCACCACGTGCTTACGATCCCGAATATGGGATGCAATTCCAAACCGATGACCATGCCGACCGATTCGTGGCCATGGTCCTCCTAGCTGGTCAGGGTGGTCGGATAACCGAGGAATCCATCGACCGAGACCTCCCGTTTCTTCAAAGCTTCATTCGCCACATCCGTGAAGACCCACCCGACGTCTCCGAGCTCCACATTCCACCCCCCCACGACTCCTGGTCCACAGCGCAGGCCCCCGTCACCACCCCCAGAGGGTGGTGCCCCTGCTTGATTTTTCTCTCCCACTTTTGCCCCCCCATATTTGTGCCCATCTGTCTTTTCGGGGCCTTGCTTTGTCTCTGTCGGAGGGAGGGGACTATTTGCGTGTTGCTTTCTGATTTCTCCTTGTTTGTTTTTGACTCCCCCTTGCACATCTCTATTTTTTATCGATCATATCATTTCGCTAGCACTATCTGGTCTAGCTTGGGGGACGTCCATTTTGGTGTGCTGTCGTGTTTTGTTTGTTTTTCTCATTTTTGTGTGTGTGCTTGTCTTTCATTTTTTGAGTGTCGTTTCGTGTTTGTGTTTTTATTTTTATTCTCGTATTGTTTGATTTTGATTTTGATCTTTCTTCCTTTTTTCAGTTCCATCTATGTGTTTTCCTCGTTTTCATTTCTTTTTGTGTCGGTGCGTATCCCCCCGCTTTCATTGCCCTCCCGTACTCACTCATATTGCATTGGGGGCAATGCAAACTTCAGCTTGGGGGAGTCGCACTGTGTGCGTCGTTTGAGTCCTTCTTTTTCGTTTATTTGAGTCGTTTTTCTCCGTGTTTTTATTTTTTTTTCCTTTCTTTCTTTTCTTCTTTTTAGCTCTTTCTCCTAGAGATGAATCCTATGATGAATCGCCACAAAGTCACACACACCTAGCATTGCATCGATAATCACACTCACTAACCCAAGGATTTCGAGTCCTCTTGCATTTAACGCATCGTGGGTCCACTTAGCTTTTTGTGAGTCGTGTGTCGTGACTAGCATTTGGTGTGCTTCTTCCTTGTGATTTTACTTTATATACCTGTCCAGGAATGACCCCTAGATTATCATGCTCCGATTTGAATATGCGGTATTTGTTTCCACTATATGCATGCTATATTTATATCGTATATTTCAATTCGCATGCGTCGGGATTCCACAATTAAGGACTAGGATAACCCATTTAGCCTATGCTCTATTTAGCGAGAATAGTTTCCTTTGCCCGAGTGTTTAGATTTCGACTTCTTTTTTGTTTTACTTGGTGCAAATCCCCTCGTCGTGTACCGTTCTCCCACTTGGGAGAGTGCACATGTGTATAGCCAAAAACCCAAAAATCAAAAAAAGGAGAAAAGAAAAGAAAAACCGAAAAAGAAAAGAAAAGAAAAATTGTGTATAGCCCAAAATCCAAAAAAAAATACAAATGCCCAAAACCCAAAAAAAAATTTCCGTGTGAATATTTTTTCCTACTTGCCGAGAATAAAGGGAAGGCGAGAATTTGCACCGAGTGTCCTACTCCACATCATCTCAACCCCCGTCGTTATCGAAAACACTCAGCTTAGGAACTTTTTAGCTAGTATCTAGGCTATAGTGGCGTGATTTCCTTAACCCTAGTTGTGGAGTCCCTGATGCATGATACGCTTTTATTCTTACTCTTCTCATGCATGCATGAACTTATATTCGCCGCTTAATTCAATTCGAATCGATATTTGGGTCATATCTTGGATTTGTGTATATCGAGCCTCATAGCACATTGTAGAAAGCGACACCAATTGCTAGCACGCGACCACACTCACTCGCGCTTCACCGCGTGGGCCCACGACACTTATTTGGACTCATTTTCCTAGGTTTAGTGGTGTGATTTGGCGTTTGCTTGCTTGGTGTGTCGTTTTTGATTTTGGTGGCTCTGATGGACGATCTAGGATTTAGAGTTTTCTTTTTCTTTCTTCCTCTCTATTTTTCCCTTCCGGGCTCCAACTCTCACTCGTCTTCCTCGAGGACGAGGAAGAGTTCAGCTTGGGGGATTTTGACGTGCGTTTATATTTCATATATTCACGCACGTTTTCTTTTGTGTTTCTCCGTGTTTTTCCGCCGTCTCTTATTCGTTTTCGTGTATTTTCCCGTTTTCTTTCACTTTTCTTTGTTTATCCATGATTGCAGGGGATTGACCACGTAGGGGACGCTTAACGATGATATCCCAAGTCCCCAGAGCAACGGGAGAAGTCGCGCGTGATCCAGGGGGTCAAACGTCGAAGAATTCATCTTTCAGCCCCTCACCCGGTCGGTTGGTCATCTCCAACCGATCGGGTGATGCACGCGTGCACCACCCGGTCTCTGCCGCAGCTCATAAGGAAGTCACCCGACCGGTTCACAGACCAGTTCAACGGGGGGCTGTTCTCTGTTTTCTCGAGAAAAATGCCAACCGATCGGGTGACTCTCACCCGATCGGTTCATCTGTAGCTGAAGAAGAAGAGCTGAAGACACGGACGTCGAACCGATCGATTAACTCGACTGCCCCAAGATCCAACCGGTCACTCAAGAACTCACCCGACCGGTTCATGTGATCGGGTGAAAGCTCGCCGTTTTCTGTTATTAATTTGTAACGGATCAACCGATCGGTTGACTTTTCAACCGATCGGTTGATGCGAAGGTCTATAAATAGAACCCCTAGGGTTCCAGAAACTGGAGCTGCTATTTTTTCTACTGTTTCCATAAACTTGACCGGCGCCCCGTTTACGGTACGGCAGCGCGGTGTCGTTTACCGCAAGTTTCACGGTTAGTGTAGGGTGCGGGAATATTGAACTCAGGGAGGCGAGGTTGTGCTTGGGTCAGGTAGGACCTAAATCACCCCGAGGGGCGAGCTAGCCCGAATCGGTAAATGGTTGTCACGAAAGGAAATAAAAGGGTATGAACAACAAGAAAGAAAACCCGGGACTTTGGTTTCCAACCCCACGAGAGACTCTCACTGATACGGCCTACGGGTATGGATAGCGATCGGGATTAGGGTCTAATGGTGAGACGTTGCCTCTGAAAGTGGTACCGGCGTCCCATGGGCCCGATATTCCGGTCGGTGCCCAGGATGATACACCGGACTTCCCGGATTCGATCAGTGGGCACTCCCGTGTCCATTAACACTGATCGATCCCGGGAGCACTAAGCCCACAACGATAACTCCCAACATCTCATCCTGCCGCTCCCGCGTGCTAGGATTCGGCGTTTACGCTAAGGGCGTGAGCTATGGCTAGGGAGTCAACCGCCAAGTTTATTCCCCCTTGGCCCAACGGTCAAAGGCGGTCTTTTTCCCGCCGATGACAATGAAACACCCTGCGTAACCGTTAGATTCCTACTCCCTATCGATTTCCTAACCCTATGGATGCATCGGGAAGAGCCCCCGAAGGGGTTTCCACCAAAATCCCAGATTTGGGAACTACTCACAAAATTCATGAAAAAGCGATCTAAATGAAATTTAACCGTTGGAATCATAATCGGAAAATTGCAATGTGGAAGTAATAGAGTAATAAAGACAATACTAAAATTTTAGAAAGATCTGAAAACTTACAAAAGAGTAACAATTACAGCCGTCAACGGTCGATAACACAGAAGTGTGCAATGATTGGAAAGATGTTAGAAATCAGGGGTTTTAAATATCTGGCCGTTTAAAGATCAGGAAAACTCAGCACTATGACTTCCTAATGAACTGGACGGTAATAATGATCTCAGGGAAGGGTCCTAAGAGAAGCAAGATTACGCTCTGCTGGGCCCGAAGTCGATGAACCCGAGCAGATGGCTAAAAGGAGGGCTCAAGAAATCTAACATGGTCAGAGCCGGGTGAGAGGCTACTAGGGTATCCAAAGACGAGTATGAATAAATCTTAATCAAGGCACCTGACTATCAAACCTGAATGTCTATCTAAGTCTTCGTACCATCTAAGACAAGAAAAACCTAATTTAGACTTGTACATGGATATTAAATGAATGCGGTACTCTTATCGTTCCGAACTTTTTGCATGACCTGCATGGGCCACCACTAAAACCTGTCACGCCCTGCTTCCCAAAACGATGGAAGCGAGACGTGACGAAGGTCCGCATGGGCCGGAGCTGTGAGGCTCGGACCCAATAAGCGTCTGTAGGGATACCATTAAAGATTATACGTTCTTGCATTTTTAAAAGTTCGGAACAATAGAAGGTACAGAAAGAAAGTTGCATTCCTTTTTACACAAGGATATCCTGAAGTACAAGAGTCTAAAAAGGAAAGTAAGCCCAGCATGGCTACAAACGGCTGAAACAAACTAATGGTGCAAGCACCCAACCTAGGTAGAAAAGTAAACGGTGCTACGCACCCGAAACTAGAAAGCAAGAAATCTCTGAATCAGCAACAGTGAGGGACCTCTAGGTCTGGTCCTCCTCAGGAACGAACTCCGGGTCGTCGTCCTCTGGCTCCAGGTACTCAGGTATGTCCGGATCGTCCACATACTCTGGCTCAACACCTGACGTACATCACCCAAGAGAAAAAGAACTATACGTCAGGTAAAGTCTACAAGGAAGGGTTAGACTCTACTGCGAGTGTAAGGTAATTAAGAGCAACATTTTACAGGTTGATTAACATGTTGTTGTTATGACATGACAGTTATACTATACAGAAAGTAAAGCGGTATAAGAAAGTAAAACGTGATAGACAGTAGCCGTATCGTGTGCTACCGGCTACGGGACTAAGCTAGACGAGACATGACACGACAAGAAGTACCGTGTGTGTCACGAAGGGTTCACGTCTTACGGTTCGAGGGCGGCCAGACCCTCGTCCCGTGCGACCGCTCAACCCTACCCCAAATCCAAGTGCTCAAGACAAGACAACCAGAGATCACTCTTGCATGGAGAGCACCTGAAACGCCTGCAGGCTTTTTGTAACCCAGAGATCACTCTCGTGGAGAGTGCATCTGAAACGTCCGAAGGCTTTTTGTAACACGGAGATCACTCTCACGGTGAGAGCATCTGAAAAGCCCGAAGGCTTTTTGTAACACGGAGATCACTCTCGCAGGGAGAGCATCTGAAACGCCCGAAGGCTTTTTGTAACACGGAGATTACTCTCACGGGGAGAGCATCTGAAACGCCCGAAGCCTTTTTGTAACAGGACACGACAAGACAAGTGTAAGGAATAGTTCTTTCTAGGTTATCCAAACGCATGCACACACAGAATAGCCCGAAGGTGTCAGTTGTTGTTGTTGTTGTTGTTGTTGTTGTTTGTTCTTAGACTTCGTCGTCAAGTCTAAGCTGTCAAGGGGGTCTCGGACGCTATCATTTCACGTTCGGTTCTCTTTAAATGTACTAGAACTTTCTAAGAAGGAGATGGCCTAAACGTGGCCGAAAGTACGAAAGTGAGAAACACTTGCCTGCAGTGGCGAGTGCGTCGTCTGTCTGGAGCGTCTCGTCGAAGCGGTGCGTCAGCGAGGGTCCGTCTAAAACGGATCAACGTTGATGTCAGGACACGTTTTTCATCATTCCTATTAGAGTTCATTTCTAGGTTCAACGGGGCTATCCTAGCAGTCAAAGTCACGTTTTTGTTTTGGTTTAGCTTAATCGACGATCTATTCTCTGTGCACAGATATTCAAGTCCTTCGTCGATGTTTAAGATTTAGCAACATTTTAAAAAGGGCAGAAATGAAATTTAATTTTTGTTGACGATTTTTAGATTAAGTTTTCGATTCGCTACGGTGTGGGTTCTTACTACGCGTTAGAGGGCTAACCTTTTTGACGTTTGATCGAAGAGCTGTAGTCGGGTCTGAACAGCGATGGATCTGTGTTGTCAGCAACGTCACGTCCGTAGGTAGTATAGTGAGACACTTTCAAACAGTGAGGTGGAGGCACGAACATCGAGCAAGTGTTGATCTCTCTCCCGTTGCGGATAGCGCAACGGATCTACGTGACGGCGGTAACGTCGGGGGAAAACACGCGAGTTCGGAAATGCACATGAACTCTGAGAAGCAAAGGGGGCTGCTGGGGATTGATGGAGATCAGTGTGGGTTGCTCGGCCTGATGGGTGGCCGACAGCATCAGCGCACGCGGTGGGCAGCTGTGAGAAGACGATAAGGACAGATTTGCGCAACAGTCGTTGTTGCGCGTTGCAGCAGAAAGGCAACGACTAGAGGGGTCAAAGGGGACTTGCAATAGATAAAGGGGTTCAAGGGAGATCTAATGGTGGTGAAGCGGTCGTTGGAAGTGGTCGGAGATGGCCGGACGGTGGCGTTGAATGGCAGGGCACAGATCTGTCAAAAACTGTCGTTAAGGCTTGGTTTCAACGTGTTTTCGAGGAGATAGAGATGAGAGAAGTAAGACGAGGGATGCAGATGATAGTGGGACTCAAGGAGAGTCGAGTGGGGGTGGAGATCGCCAGAGGGGGCGGTCGGAGTTGGCCAGCCAGCGGTTTTCTAGCGGTGGGCACAGATCTGGGTGTTTATGCATTTTGAGAGGGAGAGAGAGGGAAGGATGGAGAAAGAAGGGAGGAGAGAGGTTGCATATGTTAGGGGAGGTTGAGGGGTGTCGGATGGGGCCGGTGCAGCCGTCAAAGATCACCAGAGGGACGGCGATGCCGGTGCAAAAGATCAGGGTGCGACAGCAGCAAATTTGCGGCCTGGGGGCTTTTTGAGGGGGAAAGAGAGAGGAGAGAGGAAGGAGGAGGAGGAGGAGAAGGTGGTCGGAGTTCTTGGGGTTCCAGTGGTACCGCTAGTGGCAAGGAAACGGGCGAGGAAGAAGGCAAGTGGCGGCTGCAAATGGGTTTGCGTGATGCCCTAGTATGGTGCGGTTGTGTTGGTTTTTAAGGATGAGAATCTTGCTATTTGGGTTTGTGTTTAAGGGATGTGTGAGATAGTATGTGAGAGAGGGGGTGTGCAAAGATGGGGAAAGCTATGTGAGGATAGACACAGAAAATCGCCACATGATACATAAGGATTTCATAAGATTGGGATTAAGGTTTGAATTTCAAATTTGATTTAGGCTAATCGGGTTTCGAATTTGATTAGTGGGTTAGGCCAAGCAATCGGTGTCCGAAAATTATGAAAAAAAATCGGGACGATCGTGACGACGAGAGGCTCAGGGGTCTGGTGGTCGATCTTGCGTTCGGTACACAGAAAACGAGCTAAAAATAAAAAGGTCCGGTGTCGAAGTCTAATGCTACGATGTCTCTCAAATCAAACCTGATTTGTGAGAGAACGACCCGTGAAATGACGTTCACTAAAAATCCCACAAATAACTACTCTTCCATACGGTCACAACGACATATCACATCGCATAGTCCGGATGGGAGAAAGGTCAAAGAAAAATACGCGTATGAAAGAGGAAAGTACGCGCAAAAACACGAACAATCGGAAAGTGGCCGTTACATTCTACACACCTTAGAATAAAGTCCGTCCTCGGAATTTCTAATTATAAATGTACCTAGCCACTCCAGTAACTACCCCAATCATATCACACTATAATTCAAAGCAGGTATAGTTACTACAACTGCTTATATAGTCAAACATTAACACCACAAACATGTACACACATATATATATATACACATCTTATACTTATACCTGTCATGGATAGTCAAATTCATACACGTACTTCAATCATTCATATAGCCACGTACATCCTTTAATAACTATCATTCACTATCACATAACCAAGTTACACATACTTATACAAAAAAATAGTTTCACACTAGCAAACACGATCGTAATTCTTCACATATAGATAATTAACTATGCACAAAACAACATGGATATACTACTCATTAATATCTCCTAGTGTACATTCAATACAAACATATCAACGCATGTAGTCACACCATACAATATTAAAAAAACATGTAAGCTATATCTAATAAACATCTATCACTACTATAATACACCAATATCTAGTTATTCAAATACACGCAGATACTTCATCTTATATACACATCACATACAATCTTATAACTGTATAATGGTGTAGCCACCCACAATCATGTGCGTAGCACAACCAGACATAACCAATCCTATTACTATGCATACATCATCCATCACTATATTCATAGTACTACACGCAAACCACAGACATATGTAACAATATACTTAGAGTTTACCCACTCAAGCTTGAGTGAGATTCAAAACCAATATCAGAGTGCTCTATATACATAACACTATATATATACATATACTAACACCACCCCAGAATATACATCTACCAACGTACCACATACATACCATACCAATATTATAACCATCAGTGCACGCATATACTCAAATACACTATTCTACATATACACGCATGGTATAGCCATATACCTATAACATATATTCACACCATAGAAATTCACTTATAATTAGTATACTACTACACATACTTATCTATACATAGTTAAGACGTACAATGATTATGTATACCTCATGGTATACACGCACATGCACCACATCCTGTAAGGCAAGCAATACCAAACAAAATTTATAACCCTATTACGGTACGTATATCACACATATTCATATAGTAAGCACATATGTACTCAAAGCTAAGCACATACATATCTACGTATGAGCACACGCTCATACGTACTAACATATAGATCATACAATAGGCCTACACACTTAACTATAAGCCCGTTATTATTACACTTAACATGCACATGACTTACTAGTATATTATTTCAAGCATTTACAAGTACCACATACTCCACTAGTAGATATTCCAATATTAAATCTTAAAATATGCAGATATTCCTAAAGTGGTATAGCTACCCACGCATATAATAAATACCATCATTCATACAACTTCATACATATATCACGACTAACACTGAGTATACATACATGGCACAAGAGACAAACATTAACATCCTAAGGGTAGCACACTCATACAGGTCCACACACTCTACCTATATACATGCACCACGTCGACATCACAAAACCAATGGTCCCACTACTAAACTAGAGTTGACACAGGCAACGACAAGCTCTAATGTCTAAACAATAGAAAAGAAACCGAAACCAAAAGCTTAACGGAACAAAATCGGAAAGAACGAGTTCAGATAAGGCGAGGATAAGGAGATAGTTGGTTGGGTGGGACAATAATGTTGCTCCAACTAATTAAATAGATAAAAGAAGGATACGTGTAAAATATGAGATCATATATATGTACTTATAAAAATAGGTAGAAATAGCGAGCAGATGGTAAAAAGAACTGATATATAAAAATTGAAGTTCTATTTAGCTTAGAAAAATATTCTAAAAGTACGTATGGTAAGTGGTTAAAATAAATTTCATAGTTTAGAAAAAGAATGATATATTAAATTATCAAAATGGAAACAAGGTTTTAAAACTGAAATACGAAAGGTACCGGTTAGAAAATGATTACGAGGTAGTAACTAAAAATTTCGACCAAGAAGGTTTTAAAATCCTTTTAACTTAACCAAAAAGTAAGAAATTTAAATATATAATAAGGGTTTTCAAAGAAGTTAAATTGAGCGAAGAATTTAATAAGGAGTTTCGAGAATACTTTTAAAGGAAGCAGGATTTGCATTGGAGAAATTCGAAGAATTAACGATAATCGTCATGAAGCGATCCCGTGAATCGAGGACAAAGAATATGATCGCATGATGAATACGCCTAAGATATGATTCATGAAAAGTTACATTGGAAATCTACGGCCGATAACACAGAAGTGTAATGATTAGGAAGATGCTAGAAATCAGTGGTTCTAATCATCGGGCCGGCTAAAGATCAGGAGAACTCAGCACTAAGACTCCCTAATGAACTAGACTGTAATAGAGATCTCAGGAAAGGGTCCTAAGAGAATCAAGGTTACGTTCAGCTGGGCCCGAAGTTGATGGACCCGAGCGAACGATTAAAAGAAGAACTCTAGCAATCTAACATGGTCAGAGTCGGGTGAGAGGCTACTAGGGTATTCTAAGACGAGTATGACTAAATCTTAACCAAGGCACATGACTATCAAACCTGGATGTCTATCTAAGTCTTCCTACCATCTAGGATAAGAAAAACCTAATTTACACTTGTACATGGATATTAAATGAATGCAGTACTCTTATTGTTCCGAACTTTTTGCATGACCTGCATGTGCCACCACTAAAACCTGTCACGCCCCGCTTTCCAAAATGACAGAAAGGAGACGTGACTAATGTCTGCATGGGCCGGAGTTGGGAGGCTTGGGCCCAATAAGCATCTGTATGGATACCATTAACAGAAACATGTTCTTGCATATATAAAATTTGTAACAACAGCAAGTACCAAAAGAAAGATGCATTCATTTTATTCCATCAAGATATCCAGAAGTACAAGAGTCTAAAAGGAAAGTAATTCCCAGCATGGAAACAACTATAGAAAGGAAACTAATGGTGCAAGTACCCAACCTAGGCAGAAAGTAAAACGGTGCTATGCACCCGAACTAGGAAGTGGTAAAAACCTCTGAGGATCAGTAACAGGGAAGTAGCTCTAGGACTGGTCCTCGCCAGGAAGGTACTCCGGGTCAACGTCCTCCGGTAGCTCTGGCTCGTCCAAGTACTCTGGCTCCGTACCTGACGTACAACACCCAAGAGAAAATGAGTTGTAAGTTAGGTAAAGTCTACAAAGAAAGATTAGACTCTACTGCAGTGTGAAACAATTTACTAAACAACAGTTTACTCGTTGATTACATGCAGTTGTGATGACATGACAGTTATACTATTTTACAAGGAAAGTAAACGCGGAGAAGGAAAGTAAACGTGACAAACAATAGTCGTAACGTATGCCACTGGCTACAGGACTAGACAGGACAGGACATGACAAGACTAGAAGTACAGTATATGTCACAAAGGTTCACACCTTTCGGTCTGTACCGAGGGAACGCTCAACCCAAGTACACAGGACAAGACAAGACAAGAATGTGTGTCACTAAGGTTCACGCCTTTCGGTCTGTACCGAGGGAATGCTCAACCCAAGTACACGGGACATGATAAGACAAGAAGTGTGTCACTAAGGTTCATGCCTTTCGGTCTATACCAAGGGAATGCTCAACCTAGTAAATGACTCGAGACAAGACACTACTGAGGGTGACAAAAGAGATTCATGCCTTTCGGTTTGTGGGTGGCCAAACCCTCCAAGCCGAGGGAACGCTTAACCTACCTCCACCCCAAGTGCTCAAAACAAGAAATTACAAGATTGTACGAGGACCACTCACCCTGCTAGGTGAATGCAAGTTTGTTCTACACGATTCAAACACGAATGACATGACATGAAAAGTTAAGAGAGAGTTGATTTGAGCTGTTATTCTAGGGTGTCCACACGCATTCATACACAGATAAAAACCTAGGATGTCAGTTGTTGTTGTGCCAAAACTTCGTCGTCAAGTCTGGCTGTCGTGGGGTGTCCCAGACTCTACCATTTCACGTCTGGTTCTCTTGTTTGTATTTTAACACTTTAAGGTTGTCAAAGGCCTAAACGTGGCCAAAACTGTACAAGTGGGCACACTTGCCTATGGTGGCGAGTGGGTCGTCTGTCCGGAGCGTCTCATCGAAGCGACACGTTGGCGAGGGTCCGTCTTAAACGAGTCAACGATGATGTCAGGACGCGTTTTTTATCAATCCTATTAGAGTTCATTTCTAGGTTCAACAGGGCTATCCTAGCAGTCAAAGTCACGTTTTTGTTTTGGTTCAGCCTAATCAACGATCTATCCTATGTGCACAGATATTCAAGTCCTTTCGTCCATGTCTAAGATTTATCAACGTTTTAAAGGAGCAGAAATGAAATTTAATTATTGCTGACGATTTTTAGATTAGGTTTTAGATTTGCTACGGTGTGGGTTTTTACTACGTGTTAGGGGGCTAACCTTTTGGGCGTTTGATCGTAGAGCGGATGTCGGGTCTGAATGGCGATGGATATGAGGCTATCTACGAGGATGAGAGCCGCATCAAGGGCATTCACAAGTGTGGGGAAGAGGAGAACTGGGCGCTGGTTACAGCGGCTACCACGCGGCCTGACGACGTGTGCAGGGTGAAGGGTCGCGAGTGGAAGGAGATCTGGGCGTTGTTTGCAGTGCGAGGGGGGAAGGAAGGAGCTGTTTGTGGGCTCAGTGTGAAGGAGATGAAATGCGCAGCTGCGGGAGTGTTTTCGGTGGTCTGGGCGTGGTAGCAACGAGGAGGGAGGCACCGTACAGCGTTGCGGTTGCCAGACGCATGGAGGGAAGGTGGCAGGGTTCATGAGTAGGGAAGACGAGTGGAGAGGGCCGCGGGGGAGGTGGCGTAGGGGTTTACCGGTGTTTCTGGGCGAGAGGAGATGGTCTGCGCGCATGGGTGTATGAGAAAAAGATAGGGTTACGGTTGAGTTTTGAGATGGCGTGGAGAAGAAAAAGATAGCGGCGGCTGAGTAGTGTCCTAGGGTTTTTTTATAATATTAGTAGGGTGAGGGCTTTGAGAATGACAGCTCGTGAGCCCTTAGGTTAGCTGATGGGAAAAAGAAACCTAGGTGTTTCCTTATAATAGCATTAGGGTTCCTATAGGCTCACGTGAGAGAGTGTTAGGTTTAGTTTTCTTTTTGTTTTCCTTTTTTGTGCTAATGTTGTTGTGTCTGTGAGTCACTAAATGGGTTCGGCCTAGGTGTAGAAGAAAGCTAGGTTATAATAGGAAATAGGATTTGAATCTTATTAATTGTATTATTATTAAAAGGGTTTATTTAGGGGTATTTAGAGCTAATAATTAGGTTTAATAGGATTTTGATTTTTGATTAGTGGGTTAGGATGGAATAACGATGCCTGAAAATTATGAAAAAAATATCGGGACGATTGTGACGACGAGAGGATAGAGAGTACGGTGGTCGATCGAGCATTTGGTCCACGGAAAATGAACAAAAAAATAAAAGATCCGACGTCGAAGTCTAAAGCTGCGATGTCTCTCCAATTAAAGCTGATTTGAGGGAGAACGACCCATGAAATAACGTTCACTAAAAATCCTACAAATAACTACTCTTCCATACGGTCGCAACAACATATCACAACGCGTATTCCGGATAGAAGAAAGGGCAAAGAAAAATACACGTATGAAAGAGGAACGTAAGCGCGACAAATGAACGGTCGAGAAGTGGCCGTTGCAGGCTTGGTTTCTTGCACGCCCATACCCAATCCTACCTCGTGCTCACGCTAGAATTTCTCTCCACTATCAAGATCGAGCCGGAGTCAAATATAGATTTTCGCCTTCGGAACCGAAATTTCCGTGTCCATTTGACCACCATCAACGATATTTTTGGTTTCTCCAATCTTGAAGGTAGCTCCCTCCCCAAAGAATTGCATGCTGACTTTGATGTCGACTTCTTTTGGAGACGCCTCAGATTACACGATCATTATCCTAGGGGCAAGGCCAAGGCCTCTTCTATTATCCACCCAGTCTTCCGCCTCGTCCATCGTATTATCTCAAGCACCTTCTTTCCACGGGATGAGTCTGGCACCGTGACCATCCCAGATTTATTCACTTTATGGGCAATGACTTTTCCTTTCATCTCCGGTGTTGACGGGTTTACTTTGAGGCACCGCGCATACGCATCAATGCTGCAGCGTGGCTAATTCAAAAGCTTGTTGATATTAGCCGCACAAATAAAGGAAAATATTGTTGTGGTGGCCTCATCACTATCATTGCCCTACACCTACCCTTCAACATCGAGTTTCCCCCTGATCTGCCCCATGCCCCAGGATCTACCTATCTTGACATCGATGTCCTGAGGCACACTCATATGATCAAGTCGCTAGGCGGCGGTCGGTTTGCTTTCCATTATGGCCACCCCTACACCTTATACCATTCTGCCGAACTCTGACCATGTCACCATCGAGCTTCCGACAGATTGGTCATTTCCTCTGATCCTGAATTTGTGGGGGGATACACCTTCAGTTTGTTCTCCTTGACGCTCCTAGACCACCTTCCCCTGTCGTCCACTTGGGTAGGATACTCCTGAGTTCAGAGGAGACCCCGGGGCTGGACCCAGTGCCACCACCCCAGCTGCTACAACTGTTTCTTCCGAGGCCCTGATCACGGCCCTGCACGGCCTGGCCTCTCATGTCGACACTACCACTACTACCGGCACACACTCTGCCGTGTGCCTTGCCACTTCAGCTCGCCTCGCTCTCGAGGCTGAGATGGCTGCTTTGCGTGCTGATGCATCCTCCTCATCACCCTCGGATCCATCTACCTCTATCTTTTCCCACCCCCGTTTCCTTGCTCTTGAGCGAAACGTAGCTGCCATCCTTCGCCTTCTGACCCATATCCACGGCGCTCCACCCCCATCACCTCCCCCATTGCCTCCTCGACAATCTTCCCCTCCCACCACCACTACCACTGATCTACCACTCCCACCACCTTTCACCTCCATCACCACAGCCTACTCGCATCGCAGGAAACAAGTCGCTGTGCGTGCAAGATCCCCACACCCTCCTTATCAGTCGCCGTATCTTTACCACCTTCCGTTACCACCGACACCCCACCCATCATTCACATCCCCACCAAGCCCATCCGTCCAACATCTCCACTTCTTTCTCCACTTCTTCGCACACCCGTCACCTCTCCCGAACACACCCCTCCACTCTCTTCCGAGGAGGATGAGGAGCCTTCCACTCCTGCACCTTGATTTTCCTTTTTCTTATTTTTTCTCTAGCCACTTTTTTCTGATTCACCATGATCATATCTTTTTTTAGGCTTTATTGAGATCAGGTTGGGGGAAATCAATATTTTTGTGATTGTCGTCGTGGCACTTGTTTGCTGTGTGCTTGTTTCGCTTGTTTGTGTGTATGTCTTTTGTATAGTTGGTTTCAGTATTTATTTTCTTTATTTTTCTACGTCTCTTTTTGAGTGTTTTTCATGTTTTGCCTGTTTCTTTGTCGGTGCATCCTTCCCTCCCATCTTTTTTTGCCCTCCCGCATTTACTCCATTGCATTGAGGGCAATGCAACGTTCAGCTTGGGGGAGTCGCACTATGTGCACCAGTCGGTCTTTTTCACTGTTTTGAGTCGTTTTCGTCATGTTTTTCTTTTTCTTCCCTTTCTTTTATTCTCGCTTTCCTATAGATGACCCCGCATGATGAAACTACCACTCAACTACACACACACTTAGCTAAGCAACGATAACTATCCCCACTAACCTTAGGAAGCCGAGTTCTATTGCATTTTATGCTCCGTGGGTTCACTTTGCTTTTTGTGTTGAGTTGTGTTTTATGACTAGCTAGTTGGTGTGCGTCTACGTTGTGATTTTGTTTTATATGCATGTCCTTGGATGACCCCTAGACTATCATGCTTCAATTTCGAATATGCGGTATATTGCCTCCACTGTCTGCTTCTTTGTGCATGAATCATCTATATATTTACGCTTCAAATCACATGTGTCTGGACTTTACCAATAGGACAAGGATAACACATGTTGCTTATGCTCTGATCCGTGAAAAATTTCCTTTGGCCAAGTGTTTAGATTTCAAATTCTTTTTTGTGTACTTGGTACAAATCCCCTCGTTGTGTACTTTACTTCCACTTGGGAGAGTACACAATTTTGCCACTTGCCTGCACATCGTTCTCCCGCTTTCCGAGAGTGCGCATTATCCCACTTCTACAAAAAAAGAGAAAGAAAAAGAAAAATCATTAAAAAAGAAAGAAAAGAAAGAATATGTATAGCCAAAATCCAAAAAAATATATCCAAATATCCAAAATCCAATTTTTTTTTCTGTTGTGAATATTACTCCGACCGCCGTGAATAAAGGGAAGGTGAGAATTTGCACCAAGTGCTCTCCTCCACACCTACTCAACCCCCTTCGTTTTCGAACACACTTGGCATATGAGCTTTCTAGCAATTATCTAGGCAATCGTGCGGTGATTAGTTTCTAGGAGTAGAGTCCCTGTCAAATGACATGTTTCTATTCTTACTCGAATCTCATGCATGCTTGAACAATTATTCACCGCTAACTCGAATTGAACAATTATTCACCGCTAACTCGAATTGATTCGATATTTGGGTCATTCCATGGATATGTGTATATGGAGCTTGACTGCACGATTTAGATAGTTACACCATTGGCTAGCTCTCAACCACACTCACTTGCGCTTCACCACGTGGACCCACGACACTAGTAGGGACTCGTATTCCTGGGCTTAGTGCTATGCTTCTCGCGTGCTTGCTTAGTGTGTCGTGTTAGTTTTCGTTGGCTCTGACGGGTAATCTAGGATTTCCTTTTCTTTTCCTGTTTCTTTCTTTCTATTTTTCTTTCCTCCGAGCTTCTACTCTCACTCGTCTTCCTCGAGGATGAGGAAGGGTTCAGCTTGGGGAATTTTGATGTGCGTTTAAATTTCATATATTCACGCACGTCTTCTCCGTAATTTCCCGTCGCTTTTCATTGTTTCGAGTCCGTTCCTTTTTGTTTTTTAGTTCCTTTTTACTTTCGTTGTGTTTGTGTGCTTTTGCAGGATATTACTGGAGCATGGGACATACAAGGCCAACATCATGAGTCCCCGGAGCAACGGGAGGTGTCGCACGAGACCCTGAGAGCCAATCGTCAAGATAAACCACGTATCAGCTCTCAACCGATCGGGTTGACAGATCCACCCAATCGGTTCGTGCGGCCGTATCAGTCCCGAGGAAGAGGCAATTCCACCCGATCGGTTCATTGTTCGGGTGGATGTGGCACAGACTGTAATGCCCTGCTAAGCTACTGCACAAGTACTAGAGGGGGGGTGAATAGTACTTTAAAATAATTAAGAGGCTAATTCCTAATTACCTTGCAAACTCTACCAAACAATGCGGAAAAGCGGAAATGTAAATGTTAGACAACAAAGAAACAATCGCAAACAAATGATATTACTGGGTTCGGATCCACCCAAGTCTCCCCGACTTGTTCCCGTTGATCCTACGTCCCAACCACTCAGATCCCCTCCGGATACTTGAGTTAGAAGCCCTAACTCAAGATTTCCACTATGAAATACTTGTGAAAAACCTTCACAAGTCAAATCATACACAAAGGAAATTGTGACTCCCACAACCCGGGATCACAACCACTCTCACAACCGAGAGTGAATCACTTACAATATCAAAGTAAAATGAAATAGAACTTCTTACCGACAAAATACATATGCCTTGAGTAATGCTTACGAATTAGGGCAAAGATGATTTTGAGGAAAAAGAAGAGGCACCAAACCCTAGCTCCAAGATGAAGATCAGCGATGGAGAGCTATGAGGTTGATGGTGACCTAGGATCAAGCGCTTGGCTTGGAAGGCTCACAATCAATGAATCTCTCTTTTGAAATAAGAGTGAGGAGAGATTCAAGAGTGGAATGAAAGAGCTTTGAATGAGGAATGAATGCTTTCTCTTTGATCTCTAAACTTCTCTTAAAATCAGCCTTTTTTGCAATGAATGCAGCACACCAAGTATTTATAGGTTAGAGGAAAGAGAGAGAGAAAAACGATTCAATTAATGCTCCAACGGCTCTTTTCTGATCCCAACTAGTCGGTCAAAGAACAACCACCGACCGACTAGTTCATCAACTAGTCGGTCGGTCAATCAACATAGACCAACTAATGGAAGAACAGCCAAACGGTCGAAGTTCAGACTTAAGGAACTAGTCGGTCCAAGAAGAGACGCTGACCGACTAGTTTCACAACTAGTCGGTCGGTGACTCAACTGAGACCGACTAAGAGATAAAACAAGTAGTCTGAGCACAAATAGATTTAGTCGGTCCAAGAACAAAAGTTGACCGACTAGTTCATCAACTAGTCGGTCGCCAAATGTACATAGACCGACTAACGATAAACAGTAAGTTGGCATGTACAGTAGAAGCTAAACTAGTCGGTCCAAGAAGAAAAGTTGACCGACTAGTTCGTCAACTAGTCGGTCGATAAATGAACATAGACCCACTAATGATAAACAGTAGCTCAGGCTCAAAAATGGAAGTTCAACTAGTCGGTCCAAGAAGGATTCCTAACCGACTAGTTTCATAACTAGTCGGTCAGTGAATCTTCTTTGACTGACTAACTGTAAACAGTAACTGAGCTAGAAATTGAGAAGGCAAACTAGTCGGTCCAAGAAGGATTACCGACCGACTAGATCACCATCTAGTCGGTTGGTTCTACTTCTTGAACCAACTAACATGCACAAGAAGTCGCGAATCGAAGCGCGATGCTTCGGGAAAGTTTGTATGGACTTCTACTAAGATCCTAGATCTAAGATATGAGCGTTTTGAAGATTTAAAACGTAAGACCTACTCAAGGCTTAACATTCTACGGAACGAAGCTAAAAGACTATAAATAAAACTTGACGAACCGTCTTCGAAAGCTTCGATCCGAATCTTCATGACTTCTAAAGTGGTCCTTGAGCTTCAACGAAGCTTTAGTCATACGTTCATGCGTATTGAGAAGTCTCGAGACGTCGCTTTGGATGTTCATATGAATTTGGCGACGATCTCCATAACTGCGCTCACAAAGTGTTAGTTCACGATATATTTATGTTTGTTCATCATCCAAAACCAAATCAGGGGAGTCCAATATCCAACATTCTCCCCCTTTTTAGTGATGACAAACCAACATAAATAATAATCAAAAATAATAATTCAAATGAAATTTACTTACTCCCCCTGCATTGATGACATGTTAATTCCAATTCAATAATAATCATAAGCATCAAGCTCACGAGTAAAGTATAAAATTTGAATCGATTATTGAAATATCGGATTTGAAAATCCATTTATATATCTTAACTCCTCCTGAATCTAACATATCAAATTAGATTCTTGGAAAAATGCTTTAAATTATCATTTAGCACATCGTCATTATTATATCTCTGCCCCTTTGGCATTAGCAAAAAGAGCGGGAGGATTTCAACGACAACAACAATGGCTTCAAATAAAAGCACGGGAGTCGTAGAATACGACCACGGTCCAAATGACACCAAAGTAAAATACGAACTAAATCAAAGCGTGTCAATGAGACCAAAGTCAAAAATCGATAAATAAAATCATCAAAACTCAAATCAATTTTACGGATTGAGTTATGAAATATACTCTCTAATATCAACACTCTTGGTTAATTTAGTGCATGGAAAACAATTCTATGTTTCCATAGAAATAATTTCTATTTAACCAAGTTATTATCATCGAGCGACGAAATCAAAACATCAGAGACATATAAAATATAAAATGTGCACAACATAATGTAAAAGTCAATATCGATGTATATATAAATATGAAACATGAGTACATCAGAAAGATACATCGCCGACATACATAACAACGATCCAACGATCGGGGCACAAAATGCATCAAAATATCACAACATATAACATATGTCACAACAGACATCAGAGTATCACACTACATCAAAATATCCAAAATATCATCAGAGATACATCACAAAAGTATCAAAAATATCCATAACCACCCTAACCCACACTCTCTCACAACAGGACATGTCATCCAAAGTGCACAGGAGAGTCCTCCAAGAAGCTCTGGAGGTAGCGGGAGGATCTGCAGCAGCGGCAGGCTCTGCAGGAGTGGAGGTGGTCACGGGATCAGCTGAAGTATCCACGGGAGCGACGGTAGTGGCCTCGGGAGCACCAGTCGAAGTATCCACCGCAGAAACAGTGGCAACAGGAGTACTCACGGGGTCACCGGCAGTAGAGGCAACAGCAGCACCAGACGTCGTACCCTCAGGGGCACGAGCAGCAGCAGCACGAGTAGAAACACGAACAAGCTCCTCAATCTCCTCCTCATCCAACTCCTCCTCGTCAGAGAATGACGGAGGGATCTCAATACCCAAACGAGAGGCGATACGAGCAAGTATCTCCTCGGTACGAGCATAACGAGACTCCAAACGTCTCACTGAACGTGCGAGCTCGTCAAGAGTGGTAGAGGGAGTAGCTGAGGCAGAAGCAGACGCTGAAGCAGAGGGGGTGTCCTCTGAACATGACGGAGCACCGTAAGAGACTTCTTGACGGCCGTCGCGTTCAGGGGTGACCGAGAGGACGCTCAGCATCAGGAGGCAAAGTGACATGAAAGTGGCGAAAGACAAGTGTCAACAAGCACGGATATGGAATATGTGCAGACTTTATGGACTTGCGGATACACTCGAAAGAATCCATCTTATCGAGTATGATCCTAGCCCAGTTAATCTCGCTCCCCATAAAGATGGCATAGATCAACTTCAGGAATGGCTGGGAAGGCAAAGAGGAGGAGCCGTACTTAGGAAGTAAGCACGACTTCAAGATCAAGTTTAGGACCCAGCCATTAGGCTTGAAAGACTTCGAGGGCACGCCAATCATGGCAGGAGGAATCTCATGGAAGATCTTAGAAAGGATGACCTGATCGAGGGAAGAGATGTCATCGACGGATATATCTGAAGGAAGGAGGCCAGACGAGGAGATACCCAACACCTCTCCTAAGATTTCTGCCATGAGGACTATCTGTAACGACTGCTTTTCATGTATTTTGATTTATTATAATGTAATATATGTTTTGGTGGATTTTCTCCTCATGCGTGGTTTTCGTCTCCGTGACTTTCATTTTCAATTGTTTCGTCGTGTTTTCTCGTTTCTTCCTTAGGATCGTCGATTTCGAAGTATGTCATTCGTGACGGACTTCATAACGGTCGTATCTTACTATTAGATCAAGCCTAGGAGTCTTAGGAATCGATCCCGGGGCCCCGCGCTCCGTATCGGTACTTTTGGTGCTTATTAGCCGGTAAAAGAAGGGGCACCGACCGACTAGATGACGATCCAGTCGGTCGGTAATCCTTCTTGGACCGACTAGTTGGCTTTCTAAATTTCTCAGGAGTTACTGTTTATCGTTAGTCGGTCTAAGAACGTTGGTTGACCGACTAGGTTGCAAACTAGTCGGTCGGCAATGCTTCTTTAACCGACTAACACATCATCTAATTTTAGTATCAGTTACTGTTTACTCTTAGTCGGTTTAAGAACGTTTATCGACCGATTAGATGCTAAACTAGTCGGTCAGTATTTGTTCATGGACCGACTAATTTTAAATCCTATTTTCGTTCAGAAGTTACTGTTTGCACTTAGTCGGTCTGCGTTGGTCGACCGACCGACTAGTTGCCAAACTAGTCGGTCAGTGGTTGCTCTTTGACAGACTAATCTGTGTTAAAACCCTAATTTCTGGGCAGCCGCCAGCCCAACCTATTTATACCCCTCCCAAACGTTTTCTTCTTCCTCCACTCGACCCAAAACCCTAAAATCTCCCCCATTGAGCCCCCATCTTCCTCCAAGCCCTATTCCTTCATACCAAGCCCTAGATTCATCATCTAAACCCTCCATCAACTCTATCTACCTCTCATCTTCCCCAAAATCTCATCAAATCCCCAAAATCCCCCAAAAACCCTAATTCTCCAAACTTCTCCATTTGTTTCCAGGTCTGGTCCTAGGGTTCTCCGGAGTGTTTCTTCTGCTTCCTCTCGGTAAGAAATCGATCTCTTGACGTTTTTATATCCTATTTGTATTTTTATGAAACCCTAATGAAAATTCATGTTGTTTGATGTTTGTTTCCCCATAACAGCGATTTCTCCCGTAGACTAGCATCCGCGAGACGAACCTTCGTGATCGTCATTCCCGGTGCTAGGCAAGTGAAACTTGCCACTTAGGGTTAGGGCCATGTTCTAGGCCATTTTCTTGTTGTAGGCGTAAAAGAGGCTAGGCGACGAAATGATACTCGCCTAGGCGCAAATTGGGGAACTAGCTTGACAACGAAGCTAGTTCCGACTTTTAGCATGTTACACAATTACCATGTCATGATTACTTTCCATTAACGGTACACAAATTAATTGTCATGTCATTGCATCCTTTAAGTGCTTCCGTGAATGCGTAGCTTCGCTACAATACTTGTATTCCTGGCTCGTGACCAGAAGCGAGCATAATGAGTTGCTAACCCCAACGCTCGATATTGAATTGTGAACTAAGAAACAAGCTCCCGTGCGGGGCAACCCTGGCTCACTTGCTGGGCTCATGTACATGGACCCTGGCTTGTTTACGTGTGGGATGGGGTAAGAGTTAAGCGGTTATTCAACTGGGGGTCTGCCTGATCAACAACTGCAGTTGTAAGGCGTAAACTCTGGGGTGGGGTAGTGTTTAGTGCCGATCGGTGTGAATGATGTACCATTCAGCTGAAGGGCGTAAACATCTACAAACAACGTGAAACGTGAATAGTGAATTGATTGAGATTGATAGTAGCTTGGCTACTCTTGTCTTGTCCCGATAAATGTTTTCTTGTACTTGTTGTTCACCATGTCTTATTTGTGCACTCATGTTATAACTGCCATGTCATGCATACTAAAACTACTAGGTTGCTAGTTGCCTTACTTTCAGTTTCCTTGCCCAAGTCTTTTAGACTTGCTGACATGTGCCCCTTTACTCTTTTGGGTGTCACATGTTAGATCCTGAGCCTGAGTACCTTGTTGAGGACGAGGTGTTTGCTGACGCCGAGCCTGAGCTTGTGTTTGACGGGGAGTACGTGGACACTGGGGACCAGTCCTAGTGTTTTCGTCGCGTTTCCCTTTTGTTTAGACAGTTGTTTTGTTATCAGTGCGTAGCACCTATACTTTGTTATGTTGTTGCTTTTGGTTGGCCTTGTTCTGGGTCTTTAGACTATTTCTTTTAGCCTGGTGGCTTTTCTGGATGTTGAACTTATTTTCATGTTGGACAATTTATGAGATGTGAGATTTTATTTCAGTCTCTCCTTGTGTTATTATTGTTGTTCCGTTGTGGTTACAGGGACCTGCTTATGTTTTATTGACGCTTATCGGGTTTGGGGCTTCACAGCTCCACTCTCGTGCAGACCTTTTCACGTCTCGCCTCCATTTTAGGGAAGCGGGTCGTGACAGGTTTTGTTGGTGGCCCATGCAGGTCCTTCTGTAACTGCGATTTTTGGAATAGCGATAATAATATTAGAATGTCCAATAAACTAAGTTCGACGTCCGATGTCATAAGCTATGAGTCTAATCTGATTCGTTTTCTGTGTCACTAGATGGCAGGAAGACGTTTCACCCGTGGTGGGGGTAGTGGTGTGATCCCTCATGATGAGGAGCCTGAGCGGGAACCCACCAACGGGGAGATGATGCGGATGATTCTCCAGATGATGCAAGTGCAGCAGGGCGTGCTCCTGTAAGTCCAGAATGCTCCACTTGCTCGAGCTGCCCGGGCTCTTCTGGATGCCCCTCGCTCTGAGCCAGGAGCGAAGCAATTTCGGGAGCTGGGTCCCGCATATTTTGATGGGTCTGAGGGTCCTCTGGCTGCCGATGAGTTGATTCGGAACATCGAGGACAATCTAAAGATGGCCAAGATCACCCCGGCTGGATGGGTTGATTTGGCGAAGATGCAACTCAAGGATAATGCTCGGAATTGGTGGGATGCGGAAGAGAAGATGTTGGTGGAGCCGATAGCTTGGGCTACCTTCAAGGCCAGATTTGAGGGTGAGTTCTTCCCGAAAGCTGCCAGGGAAGAGATGCTGCAGCGTTTTATCGATTTGAAGCAAGGAAGCTCGTCGGTGGACCTATATCACCAAGAGTTTATGAGGCTGAGTCGGTTTGCACCAAAGATGGTGCAGGACACTGAGGAGAGAGCTCAGAGGTTCCTGCAGGGACTTGCTTCAGAGCTCCATAGTTTTGTGACCTCTTCTGACCGGGAGTCTTATCAGAAGGTTCTAGTAGCAGCCAAGAGGCAGGAGCTGCTCGTGAACCAGAGGAGGGGGTCTATTGTTGGTGCTGGGAAGAGGCCTGTGGAACAGGCGAGAGCTGTGGTTAGACCTAGATTCAGGCCTAATCAGTCTGCTCAGTTTAAGAGGCCAGGAGGGCCTATTCTGAAGACTTGCCATTTCTGCGGCAAGCCTGGCCATATCAAGGATCAGTGTCGGAAGTTTTTGGGCCAGTGTCTAGTTTGTGGTGATGCTTCCCATGCCGCAAAGGATTGTCGGCATGCGGGTCCGCTGCGGAGGGCACCTGTTGCAGCTCAGCCGTTGCAGCAGCGAGCGTCTGTTCCTGCTGGTCGTGGAGCAGCTCTTGTTCCGCATAGGCAGGCTTTTCAGCAGGCTGTTCCGCCGAGGAGGCAGGCTTTTCTGATGACAGCTGTGGAGAGCGAGGCTGTGGATGAGGTTATCACAGGTAATCCTCAATCCAGCTATTACTTCCCTAGTTGGTTTTGATTGTTAGATTGTGTTGTTTGCTTGAACATGGTTGTTTGCTAGACTAGGGTTTGATTGTTAATTGATTGTTAGGTGTGGTTTTGGTTTGCACATTTCCTGCACGAGTCCTCTTTGACTCTGGTGCATCGATGTGAATTATTTCTCGGAGCTTCGTGGAGAGGCATTCCTTGTCGACGTCCCCTCTTCCCAAGAGTTGGAATATCGTTACAGGGAATGGCGTGGTCTCGGTGCATCGTGGTTGCAGTTCTTGCTCGTTGGTGGTTTGTGGACATGAGCTTTTCACTGATTTCATTGTCCACGACATCATCAACTATGATGCAGTTCTTGGGATGGACTGGCTTGCGAGCTTCTATGCTACGATCGACTGTCGAAGGAAGAAGGTGATGTTCGAGATTCCCGGACATCCAGTATTTGAGTTCAGTCGTGGTAGCAGTTCGCTTGGTCCTGTCAGATTTCAGGCCAGGCTGGTGGAGGCTGTGGCTATGCAGATGGAGCTGGAGTGGCCAGCTGTGGTGCGTGATTTCGGCGACGTCTTCCCCGAGGAGATGTCTGGTTTGCCGCCTGATTGAGCCCTAGAATTTTCTATCGATCTCGTTCCAGGTGCGCAGCCGATTTCGAAGGCGCCGTATCATATGGCACCTGCAGAATTGGAAGAGTTGCGGAAGCAGCTGGATGAGCTTTTGCAGAAGGGTTATATTAATCCTAGCGTGTCTCCGTGGGGAGCACCGGTGTTGCTGGTGAAGAAGAAGGATGGTTCGCGTCGCATGTGCGTGGACTATCGGGAGTTGAATGTGGTGACCATTAAGAATAAATACCCGTTGCCTCGCATCGATGATATTTTTGATCAGCTTGGAGGTTCGAGTGTGTTTTCTAAATTGGATTTGAGGAGTGGTTACCATCAGTTGAAGGTGAAGAAGGATGATGTTCCGAAGACAGCGTTCAGGACGAAGTATGGACACTATGAGTTTGTAGTTATGCCTTTCGACGTAACTAACGCGCCCGCAGTTTTCATGAATCTGATGAACCTGATTTTCTACGACTTTTTGGATAAGTTTGTCGTTATCTTCATTGATGACATTCTGATCTATTCGAAGTCGGAGGAAGAGCATGCCTCGCACTTAAGGACGGTGTTGGAGATCTTGAGGAAGCATCGTTTGTATGCTAAGTTTTCAAAGTGCGAGTTTTGGCTGGATAGAGTTGCATTTCTCGGGCATGTGGTGACTGGAGATGGTATTTCAGTGGATCCCGAGAAGATTAGGGCCATCAGGGAGTGGCCTGTTCCGTCGTCTGCGTCTGAGATTCGGAGTTTCCTTGGACTTGCTGGTTACTATCGACGTTTCATTAAGGACTTTTCCCGTATTGCTGAGCCGATGACCAGGTTGACGCGAAAGGATGTTGCTTTTGTTTGGTCGGGTGATTGTGGGAGTGCTTTTGGTGTTCTGAAGGAGAGGTTGACGACTGCCCCTATTCTTGTTGTGCCTGATCACAGCGGTGGATTTGAGATCTTTTGCGATGCTTCTGGCAAGGGTCTCGGTTGTGTGTTGCATCAGCATGGGCACGTTGTGGCGTATGCGTCTCGTCAGCTTAAGGTTCATGAGAAGAATTACCCGACGCATGATTTGGAGTTGGCTGCCGTTGTGTTTGCTCTTAAGATTTGGAGGCACTTCCTACTGAGTGAGAAAGTGAAGATTTTCACCGATCACAAAAGCTTGAAGTACATTTTCACTCAGAAGGAGCTCAACATGCGACATCGTCGATGGTTGGAGCTTATGGCGGATTATGATATTGATTTGCAGTTTCACCCTGGCAAGGTGAATGTGGTCCCTGATGCTTTGAGTAGGCTTCCAGCGGTGATGATTTTGACTTCGCAGTGGAGATTGCAGCATGATTTTTGTGAGTCTGGCGTGGAGATTGTTCTTCCTGGGGCGGCTTCTTCGTTGATGTACATGCAGGTACAGTCGACGATCGTGGATCGGATTAAGGCTGGCCAGGCTGAGGATCCAAAGCTGGTGAAGATTCGGGAGCAGGTGGAAGCCGGTCTGCGGACTGACTTTTTGATTCATGAGGATGGCTCGCTGAGGTTTGGAGCCAGGTTGTGTGTGCCAGCTGGGGATATCAGAGAGGAATTGATGGTGGAGGCACACAGTTCGCCGTATTATGTGCATCCTGGTGGCACCAAGATGTACCAGGATCTTCGTCTGAATTATTGGTGGCATGGTATGAAGAGGAGTGTGGCTCGGAGTGTAGCCAAGTGCTTGGTTTGCCAGCAAGTGAAGGCGGAGCATCAGCGTACGGCCGGGTTGCTACAACCGCTTCCGATTCCGGAGTGGAAGTGGCAACACATCACTATGGATTTCGTGACTGGACTACCTCGGAGTCCGAAGCAGAATGACGCGATTTGGGTGATTGGAGATCGATTGACCAAATCTGCGCACTTTATTCCGTTCCGAGTGGGACAGTCCACTGAGGCGCTAGCAAGGAGATACATGGAGGTAAAATTATTTTACTCTCCGTTTTATTTCCTTTTCCTAGTTTGGATAGTGATGTAACGTGAATCGTGCAGGAGGTTGTGCGACTTCATGGAGTCCCCGTGAGTATCGTGTCGGACAGAGACACGAGGTTCACATCTCAGTTCTGGCAGAGTTTGCAGAAGAGCTTGGGTACGCGTCTGAGTTTCAGCACGGCGTACCATCCGCAGACGGATGGCCAGTCCGAGAGGACGATTCAGATTTTGGAGGACATGCTGAGGGCGTGCATGTTGGATTTCAAGGGTTCGTGGGAGGACCATCTGCATTTGGTGGAGTTCTCTTACAACAACAGCTTCCAGGCGAGTATTGGCATGGCGCCTTTCGCCGCTCTTTATGGGAGGAAATGTCGATCGCCATTGAGTTGGGATGACGTTGGTGATCGGGAGTTGTTGGGACCTGAGATGATCGTGGAGGCCGTGGATATCGTCAGGAATATTCGGGAGAGGTTGAGGATTGCTCAGGACCGTTTTAAGCATTGGGCGGATGCTAAACGTCGTCCTTTGGAGTTTCAGCCGGGCGACCATGTGTTCTTGAAGATTTCCCCGAATCGTGGTGTGATTCGTTTTGGGAAGCGTGGGAAGTTGAGCCCGCGATACATTGGACCGTTTACCATTTTGGAGAGGATTGGCGAGGTAGCTTATCGCTTGGCCTTGCCGCCATCTTTGGAAGGAGTTCACAATGTTTTCCATGTGTCGCAGCTGCGTCGATACATTAGCGATCCATCTCATGCTGTGGATTTTTCGGAGATTACCGTTCGCCCCGATATGACGTATGACCAGTATCCAGTGCAGATTTTGGACAGGCGTCAGTAATCGCTTCGGAACAAGATTGTCAATCTTGTGAGGGTGATGTGGCGACACGACTCACCTGGAGAGTCTACTTGGGAGAATGAGGATGAGATGCGAGAGCGTTTCCCACTTTTGTTTCCGGACTCGTGAGTATTCGGAAATTCCGAGGACGAAATTTTTCTTAAGTTGGGGAGGATGTAACGACTGCTTTTCATGTATCTGGATTTATTATAATGTAATATATGTTTTGGTGGATTTTCTCCTCATGCGTGGTTTTCGTCTCTGTAGCTTTCATTTTCGATCGTTTCGTCGTGTTTTCTCGTTTCTTCCTTAGGATCGTCGATTTCGAAGTATGTCTTTCGTGACGGGCTTCATAACGGTCGTATCTTACTGTTAGATCAAGCCTAGGAGTCTTAGGAATCGATCTCGGGGCCCCGCGCTCCGTATCGGTACTTTTGGTGCTTATTAGCCGGTATAAGAAGGGGCACCGACCGACTAGATGACGATCCAATCGGTCGGCAATCCTTCTTGGACCGACTAGTTGGCTTTCTATATTTCTCAGGAGTTACTGTTTATCGTTAGTCGGTCTAAGAACGTTGGTTGACCGACTAGGTTACAAACTAGTCGGTCGGCAATGCTTCTTTAACCGACTAACACATCATCTAAATTTTAGTATCAATACTGCTCACTCTTAGTCGGTCTAAGAACGTTCATCGACCGACTAGATGCTAAACTAGTCGGTCAGTATTTGTTCATGGACCGACTAATTCTAAATCCTATTTTCGTTCAGAAGTTACTGTTTGCACTTAGTCGGTCTGTGTTGGTCGACCGACCGACTAGTTGCCAAACTAGTCGGTCAGTGGTTGCTCTTTGACCGACTAATCTGTGTTAAAACCCTAATTTCTGGGCAGCCGCCAGCCCAACCTATTAATACCCCTCCCAAACGTTTTCTTCTTCCTCCACTCGACCTAAAACCCTAAAATCTCCCCCATTGAGCCCCCATCTTCCTCCAAGCCCTGTTCCTTCTTCCCAAGCCCTAGATTCATCATCTAAACCCTCCATCAACTCTATCTACCTCTCATCTTCCCCAAAATCTCTTCAAATCCCCAAAATCCCCCCAAAACCCTAATTCTCCAAACTTCTCCATTTGTTTCCAGGTCTGGTCCTAGGGTTCTCCGGAGTGTTTCTTCCGCTTCCTCTCGGTAAGAAATCGATCTCTTGACGTTTTTATATCCTATTTGTATTTTTATGAAACCCTAATGAAATTTCATGTTGTTTGATGTTTGTTTCCCCATAACAGCGATTTCCCCCGTAGATTAGCATCCGCGAGACGAACCTTCGTGATCGTCATTCCCGGTGCTAGGCAAGTGAAACTTGCCACTTAGGGTTAGGGCCATGTTCTAGGCCATTTGCTTGTTGTAGGCGTAAAAGAGGCTAGGCGACGAAATGATACTCGCCTAGGCGCAAATTGGGGAACTAGCTTGACAACGAAGCTAGTTCCGACTTTTAGCATGTTACACAGTTACCATGTCATGTTTACTTTCCATTAACGGTACGCAAATTAATTGTCATGTCATTGCATCCTTTAAGTGCTTCCGTGAATGCGTAGCTTCGCTACAATACTTGTATTCCTGGCTCGTGACCAGAAGCGAGCATAATGAGTTGCTAACCCCAACGCTCGATATTGAATTGTGAACTAAGAAACAAGCTCCCGTGCGGGGCAACCCTGGCTCACTTGCTGGGCTCATGTACAGGGACCCTGGCTTGTTTACGTGTGGGATGGGGTAAGAGTTAAGCGGTTATTCAACTGGGGGTCTGCCTGATCAGCAACTGCAGTTGTAAGGCGTAAACTCTGGGGTGGGGTAGTGTTTAGTGCCGATCGGTGTGAATGATGTACCATTCAGCTGAAGGGCGTAAACATCTACAAACAACGTGAAACGTGAATAGTGAATTGATTGAGATTGATAGTAGCTTGGCTACTCTTGTCTTGTCCCGATAAATGTTCTCTTGTACTTGTTGTTCACCATGTCTTATTTGTGCACTCATGTTATAACTGCCATGTCATGCATACTAAAACTGCTAGGTTGCTAGTTGCCTTACTTTCAGTTTCCTTGCCCAAGTCTTTTAGACTTGCTGACATGTGCCCCTTTACTCTTTTGGGTGTCACATGTTAGATCCTGAGCCTGAGTACCTTATTGAGGACGAGGTGTTTGCTGATGCCGAGCCCGAGCTTGTGTTTGACGGGGAGTACGTGGACACTGGGGACCAGTCCTAGTGTTTTCATCGCGTTTCCCTTTTGTTTAGACAGTTGTTTTGTTATCAGTGCGTAACACCTATACTTTGTTATGTTGTTGCTTTTGGTTGGCCTTGTTCTGGGCCTTTAGACTCTTTCTTTTAGCCTGGTGGCTTTTCTGGATGTTGAACTTATTTTCATGTTGGACAATTTATGAGATGTGAGATTTTATTTCAGTCTCTCCTTGTGTTATTATTGTTGTTCCGTTGTGGTTACATGGACCTGCTTATGTTTTATTGACGCTTATCGGGTTTGGGGCTTCACAGCTCCACTCTCGTGCGGACCTTTTCACGTCTCGCCTCCATTTTAGGGAAGCGGGTCGTGACACTATCGGAGTCCCCAAGACAGTCGTCTCAATCAAGTGGGTCTCGTCGTACTGACCCCGGACACGATTGGCATAGAAGAGTTTCACGAGGCGAGGGTAGGGGTCTGGATTCGCCTTAGGGTCATATCGAAGGTAATCGATAAGACCGGAAGACGACAGAAGATCGGCAAGGCCTGGGAAGTCAGAAAACTGTACGAAATGCTCCAGAAGCAGCGGGCAATGTTCGATATGGTTGTAAGCCGCGAGACACATAGGGTCATCGCGACACAACGAGATATCGACACCGCCAACTGGCATCGGAGCCTTTCCCTTAGGCGTACGTGTGGAACGGGGTCGAGAGCTAGACGTAGGTTGATCCCTAGGAGGTGTAGGATCCCTATGGGTCTCGGTCTCAGGTATGTACTCTGTGTCGGAATCTGAAGCACCGGGTGGAGTGGGAGCATGAAAAGACACTGGCTTGGGCTTGGGCTGAGATTAAGATCGTGGCTTCGCTGTCGCCGTCCTCTTACGCTTAAGAGGAGGCGAAGACGAAGAAGGTTGGGTGGTCTTCGATCGGCGTTTAGGTGGGGTTCGCGTAGGTTGAATGGGATCTGTAGGGGATGGCTCTACGGTCATAGGCGAAGGGCTCGTAGGAAGGATCGGGATACGGGTTCGTGCCATAAGCGCGACAATACACGACGCAATCAAACGGGGAATTGAGTTCTAGAACCCTAAAGATCAAGCCCTAGCCGAAATGAAATCCTAGCCGAGATTAACCCTAACCCTAGAGAGTAGAAAACCTAAGCCTAGACAGTGAGAGAGGGTGAACCTAGGTTGGAAGGAGGAGGGGGGTTGATTGGCGGCCGGAGTTGGTCGGAGAGATGGCCGAAAACGACGACGGGAGAGGGGAAGTCGAACGGGCACAAGGGGGGTTTTGAGCTAGAGAGAGAATTTCGATCGACTAGAAATGAAGGAAGTCGGTCGAAATGAGTTTAAGTCGGTCGGGAGCTCAAAAGACGCAACTGTCCCCGTTACAATTAGTCGGTCACAGTTCAAGCACTGACCGACTAGATCACGATCTAGTCGGTCGGTCAATGAGCTTGAACCGTCTAATTGTAAACAGTAACCGAAGCCAATATAACTAACAAGAATTAGTCGGTCTGCGTTCATTTACTGACCGACTAGATCTCAATCTAGTCGATCGGTCAATGAACATGAACCGACTAAAGAGGTTCAAAAATTTTAGAATTAGAAATTTTGATTTCTCTCCTAATCGCACTTGGACGAAACATCGAAATACTCTCATTAATCATTACACTGCCCCATTAAACATCGAAAATCTGAAATTTGATGTTTACGAACAAATCGAGCGAAAATTCTGAAATTTCAACAAAAATCTAGAAAATTTCAATTAATCTAGCATGTGCAAATATAATGAATTGAATAGCATGCAAGATTATTGAAAAACATATGAATTCTAAATCTCGGATTCACCCATAATCCCCAATTCTCGACGCAACCGCACAAAGGAGTCCTCCTTTAGGGGTTTCGTGAAAATATCAGCAATTTGCTTCTGGGTTTCAAGGTACACTAGTATGATGTCCTTTTTAGCAACATGATCATCTAAGAAATGGTGTCGGACATCTATGTGTTTCGAACGGGAATGGTTTACCAGGTTCTTGGAGAGACATATTGCACTTTGATTGTCCACCATGATAGGGCAAGCATCACAGTTTATACCAAAGTCTTTAAGTGTGTGTCTCATCCAAAGAACTTGAGCACACGTGGCACCGTCGGTAATATATTCCGCCTCGGTGGTTGAAAGTGATACGGAATTCTGCTTCTTGGAAAACCAAGAGACAAGAGAATTTCCTATAAAATGACAAGTGCCACTAGTTTTT
Source organism: Scilla litardierei (assembly GCA_030789695.1). Taxonomy (NCBI): domain Eukaryota; kingdom Viridiplantae; phylum Streptophyta; class Magnoliopsida; order Asparagales; family Asparagaceae; genus Scilla; species Scilla litardierei. Next base: position 403,705 of record CM061130.1, on the reverse strand, counting down.
TTCCTGTCGGATTTGCATCCCGCATAATCGGCGTCACTATATGAGATTAACTCATACGTGCTAGATTTTGGATAAAGTAATCCAAAATCAAGTGTGTAACTTAGATAACGGAAAATACGCTTTACCGCTACTAAGTGTGACTCCTTAGGTTGAGACTGATAACGAGCACATACACATACGGCAAACATTATATCGGGCCTACTTATGGTAAGATTAAGTAAACTACCTATCATACCTCGATATAGACGAATGTCTACATCTTTACCGCCCGTATCCTTATCAAGATGCGTAGTGGTGCTCATTGGAGTCTTCTTCCCGGAGGCATTCTCCATTCCAAATCGTTTTAGCAACTCCACCGTGTAATTCGTTTGGTGGATGAAGATTGTATCGTTCATTTGGCGAATTTGGAGACCTAAGAAATACTTGAGCTTACCCATGTGGCTCATCTCAAATTGATACTTCATCACATTAGAAAACTCTTCGCAAAGAGCAAAGTTAGTAGCACCGAAAATGATATCATCAACATATATTTGAACTAAAATTATATCATCATTCTAGTACTTAATAAATAATGTGGAATCAACTTCTCCCATTTTAAAACCCAAATCCAAAAGAAAATTCTTTAAGCGGTCATACCAAGCTCGAGGAGCTTGTCTCAAACCGTAAAGTGCTTTCTTAAGTTTGAAAACGTGATTTGGAAATTTTTCATTAATAAAACCCGGAGGTTGAGAAACGTAGACTTCCTCAACAACATCTCCGTTTAAAAATGCACTTTTTACATCCATTTGAAATAATTTAAAATCCTTATGGCATGCAAAAGACAATAATAATCTAATTGATTCTAATCTAGCTACCGGAGAAAAGGATTCTTCGAAATCAATACCTTCCTCTTGTCGATAGCCTTGAGCTACTAACCGAGCTTTGTTCCGGACGACGATTTGGTTTTCGTCGGTCTTGTTCTTGAAGATCCACTTTGCCCCTATGACGGTGTGGTTCTTCGATGGCAAAGGAACAAGCTCACAAACCTCATTCCTCTCGAATTGAATGAGTTCCTCCTCCATGGCTAAGATCCAAGCGCTATCTTCGCATGCTTCATTAATATTCTTTGGCTCTATCGAGGAGGCAAAGGGACAATGAGCGAAGTAGTTCACTTGCGATCTCGTCTTGACACTATCATGAATATTGCCAATGACTTGCTCATGAGGATGGTCACGAACGGTATGAAGCCGTTTGGGAATTCCCTGATCACTAGGAGCATTCTCAAAAACTTCATTAGTTGGGTTAGTCTCAATAGAATCAGTAGAATCAATAGAATTAAAATTACCAATTGAATCACATAAGACATCCATGGAGTCATCATCATTAGTAATTCTAGTTGGGACAAATCCTTCATTAAATGAGACATGAAGCGATTCCTCGATCGTTGAGGTTTGTTTGTTGTATATCTGGTAGGCTTTGCTACGGGAGGAATATCCAACAAATATTCTCTCATCGGATCTCGGATCGAATTTGTCCAAACTACCATACGTGTTTTTAATAAAAAATTTTGCACCGAAAACTCGAAAATGTTTAACTTGAGGCAACCTACCAAACAACAATTCATAACAAGTTTGTTTAGTGCCGGGCCTCAAAAGTATTCTATTAAACACATAGCAAGCGGTATGTACCGCTTCCGCCCAAAATTGATGGCCAAGTTGGCTATCATCAAGCATAGTGCGAGCACACTCCACTAGCGTCCTATTCTTTCTCTCAACAACACCATTTTGAGGAGGTGCGCGAGGGAATGAAAAGGTGTGTGTAATACCAACTTCATCACAAAATGTTGAGAAAGACTCATTCTCAAATTCCCCTCCATGATCACTACGAATAGTGACAATGGTGGTTCCAATGAGATTTTGTACTTTCTTAACAAAAATTGTGAAGTTTTCAAAAGCTTCATTTTTATTACACAATGAAAATACCCAAGTAAACCTAGAAAAGTCATCAACAATGACAAGTCCATATCTAGCATTACCTAATGAAGCAACTCTAGTTGGCCCAAATAAATCTAGATGTAATAGCTCTAGTGGCCGCTTAGATGAAATGCTTTTCTTAGGTTTAAATGAATATTTTGGAAGCTTGCCTCGTTGACACGAGTCACAAAAGCTTTTCTTTTGAAAGACTAGCTTAGGGAAGCCTCTAATAGAATTTAACTTGGAAAGCTTAAATAGTGTTCCAAAGTTCACATGACCAAAACGTCGATGCCATAAGTGTTGTTCACTTGTGTTGGCAATGAGACATTGTTCATGTGATCTTGGAAGATCTAGGATATATATATCCTTATGGCGTGTGCCGAAAAACAATACATCATTAGTATTCTTATTTAAAATATGGCACATTGGTGGGCTCCGAAAGGTGCTTCTCTCAAGCGCAAGAGTCCGTTCAAGTAGTAAATCTGGGAGTCCAGATGTCGAATCCTCGGGAGAATCTGTTGAAACCACAAATCTAAGTCAAATAGAGTAACTACGAATAAAATCTAAACACTTTAAGAGTGATGGTGAAGGTGGTATGAAAAGTGTGGTGATGGTATTGTTACGTGCGATCAATGCAAACAACGAACTCTAATTCGTAAAAAATAGATATAAAAAGGCATGTACATGGCATGGGTTCATTAGGATCAGCGAATCGTAAGCTTTGGTTGATCAATTATAACACAACGAAACCTCCTTTTGGGAGCGAATCGTCGGAAGATATCCTTTTGGGAGTTAACGCATCAATTCTAATAGAATATCGCTAAAGTTGTAAACGTATATATGAAGTATGAAGCTCTCTTTTGGAGAGATCAAATCTCACCCTTGTGGGGTGATCATCTACTAGAACTATTCTTTTGGAACACGAAAAAGTAGATTTAAGAGCGACGATTAAAACTTTAGCGAATACAACGATTAAGCACAATAACACAACCAAAGAATACGATTCACATCACCTAATTAATCCATACCATGCACATAAAATATTTAGCTACTCATGGTGCAGAAATAAACAATTTTCAGATTCAAATTCATAAGTTTCATAGCAAAATACGGAAGTTTAGAGGCAAAATACAAGCTAAAACACCCAAATACAAGCTAAAGTTGAAGAGAATATCACCAAATCTCTCTGAAAAGTCTTCAAAACTCTCTGGAAATTAGAAACTAGGCTCTGGAATTTTACAGAATTTTTGCAGAAGAAAATACGGCTCCTAAGTGCTCCAATACGCCAATAATACGCCCAAAAACCCTAGAATACGCTTATATAATAGGCATTGCGGGTTTATTGGGCTTAACGGGTTCCAAACCCGCTCTAAAACGCACCCAAACCTGCTTCAATAACCGCTGGAAGCTGTCGACCGTTCGATCAACATTGAAAATGCGGGATTCCTCCACAGCGCGCCGCGTGGCGCTTTAGGGTTCGTGCGTAACCCGCTCCGTTTCCGATCCCCGCTCGGGTTGATCCAGGCCGTCGATCGCCTATCGGATGGGCGACAAGCGGCCACGTGGCCCGCTGAGCGATCATCCGCGAGCTCGATTCGGGGACGCATCGGAGCGGTGGGATCTTGATCAGACGGTCGACGCTTAGTCGTCTCAGCGGCTATCGGCGCTTCATTCTATCGCGACTATGGACCGTTCGATGAACGATCGAAGGTTCCGCTTACGCCGCGTCGTCCGCTGAGCGAGATCGTTGGATGGAGATCGGGTGGTCGAGAGTCAGCCGCGTCGACGTCACTGTGCCCGTCCGATGCGGGCGGGAATCATCACGATGCCGCCACGTGTCGGCACAGGGTGAAGCGACGTATATACTGCGTATATCAACCGTATTTCTTCGTATTTCAGCCTTCAAAAATGTATTCTGCATTCAATAAATCACAGAAATTAGCACAGGTCTCAGAAAAATACAAATAAATAGTCGTTGGAATCGTGAAATCGAGACGGTGCTAGGAAAAATATAAAAAGTGCAGAAATGCATCGTTAAATTCTGTTTTGTGCCCAAATAGTGTGTTTTCTCTAATAAATAAATGTGTAGAAAATACGTATGAACTAGAGACCAATATAGCATCACATGAGCACAAAATAGGGCTAAATGGGGGGTTAAATAAGCAATATTGAACCCAAATCACACCCCCCAACTAGCGTTTTGCTAGTCTCTAGCAAAAAGAGCGATTAAAAATACGCCTAGATCACCTTATCAGATCTCAAATCATTCACCACCATACTACAACGACAAAAGAGATATCCAAACACTAATATCAATATTTCAAACTCATCAAGTAATGGTACTTGTGGGTTTTCAAAAATGAAAGTCAAGCATCTCAAATGGTTATAAAATAGACTCAAATTCACTATCAATTACTTCATGGCTCATAGTACACAAAATCAATGGCCCACACCGTTCAATCAAATATTTTAACTTGGAGCGTAGAAGTTTTCATGCAAAGCAAGCATCAAAAGATAGGATGGTATCAAGACATACACACGTCAATCTTTATTCATAGGAACTCACACCACATCTTGCATTTTCTTTAAGCTTTGGAAGTTTTCTTGCCTCGCTAATCATGCACACTTATTCTCTATGTTCTTTCACTTTTTTCCATAGTTCCGCGTAACGCGCATCAAGCAACATTCGCAGAAAAGTATATAACTTGGATCGCTCCATCAAATAATTGAGGTTCCGGTCAATGGCTCCCAAATCAGACGATAATAGGGCATTAGGCCAAGAAGGGCCCCTCGGACTGTACTACTCGAGCCAACCAAGTTATTTATTTAATAGCACATTTATTCATTCTTTTCTTTCTCATTCATCTCATTTTTTTCTTCGTTTGTGTGTGCATAAACAACGTGACAAAATAACTTCATCTTATTTAATTGTTCACAAGAATGGGTATCCTAATCATTTCAAATGACGTGGTACGTTTTTCTACCCAAAATCACACCAAGCATGCAAATGGCGATAAATACGAGATAAAGAACAATGCTCCAGTTAATATATGAATTATTGGTACATGAACTTTGGTGTGTTCCAATGAGAGCATACCACTTGCTAATCCATAATTTCTAGATTCATTAAGTCATCAATTAATCTTGCCATTGAGATGTATAAAAAGAAATTCACTACAAGCACTCAAATTCATGTATAATGAGATTGAAATGTTGAATAATAGTGGTGGGGAAAATAAATCACGAGTGTACGGTGGTGAATAAATAACGAGAAATTTCATCACATGAGGTTCATTTCTAGGTAGAGATAGACTTTGGTGATATTTCTTAACTCAAATTTTTTTTTTTCAATGCGAAAAGGGAACTAAAAAAAATAAAATCCTAAAAGAAAAAGAAAAAGAAAATAAAGGAAAAAAGGAAAAGAAAATAAAATAAAAATCCTAAAAGTTATTTCCCTCCCCCCAACTTAAAATAGACATTGTCCTCAATGTTAGGAAGAGGGAATCATGGAAAGAACACACCTGATTAGTTCCCACCCGAAGGTGGGTCTGTGAGATCCATGGTGCTCGCTTCCTTGGTCCAAGGCTCGTGAAAATGTTTCAATCTCTGGCCATTCACCTTGAACTCGCTTCCATCTTTCTCATTTAGTAAGAGCACAGCGCCATGTGGGAAAACTTCTTTGACGACGAAAGGTCCATACCACCTAGAGCGAAGCTTCCCAGGGAAGATGTGTAGCCTGGAATTGTATAGAAGAACTTTTTGGCCTGGGGTGAACTCCTTCCTCAAGATCATCATGTCGTGGACGGATTTCATCCTCTCTTTTGAAATTTTAGCGTTGTCGTACGCATTTCTCCTCAACTCCTCCAGCTCCAACAATTGTAACCTGCGAGAAGAAAAAGAGACATCAGTATCAAAATTCATTTTCTTTATAGCCCAATAAGATCTATGCTCTATCTCAACAGGTAAGTGACAAGACTTCCCAAAAACTAGACGGTAAGGTGACATCCCCAAAATTGTTTTGTAGGCCGTCCTGTAGGCCCACAACGCTTCAGGTAAGCGCAAACTCCAATCTTTTCTTGATGGATTCATCGTTTTTTGTAGAATTCCTTTGATCTCTCTGTTTGCCAACTCTGCTTGGCCATTGGTTTGGGGGTGATACGGAGTAGAAACTTTATGTGTGACCCCAAACCTCTTCATTAAAGTGGCGAACATGCGGTTGCAAAAATGAGACCCTCCATCACTGATCAAGGCCTTGGGCACTCCAAACCTAGAGAAAATGTTCTCTTTAAGGAACTTAAGCACAACGGAAGTGTCGTTCGACCTGCAAGGAATAGCTTCCACCCATTTAGAAACATAATCAATACAAACCAAAATATAAGCATATCCAAATGAAGGTGGGAAAGGTCCCATGAAGTCTATGCCCCAACAATCGAATATTTCAATCTCTAGAATGGGGTTCAGAGGCATCATGTTACGTTTAGTAATACCCCCTAATTGTTGGCATGCAGCACAAGTCTTGCAATAATGAAATGTGTCTTTAAACATAGATGGCCAATAAAAGCCACATTGCGAGATTTTTGCCACAGTTTTGTTCGCTGAAAAGTGTCCACCACATACTCCATCATGGCAAAATTGTATCACACTGGTTATTTCATGATCAGGAATGCATCTCCTAACAATTTGGTCACTACAATATTTATATAAGTACGGATCATCAAATAAGAAATATTTTACCTCGTACTTGAACCGTTTAAAGTCTTGAAGAGACCAAGTGTCAGGGGTCTTACCAGTTACCAGATAATTAACGATATCAGCATACCATGGAGAGGTGGAAACGCTAAAAAGATGCTCGTCGGGAAAGGAGTCCTTCAAAGGCACATCCGCTGAATCAAGGCCTACTGTCAAACGTGATAAATGGTCAGCTACTAGATTCTCCACGCCTTTCTTGTCCTTGATTGTGACATTGAACTCCTGCAATAATAAAATCCATCGTATCAATCGGGGCTTAGCATCTTTTTTAGACAATAAATATTTTAAAGCAGAGTGATCAGTATAAATCAAAATTGGTGATCCCAAAATATAGCTCCTGAATTTTTCCAACGCAAAGACTACTGCCAGCAACTCCTTCTCTGTTGTTGTATAATTCCTTTGAGCGTCATTTAGTGTCTTGCTGGCGTAGTAAATCACTACTGGAACTTTGTCTTTTCTTTGGCCTAGGACTGCACCAACTGCGTAATTGCTTGCGTCACACATTATTTCAAATGGTAGGGACCAGTCTGGCACCTGCAAAATAGGAGCAGAAATCAGCAACTTCTTTAAAGTTTCAAAAGAAAGTTGACACTCAGGTGTCCAAATAAAGTCCACATTTAAAGTAAGTAAGTTGCAAAGAGGGCGAGATATAGCGCTAAAATCTTTGATGAACCGCCTATAAAATCCTGCGTGTCCCAAAAATGATCTGATGTCATTCACGCATTTAGGACTTGGTAGCTTCTCAATTACTGCTACCTTGGCTCTGTCTACCTGTATACCATCTTTAGAAACCAGGTGACCTAGGACAAGTCCCTCTGTGGTCATAAAATGACACTTCTCCCAATTCAATAGGAGGTTCTTTTCAATGCACCTGTCAAGAACAAGAGCCAAGTTAGCCAAACAATCGTGAAAAGAGCTACCACATACTGAAAAATCATCCATAAATACCTCAACAATTTTCTCAACCATATCATCAAAAATACTGAGCATGCATCGCTGAAAAGTAGCTGGGGCATTACATAAACCAAACGGCATTCTTTTAAATGCAAAAGTACCAAAGGGACAGGTAAAAGTGGTCTTTTCCTGGTCCTCAGGTGCAATCTCAATCTGGTAATAACCTGAATAACCGTCTAGAAAGCAATAATATTCATGTCCAGCTACCCTCTCTAAAATTTGGTCAAGAAATGGAAGAGGGAAATGATCTTTTCTAGTTCGGGAGTTCAACTTCCTATAGTCTATGCACATCCTCCAACCTGTCGTGGCTCTAACTGGGATAAGCTCATTATTCTCATTTTTAACCACGGTGAGGCCAGACTTTTTAGGAACAACCTGTGTAGGGCTAACCCACTTGCTGTCAGAAATAGGATAAATAATGCCTGCATCCAATAATTTTAAAACCTCGCCTTTTACCACTTCTTTTAATGTTGGATTTAACCTACGTTGCATTTCTCTAGTGGGTTTGGCGTCATCCTCTAAATAAATGTGATGCATGCATACAATAGGGCTTATACCTTTAATGTCAGCAATGGACCAACCAATAGCACCTCTATGTTTCCTCAGCACATCAAGTAATGAGTTTTCCTGCTCTAAAGAAAGTTTAGAAGATATTACCACAGGGAAGCTGTTTTCATCGCCAAGAAAAGCATACTTAAGGTAGTCAGGAAGTGGCTTCAACTCTGGCTTTGGATCCTCCACCTCAGATGAAATTTGAATTGATGCATTAGGTGGCCAAGCCTCGAACCTAGGCTCCCATACCGCATTGAGCTCCTTCACGTTCTCCTGCACAAAAGATGTGTCATCAGAATCACCAATAAAAGTCTCAACAATAGAAGCATCATCAGAAAATTCAGAACAAATATAATCATCCACCAACGAATCAATCATATGCACCCTCTCAATCTCATCATCCACATGTGGCAACTTGCAAGTATTAAAGATATTCAAATCTAAAGTCATGTTGCCAAAAGTAATTTTCAGTTGACCATCCCTACAATTTATTAAAGCATTGCATGTCGCTAGGAATGGTCTACCTAGGATGATAGGAGTAGCATTGGCAGTTTGGGGTCCCTGGATGTCTAGAACTATAAAGTCCGCGGGGTAGTAGAATTTGTCCACCTGAACGAGGACATCCTCAATGCATCCCTTAGGAACTTTAATAGATCTATCAGCTAGTTGTAATATGACAGATGTAGGCTTTAGCTGTCCTAACCCAAGCTGCACAAAAATAGGATATGGCAATATATTGACACTAGAACCTAAATCCAATAAAGCATTTCCAATTTTCTTAGTGCCAATGGTGCAAGTGATGGTGGGTGATCCAGGGTCTCTAAATTTAGGTGGTGTATTTTGTTGCACAATAGAGCTAACCTGTTCAGTCAAGAATGCTTTCTTTTTCACATTTAACTTTCTTTTAACAGTGCACAAATCTTTCAGAAATTTAGCATAGGCAGGTATTTGATTAATGGCATCAAGCAATGGAATATTGATCTGGCACTTCTGAAAAATTTCACGAATTTCAGTTTGATACTTATCTTTATTTTTCTGAAGTAGCCGCTGAGGGAAAGGCGCTGCAGGTACATATGCTGCGGGTTCCTTCTCTTTAATGACATTCTTGCTCAAACCCACTTCCGTGCTCTTTTCCTGCAGCTCCTCTTGCTCTTGAATTTCCTCTTCCTGGGTCTGAATTTCCTCTTCCTGCTCAGCTTGTTTGCTCGGTGGATCAGGCTTTTGAATCTCTTTTCCACTCCTCAAAGTGGACACCGCTTGGCAAGGCTTCATATTATTTCCTGCAGAAGAAGATGAGCCCATATTAGGATTTGGAATTGACTGAGATGGAAGCTTACCTTTTTCTAATGTTGCTGTAAGCCTCGCCAAGCTCTCGCTCATCTGTTGATTCTGAGTCTGCTGAGCCTGAAATTGAGCCTGCTGCTGCTGCATCTGGGCTTGTTGCAATTGGATAAGCTGCTGAAGCGCATCGCCAAATGGTTGCATCTGCTGTTGTTGCACTGGCTCAGGGTCCCTCCTCTGGTTCCCACCTTGATAGTTGTTGTTGTTGTATTGAGGTTGTCGGAACGGAGGGGGAGCCTGCTGCTGCTGAGTCTGCTGATTGGGGCCCCAGTTCAAGTTTGGATTGTTGCGCCACCCCTTGTTGGAATTGAAGTTCTGGTAGTTCGAAGAAACTTGATTCACCCCAGTAGGATTTCCTAGCATGCTCTTCAAAGCTGGAAGCGTAGGACAAGCACTAGTGTCGTGGCCACCAACGTCGCAAAGTGCGCAAATCTGCTCTATCTCGACTGCCTTGGCCTCTTTCAAATTCATTGCATGAAGCTTGTTTGAGATCATGGCCTCCATCTTTGCCTCCAACGCATCCTCTTGCTTCAAATTGTAAGTCACTCCTCGCGTAGGCTGGGATGGTGCAGAATGGCCTCCTCTCTCGTAGTCTGAAGTAGTGTCCCATGTCTGCGCATTCTCTGCTATCTCCTCCAGGTACGTCCAAGCTTCGTCTGGCTCTTTATCAAAGAATCCTCCATTGCACATCATCTCTACAAATTGCTTCATTTGCGGCTGCAGTCCATCGTAGAAGAAGCCAATAATCCTGCTTTTGTCGAAGCCATTGTGCGGACAAGCGAGCAGCAACTCATTGAACCTTTCAAATGCCTGGTAGAATGTTTCTTCGCTTTTCTGGGCAAAGTTCATAATCTGCCGCTTCAGTCCCTGTGTCCTGTGAATAGGAAAAAACTTCTTTAGAAATTCAGCCTGCAAATCAATCCATGTAGTAATAGAGCGTGATGGCAATGCATTCAACCAGTTTTTAGCTTTGTCTTTTAATGAAAATGGGAACAGTTTAAGATATATCGTATCCTCGCTAGTTTTCCCATCAAAGCATGTCAAGCAAACCTCCTCAAATCCTTTAATATGAAGGTATGGATTTTCCTTGTCTAACCCATGAAAGGTGGGTAAGAGTTGGATCACCCCAGGTTTAAAATTGAAAGAATTTGCATCGGCGGGTAGAACAAAGCATGAAGCTGTGCTAGTCCTAGTGGGTCGAAGTAAGTCTTTTAAAGTCCTAGGCACTCCAGGTTGCACATTATTCTCGTTATTGTTGCTAAAGTTTTCATCCATATTATTATTAGCCATATCAAAACGTCGAGTCAACCTATGTGTCCTAGGAGTCCTATGCCACATAAACCAGCACAAATATTTTTTTTAATGAAAGCAAACAAAAGTTTTATATACAATAAAGTGGAAGGATCTCACCGAAGGTCCTCTGAATGAATTAAACCGTGGTAACAAACCGTTCTCCCCGGCAACGGCGCCAAAAACTTGGTGGGCTCCGAAAGGTGCTTCTCTCAAGCGCAAGAGTCCGTTCAAGTAGTAAATCTGGGAGTCCAGATGTCGAATCCTCGGGAGAATCTGTTGAAACCACAAATCTAAGTCAAATAGAGTAACTACGAATAAAATCTAAACACTTTAAGAGTGATGGTGAAGGTGGTATGAAAAGTGTGGTGATGGTATTGTTACGTGCGATCAATGCAAACAACGAACTCTAATTCGTAAAAAATAGATATAAAAAGGCATGTACATGGCATGGGTTCATTAGGATCAGCGAATCGTAAGCTTTGGTTGATCAATTATAACACAACGAAACCTCCTTTTGGGAGCGAATCGTCGGAAGATATCCTTTTGGGAGTTAACGCATCAATTCTAATAGAATATCGCTAAAGTTGTAAACGTATATATGAAGTATGAAGCTCTCTTTTGGAGAGATCAAATCTCACCCTTGTGGGGTGATCATCTACTAGAACTATTCTTTTGGAACACGAAAAAGTAGATTTAAGAGCGACGATTAAAACTTTAGCGAATACAACGATTAAGCACAATAACACAACCAAAGAATACGATTCACATCACCTAATTAATCCATACCATGCACATAAAATATTTAGCTACTCATGGTGCAGAAATAAACAATTTTCAGATTCAAATTCATAAGTTTCATAGCAAAATACGGAAGTTTAGAGGCAAAATACAAGCTAAAACACCCAAATACAAGCTAAAGTTGAAGAGAATATCACCAAATCTCTCTGAAAAGTCTTCAAAACTCTCTGGAAATTAGAAACTAGGCTCTGGAATTTTACAGAATTTTTGCAGAAGAAAATACGGCTCCTAAGTGCTCCAATACGCCAATAATACGCCCAAAAACCCTAGAATACGCTTATATAATAGGCATTGCGGGTTTATTGGGCTTAACGGGTTCCAAACCCGCTCTAAAACGCACCCAAACCCGCTTCAATAACCGCTGGAAGCTGTCGACCGTTCGATCAACATTGAAAATGCGGGATTCCTCCACAGCGCGCCGTGTGGCGCTTTAGGGTTCGTGCGTAACCCGCTCCGTTTCCGATCCCCGCTCGGGTTGATCCAGGCCGTCGATCGCCTATCGGATGGGCGACAAGCGGCCACGTGGCCCGCTGAGCGATCATCCGCGAGCTCGATTCGGGGACGCAGCGGAGCGGTGGGATCTTGATCAGACGGTCGACGCTTAGTCGTCTCAGCGGCTTTCGGCGCTTCATTCTATCGCGACTGTGGACCGTTCGATGAACGATCGAAGGTTCCGCTTACGCCGCGTCGTCCGCTGAGCGAGATCGTTGGATGGAGATCGGGTGGTCGAGAGTCAGCCGCGTCGACGTCACTGTGCCCGTCCGATGCGGGCGGGAATCATCACGATGCCGCCACGTGTCGGCACAGGGTGAAGCGACGTATATACTGCGTATATCAACCGTATTTCTTCGTATTTCAGCCTTCAAAAATGTATTCTGCATTCAATAAATCACAGAAATTAGCACAGGTCTCAGAAAAATACAAATAAATAGTCGTTGGAATCGTGAAATCGAGACGGTGCTAGGAAAAATATAAAAAGTGCAGAAATGCATCGTTAAATTCTGTTTTGTGCCCAAATAGTGTGTTTTCTCTAATAAATAAATGTGTAGAAAATACGTATGAACTAGAGACCAATATAGCATCATATGAGCACAAAATAGGGCTAAATGGGGGGTTAAATAAGCAATATTGAACCCAAATCACACATTCCTTTCGCAAAGCTAACTTTGTAACCTTTGTCAGAAAGTTGGCTTATTGAAATAAGATTGTGGTTTAATCCTTTAACAATGTAAACATCACATATAAGTGGTTTAGAAGGATTACCCACTTTTCCAACACCTATGATGGTTCCGCTCTCGTTGCCTCCAAAGACGACGCGGTTCCCATTTGCAATGGGCACCACTCCGGGGAGCAATTGAGCGTCACCCGTCATGTGTTTTGAACACCCGCTATCGAGTATCCAATTGTTCTTGGAGCCAAATTTTGATTTGTTGCTCCGTTTCTTTCTCTTGAGTACCTATAGATAGAAAATATCGTATCCTGGTACCCAAGGTCATTGGGTCCAAAAGATTAGACCTTAGGAAGCCAAGTCCAATTGGACTTAGACTTCCCCACATAATTACTACTATGCACAACATCCATAAAATATGAATTCATATAAACTTGTTTTTATCCATAGTTGTGTCCTTTGGGCTCCAAATTGTGCAGATTTTGGGAGCCCTCATCCTATTGGGTGCATGCATGCGTTGTTGATTTCTACGTGATGCATGACATAGATATGCATAAGGAACATGATGAAATGGTGCATGACGATAATTATTCATATGATGATGTGGATGAGCATATGCATATAGAGGAACACGTGCGTGAGGGTGTCTCACATGGTGTGCACGTGCCCGTGGATGTGGTGCATAAAAATCATCATACGTGTGAGCGTGTGGAGTAGGATGTGTGTTCCTACATGGCATGGTATTTGTGTACATGTAGGCATGACCCTTCTTTGGAGGTCCACCCAAAGTGGGTTTCTTTCCAAAAGAGGGTGTGAACGAGGTGGAAGCACCATTGGTAGGTGAACTACCAATAGAGTGTTTGCTCCCACTCGTTGAGGCATCGGAAGTTGGCCTAACAAAGGTAGTGGCCGACTTGGATGAATTTCCCAACTTATACCCCAAGCCAATGTGGTGATTGGCCGGAGGTAAGACATTTAGGATGTTATCCAAATGGCCCTTACCCTTATTGAATTCATTGATTCGGCCTAATGTGTTCTCATATTTCTCGGTGAGAGAACGCATAGAAGCATCCAAGGTGGATACTTGCGATGTGAGCACATAAACACGAGATTTGAGATTTTCATTCTCAATACTCAAAGTCGAGTTTTGAGAATTCAAATCCGCTATCTTGTGTTCCTCCGAGTCCTCAATGCTAACATGTTCAAGTTGAGACTTGAGATTTACAATCTCATTTTTCAACTCTTCAACAACGGTGTCGTTGTTGGTGATGATAGTTTTAGGCGAGGTTTGGATGCTAGCTAAATCAACTTTTACTTTATTATATCTATTTACTAATTTAGTGTATTTAGACCATAATTGCTCATTAGCATTTCTAAGGTCATCCATGGTTACCTCATCGCCTTCGTTGTCGCTTTCATCGGAAGCGGAGTCTTTATCTTGCTCCTCTCGAGCCATGAAGCACATGTGTGCTTGCTCCACTTGCTCATCGTCCGACTCTCCGCTAGATGAATCCTCGGAGTCGGAGAATGTCCCGACGAGCCCCTTTTGTATCCCTTTTTATACTTCTTGGACTTGTCGAACTTCGGCGCCTTCCACTTCTCCTTTTGCTTGTTTAGAGGACACTCCGCTTTCATGTGTCCTGGCTTGTTGCATTTGAAACACAAAGGAGAGGAGGCGTTAGTAGAACTAAACTTCGATTTGTTTTTGAAGTTACCTTTTCGGAAGAACAGGTTGAACTTCTTTGCCATGAGTGCCATGGACTCCTAGTCCAACTCGTCTTTCGATTCTTCATCATCGGTTGATGTAGATGTGGATGGAGCGGCCTTGAAAGCAATAGCCTTCTTCTTTGGCTCGTCTTGCTTTAGGTAGGACTTCATCTTGTCCTGCAACTTCAACTTGCTATCCTTGCGTACCTCATATGACATTAAGGTACCCATTAGTTGAACAACGGTATAGGTTTTCATGTTATTACCTTCCTCGATGGCGAAGGTCTGTTTCTCCCAACAAGAAGGAAGTCCATCGATAATCTTCGAGACTTTCTCCTTTTAGGTGTAGGTTTTACCGAGAGCCTCCAACTCGTTTGTGATGTCGACGAAGCGAGCATCGTACTCCTTCATCTTCTCACCCTGTAGAATATGAAATAACTCGTAATCTTTATTAACTACAATGAGGTTAGAGTCTCTTACCCTACTTGTCCCTTCATGCAAGATGAGGAGGAAGTTCCATATTTGATATGCACTCTTACATGTGCATATCTTATTGAAGTCCTCGGGCTCCAAAGCGCATTGCAAGGCGTTCATTACCTTGGCATTTCTTACCTCCGCGGCGATCTCCGCGGGAGTCCACTTCTCGAAATCTTCTTCGGCGGGCTCGACGTACTCCTTCATCGTGGCCCTCCATAGTGAAGCACTCCGGAGGAAAGTTTTCATCCGACATTTCCAGTACTCATAGTTGGTGCCGTTGAAGAATGGAGGCCTCGTTGAGGAATGTCCTTCCATCACCGAAGACGCTCCTTCACGGTTCCTGAAGGTGCTGTAATCTGAAGGTGGACGAACAACTTTGTTGTCGTTGGCAGACATAGCTATAGACTTGGCTCTGATACCAAATGTAATGCCCTGCTAAGCTACTGCACAAGTACTAGAGGGGGGGTGAATAGTACTTTAAAATAATTAAGAGGCTAATTCCTAATTACCTTGCAAACTCTACCAAACAATGCGGAAAAGCGGAAATGTAAAAGTTAGACAACAAAGAAACAATCACAAACAAACGATATTACTGGGTTCGGATCCACCCAAGTCTCCCCGACTTGTTCCCGGTGATCCTACGTCCTAACCACCCGGATCCCCTCCGGATACTTGAGTTAGAAACCCTAACTCAAGATTTCCACTATGAAATACTTGTGAAAAACCTTCACAAGTCAAATCATACAAAAAGGAAATTATGACTCCCACAACCCGGGATCACAACCACTCTCACACCCGAGAGTGAATCACGTACAATATCAAAGTAAAATGAAATAGAACTTCTTACCGACAAAATACATATGCCTTGAGTAATGCTTACGAATTAGGGCAAAGATGATTTTGAGGAAGAAGAAGAGGCACCAAACCCTAGCTCCAAGATGAAGATCAGCGATGGAGAGCTATGAGGTTGATGGTGACCTAGGATCTAGCACCTGGCTTGGAAGGCTCACAATCAATGAATCTCTCTTTTGAAATAAGAGTGAGGAGAGATTCAAGATTGGAATGAAAGAGCTTTGAATGAGGAATGAATGCTTTCTCTTTGATCTCTAAACTTCTCTTAAAATCAGCCTTTTTTGCAATGAATGCAGCACACCAAGTATTTATAGGTTAGAGGAAAGAGAGAGAGAAAAACGATTCAATTAATGCTCCAACGGCTCTTTTCTGATCCCAACTAGTCGGTCAAAGAACAACCACCGACCGACTAGTTCATCAACTAGTCGGTCGGTCAATCAACATAGACCGACTAATGGAAGAACAGCCAAACGGTCGAAGTTCAGACTTAATGAACTAGTCGGTCCAAGAAGAGACGCTGACCGACTAGTTTCACAACTAGTCGGTCGGTGACTCAACTGAGACCGACTAAGAGATAAAACAAGTAGTCTGAGCACAAATAGATTTAGTCGGTCCAAGATCAAAAGTTGACCGACTAGTTCATCAACTAGTCGGTCGCCAAATGTACATAGACCGACTAACGATAAACAGTAAGTTGGCATGTACAGTAGAAGCTAAACTAGTCGGTCCAAGAAGAAAAGTTGACCGACTAGTTCGTCAACTAGTCGGTCGATAAATGAACATAGACCGACTAATGATAAACAGTAGCTCAGGCTCAAAAATGGAAGTTCAACTAGTCGGTCCAAGAAGGATTCCTAACCGACTAGTTTCACAACTAGTCGGTCGGTGAACCTTCTTTGACCGACTAACTGTAAACAGTAACTGAGCTAGAAATTGAGAAGGCAAACTAGTCGGTCCAAGAAGGATTGCCGACTGACTAGATCACCATCTAGTCGGTTGGTTCTTCTTCTTGAACCAACTAACATGCACAAGAAGTCGTGAATCGAAGTGCGATGCTTCGGGAAAGTTTGTATGGACTTCTACTAAGATCCTAGATCTAAGATATGAGCGTTATGATGATTTAAAACGTAAGACCTACTCAAGGCTTAACATTCTACGGAACGAAGCTAAAAGACTAAATAAAACTTGACGAACAGTCTTCGAAAGCTTCGATCCGAATCTTCATGACTTCTAAAGTGGTCCTTGAGCTTCAACGAAGCTTTAGGCATATGTTCATGCGTATTGAGAAGTCTCGAGACGTCGCTTTGGATGTTCATATGAATTTGGCGATGATCTCCATAACTGCGCTCACAAAGTGTTAGTTCACGATATATTTATGTTTGTTCATCATCCAAAACCAAATCCGGGGAGTCCAATATCCAACACAGACGATGTATTGAGAGCCGAAGTTTACCCGATCGGTTGACTTGTCAACCGATCGGGTCACCTGTAGCTGCTGCTTCCCATGCTCGAGAACCCGAAGACTTACCCGATCGTTTCATTGATCGGGTGAAATTTATCAGAAGCTGAAGACCAAATTTTCAGTCGTTTCACCCGATCGGTTGAAGCTTCAACCGATCGGGGTGGACGTCTATTTTTGTGTTTTAATGGGAATATTCCATGGCATCTTGACAAATTGTATAAATAGGGCTAGGTTTTCCCTGAAACGCAATCCCCATTTTAAGCTGTTTTTAGGGATTTTTGGCTGCTTTGAATTAAACTCTATTTGTAAGTTTCTTGATCGTTCTTATATTTTAATATTGCGTTTATACTTCTATTTGCTACAGTAATCTATTGCTTGATTTCCATTTTGATGGCTATAATCTGTTTTATTGCATCTCATGACATGATTAGTGAGTCGTTCTTAAATCTAGGAATTCAGGTGAAGCCCCTTCGTGGGTTCTCCCTAGAACGGCCATAGGATTAGGGATTCAATAGGATATAGGGATTTAGATGGTTACGCCGGGCTTTTTATTATCATTGGCGGGAGAAAGACCGTCTTTGACCGTCGAGCCAAGGGGAAATAAAACGAAAGTTTGATTCCCTAGCCACAGCTCACCCCCTAGCATAGACATTGATTCCTTGCACGTGGGAATGGATTGGATGAAATTTCGGTAGCAATCGTTGCGAGCTTAGTTCTCCCGGAGTCAGGCGGTGTTGGACATGTGAATACCCACCATCCGAACCCGGGTAGACCTAGCGTATCATCCTGGGCATCGACCGAAATATTGGGCCCATGGGACGCTAGGTACCACTATTAGAGGCAATGTCTCATCGCTAAACCCTAGAATCCGATCGCATTCCTATCCCTCGGTCGTAATAGTGAGAACTCATGATAGGGTGGAAGCCAAAGTCCTAGGTTACCTTTTTATCTCTTACACCTTTTTCATTAGTTTACTATTGTGACATCCAACAAGAGAATAGGCTAGCTCACCTACCGGGTGATCCGGATCCTGAATGTTCATAAGCACAATACACGCCTCCCTGTGATCGACCCCCAAGCCACACTTCGATACCGTGCGCTTGCGGTTTACAAATTCTAATCCTAGTATCCCCTTCCCGATTTGAGTGCCAAACGGACGGGCGGTCAGCCATGAATTCTTCAACCCTTACTTTGTGCTCCGACCTTGGTGGTGCTTGAGGGGGGTTGGGTGCCCTCCATCCTTGATTGTATCCCGATGGTTTATAGGGCCCCGCTTATTACCTCGATGGGTAGTTTTGTTGGTGGGGCGGCCTCTGTTGATACTGTGGTTGTTGCGGAGGCCGGGCTTGTGTTTGTTGCGGTGGGGGTTACTGCTGTGGTGGAGTCAAGGCTCCATCATTGTTGGTGTATGAAAATCCGGGGTGACCCCTAGTAGCCGGGTTCACCCAATAACCGCTACTACCGTCAACATATTGAGCTTGCTCCATGGCTTCATCTCCTTGCTCCCCTCCAACGAACATAATCTGTCCTTGATCCTGCTAGTTGCTCATGCTTCCTCCGGGTGCAGACGCGGTGGAAGCTCCATGTGGCTCGCTAATCAACTTTTCAAGTCTCTCTACGTCTTTGTGAAGGGAATCAAATTTTGTAGAGTGTTTCGCCACTTCTTTTGCCTCATAGATGCTAGCCAGCTTTAAGGACGAAGAAGAATGTCCCCTCTCGTCGGCCCACTGCTAATTATTCGAAGCAATCTCCTCAAGCAAGGCCATAGCGTCATCCGGTGTCTTTTCCAAAATGGCTCCATTGGCGGTGGCATCAATAATTTGCATGGTGCTCAGTTGCAATCCGTTGTAGAAGTTATGCACTAGCTCCCATGGCTCAATGCTATGGTGGAGACATTGGTGTTGGAGATCCTTGAAGTGCTCCCACACCTCGTATAAAGACTCCTGAGGGCCTTGCTTAAAAGACATCAAGGCACTTCGTATCTTCACGGTCTTGGATGGCGGATAGAACTTGTTGACAAATGCGCTCGCTAGCTCATCCCAAGTGGTGAAGATTTCCTCGGCTTGCTCCTCAGCCAATACAAAGCCTTATCACGAAGGGTGAATGGGAAAAGACGCAGTCGAATAGCATCCGCCGGCACGCTAGGCATCTGGAATGTGGTGCACTTCGCCAAGAACATTTGCAAATGGTTGTGTGGGTTCTCTTGAGCATTCCCATGGAATGGGTCTTGTTGCAACAACACTACGAGTCCCATCTTCAACTCAAAGTTCTTGTCGGCCGCCAACTTCGGCATGGCTATAGAAGAGATGGTAGACGTGGTTTTGGGCTGTAGCCTATCTCGGATGGCGATAATCCTAGTCATTCGTTGTGCCAGCTCATCTGGTGTTTCCGGCGCGGCCATTTGATTTTCTTCTGTAGCAGATCTCCTTTCAGCTCTAAGCCTCCTTGTCATACGCTCGATCTCAGGGTCAAATAATATGTCTCCTTGGGAAGCCTTTGATCTCGTGTACATGCATAGAAAAAGAGAGTCTAGATAGAATTGTTAGCACAATAGAGGAATAAAAGAGTGAAACTAAAAAAATAAAATAGAAAATAAATAGTTAGGTAAAGAAAATAAAATATCGTCGCCTCCCCGGCAACGGCGCCAAAAACTTGATCGTCCCCCGGATACACACCCAGGAGACAGTCGTAGTCTTACCGCAAGCGCACGGTGTGGTGGCATGCAGGTATCGAACACGAGAAGGACTAATGGCAGTTCTCTATCTTTATCACTAAGCTATTGGTGGAAGGATTGTTTGTAAAGTGTTGTTGTCACAATCGTTCAATCAACAATTCAAATTCAATATAATAAAGGCATCTAGGGCTAGGGAATCCCCACTACGGATCGTCATTTATCTCTGTGAATAGCGAATCTCAACGTTGCCAGACTTGAATTCGGGTGAACTAGTTGTAACTGAATAGAGAACCAAGCTCACACTCTCGCGCTATTGCCGGTCTATAGAGACCTAGGTTAGGGCACACTCTCGTGCAAACCCTAACCTAAGCCACTAGCTTTAGGATCGACATCATCGTTTAATCGCTCCTCGAGCCCACTCTCGTGCAAACTCGAGTTACCATATAGGTTGTGATAGTTCATATTCGTCCAATCTCTTGCAAACGAATATGGATATAGATTTATAATAAAAATCCTAGCTTTGGTCCAGTCTCTTGCAAACCAAGTCTGGTGAATCTCGATTATAAACCTAAATCGAATATCTAGGACGTCCCATCGATAGAAATCTAATCTCTTGCAAACTCCAAATCGATAGAAATTCCTAGATATCGCAATAAATCAATCACAACCTAACCTTCTATCAATTCTAGCAACAAATAAATTCGTTCATCACAATTCTAAAATTAGATCCATAGGGTTCATCCCCATGCCCTAGAACAGCGGAACTACTCACAATTCATCAAAGTAATGACAAAAAAGATGAATAAAAACTTGTAGCAATTCAGATTTGAGAGAGTGCAATTCATAAAAATGCAAAATTTCAATTAAAAGAACAAACCAGATCTGAGTTCTTCAGTCTCCAAAGCTGAAATTACAATTAGAAAAACATAAAATCTATTTTCTGGTCTTCCCTAAAACAGGATGAAAACTAGGCTTAAATACAAGCCAACACTGCCAAAAAATCCTGACAGATTTTCCCCCGGCGCAGCCCAGAACCCTAGCTCGCAACACAGGCAGACTGCGCCACTCGGCCGAGTGAAACTGTCACTCGGTCGAGTGACAGACCCAAATAAAACAAAGAAGTCGGGGATCTGGTCTTCTTGGTACTCTGCGTCACTCGGCCGAGTGGAGTTTGTCACTCGGTTGAGTGGACTTCCTCACTCGGCTGAGTGAGTCTTCTGCTGTACTCCCCAGAAATCCAAAGAGTCTGGCGTATTTTCCTTCAGAAAGCTCTGACTCACTCGGGCGAGTGGAGTTCTCCACTCGGCCAAGTGGGATCATTCACTCGGTCGAGTGGGATGTGACTCCAGGCACTTTCGTATCAGTTGTACTCGGCCGAGTACGTTCCTTCACTCGGCCGAGTGGACTGCGTACTCGGCCGAGTGGCCTGTTTCTGGAGTCATATCTTCTCATCCTTGCTTCCTCGTTGATTCTATCGAACTTCTTCTTCTTCTGCTCATCCTCTAATGCTGCTAGCTCTTCGATAGGGCCATGTGCGATGCTCCAGTATGCGTGCAAGTCTCTTGATCTCATTTATGCTCCAAATCGCTCCATATTTCCTGAAATCCGACAAAAACAAGAAATAGTTAAAAGCAACGCAATATCGTCGAACAATCGTGAAAAAAATGATATGGGTGATCAAAATGATATGTAAACATGCAAAAAAGGTGTAAAATATGGACCGATCAAGCAACCATTCTTTGACTCCGAAGCGATGCCCCGAGCCATTTCTTCCAAGTCGAACCACGTCCCGAGCTTAACTACATCCCGAATCGAACCGCGTCCTGAGCCGGACCGCATCCTGAATCAAACCGAGTCCCAAGGCAAGCAACACCCTTGTCGTCGAGCCAACCACGTGCTCTAGAAAGTTTCACCTTGAGTGGATCCTTCGTCAAGACTTTAGATCCGATCCGAACTCCTTCGTATCTTTGCTAGAGCCCGATCAGGAGCAAGTAAGAATTAGGGAGAAGCGGGAATATTAATTTAAGCTTAGATCTGAGTTGTGCTCATTTAATGTAGCTTCTCAGATCTGGAGCTTGGTACGATCTTCAAGGAGGGGGTTGGCCCCTATTTAAATAGGTGACTGACCCCTCCGATTTCTCATTTATCGATGTGGAATTAAAGATTTTTGGAGAAGAAAAATCAATTTAGTTTGCCTTAAACGAAGGCCAAACTTTGACGAATTTTCTCTCCCTCATCGTTGAGCTTCGCAAATGATATCACGTATCAAATCGAAAAGCACTGAATGATGAATGAATAGAAACAAATGGGGCTCAATCCCGACTTTGTTTGACCCTTCAAACGAGTCTCCAAACTTGTCCAAAAATCACGCATTTCTGTAAAACGCAGTCACCAAAAGCCTGGGTTCAAAACCCTAAGTGTGGGGCCCACCACGTGGGCCCCAATTTCTTAGTTGCCCAAGCTGGGCGCGTGCTGAGCATGCGCCCCACACGCACCCAGTGAGCACGTGCCCCGCACGTGCCCTTGGGCCCAAAAATCTGGCGCCCGCAAACGGGCGCCAGTTCAACTTATCCGGCCCAAAGGGCCGGGTTCTAAATGGGCCTCCCCCATTAATTGTAGCTTTTGGGCCTAATAGTGATTTTCTTGACTTTCTTACTCATTTGGAGTCCGATTTGGACACCGTTTGAACTTGGGTTTAGACCGAGATGTTCTCGTCATCTAAGTACACATCTCATATGTTCACTCTATGTAAAATATGCTCGTAAATATTTTACGAAATATTCAAAAACTTTTGCATCATATGAAATATTCACACATTCTTAATATTCTAAAGCTTATATCACAAACTATTTGCGACACAATAAATTCCCAGAAATCCGATGTATAATCTCCCTTGTCCTACCTTTTACTTGACGAAGGTCTCACTCTGTGTGAGACCATACAGCCTGACCCTACTACAGGTAGGGCTCAAAACCACAGACGGCAGTAACCATGAGCAGCAGGTACCGCCCATGTTTCGATATCATAATTATGTGGTTAACTCATCAACATGAGTATTGTCGGGACCACCTTGACCATGTCTGTGATGAATACCGCAGTTTTAGTCCATTCGTCAAAACTATGACGCTTAATTAAGTATAGGGTATGGTCAACTGTCAACCCCAATATCTGGAAGCCGGTTAGTCTCCATCAATCTTTAGTCAAACAATATTGGACTTCTTCTAACATACTCTGGCCAGAGTTATTACTAAAGATCGAAGTAACACGTGCGACACTAACTCTCCATGAACATGAGAGACAAATCCTCTCTTGGTCATTAAATCTAAGGACCAAGAGTTATTTTTGACAGATTAGTCATTGTTAACCATATGATAACTTTTCTGGGTCATTCAGTGAACTCATTATTCAATGAGCACATGTGTCTCGTCTTCGACTTTGTAAAGTTAAACGAGCATGAGATCATCGTCACCACTCCATGGTGAAGACTAAGACACAATGGTCTATTCGATGAATCGATATCGTATTCTCGAAACATCTACGACCAAGAACGGTTTTAGACATATGCTACAATCGGTTAAACACTTCTCTATGATCTAGATCTCCATCTTGATACATGTTTGACCTCGCATTAAGTCTCAAGACTTCACCTAAGTGCAAATGAAGACTATATTATTATTACTTAGGTAAATTCTTACCAAACAGCTTACTATTATTTCGAATAAGATGTTTGTACACATACATATGGATAAGGTGCTTCGAGGGCATACCCAACTCCCAACACAAACCTGCACCAAATATTGACATCTGTGGAATGCAATGATCAGTAAGGTCGAAAATTTAATTTGAGGGAAATGTTGCGAAAAACTAACCTGATAGCCGTAATCCATAAGAAGTTGGCCATCCTCTCAACATCCAACCCCTGAAGGAACTCTAGATCCCAGGGGAGAATGGAATTTTCCACCAGTTGAGCAGTCGTCCCAAAGTCCAAGAGGGCAGATTCCTACTTCCCGATGATAAATTGATGTTGCTGAGGTTCGCCTCGAACAACCTCCAAAGCACCAGTCGAGAGCCAATTCAACATCAGAGCTTGATCAAACTCAAAATGGCGGAATGGATGGGACCAACCAAGGGATTCGGAGGGTCGATACTATCCCATGGCCACTTGTCCTGGGGATGACTCGCGGAAGGCTAGACCGTCTCCTGAGGATTTGGAGGAGCCACCGTTCGACCCACCAGAGCTTAGGACAAAGAACCGATACCTTTCCCATAAGCGAAAGGGGGGGTTGGTTCCGTGACCCTCATTTTCCTTTCGGAGTCCTCCCGTTCACGGGAGGAAAGACACCTCTTCTTGATAATGGGCTTCGTAGGCCCGAGAATCGCAACAATATCACCAACTCCTTCTACAGGAGCTGTTGAGGCGATAACTGGAGTAACAGGCGGGACTGGGCGAGAGACAGCTAGACTCAAAATCTCCCTAGACGAAGCATAGAAGGACGTCCTTGAGGTCCCCAGGCCTCACATCCCTCAGAGGAGGAGCTTTGACTAAGGGGAGAAGGAGACTGAGCACTTGATCCCCCAGCACTCTTCTTCTTCTTATGCTGCTCCAGCCAGATCCGTCCCAGAGCGGGGTCCACACTTCTATGATCTCCTCCAACCGTATCTGCAAATGAAGAATATAATTACTGTAAGTGGTTGTAATGGGAGAACAGAAGCAGTGTGCATTACCCTGATTCCACAAAACGATCTTCAACCGATGGTTGTCCAACAAATACGAGGTTGACCTCTCCTGCCATGGTCGGCTCAAAAGATGCTTGGTCGCTTCGACCTCCCTAAGTAATAGCGTAATTTCTCTAGAAATATCAGGGCTTGGGGAACTACAACCATTAAGGATCGACCACATGTTTGGGAGGAAAATAAACACAAAATTGTTTACCCAGTTAGGGTTGGATATAGGAGGAGATAGGAAGATCGTAGATAATCTTCCTCTCCGGCGAGCAACAATGTGATACCACACCTTGCGAGGATCGACCACCACTAGAAAAAAATGCCTAAACAATTGAATGGATGGTCGAACTCCATAAAGCTCGTAAAGAATGGTAAAGCAGACCATGGGGCGATGGCCTGAGGCACAAGAAGGCAGAGAGAAAGTTCCAAAAAGCACAGAATCTGTGTGAAAAAGGGATGGAGAGGAAAACGATGGCCAAAGACGAAAGATTTCGTATACACTCCAATCTCACTTCTTCGAGGGACAAATTCTCTCATTAAAATCTGGAGACCTAACCCTATAGGAGGGATAAAGGCAACAGACCAAATCTTAGCAGGCGAGTCGTAAGAGAGCTCTGGTACTTTCTCCAAGATCTCTTGGGGAGCTGCTGAGTTCGGATCTTGGCAAAGAACTGAAAGTACAAGATCCATTCGAGGTCATTTCTCCTTTCCGGGAACCTCATCATATTAATAAGGTCGAAGGCGCTGTATGATTTCTTCATAAGACAGCTCTTGGATCTTCATAGGTGGTAACACAACCATAAGAGCTAAATGAAAACTTGGATGAGAAAGGAAAGTTACCTTATCGAGATTAGATGAGCACCAGAGAATGCAAAGAAGAAATCGTGCTTTTGAAAAGCTTGGATGCGGAGCAAAAAAACTTCTCATATTCCTTCCACTCCTTTTATGTATAGGGAAACCCAAGGCGACTATTCGAAGAACGGTACATATCAAAGCCTTAACTCAGAAGGTGAATGGTTTTAGGGGCATAAATCAAATACGCCCGCTTCGACTGTCATGACCATTTAATGTGATTTCACATCATTCGGTCTCGATCAACATCGTTTTCATTGCACGAATGATGGGGGCCATTGTTAATACATGGGTACGTCTCACGAAGTGGGACCAAATGATAAGGCCCAATTAATGAATTAAATCTCGGCCCAATGGCCTAAGAGCCGGCCCTCGAAAAAAGCTATTGCTCGGTCAATGGGGCAACTCATCAGACTGTTCAAGCCTCGCTAATTACGTGGGAGTGGTTAATGCAGACCGAGTAAATGGGCAGCCGTTATCAGCAATCCCGGAGGATATCTCGCCATTATTGATGATGAGCCGGTATGCATTATTAGCAGACATCCTAAACTATAAATAGAGGAGAAGACAACGTAAGAGGGGTTCAGACTCCCAAGGTACAAAAGACCTAATACAATGACATCTTACTGCATAATTTCATATTTCTTCCTTTAAATAGCTTGAGAAGACTAACTCGAGACGAACCTTTGTGGGTCGATCTCGACAGCCCCAAGCTTTCCATTAAGTTCTCGTTCTAACTTAAGCATCGGAGAGGATTTAAGTCGAAACCCAGATCCGACCCCCCTGACGCTCCTCTGTGGTCCAGGAAGACCAGGGTACGAGCCCACTGGAGGGTCGATTGACAATTCCCAGCGACAGTTGTACAAGGATAGACACCGACAGGGGGTCAAACGACTGTCATATTAAGTTATCGAGTCGAACGCACCTCAGCACTGCATCTAAGACCCAATCATTCCTCGACCCTGGTTTTACCAACCGAGGTCCCATTCCAACAGCTGACGAGGCTCCACCTCGACAGATACTCAGCCCTCATATTATTATCGCCAATTTTTGCCTTAACAGCTGCCTCTATAGGCTTATGAAAGTATTAATTAGGTTCTAGCAGCCATCTCAAATGATGACCGTTCGATCTGACTGATTATCAATGGAACGGCCAAGATCCATTTTCCCCCAGGCTGAGAACTCAGTCGTTAGACGTATGACCCGATGCAGTCAAACGTCTGGTGCAATGGGTCGAGTTACCCCTTATACCGTAAGACATCTGGTGAAGAGTGGTAAGGTGTCAGATTAAATTCGACTGTAAATTTCAGAGAGTTGGTCAAATATTACAATCCATGCCATTTAGACGGCTGAAAGAAAGTATTCATGAGTCTGATCCTTCAGTCAGCCGTCTGATCATAAAGCACCAGACGTCTAGCGTGTCTGTGCCGATACAAGTCTTTGGACCAGAAGAATCAGACATCTGGTCCTATAGTACCAGAAGTCTGGTGATAGCGAAACTTTCAGATTTGAGTTTAAAGCATAAACTTCAACACTCTACCATGCTTCAAACTTTCTCTTTCATACCAGCAACGCTCCAAACATTACCAAAATACCTCCAAGCTCTCCATAATGGCTCTACCCTAATTCAAAGCATCTCCACCCAGATCTAGTATTTTTGAAAACACACATGAGAATGGAAAATCATCAACCACTCACCAAGTATCGATCAAGCTCAAGAAGTGCCTGAGCTAGGATACATCAATTGTATTCGTGAGCATATCTATAGGATTATGATCTATTTGAGACCTTCTCTAGTTCTATCACCTTCTTCTCTTCCTGTAGAAAGAAGTCTCATGCCTCTGTATGCTTGATCCTCGAATTGTACGCTTGATGCTCTGCCAAATGGGTAGTGCTCTAGCTATCACAATACCATCACTTCTTGTGGAATACCCAAGTCTCCCAGTAGACTTTGTAGGTACGTACCTTCCTTGATCGCCTTAACAGCAGCTATAAGTTCTGCCTCATTGGTTGATAACGCTACAATAGACTAAAGGACCGATCTTTAGGATACTGCAACTGTGCCCAATGTGAACACATATCCAGTCGTAGACCTCCTCCTGTCCATGTCATCCATATAATCTGAATCACAGAATCCAGATATCATCAACTCATCACACTTGCCATAACATAGACCAATGTTAGTTGTTCCCTTTAGATATCTAAGTATCTACTTCACGGCCTGCCAGTGTTCCTTTCCTGGATTCCCTATACACATGCTAACGACTCCAACTGTATAAGCCAAGTCTGGGCATGTACAAACCATGGTATACATTAGACTTCCCACGACACTCGTATAGGGGATTGTCGACATGTAGCATGTCTCCTCGTTGATGCTCAGTGACTGTTTGGTAGAAAGCTGGAAGTGAGCTCGTAGTGGTGTATTGACAAGCTTTTCCTTCCACATTCTATATTGTGCTTGGACCTTCTTTATGTAGCCCTCCTAGATTAATCTCAACTCCCTTTTCTTAATGTCCCTGTTGATTTCCTGCCAAGGATCTTCTTTGTAGGGCCCCGATCCTTCATATCAAACCCTTCTGCAAGTTTCATCTTCATTCTATTGATTTCCAACTTGTTTCGTGATGCAATCAGCATATCGTCCATATACATGAGCAAGTATATTCTCGATCCATTATCATGTATGTGAACATAAACACACTGATACTTTATAGTCTGCTCAAACCAATCTCAACATGAAGGAGTTAAATCTCGTATACCATTACATTGGACTCTGTTTTAAACTGTGTAAGGATTGCTTCACCTTGAATACCTTCTGCTCCTTTCCCTCTATCACGAATCCTTTAGCTTAGCGCATGTAGATCTCACCATCAAGCTCTTCATCTAAGAGCATTGTCTTCACATCCAGCTGCTCCAGCTTTAAGTACTGATATGCTACCAAGGCCAACAGCACATGTATGGACATGTGTCTCACCATAAGCGAGAAGATCTCATTATAGTCTTCTCATTTCCTCTGTGC
Source organism: Scilla litardierei (assembly GCA_030789695.1). Lineage (NCBI taxonomy): Eukaryota > Viridiplantae > Streptophyta > Magnoliopsida > Asparagales > Asparagaceae > Scilla > Scilla litardierei. The sequence goes on along the minus strand of CM061130.1, from coordinate 375,133 downwards.
AAACTCTTTGGCCACCAGCCGAGCTTTATACCTTATGTCACCACACTCACCTTCCTTGCCTTTCTGTACCCATTTGCATCCAATGTCCTTCTGATCCTTAGGCAACTCTACCAGTTCCAAAGTGATATTCTTGTAGATGGATTCCATCTCCTCTTCCATCGCTAATCACCACTCTGTAACCGTACTCAATGTATGTGCCTCATCAAAGGTCAATGGCCTTCATGCTTAATGTTCAGGGCATATGCTTGCATATCATCAAATGCAAATATGGATACAGAATAGTTCCACTCCCCCAATCTATCTGGTGCTCTCCTAGTCCTCGTTGACCGACGTACCTCCATATGACCCTGGGTAGGAACCTCACGAGGAGTCTGAACCTGATCTATCTATGTAGTCTGCTCTTCTTTAGTAATTAGGTTCTGGCATGTCTCAATATTTTGTGTCTCAAGCTCTATGAAAGGTAGATCAACCTTAGCATTGGGTTCCTTAGAACTATGCCCATCATTTGAATTAGTCATCTCTGTCCTGATCATCGACAACTCATCAAATGTGACATGTCTACTGGTGAACGTCTTCTTGGACACATGATCTAGCAACCTGTATCCATTTACTCCTTTGGGGTATCCTAGCAAAATGGCCTTCCTGGCTCTCGAATCAAGCTTGTCCTCCTTTTGCAAAGCATAGGCAGGACATTCAAACACCCACAAGTATGGGTACTCCCCAGTCTTCCCTGTACATTCATCCTTAGGAATTTCGAAACTGATCGTTGATGATGGTAGTCTATTCATAAGATGCATGGGGTAGTCACCAATATTCCTTATGGAGTCCAGCAGTCAGCCTCAAGTAATGACACTTCTCCATCAGAGTATGGTTTATTCTTTCTACAACACCATTTGATTGTGGATCCCCAGTCATGGTGTAGTGCCTCAAAATACCATGTGATCGGTAGAATTATTTGAATACCCTCGATGTGTATTCCCACCGTTATCTGATCTCAACACCTTAATGGATTTTCCAGACTGCTTTTCAACAATGGCTTTCCAAGCCTTAAACTTCTTAAAGACTTAATCTTTTGATTTCATCAGGTAGATCCACACCTTTCTTGAGTAATCATCAATGACGAATACAAAATACTTTGCTCCCCAATGGTAGGTATAGAAGTTGGCCCCCATACATCTGAATGTATATAATCAAGTGGCCCTTTGCTGCTATTATTTGTGACCCCAAAGTGTCTTTGCCAGCTTACCTTCAATGCACTTCTCGTAGAACTCTAATTTCTCATGTCTACCCTCAATTAGCTTCCTTCTGCGAAGGACATCAAAAGACTTCTCACTAAGATGTCCAACGCAAAGATGCCATAGTTTGGCCAATCCTTCACCATTTGAGCCATGGGAAATACCAGCTTAACCCTCCACAGTGTGTCCCTACAGTGCATATAAATTTTATATCCTTCTTCCCTTCATCATGATCGGGGGCCCCTTTGATATCTTTAATTGATCACATTCAATAATCATCCTGCACCCCAGTCCAGCTAACGCACCAATAGAAATCAGTGTTGGGTTTTCTAGAGTTCTAAGGGCTCAAAATCGACGTCTGACATAAGTCAGGTGGTTGTGGAAACAAAATAAAGCAGCAGAAAATCTTAAAACAATTTTAAGAAAGCCCTAAGGAAGTAAAACCCTAGCTAGAATCTCTACTATCCCGAAGTGGGTCTAACCAACCACTAAAGATATATCTATAAAACTACTGCAATTATAAACGCATGAATAATAAAGGACATACCTTTATTCTGCATGCTAGCAGAACGTCGATCCTCACGAACCAATGCTCCACATTGGGGCTGAACCGCTTCCCTTGAGCCGAATTATGTCCCGAGGCGAGCAATCCCCTTGTCGCCGAGCCAATCATGTGCTCCATAAAGTTTCACCTTGAGTGAATCCTTCATCAAGACTTCAGATCGGATCCGAACTTCTTCGCAGCCTTACAAGAGCCTGAGCAGGAGAAAAGAAGTGAGGGAGAAAGAGTGAATATTATTTTAGCATTTTCGATCTAGGTTTGCCCTTAACTTTTGAGAGTTCCCTTGATCCAAGGCTTGGTGTGGGTTTCAAGGAGAAGAGTTAGCCCCTATTATATAGGGAGCTGACCCCTCCTAACCTTAAAATAACCGATGTGGGACTAAATAGTAAGAGGAATAATTAATTATAAGTGTGACTTCGATAAAGGCCAAACTTTATTTCTCTCTCGCCGTTGAACTCCGAAAGCGATATCTTATATCAAATTGGAAAGCACTGAATGGTGAACGCATAGATATAAATGGTTCTCAATTTTGAGTTCGTTTGACCCTTCCAACGAACGTTAAAAAATCACCAAAAATTGTCGCAAAACTGTGCAGATCAAATCTGCACCAATTTAATTCTGTGGGCCCCACCAGTGGGGCCCACCTGTTGGTCAGGAGCAACCCCCACCCCCTGCTGGGAGAGTCAGGTGCCACCTGAAGTGAGTCGGGGGGGCCAGCCTACCCGCATAAGCGGGCTGGGCTTTGGCCCAGTGACCGGATGCCCAAGCGTTAGGCCACAAAAACCCAGATCATGGGCTTTGGCAAAAATTGGTACTTTGGCTCATTTGTGAGCCTATTTTTGGCTCTTTTGGAGCCAAAATCTTGGTTTTTGATCGACCCCGGATATACACCCAGAGAACGATTGTAGTTTTACCGCAAGCGCACAGTATAGCAGCGAGCGGGTTATCGAACACAGGGAGGACGAATGACCGTGCTTGTTCCAATCAACCTGGCTATTTAAGAAGAGAGAAATTTTCCTTTGGCGATCCTGTCACAATCGTCAGACAAAATACATAAATATCAAATCAAATAAAGAACTTCTAGGGAATGGGGAATTCCCGCTACTCACCGTCTTTTGTAAATGTGGTTCATTGGTATCAAAATTGCTAGAATAAGATTTCGGATGAACTAGTTGCAACTGAATGTAGAACCAAGCTCACGCTCTCGCACTGTTGCCGGTCTATAGCTATCCTAGGTTCGGGTCCAATCTCTTGCAAACCCTAGCCTAGGGAAGCTAGCATTAGGATCAACATCATCGTTCAATCGCGCACCGAGCCCAATCTCTTACAAACTTGGCCCGCGACCTAGTTTGGGATAGTTCCTACCCGTCCAATCTCTTGCAAACGGGTATTGGCACGGAATTGGAACCGAAAACCCTAGTATCGGTCCAATCTCTTGCAAACCGACACTACGGAAATTCGATTCCAACCCAATTCGGATTTCTAGGGTTTCCTATCGAATTGGGATCCAATCTTTTGCAAATCCCAATCGGTATGAACTCCTAGCCATCCGTAGTAAATTGATCCCAATCTAATCCCTAATAGCAATTCTAGCAAAATTCCTACCAATTCATCACAATTATGAAATAGGGCTTGTAGGGTTCATCCCCGCGCCCCAAGACATGGCGACTACTCACAATCCATAGCAAGATCACAAAAATAATCAATGAAATAAGCAATATAATTCATCACAATATTGAGATATGCAATAAAAATAGAATTTTTAGAGAAGAGAAAACACAAACCAATGGAGTTCTTCAAATAATTCTTCAAAAATCAACTTTTGTCTCCTCTCCAATCTCAAGAATAAAGCTAAAAAGTTAATCTAAAAGGCTACAAAAAATCTAAGAGAAAAGCTCTCTAAACTAGGGTAAAAACAGGGGTTAAATACCCCCCAAAATCGTCCAAAAACTGTGACCAAAATACCCCTGCGCAGCCTGTTTTCCGCAGTTTTCGCTACAGGCAGCGCGTCGCACTCGGCCGAGTGACAAAAGTCGCTCGGCTGAGTGAAAACCCTGTAATTTTCCAGTAAGTCTCGATCTTCAGGGGTCTTCACTTCGGGGGCTGCTCGGCCGAGTGAGTTGTCGTCACTCGGCCGATGGCTTCATGGTACTCGGGCGGTCGGGATTATCCACTCGGCCGAGTGGGTCTTCTGAAGCTCAGGCAGCCGAAAAACAGTAACATGGCGATTTTTGAATGGCTTCGTCTGGGCACCACTCGGGCGGACGGGGTCTCGTCACTCGGCCGATGTGGTATCCGTTGCTCGGCCGAGTGCACGTATGAATCGTGTCTGATCTGGTCGGCCGAGCGGTGTCTCGCTGGTCGGCCGAGTGACTCCTTCACTCGGCCGAGTGGGACACAAAACATGCCCAAACAGCTTGTTTTGGCCTACTCGTCGCTCCTGCGACGTCCGTTCTTCTTCTGCTCCTCTCCAACAGCAAAATACCCCTCGGGGAGGTCGTCGGTGACCCTCTGGAGTAAGCGCATCTCGAGATCACTCCAAATCGCGCCAAACCACCTGAAATGCGACAAAAACAACAAATCGTGAAAAGCATCGCAATATCGTCGATATATCGTGAAAAACATGATTTGGGCGATCTAAATGGCATGCAAACATGCGGGAAAAAGGTGTAAAATAAGGAGTGATCAAAATCCCCCAAGATTACCTCTTACTCGTCCTCGAGGAAGATAAGTAAAAGGCGAACCCGGTGGATTCGGAAAACGAAAACGGCAAAAAAAATGAAAAATGAAAAACGGAGAAGAATGAAAAACCAAATAAAAATAAAGAAGAAAGAAAGAAGCGAAGAGGTAAGCTGCTAGATCACTTTCTCAGGACGTGGGTTCCGCTTACTCGTATAGCATGCACTGAATGAAAAACACATGTCAAAGAGTTTTATTTTGATATCATAGTATAATGGTGCAAATAGAAATAGAAAACCCACGAACAACAATATAATCATGAAAAACGGAATAATCTTATAATTAACATCGTCTGAATCATTTAAAGCGGTATACAAATCACAGATCACACACTTTTCAATTGAATGCTTTCTATCAGGAGTATAAGAGTATCACACTATAGAATAGAGAGAATAGAAAAGTATGGATTTCATGAAATGAGTGCTAGGCTTAGATTTCTGGACTTCGTAAAGCTAGAAATAATCTCATTGAGTATAGAATATTACTTAGCCTAGGTTGTCGTGCAACGTCAAGTAGTCACTCTCTCACACATCAATGGATCCCCTCCCCCAAGCTTATCTATAAGCGTGGTGGCATAAAAAAATATTTACATCCCCATTTTTATAAAGCTCCAAAAGTAATAAAAACGAACACGAAAAGAGAGAAGAAAGAAAGAAAGTGAGATGGGATCTTTTATTGAGGATTTTTCCTCTTTTCTTTTTCTTTTCATCTTTTTTTGATGCAATAGCATATATACACAACGATCCCAACTCAAAGAGAGATAATGATATACAAGAATATTTTCTCTTTTCTCTTTTTTTTGAATAAGAAATTTGGAGCTAGGAATTAATAGCGGGGGAAATGTCATATAATAGAATCGCTAAGGGGAGATTCACCAATGATTTTAAAAGTAGAGAAATGATGTTCAAGATTTGTAGAGAAAGAAATGAATATATCTCTCGGTTCACTCTATAAGACATGCACGACAACTTCAGCAGGGTAATCTAATCTACTCAGTTTCGATCACAAAAAAGCTAACTAATCCAGATTTATCATAGCTAACATCATTCAATCATCCTGAAGTGAAATGTACAATTCATGCATATAGAAGTGATATAGGAAAAGAAATCAGTACTCCAGATATAGGCATTCAATGCGTGAATCTTGGTGTGTTTTCTGTGATAGCATACATATGAATATTCAGACTCAGCTAATAATAAAATTTCATCCATTTTCATGTAGAAAAAGTGTGGGTTACTATCTCTAGATGCAAGGCAAGTCATAGCATATGATATCAGAAATAAAATCTAAGACATGACAAATAAAGCATGCATATAGAATAAGCTAACTCCACGTCATCATCATCATAGAAAAGTCATCTCTAGCATGAGATGAAAAGGTAAAAAAATAAAGATAAAGGAAAAATAGAACTATTTACAATGCGGCACACAGAAAAATAAGAAAAACGTGATGCATGGCAAAATAAAAAAATGATGAAAATAAGTGCAAAAGCGGAAAATGGCGTGAAAAATTAAAAATAAAGGTGGCAAACCGAAAAAGAAGTGAGAACTCACTCCCCCAAGCTAAATGGCACAGTGTCCTCAATGTGCAAAGTGTGGCACACCGAGAGACAAGTAAAGGGAGGGGAAAGTGAGGGGCATGCATGATGAAAAAAATGAAAATAAAAAGAAAAAAAATAAAGAAATGAAAATATGATGCGGACATGATGCATGCAGGTGTGGAGTGATACAGATATAAAGGTGGGGCACCAAAAACTCTCCCTCTCTCCCAAAAAAGATATATAAGGATACGATCTGAATGAGAAACCCAAAATAAGTGAGGGGAGGGGGGTGGAAAAAATGCAACAGGACCCAGTAGAAACGGGCAGCACAACGGCAGGAATAATCGATGGCATCAAGGGTGCCTAAGAAGGTGGTGCTGCGCCGTCTCCGTCCTGAGGCGGAGGAGGTGGTGGTGGTGGTGCAGGCTGCTGAGCGGGTGTGGGTGTGGCAGTGGAAGCAGGCCGAGTGTGGGTGGAAGCGGGGGTGGGAACCTGCTGTGTGGGTACGGGGACGCGGGGGAGACGCTCCAGGACCTGGGTAAGACGGTAGTGAATCTGCAGGAGCAGGTCAAAGCGGCCATCCATCACAGAGACGGTGGAGGACAGGGTCCTAAGGTCGCCTCTGAGGCCACTCACCGCCCCCTCTAGAGCACGAATGCTCTGAAGTATAGTGTCGGGGGGAGGTGGTGCAGAGGGGCGCACCGGTCGGGGCTGTGCAGGGCGGGGCTGGCGTACTCGGGTCGCGTATGTGACGGGCCCAGCGGGGAAGGGAACGAAAGGCGCTGCGCTCGCAAATGTGGGCCTGGCCTCAGTGTGAGGCCGGGGCACCGGCTAGTGAGAAGTGGAGGCAGCAGCAGCGAAAGAAGAGTGCAAAAGTGGCAGCGAGGCGGCCAGAGAGGTCAGTGGCACAGAAGTGTGGACAGACGCCACGACACTCTCGGAAAATACAGCAGCAGTGGAGACAGAGGGCTCTCCGCACTCAACTACGGTCGGCGGGCGCTCGGGTGGGGCAAAAGAAACAGGCTCAGCAGACAGAGGGCCAGTGGTGGTGGTGACAGCCTCGGAAGCAGTGGAGGTGGGCTCAGCTAAGGTACTCCCGACACCGACAGAGGTGTGGACAGAGGTGTCAGGAGCATCGGAAACAGCGGGTATAGGCTGAGGGGCCACGGGGTCAACAGGGGCAGCAGGCTCGGCAGGGGCGACAGGGTCTACAGGGGCAGCGTAGGCAGCGTGTGCCTGCTCGGCCTCCTCGGCCTCGAGCACGTAAGCAGCGGGGATGAGAACATCCATCGCAGGGAGCCAGTCCACGTGGGCTGGTGCAATCTGAGTCCGAGCTGGGCTCGGAAGAATCATGTAATCGGCACCGTAAGGGCCGTGCAACCAGACCCAGTGACGCTCACCGTGCGGACGAAGCATCTTCATCCGGGCCATAACATCGATCGACAAAGAAGTGGGGCCCGGTGCTCATCGCAGGTCGTCAGGGAAGTCCTCGCCGGTCATAAGGGCAAGCAAGGTGATCAGGCCGCCGCAGCATATCGGTGAGCGAGCGCCCACCGATACAATGATGCGGTCCAAAAACCAAGCCGCGACATCAATCACGACAGCGGGGACAAGCTCATCGCCATCACTAGATAGAGCTCTGGGCTGTGTCATCACGTAGAGCATGTAGAGCTCTGGCGTAGACATCGTGCCTGGCTCATATCTGGCCAAAAAGGTCGTCGCCATAAGGCGCTGAGCAGTACGGAGGCAGGGATGGACAATGGCCGAGGCCTTGGCCCTACTAGGTTCAAAGGCAGCGTGAAGACCCGTAATCCGGGCCCAGAAGGCACTGGCGTCGAAGGAAGGTGGGGGATATGGGTGGGGCCATAACCGCGATCGGCTCCGGGGACATCGGGCCACGAGAAAAATGCTCTCAACATACCGAGAGTGACCTGGCACTCCCGGTCCATGAACCGAAACGAGCATCCCTCGTCGGTCCGGGCGATCGAACTAAGTACCTCAAGTGTCGGACGGATAAACGTGTCCGCCAACACCTGAAAGAAATCTCGCCAGCCCACGTTGTCGTACAATGTGAGCATCCACTCTAGTACCCCCAGGCGTCCTAGGTCGGCAAGGTGTGCAAACCTGGAGGGTACGATCGAGCGCTGGGAGATACGCTCGAAGACGGCGCGGTGTGCGTCGTCTCGGAACGTAATCCCGAGCGGCCCGACCAGTGGAGCCGGAGGTGGTGGCTGTGGAGCGGCAGGGAGTGGCTGTGCGGGCTGTGCGGGCTGTGTGGGCGCTGCAGGCTGTGCAGGGTGTGCGGGGCCTGCAGGCTGTTCTGGGTGGATGGGGTGTGTGGGAGAAGGCGGAGGAGAGTCCTCCAACTCGTAGGAGGGGCCGGCGTCATCCGACCGCTTCCGCTTGGCGGAAGCTCTCCTCGACCACGGCCGTGTCCGGGGCGGCATATCGGCCCCGAGCGCGCGCCGAAAAACATGAAAAGTGCGGCGTGTGCAAAATAAAGGAAAGAGTATACCCCGACACGCCACGAGTGCTAAGCAATGGAAGCGTGCGAAGACAGTGCCTCCGCGAAGCCCAAATCAGTCCGTAGAAGCTCCCCTGGGCTCCCCTAAGCTCCCAGAAACACCCTGCGCATGAAATGGAGATATCAGCGAGTAATATTCAAAACGTATAGGGCATTAGGGGTATAATAGATAGATATAGAAATCTATTTGGGTTTGGGGTTCGTTTAACGCGTGGATCCTCGAAAAATACACAAAAAGAGGAGAAAAGGGTGAAATAGGCGATACCGGAGGTGGCCGGAGTGGTGGCCGCCGGCGGCGACTCGGGCGAGGCGCGGCGGTGCTCGGCCGGTGGTGGCTGGCCGAGCGGCGGTGCGGTGACCGGTGGTCGGGCGAGTGAGGGCGCGTGCGAGGCGAGCGGGCGAGGGGAGCTGAAGGGTCGGGCGATTTGTGTTTTTTTGCGTTTCGAAAAACGTGCCCCCCCTCGGCCACTTATATAGTAAAAGTTACGACTCGGCCGAGTGACTAGGTCACTCGGCCGAGTGGGATCAATGGAAAATCCTCCCCGCTTACGCTTCGGCCGAGTGGCTTTGCCAGCCTCGGCCGAGTGGAGTAAGTTCATTCGACCGAGTGTCTCAAGCTACTCGGCAAGACTCGCCCTAGGAGCGTATCCGTTTTACTCGGCCGAGTGAAAATATATACTCGGCCGAGTAGCATTTATATTGAAATCAGGAAAATAAACAGAGAGTTGGGTACAGCAGACTTCCCTCGTTCGTGAGCGGCTCGGCCGGACGAACTTGTGTACTCGGCCGAGTGACTAGTATACTCGGCCGAGTGAGCCTTGTTTTCTGCTGTTTGTCTTCGTTTGGGCTCTGAACTCCGTCTTTCTTCCTCCAGTCGATTTCATCTTACTCCTAAGCATCGAGCGTCTTCCTGGGGCGCTCCTCATCGTCTCGTTCATCCTCCTCATGATGGATTTACCTATCTCCTCTCCTGTCAAGAAAAATAGGACCCGTTATCACAAAATTGTTGGGCGAACGACTCAAAACACTAAAAATTTCTAAAACAAAAATAAAGAAAAAGTAAAAATAAAGCAATAACCGTCGGGTTGCCTCCCGACAAGCGCTCGTTTAAGGTCGTGAGCTCGACCCCCTATGATTTTCAATTAATGCGGGATGTTTGGTGCATATGAGATGCACCCATCAAACTTTCCGGGGAGAACGCTTGGATTCGGAAGTTGCGGCGGCGTGTTCTCCCGCGGTGGTCTCTCGTCTCGAATTGTGTTGGGGGGAGGCTCCCCCAAGCTAGCGTTTGCCCCGGTCAACGGCTTCACCGGTGACGCTGATTTCCATATCGGCAGAGCTTTCTTCGGAGACTTTTGTTTCGAGAGCTTGCAGAGCTCTCGAATCCTTGCGACATCAGCGTCGCCTTCATCATTTTCAGCGGAGAGGTCGGGGGAATCATCTATCTTCTCATCTCGGCCTAAATCCGGGCCTTCCTCGAAATCCTCATCGAAAAGAGCGCCAATCGAGTGGGGGGTCGCCTCTTCTATCACCTCATCAAGGAGGTCCATGTAGTCAAGTTCCTCATGGTAAGGCATGTGTTTCATAGCCTTAGGAATGTGAAGCTCCACCTCGATGTTGCCGACATTTAAAGTTAGGGTACCTTCGCGCACGTCGACAATGACTCCGGCGGTGGCGAGGAACGGGCATCCAAGTATCAATGAAGTATCTCCCTCCTCCTTAATGTCCATGATCACGAAGTCACATGGCAAGCATATTCCCCCCAGGACTTGTATCGGGATGTCTTCGGCGATCCCTACCGGCCTTGTTATTCGCCCATCGGCCAATTGTATCCGCATGTCGGTAGGTTTCAACTTCGTCCCGGTGTTTAGCCTTAAGAACATGGAGAGAGGCATGAGGCTCACAGTAGCCCCTAGATCTACCAACGCCTTTTGAAGAGGGACGCCGCCCAAGGTGCAAGGAATCCGAAAACTCCCCTGGTCTTTAAATTTGGCCGGCTCCTTCTCTCTCTTGGTGAACCAAGAGTCCTCCTCGGCTAGCATAATCTTCTCCTTCCTCTTTCTCCCCGAAATCAAATCCTTTAAGAATTTAGCATATGTGGGGATCTCCATGATGGCGTCGAGGAAGGGAATGTTGAGGCTAACTCCTCTCAGATACTCGAGAAACTTTGCTAGCCTTTTCTCCATTTTCTCTCTAGCAAGCCTTTGGGGAAATGGGACCTGTGGCATGAAGCGCCTTTCCTCAATCAATTGCTCCGCTCTAGATTTCTCCTTTTCTTGTGGCTCTTTCTCCTTATCAACTTCAACTACCGGCTCAATTGGCTCCAAACTTTCCTCCACGGGCTCCTCGGTAGGAATCATGGCGGGGGTGGTATCCTTCCCGCCTCTAGTAGTAACGGCAACTACGGCATTGATGTGGCCGGTGTTGCCCCGTGGGTTTTGCTCTGGTTGCGACGGCAATCGTTGAGTGTTCCGATTGAGCAACGCCAATTGCTCCGATATTTGAGCCACAACGGTATTAAGGGATTCTTGCCCCGCCTTCAAAGTAGCATTGACCTTATTTTGCTCGACCATAAATGCCTCCACTCTAGCTTCGAAGTCGGATCGTTGTTGAGCTTGTGGAGGGTTTTGATTTTGATTCCTCCACCCTTGATTGTATCCGGGCGGCCTATATGGTGGAACTTGTTGCTTCGGTTGGAAATTTTGTTGTGGAGGCCCCCTCGGCGGATAGTGTTGTTGTTGGGGTGGTGGTGGTCGAGCTTGTTGAGGTGGTTGTTGTGGCGGGTTCAAAGCTCCTTCATTATTGGCGTAAGAGAATCCGGAATGATTTCTTGTGGCCGGATTGGCCCAATATCCTTGGTTCCCCGCGACATATTGTACTTGCTCCAAGGACCCTTCTCCTTGCTCTCCTCCCACATACATGGCTTGAGATTGGTCTTGCCAATCACTCATTTGGTTCGTTGGAGCAGAGGTGGAAGGGGTTCCTTGGGGCTCCGTGATAAACTTCTCCAGTCTCTCCACTACCTTGTGGAGAGAATCAAACTTGCTTGTAAGCTCCGCTACGGCCTTCGCCTCATAGATACTAGTTGGCTTCAAGGAGGACGTGGAGTGTCCTCGCTCATCGCCCCATTGTTGATTGTTTGAGGCCATCTCCTCAATTAGGGCCGTAGCTTCCTCGGGAGTCTTTGACAAGATAGCACCATTCACCGTGGCATCAATAATTTGTTTGGTCCCCGGTTGGAGACCGTTGTAGAAGCTATGAACTAGCTCCCAATCTTCAATGCTATGGTGCGGGCATTGATGCTGCAGATCCTTAAAACGCTCCCAAGCCTCATAGAGCGTCTCTTGGGGTCCTTGCTTGAAGGACATGAGAGCGCTCCGGATCTTCACCGTCTTGGAGGGCGGATAGAACTTGTCAATGAATGCACTCGCCAACTCGTCCCAAGTGGTGAAGACACCTTCAGCCTGCGTCCTCAACCAATAGAGTGCCTTGTCCTTTAGCGTGAAGGGGAAGAGACGCAGTCTGATGGCATCGATGGAGACCCCCGGCATTTGGAATGTGGCGCACTTCAACACGAATAATTGGATGTGGTAGTGAGGATTTTCATGGGCATTCCCATGAAATGGATCCTGCTGCATCAGAACCACTAGTCCAGTCTTTAGCTCGAAGTTCTTGTCAGCCGCCAACTCCGGCATGGCAATGGATGAGGTCGTAGAAGAGGTCTTAGGCCGAAGCCTATCTCGAATAGAAATTATCCTCGCCATCCTTGCCGCTAATTGGTCCGCAGTTTCTGGGTTGGTCATAAACCTCCCTTCCGGATTTTGTCTCCTTTCCGCTCTAAGTCTCCGCGCGGTACGTTCGATCTCGGGATCAAATAATATAGCTTCAGGGTCCGCCGTAGATCTCGTGTACATGCACAGGGAAAACAGAGTTTCAAAGAAATGATTAGTACCGTGGAAGGGTTAGGTAAAAATAAAGAAATGGAAATAATAATAATAATAATAAGAGAAATAGCTAGGGTGGTAAGATCAAACGCAATCGCCTCCCCGGCAACGGCGCCAAAAACTTGATCGACCCCGGATATACACCCAGAGAACGGTTGTAGTTTTACCGCAAGCGCACGGTATAGCAGCGAGCGGGTTATCGAACACAGGGAGGACGAATGACCGTGCTTGTTCCAATCAACCTGGCTATTTAAGAAGATAGAAATTTGCCTTTGGCGATCCTGTCATAATCGTCAGACAAAGTACGGAAATATCAAATCAAATAAAGAACGTTTAGGGAATGGGGAATTCCCGCTACTCACCGTCTTTTGTAAATGTGGTTCATCAGTATCAAAATTGCTAGAATAAGATTTCGGATGAACTAGTTGCAACTGAATGTAGAACCAAGCTCACGCTCTCGCGCTGTTGCCGGTATATAGCTATCCTAGGTTCGGGTCCAATCTCTTGCAAACCCTAGCCTAGGGAAGCTAGCATTAGGATCAACATCATCGTTCAATCATGCACCGAGCCCAATCTCTTGCAAACTCGGCCCGCGACCTAGTTTGGGATAGTTCCTACCCGTCCAATCTCTTGCAAACGGGTATTGGCACGGAATTGGAACCGGAAACCCTAGTATCGGTCCAATCTCTTGCAAACCGACACTACGGAAATTCGATTCCAACCCAATTCGGATTTCTAGGGTTTCCTATCGAATTGGGATCCAATCTCTTGCAAATCCCAATCGGTATGAACTCCTAGCCATCCGTAGTAAATTGATCCCAATCTAATCCCTAATAGCAATTCTAGCAAAATTCCTACCAATTCATCACAATTATGAAATAGGGCTTGTAGGGTTCATCCCCGCGCCCCAAGACGTGGAGACTACTCACAATTCATAGCAAGATCACAAAAATAATCAATGAAATAAGCAATAGAATTCATCACAATATTGAGATATGCAATAAAAATAGAATTTTTAGAGAAGAGAAAACACAAACCAATGGAGTTCTTCAAATAATTCTTCAAAAATCAACTTTTGTCTCCTCTCCAATCTCAAGAATAAAGCTAAAAAGTTAATCTAAAAGGCTACAAAAAATCTAAGATAAAAGCTCTCTAAACTAGGGTAAAAACAGGGGTTAAATACCCCCCAAAATCGTCCAAAAACTGTGACCAAAATACCCATGCGCAGCCTGTTTTCCGCAATTTTCGCTACAGGCAGCGCATCGCACTCGGCCGAGTGACAAAAGTCGCTCGGCCGAGTGAAAACCCTGTAATTTTCTAGTAAGTCTCGATCTTCAGGGGTCTTCACTTCGGGGGCTGCTCGGCCGAGTGAGTTGTCGTGACTCGGCCGATGGCTTCATGGTACTCGGGCGGTCGAGATTATCCACTCGGCCGAGTGGGTCTTCTGAAGCTCAGGCAGCCGAAAAACAGTAACATGGCGATTTTTGAATGGCTTCGTCTGGGCGCCACTCGGGCGGACGGGGTCTCGTCACTCGGCCGATGTGGTATCCGTTGCTCGGCCAAGTGCACGTATGAATCGTGTCTGAACTGGTCGGCCGAGCGGTGTCTCGCTGGTCGGCCGAGTGACTCCTTCACTCGGCCGAGTGGGACACAAAACATGCCCAAACAGCTTGTTTTGGCCTCCTCGTCGCTCCTTCGACGTCCGTTCTTCTTCCGCTCCTCTCCAACAGCAAAATACCCCTCGGGGAGGTCGTCGGTGACCCTCTGGAGTAAGCGCATCTCGAGATCACTCCAAATCGCGCCAAACCACCTGAAATGCGACAAAAACAACAAATCGTGAAAAGCATCGTAATATCGTCGATATATCGTGAAAAACATGATTTGGGCGATCTAAATGGCATGCAAACATGCGGGGAAAAGGTGTAAAATAAGGAGTGATCAGGTTTAAGCCTGGTTTTGAACCCAGGGTTTAACCAGGACATTCCCAAAACCCATGTGTCCTTTTGTATGCCTTTACCACATTATATGCAATCTAAAATATATTTGCAAACCTTCTGCGACATATTGCATCATATGCTACTATCCCACATCGTTAGTATTCTACAGCTTATATCGCAAACCTTGTGCAATATAATTAATTCACATGCATTATATGCACTATCTCCCAAATCCTACCTATTACTTGACGAAGGTCATAATGTGTGAGACCTTATAGCCTGATCCTACTACAAGTGGGGCTCAAAAACTCAAACGATAGTGACCACGAGTAGCAGGTTATGTCCCTATTTTGGTATCATCATTTTGTGGTTAACCCATTGACATGAGTACTGTCGAGACCACTCTGAATGTGTTCGTGATGAATGCCGCAGTTTTAGTCCGTCGTCATAACTATGTCGCTTAGTTATGCCTAGGGTATGGTCAACTGTCAACCCTAATAGCTTGAAATCGGTTAGTCTCTATCAGTCTTTAGTCTATTAATGTTGGCCTTCATCCAACATACTTTGGCCAAAGTTTTTATTAAGGATCGAACTAACACATTCGACACTAACTCTCCAAAAACGAGAGAGACAAATTCTTTCTTGGTCATTACTCTCCTCGCACGCTTAAAGTGTCACCCAACCAAAGACCTTTCGATGGGCCTTGCCTCAAAGCTAGGTCGGCGATCTAAGTGTCACCATTCACGTATAGGTTTGTACGATGACCTCATGTCTAAGGACCAACTTGCCTATCATTACTGGGAGTTATCATTGACAAATGAGTTTATGTTAACCATGTGCTAACTCTCGGAGGGTTGTTCAGTGAACTCATTCTCCAATGAGCACTTGTGTATCGTCTCCCACTTCTCCAAGTCAAACAATCATGAGATCATTGTCACCAATCCATAATAAGACAAAGACACAATGGTCTATCCGATGTGTAGATATCCTTTTCTCGAAACATCTATGACCACGAATGTTTTTACACTTATGCTACAAGCGATCAAGCACTTTTCCAAGATCGAGATCTTCGTCTCGATATTTGTTTGACCACGCATTAAGTCTCAGTATTTTACCTAAGATTTAATGAAGACTACATTATTATTTACTTA
The DNA here is from genome assembly GCA_030789695.1 of Scilla litardierei. Lineage (NCBI taxonomy): Eukaryota > Viridiplantae > Streptophyta > Magnoliopsida > Asparagales > Asparagaceae > Scilla > Scilla litardierei. The sequence goes on along the minus strand of CM061130.1, from coordinate 359,501 downwards.
GATAAATTCTTACCAAACAGCTTAGTGTTATTTCAAACAAGATGTTTGGATATATACATATAGATAAATTGCCTCAAGGGCGCACACATCTCTCAACTTCTTCCACTTGCACTTAGGCCCATTCATCCCGGTATCTAATACCGTATTTACACAGAAGTCTCTCCAGACTTCATGTTGTAGAACCTTTGTGAGTGAATCTGCTAAACTATCTTCTATATAGACTTATGGAGTTCTATGTTTCTGCTTGATCAAGCATATGAATATCATCCAAATTGTTTCCTTGGTCTCTTGAAATTCGTAACATTTGTCTTTCCTAGAGCTCTTCCAGCTCATCTTCCTCAATCGAGACTAAAATAATATCGAAGAATTATCCAAAGTAGTCACTGGTCATCTGCGTTGTTCATAATCATTTCTGACAAAGTGTCAAACTATTTTGATTACTGTGTCAAAACATATGTTCCGGTTGTTTGATGCCTCCCATGCCTTTTACTCACTCCCACTGACCTTGAAAACTTTCTAGTTGATTAATGTAAATTCGTTCTTCTAAATTATATTTGGAAAATAGACTTTACATGCATATTCTAGATTTCATGGTCACCATGAGCATTAACATCGAGTCTGATCCGAATAGATCTGTACACGGCTGTTGGCAAGAAAATTTCATCATAATCACATTATAGGGGTTCTGATGATTATCTTTCTTAACCAACATATCATGTACTTCTCTATTTTCTATCTGCACTAATCTTAGAAGATTCACTTACAGCCAATGAGAACACTTCCCTTGGGCATGTCTTCTAAAGTCCATACCTTATTTATGAGCAAGGACCTTTTTCGGATTACATCAAGCAATTTCTCAGAGTCTCTGCTATGAATGGCATCCTGGAAGTTGACCAGGCCATCATCAACTATGATGTTTTACTTGACTCCTTTGTCTTACGAGAAAATTCAGGGGCTCGAGTAATCATGTGACTTCCTAACGATTGATTTGAGCAATATCATATTTACTGGTTTCGATAGATTTTCTTCCAGTTAGTTTGGATTAAGCCACTTGGCATACACAGGAACACCACACACCTTAATGTATTTTAAGTTTGGGTTTCCCACTGTTCCATATCATACATGGAGTCATTGGCACAAACCTTGTCAGTACCTTATCAATAACCTAAGCATAATTATCTAGTGCTTAACCTCAGAGGGATGATTGTAACTCAGAGTCACTTGCCATGTATCACACCATGTCTAACAGAGTGCGATTCATGATCTCTAACACACCGGTGTGTTAGAAGACTTGTCCTGAGAGAAAATCTCATTTTATTTTTATTATGCAAGAATTACATAGCTAAGTATTCTCCTTTTTGATCTGCTCGAAGTAGCTCAAATACTTCCGCCATTGTGTTCTCTATTTTATTAGTATGCTTCATGAATTGCTCAAAGGCATTTTCATCAAGAACACGTACGTGTCCATACTTTAAGTGATTCTAAGTAAGTGTATAAAATAATAATACCATATCCTGGCTAATGTGGATTTGGGGCCGGATACATCTGTATGTACAAAACCATGAATTCTCCAACTCATTCTCCCACTGCCTTACAGAAGGAATTTTGGTCATTATACCTTTGAGATAAGACTCACAAGTTTCTTTTGACTCATAATACGAGAGGTCAAGAGACCCCTCTTTATGTAACTTGCTGATTCTCTTCTCTTTGGTATGGCCTAGTCTATTTTTCCATAGTTAGATTTTACTACTAACTTGTGCATTCATGTATTAACACTTAATACAATATCGTTATACAAAATACTCACAGCGAAATATTGTTTCAAAAGCAAGGTGACGACATTCATCAAAATGTGTTAGACGTCCTCTATGGTCCAAGAAATAACAATTGCTCCTTTTGCAACATGTATGACAATCTTTTCTTTTGTATAACAATTATTCTGAAATTAAGGCATCAAATATATCACATTCTCAGTTTCACCTACTATGCATTTTCACATTATAGACAAAACATTCTTTCTCAACCGACTTTCCTTAATGCCTTCTCCTTTCTAAATCACATTTAGACACTACGTGTCCCAACACAAGTATTAGTTATGCAAGCATCCCATGCATCCAAACACGTGAGCTTTACAACCTTGAGTTGGCTCAACAAGTTGCTTGACTCAAGATTTGATTTGGATATATGGTCTTTGATTCTGGAAGAATATTGTGTTTATTACCCCCTCAGTTGATTATATTTTGCGTATATTTAATGTCTAGTTGGTCTCTAATAAGTGTATTATTGATAATTTAAGAGTTTATCGCTTGTTTATATGTAAAATACGATTTTATGGCCTAATTTTGTCTCCATTTTATTTTTCAGGTAAATCTTGCAATTTTCCGAATCCAACGGCTATTTTTTCCATATTTTTCGGAGATCGGAGCAATTTTCTGTAAATTAGAAGGCCCAATAAAGCTATTTGAAAAGAGAATTGTAAAAAAATAAATAAATAAACATTTAAAAGGGGGCCCGCCTGGTCAAACAGGCCGGGCCCACCTGCCTGTACAGGCGGGCCGCCAGCCTGTTAAATAGGCGGGTCACGCAGGAGACGCCCGCCAATCCAGTTTGACCCGTCTGCCACCTTTGAATGGGTTGCGGGTCTGCAGGTTGCAGACCCGCAAGCCCAATAAGCCCTAAATTTCTATAGATAGTGGTATTTCGGCTCATAACTGGATCATCCGGACTCCAAATTGAGTGAAACAAGTTTTGGAGACTTCTCTCCCAACTTCCAGAGGAGTTGGAGTAGCTATAGGAGAATTTTGGAGACGTTTGGGCATCGTTTTGCCTTCATTTTGGGTGAAAACTCTCCACGTTTCTATGTTTTGTATTAAAGTTTGTATTGAAATCATGTTTGTATCAATAATATTTGTTGTTTTTGTTACCATGAGTGGCTAAATATCATGAGGTGTGTTGTGTGGAAGCTAGTATTGCTAGGATACATGTTTTCATATCTCCATAAGTTTCGCAATTATCGAAATCGTTAAAAAACGTTGATTTCTTCATTTGTTGAAAAACGCGCAATCCGTTGAGGAATCCACTTAGAATGACATGCCGCGAGGCATCGTCTACATGCATCAATCTGTAGAGGAGCCCAAGGAGGGTGATGAACCACGATATTCATCTAATCATGTTTCTGTTATATGATAATGAACTCAAGAGAGAAAGAGAGAGAATTTCATTGCTAAGAAATAAGTCACCATAGCTAAGAGCCATGGTGCTCTATTTATATATCTCATAGTGGGGAGGCCAAAAGCCTCTAGGAGACCAAGGGTCCCCATTACTCTAAGTAATGGGGGCCTAATGAATGGGTAATGAAGGAGGGGAGGCCAAAGGCCTCCCTCATTCATAACACTCCCCCTTACACATTCATCACTTCGGTCTCAGCTACTGAGTCAAGGGGTGGATACTTCTGGATCCAGAGTAAGTGTGTTTACCTCGTTAAAACCTTAGCTGTGGAAAACCCAATGGGAAAACCCAACAGCTTAAGGAAAAAGAGTGCAACCCACATGTTACTCCCCCTGATCCGTACAAGCTTCAGGCTTGCAGGTCTTTCAACTGTCGCATACCAAAGTTCTTTACAAGCTTTACAAAAGTACATTTAGGCAATGCCTTAGTAAAAAGATCAGCTAAGTGTTCTTTACAAACTTCAATCTGCTTGTCGTTCTTCTACTCGTGCGTCCAGAAAAACTTGGGAGAAATGTGTTTTGTCCTGTCGCCTTTGATGTAGCCCTTCTGAAGCTGAGCAATGCATGCGGCGTTGTCTTCGAATAGGGCAGTAGGCTCCAGATCACTGGTCTTTAGGCCAGTGGATTGGAGGATGTGTTGGACGACGAAGCATAGCCAAAAACATTCTCTGCTCGCCTCATGGATCGCGATGAGCTCTGCATGGTTGGAAGATGTAGCAGTAGTGGTTTGTTTTACCGATCTCCAAGAGATAGCAGTACCTCCGTAGGTAAATACAAAACCTGTTTGAGATTTTGCCGTGTGCGGATCAAAGAGATAACCTGCATCAGCATAACCAAACAATTTGGGGGAGGCACCTCTCTGGTAGTAAAGTCCAAGATCAATGGAACCCTGAAGGTATCGCAGAAGATGCTTTACTCCGTTCCAGTGACGCTTTGTGGGCGCAGCACTGTGTCTAGCTAGAAGATTAACTGTAAACGCTATATCGGGACGCGTACAGTTAGCCAGATATAGAAGTGCTCCAATTGCACTGAGGTAGGGTACTTCAGGACCCAGTATCTCCTCCCCTTCTTCCAGTGGCCGGAAGGGGTCCTTATGTACATCTAGTGATCTTACGACCATAGGAGTACCTAAAGGATGACATTTATCCATATGAAACTTGTGTAGAAGTTTCTTTGTATAATTAGATTGGTGTAATAGGATTCCACCTCTTAGGTGTTCTATCTGTAAGCCAAGACAATACTTTGTTTTGCCTAGGTCTTTCATTTCAAAAGTATGTTTAAGGCTTTCAGATATCTCTTTGATCTCTGCAGGAGATCCTATGAGATTTAAGTCATCTACATATACAGCTAAGATGACGAATCATGTTCCCGTTCTTTTGATAAAGATACATGGGCAGACTTTGTTATTCGTGAATCCTTGCTGTGCAAGAAAATCACTAAGTCTGTTATACCACATCTTTCCCGATTGTTTTAGACCATATAATGATCTATGTAGCCTTACAGAGAATACGTCCCGATGTATCTCTTTCATCTCTGGGGGTAGATTAAACCCATCAGGAAGTCTCATGTAGATATTTTTATCTATATTGCCATATAGATATGCAGTCACAACGTCCATGAGCTGCATTTCTAGGCTTTCCAGAGAAGTTAGGCTTATTAAAAATCGGAATGTGATCGAATCCATGACCGGAGAATACGTATCTTCGTAATCAATCCCCGGTCTTTGGGAAAATCCCTGGGCTACAAGGCGTGCCTTATAGCGAACGATCACATTATTTTCATCTCTTTTTCTTATGAAAACGCACTTATATCCCACAGGCTTTACACCTACTGGTGTTTGGACTACTGGTCCAAAGACTTTGCGTTTCAAGAGTGAGTCCAGATCTACTCTTATCGCCTCGTCCCACTTTGGCCAATCATCTCTGCGTTTACATTCCGCTAGAGATCGTGGTTCGAGGTCATCGTCATATTCAGTGACGTGAACGGCAATATCGAACGCAAATTCGTCGTCGACGACTATGCTATTTCTGTCCAGTACTTCTCCAGTACGTACAAAATTTAATGATGTTTCTCCTATTGTTTCCTCTGCTGGGGAAATCAGGAGGGGAGAAGTAGCCGGTCTGAGCTCAGCATCCTGTGGAGGGATAATCTTAGTATCGCCAGGAGTCTTCCTCTTTTGAGGAACTTTATCTTTTGAACCTGGTGGGCGTCCTCTTTTCATTTGAGGTACAACCAATTCTGCTGCCGGTGGGCTGCATCCATCTATGGGGATGTCAATCCTAGCTGGCGTATTGGCAGCAGGGACGTGTGAACGGACAATCTTCTGGTTGTCCGTGAATTTATCCGGTAAAAGATGTACTGTATTCTGGATGTGAAGGATCTTCAGGATCTCATCTTCACACAGATTAGTACGTGGATCATATAGGGACAAAGACTTCTGGTCCCAACTAATGGTCTCAGAAGCTTCTGGCTTCTTAGACTGTGTGCCCAGTTTTGGAAAAAATTTCTCATTAAATTCACAGTCTGCAAAACGTGCCTTGAATGCGTCACCTGTCAGGGATTCAAGGTATCTGATAATAGAGGGCGAATCAAACCCAATATATATACCTAGACGACGCTGAGGACCCATTTTGGTCCTCTGCGGTGGTGCTATTGGGACATATACCGCACAACCAAACACTCTCAAATGAGAGATATCTGGAGGTGCGTCGTATGCTAGTTGCATCGGGGATAAAGTGTGACTTCCAGAGGGTCTTATCCTAATAAGTGATGCGGCATGTAAAACAGCATGCCCCCAAGCATCCACAGGAAACTGGGATTGCATAAGCAATGGACGTGCAATCCATTGGAGTCTCTTTATAAGAGCCTCAGCTAATCCGTTTTGGGTGTGAACATGTGCTACCGGATGTTCAACTTCAATACCCGTTGCCCGGCAATAGTCTTCGAAGACTTGTGAAGTAAATTCTCCCGCATTATCAAGACGTAGTTTCTTGATATGGTTATCGGGGAAATGAGCACGCAACCTTATTATTTGTGCCAATAGCTTTGGAAAAGCTAGGTTGCGGGTGGACAAGAGGCACACATAAGACCATTTGGTTGATGCATCAATCAGTACCATGAAGTACCGAAATGGGCCACTTGCGGGGTGAATAGGCCCGCAAATGTCATCATGAATTCTCTCAAGGAAGCCAGGAGACTCTAATCCCACTTTCAGGAGGGATGGTCTCGTTATTAGCTTTCCCTTAAAACAAGGGAGACATGGAAATTCACCCTTTTGAAGAATCTTCAGGTTCTTCAATTTGTGTCCACGGGATTCAGTGATGATGCGTCGCATCATTGCTGTTCCAGTGTGACCAAGTCTATTGTGCCAGAGTTTGAACTCTGGCAGTGATTGGCACGTCTGGTGCTCAGTCATATTGGCTTCTATTGGTTGAATGTATGTTTGGTAGAGACCCGACGGGAGTCCCTTGAATCGTTCGCAGATGATCTTTCGGTCATCTTTCTGACGAGTTACATACAGATATTCTACCGTATTTTCATCTCTGGTTTCTAAGTGATATCCTTTTAAACGGAAATCCTTGAAACTTACGAGATTCCTATTTGATTTAGGAGAGAATAATGCATTTTTTATTTGAAGTCTTGTGTTATTTGGGAGCAATATAATTGCTTCACCAGATCCTTCGATTATTTGGGACAGTCCTGAAATTGTGATAACAGGACCGTCATATTTATTTAAGCTATTAAAATAGCAATGATCGCGAAGGATTGTGTGCGTTGAGGCACTGTCCACTAGGCACTCAGACATCATCTATATAAGCAAAAACGAAAATTTATTTGAGCGAAAATGTAAACATTCATTCGAAAATAAAAGTTCGTACTTAAGCAAATAAAGATGAAGATACATTGAATTCTAAAAAGCATAGATAAATGATGGTGCTCAATCGAGAAGGTCGTCGTTCTCGAAGTCTTTTGCAGTAAAGACTGTTGGCGGCTGTACACCTGCCAAGTTTGTTTCAGGTCGAGACTTCTGGCTCGCCTGGTATAGATCCTGTAGGTGGCGAGGAGTGCGGCAGTTTCTGGACCAATGGCCAGTCATGCCGCATCTATGGCATTTGTCCTCCCAGGTCTTCTTTGGAAGTGACACGTGCTTGGTGTCCTTTCGCTTCCAAGTGAAGTTTCTTTTCCCTTTATTGTTTTTGTTTGTCTGGGGAGCTACACCTCTTGGTTGCTTCATTACCGCTTTCCCTTTAGTATTTTTAGTCTTCCTCTTGTTTTTCCACTTCTGGGGAGAAACATGGTGGGCTTCAGGGATAGGGGCAGTGCCAGCTGGACGTAAGTTATGAGTTGCTAGCAGTAAATCTCGATTCTGCTCTGCTCTAAGTAGGCATGAGATCAGATCGGAGAATCTCGTGAAGTTGCGTTCACGATACTGCTGCATGAGGATTGCATCTTTCTCGTGAAACGAGGTAAATGTTTTTTCCAACATGCGCTGTTCTGTCACTTCTTCACCGCACAACTTCAGGCGTGAGGTGATGTTATGAAGTGCAGAATTATACTCAGCGACGGACTTATAGTCCTGAAGTCTGAGGTTTTCCCACTCATAACTGGCACGGGGTAATATAACATCAATTTGATGTTTATACCGTGCTTCCAGTGCTGTCCACAGGTCCTTTGGGTCCTCAACCGTTAAGTATTCGGCCTTTAAGGTCCGATCTATATGCTTCCTAATGTAGATTATGGCTTTCGCCTTATCTACATCGGATACAGTGGTTGTGGGGCTGCTGCTAGCTGTAGCAGAAGCTTCGGCCGCTGCTGGGGCCGAGGAAGGAGCCAAAATGGACCCAATGAGGGCCATTGAACGCAAGTGGAACTTCAGGTCCACTCACCAACTCAGGTAATTTGTCCCTGCAGAATCGAGGACCTCGAAATCGACGCTTGCCAATTTTGCCATTTATCTACGTATTTTAAAATGAGCATGAATTAATTAAAATTCAAAAATTCATGCATAAAGAAATAAACAAGTAAAACTCTCATGTTGTATATTAATGAAGACTGCCTTGCGTATTAATGAAGACTATACTTTAAATTTTATATTAATGAAGTCTGAACTTGCTGTGCATAAATCATAATCCTTGCCATATGATCGGACCGGGTGTGTGGGCTTTTTGAATTCCTTAATCCTAAAGTTTGTTTTTTTTGGGCTTGTGTTAAATTTAATTTTAAATTTTACAGCCCATGGGCCTGCAGCCCAAAACTGTATAATAAATTAGAATAATAATTAATTTTGTGTTCCAATTTGGGCCTGAAGCCCAGCTTATAACAATGAAAATTAGTTTTCTATTTCTTATGGGCCCGAAGCCCCAATCAGATCAATAATTCATTTTATCTTCTAATTTGGGCCTGAAGCCCAGTTAATTCAATTGCAATATCAATTTGTTAATCAAATTTTTGCAAATGGGCCTGCAGCCCAAATATTAATAATATATTAATTTAGCCATTTTTTTTCTCTTCCTTATGGGCCAGAAGCCCAGTAATTACAAAATCCTAATAATAAATTGGATAGCCTGTTTTTTTTGGGCCTGAAGCCCATTTGTAGCAATGAAAATATGGTATATGGGCCAGTAGCCCCATTCATATTAATAATTAATTTTGACTTCTCAATTGGGCCAGCAGCCTAGTAAATCCAATTAGAAAATGAATATGTTAATTAAACTTTTGCAAATGGGCCTGCAGTCCAAAATATTAAATTATTTATTAAATTATTTATGGGCCTGCAGCCCCAATAAAAATAAGAATTCATTTTAAATTCTTGTTTGGGCATGTAGCCCAATTACTCAAATTGCTAATATTATAACACTCTCGCATTATTATTAATTTATGGAATATTAGGATTTTTTTTAAAAAATATAATTATCTTAAGGATCCTGCGACCGCTCTGTCGTTAGTCAACTAACCTAACGGTGTATGACGTCTCCCCGTGGTCCTAATGATTATTATATTTTTTAGTCTCTTTTTCCATATTATATATGCATGTGTTATATAAACTGTGTGGTTGCTTATTTTGTGCCTGTAGCATATTATAAACTGTGTGGTTGTTAATATAAGCTAAAATGTGATTTTTGGGATCGGCCATTTTGATACCCTTTTTAAATTCCTTGCAATTTTATTTTCTTTTTGAGAGAATTTGTAAGTGAGGATTAAATGTATTAATGCCAAAGACCGGTGTACCGATAAATGAAGACGGAGGCGAAAATTGGAAAATATAGGGACCCTTCTGGGTTTCCAAGTTGTATTTTTCTTTTATTTATGGACTGTATATTCGGACTTTGGACATTGTATGTCTTTGGGTATCTGGCCGATCCCCACATTTTACTTATTTTATTGTTTATGCATGAATTTACACTTTAATTAATTCATGCTTATTTTAAATTGCATAGATAAATGGTAAAATTGGCAAGCGTCGATTTCGAAGTTCTTGATGCTGCAGTAAATAATTACCTGAGTTGGCGAGTGGACCTGAAGTTCCACTTGCGTTCGATGGCCCTCCTTGGCTCAATTTTGGCTCCTTCATCGGTCCCAGCAGCGACCGATGCTTCTGCTAGTAAGGCCCCAGAAGCGGAACAATCATCTAGCAGAACTCCTACCACCATCTCTGATGTGGATAAGGCGAAAGCCATTATCTATATTAGGAGACATATAGATCGGACCTTAAAGGCCAAATAACTAACGGTAGAGGACCTAATGGAGCTGTGGACAGCGCTGGAGGCATGTTATAAACATCAAATTGATGTAATATTACTGCGTGCCAGTTATGAGTGGGAAAACCTCAGACTTCAGGACTATAAGTCCGTCGCTGAGTATAACTCTGCACTTCATAATATCACCTCACGCCTGAAGTTGTGCGGTGAAGAAGTGACAGAACAACGCATGTTGGACAAGACATTTACCTCGTTTCACGAGAAAGATACAATCCTCATGCAGCAGTATCGTGAACGCAACTTCACGAAATTCTCTGATCTGATCTCATGCCTACTTAGGGCAGAACAGAATCAAGATTTACTGCTAGCCCCTCATAATTTACGTCCAGCTGGCACTGCACCTATCCCTGAAGCCCACCACGTTTCTCCCCAAAAGTGGAAAAATAAGAAGAAGGCTAATAATAACAAAGGAAAAGCTGTGATGAAGAATGTACGAGGAGTAGCACCCCCGTCCAATAACAACAATACAAGAAAGAGTAACTTCACATGGAAGCAAAAGAACACTGACCAAGTGTCACTTCCTAAGAAGAACTGGGAGGATAAATGCCATAGATGCGGCATGACTGGCCATTGGTCCAGAATCTGCCGCACTCCTCGCCACCTCCAGGCACTATATCAGGCGAGCCAGAAGTCTCTGCCTGAAACAAACTTGGCGGCTGTTCAGCCACCAACGATGTTCACTGCAAAAGACTTTATGATTGCGTATATAAAGGTGAGAATCGGGGACACAGTCTATTATACAATGATTTAGGGGGGTTTTACTGTCGGCTGCTTGCCGTCACAGAAACCGAGGAAGAGGGGTTTGATGGGGCTGGGATATTTGTGGAAATTGTGGGGACAGACTGAGGGTTTTGGGATTATTGGTATTCCCTAACCCAAAAGTAGGCTTAATTAAAATTGATTGTTTTTGTTGTTGGGCCTGCAGCCCATTTGTGCCTACCAATCCCTTAATAAATTCTTTGGGCCTGCAGCCCCAATTACTTAACGGTTATTATTCTTGCCTACTAAATGATGGCCTGAAGCCAATTACTTAAAGGGACTCTCCTCTATGTAAAATCATAATTAATTTGTATAGTCCATGTTAAAAAAAATTTATTTAAACATCGCTCTTGCAAATTATTATCTATGGTTTACTAGGATTCTATTTTTCAAAATATAACTATCTTAAAGATCTTGAGACCGCTCTGCCGTTAGTCAACTAACCTAACGGTGTAAGACGTTTCCACGTGGTCTACGAGATAATTATATTTTCTAGTTTCCTTTACCATATGTTTTGCTTGAGATATATGCGTGGTTGTTTATTTTTATGCATGTAGCATATTTAGAACTGCGTGGATGTTTAAATCAGTAAAAATGTGTTTTTCGGGATCGGACATTGTATACCTATTTACTTTCCTTGCACTTTTATTTTCTTTTGAGAGAATTTGTAAGTGAGGAAATTTGTATTTAAAGCCCAAGCTCGGTGCAACAGCATATGAAGACGAAAATTTAGGGACCCACTTTGGGTTTCCGAAGTTGTATTTTTCTTTCCTTTTTATGGACTGTAAACGAACTTTGGACTGTTTATTTTTTTTGGGTATCTGGCCGATCCCCGCATTTTTACTAGTTTATTTCTTTATGCATGAATTTTTGAATTTTAATTAATTCATGCTCATGTTAAAATACGTAGATAAATGGCAAAATTGGCAAGCGTCGATTTCGAGGTCCTCGATTCTGCAGGGACAAATTACCTGAATTGGCGAGTGGACCTGAAGTTCCACTTGCGTTCAATGGCCCTCCTTAGGTCCATTTTGGCTCCTTCCTCGGCCCTAGCAGCGGCCGAAGCTTCTGCAACAGCTAGCAGCAGCCCCACAACCACTGTATCCGATGTAGATAAGGCGAAAGCCATAATCTACATTAGGAAGCATATAGATCGGACCTTAAAGGCCGAATACTTAACGGTTGAGGACCCAAAGGACATGTGGACAGCACTGGAAGCACGGTATAAACATCAAATTGATGTTATATTACCCCGTGCCAGTTATGAGTGGGAAAACCTCAGACTTCAGGACTATAAGTCCGTCGCTGAGTATAATTCTGCACTTCATAACATCACCTCACGCCTGAAGTTGTGTGGTGAAGAAGTGACAGAACAGCGCATGTTGGAAAAAACATTTACCTCGTTTCACGAGAAAGATGCAATCCTCATGCAGCAGTATCGTGAACGCAACTTCACGAGATTCTCCGATCTGATCTCATGCCTACTTAGAGCAGAGCAGAATCGAGATTTACTGCTAGCAACTCATAACTTACGTCCAGCTGGCACTGCCCCTATCCCTGAAGCCCACCACGTTTCTCCCCAAAAGTGGAAAAACAAGAGGAAGACTAAAAATACTAAAGGGAAAGCGGTAATGAAGCAACCAAGAGGTGCAGTTCCCCAGACAAACAAAAACAATAAAGGGAAAAGAAACTTCACTTGGAAGCGAAAGGACACCAAGCACGTGTCACTTCCAAAGAAGACCTGGGAAGACAAATGCCATAGATGCGGCATGACTGGCCATTGGTCCAGAAACTGCCGCACTCCTCGCCACCTACAGGATCTATACCAGGCGAGCCAGAAGTCTCGACCTGAAACAAACTTGGCAGGTGTACAGCCGCCAACAATGTTTACTGCAAAAGACTTCGAGAACGACGACCTTCTCGATTGAGCATCATCGTTTATCTATGCTTTTTAGAATTAAATGTATCTTCATCTTTTATTTGCTTAAGTATGAACTTTTATTTTTGAATGAATGTTTACATTTTCGCTCAAATAAAATTTCGTTTTTCCTTATATAGATGATGTCTGAGTGCCTAGTGGACAGTGCCTCAACGCACACAATCCTTCGCGATCATTGCTATTTTAATAGCCTAAATAAATATGACGGTCCTGTTATCACAATTTCAGGACTGTCCCAAATAATCGAAGGATCTGGTGAAGCAATTATATTGCTCCCAAATAACACAAGACTTCAAATAAAAAATGCATTGTTCTCTCCTAAATCAAATAGGAATCTCGTAAGTTTCAAGGATTTCCATTTAAACGGATATCACTTAGAAACCAGAGATGAAAATATGTTTGAATATCTGTATGTAACTCGTCAGAAAGATGACCGGAAGATCATCTGCGAACGATTCAAGGGACTCCCGTCGGGTCTCTACCAAACATACATTCAACCAATAGAAGCCAATATGACTGAGCACCAGACGTGCCAATCACTGCCAGAGTTCGAACTCTGGCACAATAGACTTGGTCACCCTGGAACAGCAATGATGCGACGCATCATTTCTGAATCCCGTGGACACAAATTGAAGAACATGAAGATTCATCAAAAGGGTGAATTTCCATGTCAACCTTGTTTCAATGGAAAACTTATAACAAGACCATCCCTCCTGAAAGTGGGATTAGAGTCTCCTGGCTTCCTTGAGAGAATTTATGGTGACATTTGCGGGCCTATTCACCCCGCAAGTGGCCCATTTCGGTACTTCATGGTACTGATTGATGCATCAACCAAATGGTCTTATGTGTGCCTCTTGTCCACCCGCAACCTAGCTTTTCCAAAGCTATTGGCACAAATAATAAGGTTGCGTGCTCATTTTCCCGATAACCAAATCAAGAAACTACGTCTTGATACTGCGGGAGAATTTACTTCACAAGTCTTTGAAGACTATTGCCGGGCAACGGGTATTGAAGTTGAACATCCTGTAGCACATGTTCACACCCAAAACGGATTAGCTGAGTCCCTTATAAAGAGACTCCAATGGATTGCACGTCCATTGCTTATGCAATCCCAGTTGCCTGTGGATGCTTGGGGGCATGCTATTTTACATGCCGCATCACTTATTAGGATAAGACCCTCTGGAGGTCATACTTTATCCCCGATGCAACTAGCATATGGCGCACCTCCGGATATCTCTCATTTGAGAGTATTTGGTTTTGCGGTATATGTCCCAATAGCACCACCTCAGAGGACCAAAATGGGTCCTCAGCGTCGTCTAGGTATATATATTGGGTTTGATTCGCCCTCTATTATAAGATACCTTGAACCCCTGACGGGTGACGCATTCAAGGCACGTTTTACTGACTGTGAATTTAATGAGAAAATTTTTTCCTAAACTAGGCACACAGTCTAAGAAGCCAGAAGCTTCTGAGACCATTAGTTGGGACCAGAAGTCTTTGTCCATATATGATCCGCGTACTAACCTGTGTGAAGATGAGATCCTGAAGATCCTTCACATCCAGAATACAGTACATCTTTTGCCAGATAAATTCACGGACAACCAGAAGATTGTCCGTTCACACGTCCCTGCTGCCAATACGCCAGCTAGGATTGACATCCCCATATATGGATGCAGCCCACTGGCAGCAGAATTGGTTGTACCTCAAATGAAAAGAGGACGCCCACCAGGTTCAAAAGATAAAGTTCCTCAAAAGAGGAAGACTCCTGGCGATAATAAGATTATCCCTCCACAGGATGCTGAGCTCAGACCAGCTACTTCTCCCCTCCTGATTTCCCCAGCAGGGGAAACAATAGGAGAAACATCATTAAATTTTGTACGTACTGGAGAAGTACTGGACAGAAATAGCATAGTCGTCGACGACGATTTTGCGTTCGATATTGCCGTTCACGTCACTGAATATGACGATGACGTCGAACCACGATCTCTAGCGGAATGTAAACGCAGAGATGATTGGCCAAAGTGGGACGAGGCAATAAGAGTACAGCTGGACTCACTTTTGAAACGCAAAGTCTTTGGACCAGTAGTCCAAACACCAATAGGTGTAAAACCTGTGGGATATAAGTGGGTTTTCATAAGAAAAAGAGATGAAAATAATGTTATCGTTCGCTATAAGGCACGCCTTGTAGCCCAGGGATTTTCCCAAAGACCTAGGATTGATTACGAAGATACGTATTCCCCGGTCATGGATTCGATCACCTTCCGATTTTTAATCAGCCTAACTTCTCTGGAAAGCCTAGAAATGCAGCTCATGGACATTGTGACTGCATATCTATATGGTGATATAGATAAAAATATCTATATGAGACTTCCTGATGGGTTTAATCTACCCTCAGAGATGAAAGAGATACCTCGGGACGTATTCTCTGTAAGGCTACATAGATCATTATATGGTCTAAAACAATCGGGCAAGATGTGGTATACCAGACTAAGTGATTTCCTTGCACAGCAAGGATTCACGAATAATGAAGTCTGCCCGTGTATCTTTATAAAAAGAACGGGAAAAGGATTCGTCATCATAGCTGTATATGTAGACGACTTAAATCTCATAGGATCTCCTGCAGAGATCAATGAGATATCTGAAAGCCTAAAACATACTTTTGAAATGAAAGACCTAGGCAAAACAAAGTATTGTCTTGGCTTACAGATAGAACACCTAAGAGGTGGAATCCTATTACACCAATCTAATTATACAAAGAAACTTCTACGCAAGTTTCATATGGATAAATGTCATCCTTTAGGTACTCCTATGATCGTAAGATCACTAGACGTACATAAGGACCCCTTCCGGCCACTGGAAGAGGGGGAGGAGATACTGGGTCCTGAAGTACCCTACCTCAGTGCCATTGGAGCACTTCTATATCTGGCTAACTGTACGCGTCCCGATATAGCGTTTACAGTTAATCTTCTAGCCAGACACAGTGCAGCGCCCACAAAGCGCCACTGGAATGGAGTAAAGCATCTTCTGCGATACCTCCAGGGTTCCATTGATCTTGGACTTTACTACCAGAGAGGTGCCTCCCCCAAATTATTTGGTTATGCTGATGCAGGTTTTCTCTCAGATCCGCACACGACAAAATCCCAAACAGGTTTTTTTTTACCTACGGAGGTACTGCTATCTCCTGGAGATCGGTAAAGCAAACCACAACAGCTACATCATCCAACCATTCAGAGCTCACTGCGATCCATGAAGCAAGCAGAGTGTGTTATTGGCTACGATCCGTCGTCCAACACATTCTTCAATCTACTGGCCTGAAGACCGATGATTTGGAGCCTACCGTCCTGTTTGAAGACAACACTGCATGCATTTCTCAACTTCAAAAGGGCTACATCAAGGGCGACAGGACGAAGCACATATCTCCCAAGTTTTTCTGGACACATGAGCTAAAGGAGGACAAGCAAATCGAAGTTCAGCAGATACAGTCCTGCAACAACTTAGCTGATCTTTTTACTAAGTCTTTGCCAAAATGTACTTTTGTAAAGCTTGTAAAGAACATTGGTATGCAACAATTAAAAGACCTGCAAGCCTGAAGCTTGTACGGATCAGGGGGAGTAACCTGTGGGTTGCACTCTTTTTCCTTAAGCTGTTGGGTTTTTCCCACTGGGTTTTCCACAGCTAAGGTTTTAACGAGGCAAACACACTTACTCTGGATCCAGAAGTATCCACCCCTCTTTGCCTCTGATACTGAGACCAAATGTGATGAATGGGTAAGGGGGAGTGTTATGAATGAGGGAGGCTTTTTGCCTCCTCTCCTTCATTACCCATTCATTAGTCCCATTACTATGGGTAATGGGGACTCTTGGTCTCCTAGAGGCCCTTCATCTCTCCCTCTAGATTAATATATAGAGAACCATGGCCTATGGCCATGGTTACTCATTCAATCTCTTTCTTTCCTTTTATGGACTGTAAACGAACTTTGGACTGTTTATTTTTGGGTATCTGGCCGATCCCCGCATTTTTACTTGTTTATTTATTTATGCATGAATTTTGAATTTTAATTAATTCATGCTCATTTTAAACTGTGTAGATAAAATGGCAAAATTGGCAATCGTCGATTTCGAAGTACTTGACTCTGCAGGGACAAATTACATGAGTTGGCGAGTGGACTTGAAGTTCCACTTGCGTTCGATGGCCCTCCTTGGGTCCATTTTGGCTCCTTCCTCGGCCCCCGCAGCGGCCGAAGCTTCTGCTACAACTAGCAGCAGCCCTACAACCACTGTATCCGATGTAGATAAGGCGAAAGACATAATCTACATTAGGAAACATATCGATCGGACCTTAAAGGCCGAATACTTAACGGTTGAGGATCCAAAGGACCTGTGGACAGCGCTGGAAGCTCGGTATAAACATCAAATTGATGTTATATTACCGCGTGCCAGTTATGAGTGGGAAAACCTCAGACTTCAGGACTATAAGTCCGTCGCTGAGTACAATTCTGCACTTCATAACATCACCTCACGCCTGAAGTTATGCGGTGAAGAAGTGACAGAACAGCGCATATTGGAAAAGACATTTACCTCATTTCACGAGAAAGATGCAATCCTCATGCAGCAGTATCGTGAACGCAATTTCACGAAATTTTCCGATCTGATCTCATGCCTACTTAGGGCAGAGCAGAATCGAGACTTACTGCTTGCAACTCATAACTTACGTCCAGCTGGCACTGCCCCTATCCCTGAAGCCCACCACGTTTCTCCCCAGAAGTGGAAAAACAAGAGGAAGGCTAAAAACACTAAAGGGAAAGCTATAATGAAGCAACCAAGAGGTGCAGCTCCCCAGACAAACCAAAACAATAAGGGAAAAAGAAATTTCACTTGGAAGCGAAAGAACACCGAGCAAGTGTCACTTCCAAAGAAGAACTGGGAGGATAAATGCCATAGATGCGGCATGACTGGCCATTGGTCCAGAAACTGCCGCACTCCTCGCCACCTCCAGGATCTATACCAGGCGAGCCAGAAGTCTCTACCTAAAACAAACTTGGCGGCTGTTCAGCCGCCAACAATATTTACTGCAAAAGACTTCGAGAACGACGACCTTCTCGATTGAGCACCATCGTTTATCTATGCTTTTTAGAATTAAATGTATCTTCATCTTTTATTTGCTTAAGTACGAACTTTTATTTTCGAATGAATGTTTACATTTTCGCTCAAATAAAATTTCGTTTTTGCTTATATAGATGATGTCTGAGTGCCTAGTGGACAGTGCCTCAACGCACACAATCCTTCGCGATCATTGCTATTTTAATAGCGTAAATAAATATGACGGTCCTGTTATCACAATTTCAGGACTGTCCCAAATAATCGAAGGATCTGGTGAAGCAATTATATTGCTCCCAAATAACACAAGACTTCAATTAAAAAATGCATTATTCTCTCCTAAATCAAATAGGAATCTCGTAAGTTTCAAGGATTTCCGTTTAAACGGATATCACTTAGAAACTAGAGATGAAAATATGGTTGAATATCTGTATGTAACTCGTCAGAAAGATGACCGGAAGATCATCTGCGAACGATTCAAGGGACTCCCGTCGGGTCTCTACCAAACATACATTCAACCAATAGAAGCCAATATAACTGAGCACCAGACGTGCCAATCACTGCCAGAGTTTGAACTCTGGAACAATAGACTTGGTCACCCTGGAACAGCAATGATGCGACGCATCATTTCTGAATCCCGTGGACACAAATTGAAGAACCTGAAGATTCTTCAAAAGGGTGAATTTCCATGTCTCTCTTGTTTCAAGGGAAAACTTATAACGAGACCATCCCTCCTGAAAGTGGGATTAGAGTCTCCTGGCTTCCTTGAGAGAATTCATGGTGACATTTGCGGGCCTATTCAACCCTCAAGTGGCCCATTTCGGTACTTCATGGTACTGATTGATGCATCAACCAAATGGTCTTATGTGTGCCTCTTATCCACCAGCAACCTAGCTTTTTCAAAGCAATTGGCACAAATAATAAGGTTGCGTGCTCATTTTCCCGATAACCAAATCAAGAAACTACGTCTTGATAATGCGGGAGAATTTACTTCACAAGTCTTTGAAGACTATTGCCGGGCAACGGGTATTGAAGTTGAACATCCTGTAGCACATGTTCACACCCAAAACGGATTAGCTGAGTCCCTTATAAAGAGACTCCAATGGATTGCACGTCCATTGCTTATGCAATCCCAGTTGCCTGTGGATGCTTGGGGGCATGCTATTTTACATGTCGCATCACTTATTAGGATAAGACCCTCTGGAGGTCATACTTTATCCCCGATGCAACTAGCATATGGCGCACCTCCGGATATCTCTCATTTGAGAGTATTTGGTTGTGCGGTATATGTCCCAATAGCACCACCTCAGAGGACCAAAATGGGTCCTCAGCGTCGTCTAGGTATATATATTGGGTTTGATTCACCCTCTATTATAAGATACCTTGAACCCCTGACGGGTGACGCATTCAAGGCACGTTTTGCTGACTGTGAATTTAATGAGAAAATTTTTCCTAAACTAGGCACACAGTCTAAGAAGCCAGAAGCTTCTGAGACCATTAGTTGGGACCAGAAGTCTTTGTCCCTATATGATCCGCGTACTAACCTGTGTGAAGATGAGATCCTGAAGATCCTTCACATCCAGAATACAGTACATCTTTTACCGGATAAATTCACGGATAACCAGAAGATTGTCCGTTCACACGTCCCTGCTGCCAATACGCCAGCTAGGATTGACATCCCCATAGATGGATGCAATCCACCGGTAGCAGAATTGGCTGTACCTCAAATGAAAAGAGGATGCCCACCAGGTTCAAAAGATAAAGTTCCTCGAAAGAGGAAGACTCCTGGAGATACTAAGATTATCCCTCCACAGGATGCTGAGCTCAGACCAGCTACTTCTCCCCTCCTGATTTCCCCAGCAGAGGAAACAATAGGAGAAACATCATTAAATTTTGTACGTACTGGAGAAGTACTGGACAGAAATAGCATAGTCGTCGACGACGATTTTGCGTTCGATATTGCCGTTCACGTCACTGAATATGACGATGACGTCGAACCACGATCTCTGGCGGAATGTAAACGCCGAGATGATTGGCCAAAGTGGGACGAGGCAATAAGAGTAGAGCTGGACTCACTCTTGAAACACAAAGTCTTTGGACCAGTAGTCCAAACACCAGTAGGTGTAAAACCTGTGGGATATAAGTGGGATTTCATAAGAAAAAGAGATGAAAATAATGTGATCGTTCGCTATAAGGCACGCCTTGTAGCCCAGGGATTTTCCCAAAGACCGGGGATTGATTACGAAGATATGTATTCTCCGGTCATGGATTCGATCACATTCCGATTTTTAATAAGCCTAACTTCTCTGTAAAGCCTAGAAATGCAGCTCATGGACGTTGTGACTGCATATCTATATGGCGATATAGATAAAAATATCTATATGAGACTTCCTGATGGGTTTAATCTACCCTCAGAGATGAAAGAGTTACCTCGGGACGTATTCTCTGTAAGGCTACATAGATCATTATATGGTCTAAAACAATCGGGCAAGATGTGGTATAACAGACTAAGTGATTTTCTTGCACAGCAAGGATTCACGAATAATGAAGTCTGCCCGTGTATCTTTATAAAAAGAATGGAAAAAGGATTCGTCATCATAGCTGTATATGTAGATGACTTAAATCTCATAGGATCTCCTGCAGAGATCAATGAGATATCTGAAAGCCTAAAAAAATACTTTTGTAATGAAAGACCTAGGCAAAACAAAGTATTGTCTTGGCTTACAGATAGAACACCTAAGGGGTGGAATCCTATTACACCAATCTAATTATACAAAGAAACTTCTACGCAAGTTTCATATGGATAAATGTCATCCTTTAGGTACTCCTATGATCGTAAGATCACTAGACGTAGATAAGGACCCCTTCCGGCCACTGGAAGAGGGGGAGGAGATACTGGGTCCTGAAGTACCCTATCTCAGTGCCATTGGAGCACTTCTATATCTGGCTAACTGTACGCGTCCCGATATAGCGTTTACAGTTAATCTTCTAGCCAGACACAGTGCATCGCCCACAAAGCACCACTGGAATGGAGTAAAGATTCTTCTGCGATACCTCCAGGGTTCCATTGATCTTGGACTTTACTACCAGAGAGGTGCCTCCCCCAAATTATTTGGTTATGCTGATGCAGGTTATCTCTCAGATCCGCACACGGCAAAATCCCAAACAGGTTTTGTTTTTACCTACGGAGGTACTGCTATCTCCTGGAGATCGGTAAAGCAAACCACAACTGCTACATCATCCAACCATTCGGAGCTCATTGCGATCCATGAAGCAAGCAGAGAGTGTTATTGGCTACGATCCGTCGTCCAACACATTCTTCAATCTACTGGCCTGAAGACCGGTGATTTGGAGCCTACCGTCCTGTTTGAAGACAACGCTGCATGCATTGCTCAACTTCAAAAGGGCTACATCAAGGGCGACAGGACGAAGCACATATCTCCCAAATTTTTCTGAACACATGAGCTAAAGGAGGACAAGCAAATCGAAGTTCAGCAGATACAGTCCTGCAACAACTTAGCTGATCTTTTTACTAAGTCTTTGCCAAAATGTACTTTTGTAAAGCTTGTAAAGAACATTGGTATGCGACAATTAAAAGACCTGCAAGCCTGAAGCTTGTACGGATCAGGGGGAGTAACCTGTGGGTTGCACTCTTTTTCCTTAAGCTGTTTGGGTTTTTCCCACAGGGTTTCCCACAGCTAAGGTTTTAACGAGGCAAACACACTTACTCTGGATCCAGAAGTATCCACCCCTCTTTGCCTCAGATACTGAGACCAAATGTGATGAATGGGTAAGGGGGAGTGTTATGAATGAGGGAGGCTTTTTGCCTCCCCTCCTTCATTACCCATTCACTAGTTCCATTACTATGGGTAATGGGGACTCTTGGTCTCCTAGAGGCTCTTCATTCTCCCTCTAAAGTTAATATATAGAGAACCATGGCCAATGGCTATGGTTACTCATTCTATCTCTAAGAATTCCTATCACTATTTTTCTTCTTGAGTTTTTACTCTAAGTAATGGGGGCCTAATGAATGGGTAATGAAGGAGGGGAGGCCAAAGGCCTCCCTCATTCATAACAGTTTCGTTATTCAAGAAATCAACCATTTTTACGATTATGTTTTAAACTAAAAATCGTCGTTTTAAAAGCTAAATCATCCGATCCACATACCTTGGCATGGATGCGGGATTGATAATCTATGGAGAATGAATAGCATAGCATCCTACACCACTAATGAAAACACAACACACTCACATTTTTACCGTATTATTTTTACGTTATTTACTTTCGTAACTTTTAGTGCACGTTTTACCACAAATCAAAAACCAAACCAAAAATTCACCTTCAAAGGGTGGTTCATAACTCACTAAATCAGTTCCAAATAAATTTCAGATTGTAAAACTTGTAGATTAGTTTGTCCCTGTGGAATACGACCCTGAACTCACCAGGTTTACTACTTGACCAACTTCATATACTTGGGAATTTAACTGCAATATTTTGGTCCAGTCAAGTTCTTGGCGCCGTTACTGGGGACAACGGTCTATATTTTGTAAAATTTCTAATTAGCTTGGAAATTTTGGTGATATTTGTCCACTTTTTGTGTATATATTCTTTGTATATCCATTTTTTTCTTTCTTTACTTTGGCTATTCATTTTTGTTACGTTTTCTATTACTAGTTGTCTTTGGTCTTGGATGTTTGTTTAGAGTATTCGATTTTTAGTGTGTGATTTAAAATTTCTTTATTTTACACTTTTAAGTCATTTTGTTTTCTTTATAATTTTACTTTTTTTTACTTTTACTTTTTTTACTTTTACTTTTTTTGCTTTTACTTTTCTTTAAATTTTTTACTTTTCTTTCTATAATCCAAAAAAATTATAAAAAAAATTTTATTTTATTTTATTTTATATAAAAAAAATAGATGGATTGTGATATTGACAGTGATGCTATCGTTTCCGACTTTATTTCGGGGTTGATTCAAATCCTACCAGTTTTCCATGGTACGGAGGAGGAGAACCCACATTTACATTTACAAAAGTTTGAAACGATATGCCGCACTTTATTTGGTGGGAATGCATGTATTAATGACTTATTTCTTCGATACTTCCCATATTCTTTGAGGGATTTTGCTAACCATTGGTTTGAAATATTGCCTTTTGACTCAGACTACTTGGTTGTCGTTTCAGGCTGAATTTCTTTGAGTATTTTTTCCTATCTTCTTCGCACAGGTACAGGGGCGACAGGACACAAAGCACCAAATAGCAAGTTTTGCTCAAACTGACGAGGAGGCATACGATCAAGCTTGGCACAGATTCAATGATTTGATGCATGCATGTCCACACCACGGCTTCCACGATGATCATCTCCTACAGATCTTCTACACTGGATTATTGCCTTCTGCGCGGGATTTCATGCAGACGAGCTGCAATGGGGAATTCTTTGCTTATTCTACCGAGGAAGCATATTGGTATTTGAATGATCTTGCTGAGTATGAGGTTGCATTCCAACATGTTGACGGTCGGCCTGAGGTTCCGCCAGAGGACTCATTCCAATTCGACCCTCTGGAATAATTTTGATGGGGGACATTGGAGCCAAAAGAAAGAGGATGAACGACCACCACTTGAGGAGCAAGAGGAGATGGATGATGTGGTGCGTGTTGACCATGAGGGAATCTACTTTGATTATGACGATGAGGATATATGCGAGGGAGCAAGCTTACAGACCGAGATGGATCCCGAGCCATACCTTCTTCCTACTTCAATGCAGCAGTTCCCACTTCCTTCACCACAGGAGAAGATTGATGGAGATTTTGAGATGATCTACATTGAGCCAGTGCTGTTTTACCCTCCAAATACACTTCCACAGACAGTTCTTCCTCCTGAGGCAGAGTATCAGATCGAACTTAGCGACACACACCAGGGGAGTTCCCACAGTTCCATGCCCTATATTATTGAATCACACATTTCAATTCCATATGCTTTTGATTCAAAATTCGTCAATTGAATTTAAATTCTTTAGTTAATTTTGACGATCCATTTTGGAACACTTTTGTTACAGGGCATGAGGATAATGCTTGGATTGATGCAGCTCGTCTGGAAGTTGCATTGCTAGAATCCAAGAATGCTGGTGGATGCCTAGCTTCGCATCAGCTAGCTGAGGAGTGCACGGATCTAATCGCACAGATGCCACCTCTGTTAGAGATTCTGGATCCTCCTTTTGTGATGGAGACAGTCCCTTCACCATACATGACGCCTAGTACTTATTGGATGTCACCTTTTGAACAATTTCATTTGGGGTCGCCATCTCGGGTACTGACGGAGGATAAAGGCAAGGAGCTTCTGGAACAAATTCCTCCACCCATGGATATCTGTGATCCTCCATTTGGGAGGCTACGATGATCTCTTCCCTTTGTACCCTTATACATCGTTATCTAATTTGAAAGGGAAGCTGTTTGTTTATGCATTCACATATTCTGATCTCCATATTTTATTCTACCACGCTTTAAACATTGAGGACAATGTTCATTTTAAGTTAGGGGATGAAGTAGTAAACAATAAAATATATATGTTTTGCATAAACGATCTATATAGTTTGCATAAAAAATGTTGTTTGTTTACATTCAAGTTTGCAACAAAAAAACAAAAAAAATAGTTTTCATATGCTTGTATAATAAGAAAAGAGTGTTGTGTTTTTATCCAAACCATTTATATGTCCATTTGAAGTGGAAATTCCATCGTCTTTAATTGAACACCTATAATCATTATTGAAAAATAGATTAAGAATGTTTTACCCTTGCGAAGAATTTTAAATTATTGTGACTTTCATGTAAATTAGTGCATGTATCCGCAGTTGTAATCTCATGAAACTATTGTTTGGTTTAGGCAATTTCATATCACGTATGCGTTTATGAATTGATAATTATGTGAAGAATGTTATAAATTCTCAGGATAAAGGCCAACCACATACACAAATTTGCTGATTAGTAGATGATGGAGAATTTTACTCAAACTTGTCTCATGTCAAAAAAATGAATAAAATGCACCGTTCTTCCAGCTTCTTTTGGTAGCCGGGTTTTCGTGCCTCAGGAAGCATGTGGATTCGCGTCGAAAAATGAAGTATGGGGAGTGCATAATAATCTTTAGACATTCCGAATTATTAAGTCTGAGGGGGGTTTTCAAAACCTAATGCCCTAAGACCGTCTGGTTTGGGAGTCATTGACCTAAACGCTCATTACATGGATTGCTCTAAAAAGTTTATAAAGAAAAACAAGAGAGAAAAAATACAAAAAGAGATGAGATATTTTGAGTGGATTCAAGATCATGAATTTATGATATGGATGTTGGATGGCCTAATCATATGAAATTTACATCCTAAGACATGTGATTACCTATTGATTAAACAATTGCATTTGTGCGATACCGAATTTATGTGGATTGAGATAAAATTGTAGATTTTTGCATTAGTCCATGAGAACCCATGATAATTTTTCAACTTTGTTGGGTAATATTATTCTTAATTCATTTTTTTGGGGTGCATAACATATTTTTGGAATATTCGCTTATTTTGCAAAGAGACTAGCAAAAAGCTAGTTGGGGGGTGTGATTCTGAAAGAATATTGCGTTTATTACCCCCTTAGTTGATTGTATTTTGGTATATTTAATGTCTATTTGGTCTCTAAAAAGTGTATTATTGAAAGATCGTTTAAATTAAGAGTTTATTGCTTGTTTATACGCAAAATACGATTTTATGGCCTCATTTTGTCTCCATTTTATTTTTTTAGGTAAAGCTTGCAATTTTCCGAATCCAACGGCTATTTTTCCATATTTTTCGGAGATCGGAGCAATTTTCTGTAAATTAAAAGGCCCAATAAAGCTATTTGAAAAGAGAATTGTAAAAAATTAAACAAATAGACATTTAAAAGGGGGCCGCCTGGTCAAACAGGCGGGACCCACCCACCTGTTACAGGCGGGCGGCCCGCCTGTTCAAAATAGGCAGGCGTCCGCTCGCATGTTTACACAGGCAGGCGCCCGCCCGCGTTTTCCATGCGGGCGGCCCCCGCCAGTCCAGTTTAACCCGTCTGCCACCTTTGAATGTGTTGCAGGTCTGCAGGTTGCAGACCCGCAAGCCCAACTAAATTCCTATAAATAGTTGTATTTTGCTCATAACTGGATCATCCGGACTCCAAATGGAGTGAAACGTTTTGGGGACTTCTTCCCCAAATTCCGGAGGAGTTGGAGCAGCTATAGGAGATGTTTGGAGATGTTTGGGCATCGTTTTGGCTTCATTTTGGGTGAAAACTCTCCACTTTTCTATGTTTTGTATTAAAGTTTGTATTGAAATCATGTTTGTATCAATAATATTTGTTTATTTTGTTACCATGAGTGGCTAAATATCATGTGGTGTACTGTGTGGAAGTTAGTATTGCTAGGATACATGTTTTCATATCTCCATAAATTTCGCAATTATCGAAATCGTTAAAAAACGTTGATTTCTTCATTTGTTGAAAAATGCGCAATCTGTAGAGGAATCCAATTAAACTGACATGCCGCGAGGCATCGTCTATGTGCATCAATCTGTAGAGGAGCCCAAGGAGGGTGATGAACTGCGAGGTTCATCTAATCATGTTAGGTTATTTAAGAAATCACCCGTTTTACGATTATGTTTTAAACTAAAAATCGTCGTTTTTAAAAGCTAAATCATCTAATCCCCATACCTTGGCATGGATGCGGGATTGAGAATCTATGGAGAATGAATAGCATCGCATCCTACAACACTAATGAAAACACAACACACTCATATTTTTACCGTATTATTTTTACGTTATTTACTTTCGTAACTTTTAGTGCACATTTTACCACAAATCAAAAACCAAACCAAAAATTCACCTTCAAGGATGGTTTATAACTCACTAAATCAGTTCCAAATAAATTTCAGATTGTAAAACTTGTAGATTA
This sequence comes from Scilla litardierei, assembly GCA_030789695.1. NCBI lineage: Eukaryota > Viridiplantae > Streptophyta > Magnoliopsida > Asparagales > Asparagaceae > Scilla > Scilla litardierei. Next base: position 332,773 of record CM061130.1, on the reverse strand, counting down.
GTTTGTCCCTGTGGAATACGACCATTGACTCACCAGGTTTACTACTTGACCGACTTCCTATACTTGGGAATTTAACTACAACATTTTGGTCCAGTCAGTATTGGACATGTAATGCACTCGTCTTCAAGCCAAATAGTGTCACGAAGTTTCGAACCTTGCGGATTGAAACTGTTTTCCATACAACCTTGAGTTGACTCAACAAGTTGTACGGAGAACATGCTTTGAACATCAATATGTTCAAGCTGCCCCTGGAGCATTTAGCTCATAGAGGCGAGTGTCAAGTAGCATGCTTTTATTGTGCTGGACCTAAAGCTCAAGGAAATCATTGTCCTTAAGCCAGTGCTAAGAATGACATTTAGGGAGGAGTTAGTGAGAACATAGTTTTAGTCTGTCAAATTGGATTTTGAGTTGATATTCTTAACCAATCATTTTGACCAGTTAGCCTATTCTTTTAGGATATTATGATTTGGATTCCATGCCGCAAAACATAGAATTTTCATAGTTTAGCATATGTTCAATTTAATATAGATAGAATGATTTTTATCTAACTATATCCTCCTATTATTTTTACGATCACCTTAACCCATATAGATGAACGAATTTTGACATTTAGTTGGAAAGGGACCAAACCGAGCTTCACAACTGTAAGTTGGCTCCACAAGTTGCTTGACTTTGTGATCGATAGATGACTCTTCATCAATCACATCGTATGTGATTCACTTATCAGTTTTTACCCCTAGTCATTTATGAACTTGAGTTGGCTCAACAAATGATAAAGACTAGTCTAGTCAGACCATTTTTTCTTGTCCAGTTCTAACTTACACTGGTGCTCGGTTATGTTTGCAAGATGACAGTTTAGATCAAGCGGAACTACATCATATGCATAATAGAATTTGTTTTCCAAAAGATAAGCATGTTATAACTTGAGTTGACTCAACAACTATAACAGGAATCACTGGTTTCCAAATTACAAAAAAATGAGGGCTACGGCTAATCCTGAAAAGGATCTTTAACGTAATTAACTAGATATAATCGATGCCGTCACATTATGATAATAGGCATTCTAGTTGGTCCAGTCGAATACGACCAAGCATATTTGGCTGGTTAGGACCACTATCCCTAGTCAGGGCTTGGATGATCCAGAGCCTTAGCGCATTCGATTCTATACACCGTTTCGTGGACGACTTAAGAATGCCGATTATTAAAATATGTTCTATCGATGTAATTTGGGTTAACCATTACTACTTAATCCTAATTAATTAGGCGTATACTAAAACTAACATTTTAAGATTAATAACTTTTATTTTATTGTCAATCATAATTACCTATTAGGAAATTAAAATTATTATCACATAATACTTTATGTTTCAAAATAATTTTGTTTTATTAATGGATATCCTAATCAGGTATTAAGAATCTAAATAATTATTGCAAAAAATTTAGATCATAGCAACATAACTAAATCATCGCATGATAATCTTCAGATCTACTCTAAATTATCACATAATTAAAGAAGATCGAACTTTCAAAAACTATTTTTTCAAAGAATTATTATCACATAACAATTTAATTAGTTAATGGCTATCCTAATCAGGTATTAGGAATCTAAAAAATTATCGCATAAAATTTAGCGCATAACATCATTAATCTAACATAATTATAACATAATTATCCAGGTCTACTTTTCAAAATTATCATATGATTTAAAAGAGATCTAAGTTTTGAAAAAAACAGTATTTCGAAAAATATAAAACCATCATATGTAAATTTCTATACAATTTTTTTAAATAGCTAATAATAAATCTCCATCTCATGTAGAAACATGATGCATCCTATGAATTTTATAATTGCAATAAAATTATAGATCACGTAGACAAGTCTCTGATACCACTGATACCACTATTGGGTTTCCTGGGGTCCTAAGGGCTCAAAATCGACGTCCGGCCTAAGTTAGGTAGACTTGGAAACAAAAATAAAGCAGCGGAAAAATCATAAAACAATTTTAAGAAAGCCCTAAGGATGTAAAACACTAGCCACAATCTCTACTATCCCGGGATGGGTCTGACCAACCCCTAAAGATAGATTTATAAAACTATTGGAATGATAAACACATGAATAATAAAGGACATACATTTGTTCTGCACATGAGCAGAACGTTGATCCTCACGAACCACTGCCCCACGTTGGGTCTGCGCTTCCCTTGAGCAGCACCGCGTCCTAAGGCGAGCAATCCCCTTTTTTGTCGAGTCAACAATACGCTCCAAAAAGTTTCACCTTGAGTGGATCCTTCGTCAAGTCTTCGGATCAAATCCAGATTCCTTCACAGCCATGATAGAGCCCGAGCAGGAGCAAGGAAGAGAAAGGGAGAAAGAGGGAATAATATTTTAGTCTATTCGATTGAGGGTGGCACTTAAATTTTGAGAGCTCCATTGATCACAGGTTTGGTGCGAGTTTCAAGGAGAAGAGTTAGCCCCTATTTATATAGGGAGCTACCCGCCTAATCTCAAAATAACTGATATGTGACTAAAAAATTAGAGGAATAATTAAATATAAATTTGCCTTCTATGAAGGCCAAACTTTAACGAATTATTTATCTCTCACCATTGAACTCTGGAAGCGATATCGTATATCAAATCGAAGAGCACTGAATGGTGAACGCTTAGAAACAAACGGTGCTCAATTTCGAGTTTGTTTGACCCCTCAAACAAACATTCAAAAATCGCCAAAAATTGCACCAAAACTGTGCAGATCAAATCTGCATCTATTTAATTCCATGGCCCCACAGTGGGGCCCACCTGTGGGTCGATCATGCCCAACGAGTGCGCCCACCCGCTGGAGCCCCTGCCCGAAGCGGGTTGGGCACCCACCTGCAGTGGGCAGTCGAGCCCAGCTTACCCGCATAAGCAGGTTGTGCTCAGGCCCAGTGCCTGGATGCCCAGGCATTAGGCTAAAGCCCAAAAACAGGCGCTAAGCCAAAAAACACAGCGCTTGAGCTTTGGTAAAATTGGGGCTTTGGCTCATTTTGAGCATATTTTGGCTCTTTTGGAGCCAAAATCTTGGGTTTAAGCCTGGGTTTGAACCCAGGTTTTATCTGAGACATTCCCGAAACCCATGTGTTCTTTTGTATGCCTTTACCACATTATATGTGATCTAAAATATGTTTGCAAACCTTTTGTGGCATATTACATCATATGCTATTTTCCCACATTGTTAGTATTCTAAAGCTTATATCGTAAACCTTTTGCTACATAATTAATTCACATGCATCATATGCACTATCTCCCTAAATCCTACTTATTACCTTACGATGGTCCCACTCTGTTTGAGACACTGCAGCCTGACCCTACTATAGGTGGGGCTCGAAACCCCAGACGGCAGTGACCATGACAAGCATGTGTCATCCCTATTTTGGTATCATTATTATGTGGTTAACCCATTGACACGAGTATTGTCGGGATCACCCTAAATGTGTCCGTGATGAATGCCACAGTTTAGTCCTTTCATCATAACTATGTCGCTTAGCCATGCCTAGGGTATGGTCAACTGTTAACCCTAATAACTTGAAACTGGTTAGTCTCCATCAATCTTTTGTCTTTGAATGTTGGACTTCTTCCAACATAACTTGGCCAAAGTTTTTACCAAGGACCAAAGTAACACATGTGACATTAACACTCCATAAAAGAGAGAGATGAATTCTTTATTTTTCATTACTCTCATCTTATGCTTCAAGTGTCACAAAACCAAAGACCTTTCGACAGGCCTTGTCTCGAAGCTAGGTCAGAGATATAAGTGACACTATTCACGTACAGGTTTGTACAATGACCTCAAGTCTAAGGACCAACTTGCCTATCATCACTGAGAGTTATTATTGACAGATTAGTTTACGTTAACCATGTGATAACTCTCGTTGGGTCGTTCAGTGAACTCATTCTCGAATGAGCACCGGTGTCTCCTCTCTGACTTCGCCAAGTCAAACGACCATGAGATCATCGTCGCCAATCCATGGTGAAGACAAAGAAATAATGGTCTATCCGATGTGATGATATTATTTTCTCAAAACATCTACGACCACGAACATTTTTAGACTTATGCTACAAGCGATCAAGCACTTCTCCATAATCGAGATCTTCATCTCGATACTTGTTTGACTTTGCATTAAGTTTCGGGACTTTACCTAAGTTCTAATGAAGACTACATTATTATTTACTTTGGTAAATTCTTACCAAACAGATTACTGTTATTTCGAACAAAATGTTTGTACATATACATAGCGATAAATTACCTCAAGGGCAAACACATCTTTTAACAATCAGAATCTACTTCGAGTCTGGCACATGATGAATATATGTTAGTGTCCATATGACTCCATCATGCATGTTGATCCTCAACTCTCTAACTCCCAATATCTTGCAAGCCATATTATTCCCCATTAGCATGTTACCGTCTTCTCTAGAACAATACGAACTGAACAAACTTCTATATGACGTCATGTGGAAGCATCCTGAATCCAAGAGCCATGAGATCTCATGATCTTTAGATGCAATAGCCCTTAGAATCTCCTCGTCATCACTGTCCTTGCTACTAATTCTTATAGAAATAGAACCAAAAGCATCTTCCTTTCCCAATCCATTCTTCTTTGGCTTTAGGTAGTTCTTATCCAATGTCTCATCTCTTTGCACAAGTGACATATGTCCTTGTACCCACGTGATTTAGATCTTGAATGACCATTGTCCTCCCCAGAACCATGGCCGCCTTTAGAACCTTGACGTCCCCTGATGAATAAGTCATCTCCTTGATCACCACTCTCTCGACCAGTCATCTTCATGCGAAGAATTTCAGAGTGTACCATTGATTACGTGTGTATTTGTATATTTTACCTTCCATTGCATGGCATTCCCATGCATTTTGATGTTTACATGAACAGTATAATATGCATTCTTGATCATTTGTTGTATCCTAGAGTTCATTATATTTTTAGAGATTTTTATGAATTTTTTTGGATTTTCTGCAAATGCTAACTTGACTTTGTGTTTAATGTAGGAATTGATACCTAGAGGACACTTCCCAGAAGGCTGGCGTGTCACAAAATATTGGCTTATTCTCGTGGTATGTCAGACGTCTGGAGAACACTTTCCAGACGTCTGATGCACTGTGTGTTGCGTGATGTATGCCCACAGTTCATTTGTATTAGATGCAAATGGATTTTTATATTAAAAGTGAATTAATTAAGTCGCAAAAGAGTTTGCGACATAAGTTTTAGAACATTAAGGATGTGAGAATTTTGTAGCTGATGCAAAAGAGAATTAAATATATCGTAAAATGATTACGAGCATATTTAATATAATAAACGTGAGGAAAAGATCACCTGGATGATGGGATCATCCCGGTCTAATCCCATGTTCAAACGGCGTCCAGAACGGACACCAAATGCACAAGTTATAGCCAAAATAACGCACACAACAATTAGAAGGGGAGCCAGCCCAAATATTTAGTCTAGGCTCACCAGCCCAATCCAGAGGCAGGTACCACCAGCCCAAAATGGCGGGCACCTGACCCGCCCAGCAGGCGGGTCAGACCCGCCCAGTGGGCCGGGGCCAGCCCGCAATGCAGGCGGGCGCCCCCTCCCGCTTGCGGGCTGGAAAGCATGGGGCCCACGCAGTGGGCCCCACAGGTGGGTTTTAACCCAGTTTTTGGCAGCTGATGTTGTCCGCAAAGCATGGTTTTGGGCTGATTTTAGAGCCTCGTTTGAGGGGTAAACTGAACTCGGAATGGAGCACCGTTTTTTCCTACGCATTCACCATTCAACTCTCTTCATAACGGTGTATGACATCGCCTCTTAGAGATCTGTAGTGGGAGAGATTTAATAACCCAAACATTGCATTTGCGAAATGCATGTTTTGCGCAAAGTAAAATCTCTAAATATGTTTATTCCCACATCGAAAGTTATGAGAAGGGGATGGGTCTACCGCTTATATAAATATGTGACAATTCCTTTCCTTGAAACTTGTACCAAGTCTCCAAATCCGAGAAGCACCTAAAAGGTTTGAGCACACTCGGATTAAGATTTAAATTAATTATTATCTCTCTTCCAAAATTCTTCCTTGCTCCTCATCGGGCTCTAGCAAAGCTACAAAGGAGTTCGGATCGGATCCGAAGTCTTGACGAAGGATCCACTCAAGGTGAAACTTTCTTCGGCATGTGGTTGGCTCGACGACAAGGGTGTTGCTTGCCTCAAGATGCGGTGCGGTGCAGGAAGCGGTTCGGCTTGGGACGACGTGCGGCTCGGGATGCGGTTCGGCTTGAGAGAAGCGACGTGAGGCCAAAGAAATGTTGCTGAAAACGGCTCTTCGTATTCTGCAGAAACAAAGTAAAAGGTATGTAGTTTAATTATACATGCGTTTCTAATTTCAAATAGGTTGATAGATCTATCCTTAGCGATTGGTCGGACCCAACCCCGGGATAGTAGAGATTCTGGTTAGGTTTAAATCGTTAGGGCTTGATTTAAAAATGTTTTAAGTCTGTTTTTTTTCGCAATTGATTTGATCTCGTCGTCTGCCCGACTAAGGCCGGACGTGGAATTTATAGCCACAAGGTCCTAGAAAACCCTTCAGTGGTATCAAAGCCATGTCTACTTGATCTATATTTTTTGCAAGTATCAAATGTATATGATAGAACATGTTTTCTCCCTGAGATGTGGGTTGTGATTTAAACTATTAAAATAGTCATCTCCTAGTAATGTTTTTATTTTCGAAAATTGTTTTTGAAAATTAGATTTAATTTTAAAATCATTTAATAATGTTAAAATTAGAGCTTAATTATTATATGATATAATTATTGTTGTAACTTTATTATGAGATAATTTTTAGTTGCACGTGGTAATGCCATTAAAAACTATTAGGTTGATAAAAAATTTATTATGAGATAATTTTTATTATGAGATAATTTCAAATAGGTTGATAAAATTTTTGTATCTTTAATGGTTATATAATATTTCTTTTTAATTATGTGATAATACAAGAAGAACTATTAGGTTAGCCATTAAAAACTTTCTGAAAATTATAAGATAATTTTTAATAGACATGATATTGTTTAAACTTGTTTAAATGCCTAATACATGATAGGATAGCACCCTGAAATTCATTCCTTATAGTTGATAAGGAAATTAATAAAAATTATTAACCAATCCTAGTAATTTCAAATTTTAGGATTCAACTAGTTTATAGGATTAACTAGTTTTAATGAAGCCATTTCTAGTCGATGGCACACATATGAATAATTAGTTTCCTTTAATGGACCATGATCCGGTCTAATGTTTTTTGACTAGTGTTGTGGATCACTCTAGCTCGACTGGGGATAATGATCCTGGCCTAGCCAAATCCCTAGTCGTGTTCCGTTGGACTGCAAGGATACGAATTATGATTATGTGAAACTGTCGATTACATCTAGTCAATTACGTTTAAAATCTTCTTCAAGTTTAGTCTAACCCTCCTTGTTTTAGAAGTTTGCAACTATAGATTCAATGTTATAGTTGTTGAGCACACTCAAGCTATGTCATAGCCACTTTATGGAAACCAACTTCTCATTACATGATATGAAGTTTAGACTTAACCCAAACCGTCGCGTTGTGCCCATACACCGAGTGCCGGCGTAAGCTAGGCTAGACACAAAAACAAGGGTCCGACTAGAGTAGTCTTTGTAATTTGGATGAGCACACTCATGATCATAAGTGGCTAGGTGTAAAAACCAATAAGGGAATCATATATGAATGATTGATGAAGAGTCATCTACCAATCACATAGTCAAGCAATTTGTTGAGCACACTCATGGTTGTGAGGCTCAGTGTGGTTGAATCCCTTTCCCACTAAATTTAATTAATTTAAATCGTTCATTATTATGGCTAAAAATGATCGCGAAAATAGTGGGAGGATATAGTTGGATAAAAGCCCTTCTATCTATATTTAAAATTGAACATATGCTAAACTATGGTAATCCAATGTTTACCAATGGAATCCAAAACATAATTTCCTAAGAGAATAAGTTAACTAGTCAAAATGGTTGGTTAAAGAAATATCAACTCATATTCTAATTGATAGACTAAACTATGTTCTCATTGACATTAAAGATGTCCTTACCACCGTCTTAAGGACATTGATTTTATTGAGCTCGAAGTACAACAAAATAAATGCACGCTACTTGTCATTTGCCTCTATGAGGGGCAGCTTGAACATACTGATGTTCAAAGCATGTTTCTCCATACAATTGTTGAGTCAACTCAATGTTTATGGAAAACAGTTTCGATCCGCAAAGTTCGAAACTTCCATCAAATTGTTTGAATCGAAGATGAGTGCATGAGCAGTACAAAACTATGTATCCCAACCGGATCTTGAGACGAGCAACTTGTTGAGCACACTCAAGCTTGCAAAGCTCAAGCGTTTGGATACATGAAATATTTGCATGGCTATTATTTGTGATGAGACGTGTACTATCTAAATGAGATTTAGAAAGAAAGAAGGCATTAAGGAAAGTCAATTGAGAAAGAAAGATTTTTCTATCATTAGTAAAGGCAAAAGTAGGAGGAACTGAAAATGTGACAGATTTGATGTCATAGTTTTAGGATAATCATTATACAAAAGGAATTGATTGTCTACGTGTTGGAAAAAGGAGCAATTGTTGTTTCTTGGACCATAGAGGACGTCTAACACATTTTGGCAAATGTCGTCACCTTCCTTCTGAAGCAATGTTTTGTATGAGCAATTTGTTTAACGATATTGTAATAAGTAGTAATACATGAATGTGCAAACTATAGAAAAATTATATATGGAAAAATAGACTAGGCCGTATCGATGAGAACAGACTTGACAAATTACATAAAAAGAGTTTTTGATCTATCATATTATGGGTCGAAAGACACTTGTAAGTCTTGTCTCAAAGGTATGATGGCCAAACTCCTTCCGTAAGATAGTGGGAAAATGAGTTGGAGAACTCACTGTCTTATACATACGGATGTATCCAGACCCAAGTCTAAATTAGCCCAGATATGTTATACTTATTTTATTACGACACAAGTTCGTGATGAAACACAAGTCTGATAAAATAGAGTACATAATAACATAAGTAATTGAACTGCTTCAATCAGATCGAAGAGTCTACTACTTAGCTATATAATTTTTGCTTAATTAAAAGGAAATGTGATTTTCTCTCAGGTCAAGTCTTTTAACACATCGGTGTATTGGAGAGCATGAACCACACTTTGTTAGACATAGTGCGATGCATGACAAGTGACTCTGAGTTACAATCCTTCCTCTGGGTTAAGTCCCAGATAGTAATGACTAGGTTCTTGATAAGGTTCTATGAGGACCTTATCAATATGATATTCCTCAAATTAGTGGCTAGGAAGTTAAAAGATTACTCGAGTAAGACATCATAGTTGATGAGGGCCTAGACAACATCCTATAGTGAGGCCCAATTAGACTCCTCGGGTGGTAGCTTCATGGATAGCGCTAAGTCAAATTCCACCGTTTGATCACCTACATTTAAAGACAACTTTCCCTTCTTCACGTCGATAAGCACACCGGCGGTCGCCATAAAAGGTCTTCCGAGAATAATCGGAGTGTGATTATCCTTGGGCATATCCATCGCTACAAAATCCACTGGCACACGTACACCGCGGACATTAACTGGTAGGTTGTCGACGACTCCCACGGGATATTTGACGGACAGATCTACTTGCTGCAGGGTCATCCCCGTAGGTTCCAGTTCTCCCATGTTGATCCTTCTGTAGAGTGAAAGGGGCATCAGACTCACACTTGCTCCTAAATCAACAAGTGCTCTATTGATAGAGACTTCTCCTATAGAGCATGGAATCAAAAAACTTCATGTGTCCTTAAGCTTCGGCGGATTTGCTTGTTGAATCAATGCTCTACACTCCGCCGTAAGAACCACCTTTTCTTTTCTTGTCCCCTTCGTCACTAGATCTTTAAGAAATTTTGCGTATGAAGGAATAGTTTCAATTGCTTCAAGGAATGGGATCTGAAGACTTAGATCTTTCACCATTTCAAATAACCTGCCATATTTTTCGTTGATCTTGGCATTGGCAAGCCTTTGCAGAAATAGGACCGAAGGCTTGAAAACCCTCAAGTCTTCACCCTCATTCTTGGTCCTTTTATCAAAATCTTCTTTCAGAGTCACCGGACTTGATGTTAAAGCTCTGTTGTTGTTCATCTCCATATTCGGTTGCACATTGACAATGGGCGCTTCTGTATCTTTCTCGGCCTCCCGTGCCGGAATCTTTTTTCCACTCCTCAGAACAATAGCGGAAACATTCGCTTGACTATGTGTCAAGGCTATGGTTTGGCTCGGTCCTCTAGAATTCACCTCCGGTTGACCCGGCAATTGTCCTTGCGCCTTTTGGAGGTTGGCTACTTGTAACCCCAATTGGGTTACTTGGTTGGTCAAGGATTTCTGCTCAAGCTGTAATTGTTGAGTGATCTTCTTCTGATTCAAAATATACTGAGCTATAAGGTTCTCAATCGGAGAGACTACTTGTTGTTGTTGTTGGGGCGGAGGTTGCTGATGTTGAGGAGGAAGCTGTTGATACATTTGTTGAGGCGAAGGAGGTTGCTGAAATTGTTGGTAGGGTGCATTGTATCTAAAATTCGGATGATTCCGATTGTTGGGATAATATCCAGGGTTAGAACTTGTCCTTGGTGGATAAGGCACATTTCTTGTAGGATTATAGAAAAAGGCACTTGCTTGATCCATGGACACTGAAATCTCTCCAACATCGAAGTCTCCAATCACTTCAGTTTCCACGGTCGCTACTTGCTGTGGGCTAGCGGCACCGTTTACAACTATAAACGCTGAAATTTGAGTGGAAAGCAAATCAAATTTGCTTGATAGCTTGTCCACTTCCTCAATCCGAGGCATGCCACCGGCTTTTGGTGTAACATGCTCATAACTCCACCTCTCGTTGTTGGATGCCATGTTCTGCAAGATAGTTCCGGCATCCACTTCATTTCTCGACATGAAAGATCCACCCGCCGCGACATTCATAGAGGACTTCAAATCGTCCCTCTGTCCATTATAGAATATGTTGATGATCTGCCAATGGGGGAGCTCGTAGTGAGGACATTTCCTTTGCATTTCTTTGTACCTCACCCACGATTCATGTAGCGACTCATGGCTAGCTTGGGAGAAAGAGGAGATATCACTTCTTAGCTTCATCGTCTTCCCCATAGGAAAGAACTTGTTCAAGAATGCGTTCAAAAGCTGCTCCCAAGCAGTAAATGTGTTGGGGTCCTTGCCCCTTAGCCATTGCTTCGCTTTATCCTGTAGAGAGAACGAGAATAACCTTAACTGAATAGCCTCGGTTGATACGCCATTGATCTTAAATGTCTCACACTGCTCCAAGAAAGAGTCTAAGTGCTCGATGGGATTCTCCATGGGAGCTCCAGAAAATTGGTCTTGTTGGATCCAAGCCACAAGTAATGGGTTCAACTTAAAGTTTCTGGTCGCAATAGCCGGAGGTTGAATGCTGGATGTAGACCCAATAGACGACATCGAATATTCGAGCAAAGACTTTGGAGGAGTGACGTTTCCTGCCATGGCGACAAATTCTTCTCTTCTTCATCTTTCTGCGTTCAAACGTCTCAGGGTAGCGTTGATCTCGGGATCCAAAGGAACTAAATCGTCGAGACTCCTTGAGTTCTTGCGCAAGAAAAATTAAGATGTACCATGAAGCACATATGGTATGATACGAAATAAAAATAAATAAAAACAAAAGTGTAGAACGTGAAAATGATCACGGGGTGAGGATGTTAGCTAGTCTCAAGGATAACAAGGTCCTAAGTGTAACAAGCACGTTGCCTCCCGGCAACGGTGCCATAAAGGTTGACCGCCCGCCCGTTTGACGCGCAAATAGGGACGGGGATGCTAGAATTAGAATTTAGAAACTTGTAACGGCTGGTTTTTGTATGATGAATATTATTTATATATATGCGATTGTTTGTCTTCTTTCTTTACTTCTCCGCGCTCATATCTTAGTATAGGATCACCTTTGGAACTCATTGGAATCATCCCGAAGCTTCCCGCCTCAATTTGCGACTTCGTGTGCCAATTAGCCGGTTCACGTTGAGGAACCGACCGACTAGATGTCAATCTAGTAGGACAACAACTCCTCATGGACCGAGTAGTTTTTGTCAGGCTTTTTCCCTTGAGTTACTGTTTACGATTAGTCGGTCTAAGTTCAACCACCGACCGACTAGTTATCGAACTAGTCGGTCAACACTTCTTCACAGACCGACTAGTACAGAGATCATTTTTGCACCAGGTTACTGTTTACCGTTAGTCGGTCAAAGAACGAAAACCGACCGACTAGTTGACGAACTAGTCGGTTAGGTATCCTTCTCTGACCGACTAATCTTCAAAATATCTTGTTGACCATTTTCACCCTTTAGTCGGTCTATGAACACTGGCCGACCGACTAGGTTGCAAACTAGTCGGTCGACGAGCCTTCACAGACCGACTAACTCTATAAATTCTACAACACCACTGTTCACGGTTTGGGTTTTAGTCGGTCACAGTTATACGACCGACCGACTAGTTTCCAAACTAGTCGGTCGACCGCCCTTCTCTGACCGACTAGTTGACCCCGAAACCCTAAATTTTGTGCTAGCCGCCGTTTCTTTTCTTATTTAAACGGGGTTTCTTTCTTCATTTCTCTTGATAGATTTCAGTCACCATCTTCCCCAAATCCTACTCCCCTACCTCTCACGTCCTCCCCTTGCTCATTCCTCCATCCTTGCGCCTTCCATCTTCCCCAAAGCTCTCCCTCCCCTCTCATTTCCCTTTCTTTTGCCCTAGCACAGAGTTCTCATCTCAGATCCAGCAGCAATGACACCGGGAGACGCTGAAATCTTCACCACCACCGGCGATCAACGTTCTCGCTGCGCTACCCGCGGCTTGGGAATTTCTGGACGACGTAAAGCTTACACCCTTTCCAGATTGGACACCGGATCTTCGTGCAATCGTCAATTCCAGGTTGGTGTCTTAAATTTGTAGTAACCTCCATAGTAGATGAGCAAACCCTAAATAAAAGTCACAACCTAATCAAACTAAATTTATTTTTCGCTGATCTTTAAAACGTTGTACAACCGTAGAAATCGACGAATGGACATTATGCATGCACACATAGGATAGATCGTCGATTTGGTCAATTCATTAAAAATGTGATTTTTGGATTAATTAGGATAGTCCCGATAACCTAGACACAACCCTAATAGGAATTAATGAATTGTGATCTGACACCGTCGCCGTGTCACGATTTTCAGACACTTTTCCGCCGACGAGACGTTTGGACGAGGCGTACCAGGGAGACGACGCACTCGCCATCACAGGCAAGTGTATCACTTGCGTTCTTGGCCGTGTTTAGGCCTTAACTTTGCTAGAACTATTAGTCTTGATCATTGAGAATCGGACGTGAAATGATAGCGTCCGGGACGCTTTTGATGGCTCAGATTTGACAACGAAAACTGAGTCCAATAACAACAATTTGACATCATAGGATTGACATGCGTGTGCGTGAGGTGTGGACACCCTAGTACAACCCCTCCTATTTTGTCGTGTCTCGTTCCTTTCCGTCTGCACAGCCCGCTGGGCAATAGGGCACTCGCCAAGCCAGAGTGAGTGATCGCTTGTACTAGTTCACAGCCTGATGGGCAATTGGGCACCTGTCAAGCTAGAGCAGGTGATCCCATGTACCGATACATAGCTCAGAGAGCAATTGGGCACTTGTCAAGCTAGAGCAAGTGATCCCATGTCTTGTCACGATTCTTGGGGTTATGGGGTAGGGTTGAGCGTGCAAGCGGCAATGGGGACTGATCCCCCTCGAATCGAACAGGCGTGAACCCTTTCTTGTCTTATCTTGTCTTGTCTTGTCTGGCTTCCCGTGTTCCGTCTTGTCTTGACACCTGTAGGCTAGTCCCATAGTCCATAGCACTTGCTATGACTACTACTTGTCTTGTTTACTTTCCCGTTGTGTTTCTTTCTGTTGTTAAAACCTCAGCATGTTAATCAACCAGTAAAACATTGTAAGTAAATGGTACACTTGTAGCTTGGTCTAACCTTTTCTTGTACACCTTGCCTGACGTACAGTTCCTTCTTTTGGTGCTGTACGTCAGGGATTAAGCCAGAGTACGTAGAGGAGACTGACTTGCCTGCCGACGTGGAGCCAGAGGGCGTCGATCCCGAGTACGACCCTGAGGAGGATCAGAGCTAGAGACTTCTAGTTGCAGTTTCCAGAGACGTTATTTATTTTTGTTGGGTGCGTAGCACCTTTATGTTTTTTTTGTCTATGTTGGGTGCTTGCACCATTAGATTTACTTTTCTGCTGTTGTTGCTCTTCGGGCGTTGTGACTCGCTACTTTGATATGTTGGAATAATAATGTGATGTTCTTTCCTTCTTGTACTTTTATTGTTATGTACTAACATGCAGGGACCTGTACCTTTGCCTTGGTACCACACAGACGCTTATTGGGTCAGTGCTTCGTAGCCCTGGCCTAAGCGGGCCTAGTCACGCTTCGCCTCCGCTGTTTTGGGAAGCGGGGCGTGACAGGTTTTAGTGGTGGCCCATGCAGGTCCCGTCCCAATCTTTCTGCAAGTACAGAACAGTAAGAGTAAGGACATTCACTTTTGATATTCAAACATTGTACGAGTCTAACCTTCGTCTTTCTGTCAATAGGATGGCCGGACGACGCGTTACCCGATCGGGAAACTTAGGCGATGGAGTTCCGGAGGACCAGGGCGGAGAGTTCCGTCAGTTTCTGGGTGTGATGAGGGAGATGTTGGATGTTTAGCATCAGCTGGTTCAGCAGTCTCAGCGTGCTGCTCAGGCTCCACCAGTTGCACCACCACCACCTCCGCTTGCCCCACGAGCTGCAGCCGAAGATTTTCTCTGGGAAGGAAGGACCTCTGGGTGCCGATGAGTGGATCCAGAGCACGGAGGAGAAATTAGTTACTGCAAAGATTCCTGACGACACCCGAGTGGAGAATACGAAGATGCAGCTGACGGAGAATGCGAGGAACTGGTGGCGCATTGAGGAGAGGCGTCTGGAGAAACCAGTGGAGTGGAGGACCTTCAGGTTGATGTTTAAGGATAAATATTTCACCAAGTCTGCTAGGAGGGAGCTGCTGAGCAAATTTATAGATCTGAAGCAGGGGGATATGACTGTCGAGGAGTATGAAGCCGAGTTTAAAATGCTGAGCCGTTTTGCCCCGCACATGGTAAAGAAGGAGGAGAAGCGAGCTGATCGCTTTCGTCAGGGACTGCGTCTGAAGATTCAGGCTTCGATGTATTCGGCAAGTTTCTCGACTATGAGGGAGGTGCTTGATGCTGCGAAGAATCATGAGCTCATAGCTCTTCTGCCTGACCCTCCAGCTGATAAGGGCAAGCATCCCATGGAGCAGTACCGGCCACCTGCTAGGCCGGCGATGAGGCCAGTCCAGACTGTGCCATTTAAGAGGCCTGGAGCACCAGTGCAGCAGCAGAACAAGGGTCCGTGCCATTTCTGCGGCAAGCTCAGACATGTTCAGACCAACTGTCGGAGGAAGCTGGGACTGTGCCTACTTTGTGGAGATGCTTCGCATGCTGCGAAGGACTGTCCTAGAGCCCGCACTGCTGTTGTTGGAGCGCCAGCACCATTACAGATGAGGGCACCTGCTCCGGTTCAGAGAGGACCTGCCGTTCGTGGACCACCCTTGGTGCCACAGAGGTAGCTATACCAGGCGAGCTGTGCAGCCTCCGAGGCCGGCCTATACTATGACTGCTGTAGAGACCGAGGAGCTGGATGGAGTAATTGCAGGTAATATCTTGACCTAGTCTTTTCATTTCATAATTATATTGTATTGCTAGTCTAGTTAGTGTTGTCTGTTTGTTTGATTGTTAGAGTAGTGTTTGACCTTAGACCCCTTGTTTTCTTAGGCACCATTCTTGTGTTCTCTCACCCCGCTTTGGCTTTGTTTGAATCCGGTGCATCTATGTGCATCTTATCCCGGAGGTTTATAACAAAGCACTCCATTCCTACCCATACACTTCCTAAGTGTTGGGACATCACTACTGGGAACGGAGTGGTGACGGTGAATCTAGGATGTCGGTCGATTCCCTTAGTGGTTAGTGGACATGAGCTATATGCGGATTTCATCGTCCACGATCTACCACATTTCGATGTCGTCCTCGGCATCAATTGGTTGGGAGATTTCCACGCTTCGATCGATTGTCACAGCAAGAGAGTGGTATTCCGGATTCCTGGCCATCCGGAGTTCGAGTTCCAAAGCCGAGACGAGTCGCTTGGGCCCATCAGATTTTGGGCCAAGCCGGAGGTGCCGGTGATGGCAGCGTTGCAGATGGAGATGGAGATCGACCGACCAGCGGTTGTCAGAGACTTCGACGACGTTTTTTCGGAGGATATCTCGGGTCTGCCACCCGACAGAGCTTTGAAGTTCGGTATCGATCTTATGCCGGGTGCGCAGCTGATATCGAAGGCGCCGTATCGGATGGCTCCCGCGGAGCTTGAGGAGCTGCGGAAGCAGTTGGATGAGTTGTTACAGAAGGGTTTCATCCACCCTAGTGTGTCACCGTGGGGTGCACCTGTATTGCTCATGAAGAAGAAGGAAGGGTCCCGCAGGATGTGTGTGGATTATCGAGGGTTGAATGCCGTCACTGTGAAGAATAAGTATCCGCTGCTGCGCATCGACGACATATTTGATCAGCTGGGTGGTTCGAGAGTTTTCTCGAAGTTGGACTTGAGGAGCGGTTACCATCAGTTAAAGGTTAAGAAGGATGATGTCCCGAAGACAGCTTTCCGGACGAAGTACGGGCACTATGAGTTTGTGGTGATGCCATTCGGCGTGACCAATGCCCCAGCTGTGTTCATGAATCTTATGAATTTGATTTTCTACGACTTCCTAGATAAGTTTGTCGTTATTTTCATGGACAACATTCTTATTTACTCGAAGTCTGAGGAGGAGCACAGCTGTCACCTGAGGACAGTGTTGGAGACGCTGAGGCGACACAAGTTATATGCCAAGTATAGCAAGTGCGAGTTCTGGCTGGACAGAGTCACGTTTCTGGGACACGTGGTGTCTGGTGATGGCATATCTGTGGATCCGGAGAAGGTCAGAGCAGTCAGAGATTGGCTGACTCCGCAGTCAGCATCCGACATCAGGAGTTTTCTTGGTCTAGCAGGCTATTATCGGCGGTTCATTAAAGATTTCTCGAGGATTGCGGAGCCGATGACGAAGCTGACAAGGAAGGATGAGGAGTTTCTGTGCTCTGATGCTTGTGAGGAGGCTTTCAGTATCTTGAAGGCGAGGTTGACCACGGCACCAATTTTGACGGTACCGGATCGGAGCGGAGGCTTTGAAGTTTATTGTGATGCATCGGGGAAGGGCCTGGGATGCGTTCTGCATCAGCATGGCCATGTGGTCGCGTATGCTTCTCGTCAATTGAGTACTCATGAGAAGAATTACCCGACGCACGATCTGGAGTTGGCAGCAGTGATCTTTGCACTGAAGATTTGGAGGCATTTCTTACTGGGTGAGTGTGTGAAGATTTTTACAGATCATAAGAGCTTGAAGTATATATTCACCCAGAAGGAACTCAACATGCGTCAGAGACGATGGTTGGAGCTCATGACTGACTACGAGATAGATTTGCAGTATCATCTGGGGAAGGTGAACGTTGTGCCTGACGCTTTGAGTAGACTCCCCATTGCTATGATGCATACTGCTGACAGGAGGATTCAGCAGGAGCTGAAGGAGATGGATTTGGAGGTTGTCCTACCTGGTGTGATTCATACTTTCATGAATTTGCAGATTCAGTCCACGATTGTGGATCGGATCAAGGCAGCACAGGCAGGAGATCCGAAGTTGCAGAGGATCAGGAGGCAAGTTGAAGCTGGACTGCGAGCAGAGTTCGTGATTCATGAGGATGGTTCACTGCGGTACGGCAGCAGACTCTGCGTACCTGCGGATGATGTTCGTGAGGAGCTTTTGAGCGAGGCTCATAGCTCGCCTTATTCTATACATCCTGGTGGCACCAAGATGTATAAGGATCTCCGACAGAATTACTGGTGGATTGGCATGAAGAGGAGTGTGGCACGGAGCGTTGCCAAGTGTTTGGTATGCCAGCAGGTGAAGGCCAAGCATCATCGTACTGCTGGGTTGCTGCAACCGCTTCCTATTCAGGAGTGGAACTGGCAACATATTACGATGGATTTTGTGACTGGTTTACCTCGGACCCCGAGGCAGAACGACGCAGTCTGGGTGATCGTAGATCGGTTGACCAAGTCTGCGCATTTTATTCCTTTTCGAGTGGGCTAGTCAACGGAGGCCTTGGCGAGGAAATACCTTGAGGTAAAAATTTCGTTTCTACTTCTCTTTATTTTTCCTCCTTGATTAGTTGTGACGTAGGCCGTGTACGTGCAGGAGATTGTACGCTTACACGAGGTCCCCATGAGCATCGTGTCTGACAGAGATACGAGATTCACATCTCAGTTCTGGAGAAGTCTGCAGGAGCATTTGGGTACGAGTCTGAGTTTTAGCACGGTGTACCACCCGCAGACCGACGGCCAGTCCGAGAGGACTATACAGATTCTGGAGGATATGCTGCGAGCTTGCACACTCGACTGGAAGGGATCTTGGGAGGACCATCTCCATTTGGTGGAGTTTTCTTATAACAACAGCTACCAGGCGAACATTGGCATGGCGCCGTTTGCTGCCTTATATGGGAGGAAATGTCGATCGCCACTGAGCTGGGATGACGTTGGAGATCGGGAGCTGTTGGGTCCAGAGATGATTGTTGAAGCTGTGGATGTCGTGAGAGACATCAGGGAGAAGCTCAGAGTTGCGCAGGATCTCTTTAAGCATTGAGCTGATGCCAAGAGGAGACCGTTGGAGTTTCAGCCTGGAGATCACGTTTTCTTGAAGATTTCTCCGAACCGCGGAGTTATTCGTTTCGGGAAGAAGGGGAAGCTGAGCCCGAGGTTTATTGGACCTTTTGATGTGCTGGAGCGTGTGGGAGCAGTGGCCTACCGCCTTGCTCTGCCACCATCTTTGGTGGGGGTTCACAACGTATTTCACGTATCACAGTTACGTCGGTACGTCAGTGATCCGCCTCACACGGTGGAATTCTCGGAGATCACGGTCCGTCCGGACCTGACCTACGACCAGCAACCCGTGTAGATTTTGGACCGTCGACAGAAGTAGTTGAGAAATAAGGTAGTTGACCTGGTGAGAGTAATGTGGCATCACGGATCGCCTGGAGAGTCCACTTGGGAGAGAGAGGATGAGATGAGAGAGCGTTACCCTCACCTATTCTGAAAGAAATTTCGAGGGCGGAATTTTCTTAAGGTGGGTAGGATGTAACGGCTGGTTTTTGTATGATGAATATTATTTATATATATGCGATTGTTCGTCTTCTTTCTTTACTTCTCCGCGCTCATATCTTAGTATAGGATAACCTTTGGAACTCATTGGAACCATCCCGAAGCTTCCCGCCTCAATTTGTGACTTCCTGTGCCAATTAGCCGGTTCACGTTAAGCAACCGACCGACTAGATGTCAATCTAGTCGGACAACAACTCCTCATGGACCGACTAGTTTTTTTCAGGCTTTTTCCCTTGAGTTACTGTTTATGATTAGTCGGTCTAAGTTCAACCACCGACTGACTAGTTATCGAACTAGTCGGTCAACACTTCTTCGCAGACCGACTAGTACAGAGATCATTTTTCACACCAGGTTACTGTTTACCGTTAGTCGATCAAAGAATGAAAACCGACCGACTAGTTGACGAACTAGTCTGTTAGGTATCCTTCTCTGACCGACTAATCTTCAAAATATCTTGTTGACCATTTTCACCCTTTAGTCGGTCTATGAACACTGGCCGACCGACTAGGCTGCAAACTAGTCGGTCGACGAGCCTTCACAGACCGACTAACTCTATAAATTCTACAACACCACTGTTCACGGTTTGGGTTTTAGTCGGTCACAGTTATACGACCGACCGACTAGTTTCCAAACTAGTCGGTCGACCGCCCTTCTCTGACCGACTAGTTGACCCCGAAACCCTAAATTTTGTGCTAGCCGCCGTTTCTTTTCTTATTTAAACGGGGTTTCTTTCTTCATTTCTCTTGATAGATTTCAGTCTCCATCTTCCCCAAATCCTACTCCCCTACCTCTCACGTCCTCCCCTTGCTCATTCCTCCATCCTTGCGCCTTCCATCTTCCCCAAAGCTCTCCCTCTCCTCTCATTTCCCTTTCTTTTGCCCTAGCACGGATTTCTCATCTCAGATCCAGCAGCAACGACGCCGGGAGATGCTGAAATCTTCACCACCACCGGCGATCAACGTTCTCACTGCGCTACCCACGGCTTGGGAATTTCCGGACTACGTAAAGCTTCCACCCTTTCCAGATTGGACACCGGATCTTCGTGCAATCGTCAATTCCAGGTTGGTGTCCTAAATTCGTAGTAACCTCCACAATAGATGATCAAACCCTAAATAAAAGTCGCAACCTAATCAAACTAAATTTATTTTTCGCGGATCTTTAAAACGTTGTACAACCGTAGAAATCGACGAATGGACATTACGCATGCACACATAGGATAGATCGTCGATTAGGTCAATTCATTAAAAATGTGATTTTTGGATTAATTAGGATAGTCCCGATAACCTAGACACAACCCTAATAGGAATTAATGAATCGTGATCTGACACCGTCGCCGTGTCACGATTTTCAGACACTTTTCCGCCGACGAGACGTTTGGACGAGGCGTACCAGGGAGACGACGCACTCGCCATCACAGGCAAGTGTATCACTTGCGTTCTTGGCCGTGTTTAGGCCTTAACTTTGCTAGAACTGTTAGTCTTGATCATTGAGAACCGGACGTGAAATGATAGCGTCCGGGACGCTTTTGATGGCTCAGATTTGACAACGAAAACTGAGTCCAACAACAACAACTTGACATCATAGGATTGACATGCGTGTGCGTGAGTTGTGGACACCCTAGTACAACCCCTCCTGTTTTGTCGTGTCTCGTTCCTTTCCGTCTACACAACCCGCTGGGCAATAGGGCACTCGCCAAGCCAGAGCGAGTGATCCCTTGTACTAGTTCGCAGCCTGATGGGCAATTGGGCACCTGTCAAGCTAGAGCAGGTGATCCCATGTACCGATACACAGCTCAAAGAGCAATTGGGCACTTGTCAAGCTAGAGCAAGTGATCCCATGTCTTGTCATGATTCTTGGGGTTATGGGGTAGGGTTGAGCGTGCAAGCGGCAAGAGGGACTGATCCCCCTCGAACCGAACAGGCGTGAACCCTTTCGTGTCTTGTCTTGTCTTGTCGTGTCTGGCTTCCCGTGTTCCGTCTTGTCATGACACCTGTAGGCTAGTCCCGTAGTCCATAACACTCGCTATGACTACTACTTGTCTTGTTTACTTTCATGTTGTGTTTCTTTCTGTTGTTAAAACCTCAGCATGTTAATCAACCAGTAAAACGTTGTAAGTAAATGGTACACTTGTAGCTTGACCGGCGCCCCGTTTACGGTATGGGCGCGGTGTCGTTTTACCGCAAGTGCACGGTTAGTGTAGGGTGCGGGTTTATCGAACTCAGGGAGGTGGATGGCTTGAGTGGCTACTAGCCTCGCCTAGGTCGTGTGCTGGCTACGCGGATGATATGGGTGAAGTGTAGAAATACAGAGAAGAAACAAAAAGACACGACGTGAATCCCCGCTAACACGGGCTAGAGCACTCATGACACTTGGCATTTGACTTGATCCAGGGTGAGACATTACCCCCAAAAGGTGGTACCTAGCGACCATGGCCCGATATTCCGGTCGGTACCAAGCACGCTAGGCCTACCCGGTTCCGGACGGTGGGCATTCCCATGTCCATTAACACCTTCCGCAACCGGGAGCATTAAGGCCACAATGATAACTCCCAACACTTCGTCCAAGCCGCTCCCGCGCGCGAGGACTCGATGTCTACACTAGGGGCGTGAGCTGTGGCTAGGGAGTCAACCGCCAAGTTTATTCCCCCTTGGCCCGATGGTCAGAGGCGGTATTTCTCCCGCCAATGACAATGAAACACCCCCGCGTAACCCTAATGGCCAAATAGGTCGTTTGCGATTTCTAGCGATACATCGAAGCGGATCTTGACTGGACAAGCACCGGACCCCAACCCCCAACACATCTACTGTGTTGTCGTACGAATTGGACCCAGATCGCTAGAAATCCCCATTGACGCATTTCATCTAACACGTGCCATGCAACCAAGTCTAATGTAAATTTCCAAGCAACAATCCTACCCAAACCCGTATTAGGGTTCATCAAAACTACTCAATGGTGAATAACATATAAACAAACAACACAAAAGACATATAAACTTTCACCATCAAGCAAAATAAACACAATACAAACAATGGAGAAAAAGAGAGGAAAATACTTATCTTGAGTTGAATCGTCAATCCAATACAAGACTTATTGAGCAAAAGACCTAATCTAAACTAACCTAGAACTCGCAAGAGAAGGGGGGGGGGGGGGCAAAAAGCCCTAAAAACTCCAGGAGATCCCCCTCAAGTCGGCCAGCCTCGTGTATGTATACCCCCACTTCGAAACCCTAATGGTTCGGGTCCAAACCCGCAGGAAAAGCGCCACCCGATCGGTTGACAAGTCAACCGATCGGGTGATCTGTTACAAATAGTAAACAAAAAACGGCGGAGCTTCACCCGGTCAGATGAACCGGTCGGTTGAGTTCTTGGGGTGACCGGTTGGATCATGACGCCATCGGGTGAAGAGGTCGGTTGGATGCCCGTGTCTTGGCTCCTCAGCATCAGCTACAGATGAACCGATCGGGTGAGAGTCACCCGATCGGTTGGAATTTGGCTCGAAAAGACAGAGAATCGGCCCCCGTTGAACCGGCCTGTGAACCGGTCGGGTGACTTCCACTTGAGCTCCGGCTGAGACCGGGTGGTGCACGCGTGCATCACCCGATCGGTTGGAGATGACCAACCGACCGGGTGAGGGGCTGAAAGATGTAATCTTCGTCGTTTGACCCCCTGGATCACGCGTGACTCCTCCCGTTGCTCCGGGGACTTGAGATATCGTCGTTAAACGTCCCCTACGCGGGCAATCTCCTGCAAACATGGAGAAACAAAGAAAAGTGAAAGAAAACGAGAAAATACGAGAAAACGAATAAAAGACGGCGGAAAATACGGAGAAACACAAAAGAAAACGTGCGTGAATATATGAAATATATACGCACGTCAAAATCCCCCAAGCTGAACTCTTCCTCGTCCTCGAGGAAGACGAGTAAGAGTAGGAGCTCGGAGGGAGAAAATAGAGAGAAGGAGAGAAAAAGAGAACTCTATATCCTAGATCGCCCATAAGGGCCAACAAAATCAAACACGCCACGCGAAGCAAGCATACGACAAAACACAACACTAAACCAAGGAATGTGAGTCCAAACAAGTGTCGTGGGCCCACGCAGTGAAGCGCGAGTGAGTGTGGTCGTGCGTTAGCAGACGGTGTCACTATCTACATTGTACAATAAAGCTCGATATACACAAATCCAGGAAATGACCCAAATATCAATTCGAATTGAATAAGGCGGTGAATATATGTAGTTCAAGCATGCATGAGAATAGAGAGAGAATCGAAACATATCATGCGTCGGGGACTCCACAACTATGGTTAAAGAAATCACCACACTAAAGCCTAGATAATAGCTAAAAAGTTCCTAAGCCAAGTGTTTTCGAAAACGATGGGGGTTGAGATGATGTGGAGTAGAACACTGGGTGCAAATTCTCGCCTTCCCTTTATTCTCAGTAGATAGGAAAAATATTCACACTTGAAATTTTTGGGTTTTGGGTATTTGTATTTTTTTTGGATTTTGGGCTATACAAAATTTTTCTTTTCTTTACTCTTTTCTTTTTGGGTTTTTCTTTTCTTTTCTCTTTTTTTTGGATTTTTGGGGTTTTGGCTATACACATGTGTACTCTCCCAAGTGGGAGAACGGTACACGACGAGGGGATTTGCACCAAGTAAAACAAAAAGAGAAGTCGGAATCTAAACACTTGGGCAAAGGAAACTATTCTCGCTAAATAGAGCATAGGCTAAATGGGTTATCCTAGTCCTTAATCGTGGAATCCCAACACATGCGAAATGAAGTACACGATATATATATATATAGCATGCAGAAGCAGACATGAGAGATAAATACCGCATATTCAAATCGAAGCATGATAATCTAGGGGTCATTCCTGGACAGGTATATAAAGTAAAATCACAAAGTAGAAGCACACCAAACAGATAGGCACGAAACACGACTCACAAAAATCTAAGTGGACCCGCGATGCATGAAATGCAAGAGGACTCGATATCCTAGGGTTAGTGAATGTGATTATCGAAGGTGTGCAAGGTGCGCGTGTGATTTTCGTGGCAATTCATCATAGGGTTCATCTCTAGGAGACAGAGATAAAGAGAAGAAAAGAAAAATAAAAAGAAAAACACGGAGAAAAACGACTCAAATAACGAAGAAAAAGAGACAAATGACGCACGAAGTGCGACTCCTCCAAGCTGAAACTTGCATTGCCCTCAATGCAATAGTAGTGAATACTGGAGGGCAATGAAAATGGGGGCGGGGTTACGCACCGACACAAAAAATGAAAAACACGAAAAACACATGAGCGAAACTAAAAAATAAAGAAACAGAAACACTCAAATAAAAGATATAAAACACGACGAAGGACTCAAAGACACAAACACACAACAACGACACACGAAAACATGCACACAAAAGTCGATTTCCCCCAAGATGAGGAAATACAACTGATGCAACATCAATGGTGAAGTAGAGATATGCTAGGGGAAAATCGGAAAGGAAAAGAAAGAAATCAAAATGCAGGAGAGACAGTGTGCTCATTTTCCTCGGGAGAGGATGTGGGGTGAAATAATAGAAGGGCACGACATGATGGGTTATTATGATGCAAAAGAAAATCCTAGATACGCTCCCCTCGCTAATGAGAGGAGACGAGATTATTCAAATCTAAACTAGAAAGCGGTAAATTTTTACACTACTGGATTAGGATACACCTGAGCATAGGCGGATCCAAGATCTGGAGCGGGGCAGGTAGCTGCTCTCACTACTCCTTCTGTGGCTCCGCCAGAAGCGCTGTGCCACGTGTGCCAATGGACCCAAGCAATGCACCTCCAAGCATCCCTCGTAGGTGTCCACCTGTGACCTGCAAAGGACGAGGTGCATTAGTCCATGGCAAGAAATTATTTCCCGAAATAAATGTACCCCAGAGATAATCGTCGACATAAGATGGAAAAATAATAAACGGGTGACGAATACTCCGTGAGAATGGGTCGCTATCCGCTGTACTAGTGACGACCGAATTATCGCTCTCCATGAGAAGTGGCTCTCCAGGTAGTGACGCACCGCAACATACCTCAAGGGAAGTAGATCATGTGTCCTGCGAGAGATATGGCATGTCAAAAATATATGAGTCTAAAGAAATAGGACGTGAAAAGCGAGACTCAAATGTGGAGTGAGAGTGAGTATGAAAATCTCCCTGAATAGGGGCAATATGCTCAAGTAGATGCTCAGCCACAGAAGAAGTGGAGCGTGACGGTAGAGGTAGATGTGGCTCGGGCTCCATGAAGTGGATGATCGTATCCAAGCCCTCATGCACATCATCCTCGATGATATGCTCATGCTCCTCCATCTGCCCGATGTCCTGAATGACATCCTCATGGTTGACCACCGACCAAGGAGGAAGCTGTGACAGAGATGGATGTGGAGGTGGATGTGGAGCGGACCCCTCGTATGTGGTCGTGGTGTCCTCGTCCTCACGCACATCCTCCTCGCCGGTATGCATAATCTCTGTAAACTCCTCAGTGCTCTCATAGGACTCATGTGGGGTATCCAAATCAAGACAAGAAATCTCTCCCACAGATCCTAGATAAATCTCCCCATCCTCACTATCATCATCAAAAAATGCTTCGTCATCCAAGTGGTAGTGATGGAAAAATGGGGTATCGGCTTGAGATGTGTCTATGGTGGCCGATGGCATGGTGGTCTCAACTATGAAAGTGGGTATATCCTCTCCTTCATCCCCTCTCCTCGGTGTCGGCTCGGTGATTGGTACCATTAAGTTTTTTAATATTTGGCCTTGGTTAAACATTGCACTTTCAAGGAGAGACACGAGGCTTGATTCTTCTTGTGTTTGTGGAGGGGTATAAGGTTGAGGAAATGTATGGGAGGTGTTTGGGCTAAGGTGGTGGGAAAATTTTTGGCCTTGGAGTGGGGGGAGGCTCTCAAGCGTAAATAGGCAATCATAATACACGTGCCCCGCCATCCCACAAGTCTCACAAATCACAACTGGATAAGGATCATATCCTCCCATCTGAGCATCGAAATTTGATCTCCACATGGTAATATCAAAGATACCTGGACAACAAAAATAAGAAAACTAGAGAGGAGCGTCAATAGTACAAGAGAATAACAAAAAGATAATATAATGGTGGGGGAAAATTTTCTTGGTTATTGAATATTTTTTTAAAAAAAATAAAAAAAAGAAAAAGAATTTTTTTTGTGTTTTTATGCCTAGTCTAACGAACCCAAGCTAAGCTAATATCAAACCGAACGCCTCCCCGGCAATGGCGCCAAAAACTTGACCGGCGCCCCGTTTACGGTATGGGCGCGGTGTCGTTTTACCGCAAGTGCACGGTTAGTGTATGGTGCGGGTTTATCGAACTCAGGGAGGTGGATGGCTTGAGTGGCTACTAGCCTCGCCTAGGTCGTGTGCTGGCTACGCGGATGATATGGGTGAAGTGTAGAAATACAGAGAAGAAACAAAAAGACACGACGTGAATCCCCGCTAACACGGGCTAGAGCACTCATGACACTTGGCATTTGACTTGATCCAGGGTGAGACATTACCCCCAAAAGGTGGTACCTAGCGACCATGGCCCGATATTCCGGTCGGTACCAAGCACGCTAGGCCTACCCGGTTCCGGACGGTGGGCATTCCCATGTCCATTAACACCTTCCGCAACCGGGAGCATTAAGGCCACAATGATAACTCCCAACACTTCGTCCAAGCCGCTCCCGCGCGCGAGGACTCGATGTCTACACTAGGGGCGTGAGCTGTGGCTAGGGAGTCAACCGCCAAGTTTATTCCCCCTTGGCCCGACGGTCAGAGGCGGTATTTCTCCCGCCAATGACAATGAAACACCCCCGCGTAACCCTAATGGCCAAATAGGTCGTTTACGATTTCTAGCGATACATCGAAGCGGATCTTGACTGGACAAGCACCGGACCCCAACCCCCAACACATCTAGTGTGTTGTCGTACGAATTGGACCCAGATCGCTAGAAATCCCCATTGACGCATTTCATCTAACACGTGCCATGCAACCAAGTCTAATGTAAATTTCCAAGCAACAATCCTACCCTAACCCGTATTAGGGTTCATCAAAACTACTCAATGGTGAATAACATAAAAACAACAACACAAAAGACATATAACCTTTCACCATCAAGCAAAATAAACACAATACAAACAATGGAGAAAAAGAGAGGAAAATACTTATCTTGAGTTGAATCGTCAATCCATTACAAGACTTATTGAGCAAAAGACCTAATCTAAACTAACCTAGAACTCACAAGAGAAGGGGGGGGGGGCAAAAAGCCCTAAAAACTCTAGGAGATCCCCCTCAAGTCGGCCAGCCTCGTGTATGTATACCTCCACTTCGAAACCCTAATGGTTCGGGTCCAAACCCGCAGGAAAAGCGCCACCTGATCGGTTGACAAGTCAACCGATCGGGTGATCTGTTACAAATAGTAAACAGAAAACGGCGGAGCTTCACCCGGTCAGATGAACCGGTCGGTTGAGTTCTTGGGGTGACCGGTTGGATCATGGCGCCATCGGGTGAAGAGGTCGGTTGGATGCCCGTGTCTTGGCTCCTCAGCATCAGCTACAGATGAACCGATCAGGTGAGAGTCACCCGATCGGTTGGAATTTGGCTCGAAAAGACAGAGAATCGGCCCCCGTTGAACCGGCCTGTGAACCGGTCGGGTGACTTCCACTTGAGCTCCGGCTAAGACCGGGTGGTGCACGCGTGCATCACCCGATCGGTTGGAGATGACCAACCGACCGGGTGAGGGGCTGAAAGATGTAATCTTCATCGTTTGACCCCCTGGATCACGCGTGACTCCTCCCGTTGCTCCGGGGACTTGAGATATCGTCGTTAAATGTCCCCTATGCGGGCAATCTCCTGCAAACATGGAGAAACAAAGAAAAGTGAAAGAAAACGAGAAAATACGAGAAAACGAATAAAAGACGGCGGAAAATACAGAGAAACACAAAAGAAAATGTGCGTGAATATATGAAATATATACGCACGTCATAGCTTGGTCTAACCTTTTCTTGTAGACCTTGCCTGACGTACAGTTCCTTCTTTTGGTGCTGTACGTCAGGGATTGAGCCAGAGTACGTGGAGGAGACTGACCTGCCTACCGACGTGGAGCCAGAGGGTGTCGATCCTGAGTACGACCCTGAGGAGGATCAGAGCTAGAGACTTCTAGTTGCAGTTTCCAGAGACGGTATTTATTTTTGTTGGGTGCGTAGCACCTTTATGTTTTTTTCGTCTAGGTTGGGTGCTTGCACCATTAGATTTACTTTTCTACTGTTGTAGCCCTTCAGGCGTTGTGACTCGCTACTTTGATATGTTGGAATAATAATGTGATGTTCTTTCCTTCTTGTACTTTTATTGTTCTGTACTAACATGCTGGGACATGTACCTTTGCCTTGGTACCACACAGACGCTTATTGGGTCAGTGCTTCGTAGCCCTGGCCTAAGCGGGCCTAGTCACGCTTCGCCTCCGCTGTTTTGGGAAGCGGGGCGTGACAAAACTGCAAGCGCATGATGTCGAAGTGTGGCTTGGGGGTCGATCACAGAAAGGCGTGTGTTGTACTCGCAAACATTCAGGAACCGGATCACCCAGTGGGTGAGCTAGCCTATTCTCTGGTTGGTTGTCACGATTGTAAACTAATGGAAAAGATGTAAGAGGTAAAAATGTAACCTATGACTTTGGCTTCCGCCCTAATCATGGGTTCTCACTATTACGGCCGAATGATAGGAATATGACCGAATGCTATGGTTTGGAGGTGAGACGTTGCCTCTAAAAGTGATACCTAGCGTCCCATGGGCCCGATATTCCAGTCGATGCCCTGGATGATACGCTAGGTCTACCCGGCTTCAGACGGTGGGCATTCCCATGTCCAACACCATCCGACTCCGGGAGCACTAAGTTCGCAACGATCGCTCCCAACATTTCGTCCAAGCTGTTCCCACGTGCAAGGACTCAATGTCAACGCTAGGGGGTGAGCTATGGCTAGAGAATCAAACTCCCGTTTTATTTTCTCTTGGCCCAACAGTCAAAGGCGGTCTTTTTCCCACTGATGACAATGAAACTCCCCCGCGTAACCATCAAAATCCCTAGATCTGATTGGATCCCTAAACCTATGGCCGTTCTAGGGAGAACCCACGAAGGGGCTTCAACCAATGTCCTAGATTGAAGAACTACTCACTAAGCATGATGTAAAGTGTAAAAACAGAAAATATAGCCATAAGAATTCAAATCAAGCGATTGTTCACCGTAGCAAATAGATGCATAAACACAATATAAAAATATGAAAGCGATCAAAGAACTTACAATATGCATTTAATTCGAACAGCTGAAAATCCCTAAAAACAGCTTTAAAATGGGGATCCGTTTCTGGGAAAACCTAGCCCTATTTATACAAGTGGGCAAGATGCCAGTGAATATTCCCACAAAAAGACAAAAACAGACACTCACCCGATCGGGTGAGAAGATGGAAAAATCTGTCCTCAGCTTTGATAAATTCTCACCCGATCACCGAACCGATCGGGTGAGTCTTGGATTTCTCGAGCCTGGGAAGAAGCAGCAGCTGACCCGATCGGTTGAAAGTACCGACCCGATCGGTTGAAAGTACCGACCCGATCGGATCACAATTTTGGCCTTCGAAACTGCCCTCTGTAAAATATCCACCCGATCACAGAACCGATCGGGTGGAACTGTCTCTTCTTCTGCACTAATACGGACCGCTTGACCCGATCGGTTGGCTGTTCCACCCGATCGGTTGAGAGCTGATACATAGTTATCTTTGACAAATGGCTCTCAGGATCTCCTCTGACACTTCCCGTTCCTCTGGGGACTTATGATGTTGACCATATGTCCCCTGTGCTAGCAATGTCCTGCAAATGCACATAACACGACGAAAGTAAAAAAGAAACTAAAAAAACAAAGAAACGGATACAAAATAACCAAAAACGACGGAAAATGACAGAGAAGACGTGCGTGAATATATAAAATATAAACACACGTTAGCTTACATGGAGTTTCGGTGAGCATCGTATCCGACGGGGACTCGAGATTTACATCTCAGTTCTGGAAGAGTCTGCAAGCGAATCTTGGTACGAGTCTGAGTTTCAGCACGGCGTACCACCTGTAGACCGATGGCCAGTCAGAGAGGACTATTCAGATTCTGGAGGATATGCTGAGAGCTTGTACGCTTGATCTAAAGGGTTCGTGGGAGGACCATCTTCATCTAGTGGAATTCTCATACAACAACACCTACCAGGCGAGCATTGGCATGGCACCGTTTGATGCCCTATATGGAAGGAAATGTCGATCGCCACTGAGCTGGGATGACATCGAAGACCGAGAGTTGTTGGGTCTGGAGATGATTGTAGAGGATGTGGATGTCGTAAGGGACATCAGGGATAACCTCCAGATTGTGCAAGATCGTTACAAGCAATGGGCAGACACCAAGAGACGACCTTTGGAGTTTCAGCCGGGAGATCATGTCTTCCTAAAGATTTCTCCGAACCACGGAGTCATTTGTTTTGGGAAGAAGGGAAAGCTAAGTCCGAGATATATTGGACCGTTTAACGTGCTGGAGCGTGTGGGAGCAGTGGCTTATCGCCTTGCTCTGCCACCATATTTAGAGGGAGTTCACGACGTTTTCCATGTATCTCAGCTACGTCGATACGTCAGTGACCCATCGCACACTGTGGATTTTTTAGAGATCACGATTCGACCGGACCTGACCTATGATCAGCAGCTAGTGCAGATTTTGGACTATCGGTAGAAGCAATTGAGGAACAAGGTAGTTGACCTGGTGAGAGTGATGTGGCGTCACGGATCACCGGGAGAGTCCACTTGGGAGCGCGAAGAAGAGATGAGAAAGCACTACCTGCATTTATTTCCTGAGCATTAGTTGATGTAGATTCCGAGGACGGAATCTTTCCTTAAGGTGTGTAGGATGTAACGGTTGTTTTTCGACCGTGTGTTTTTCAGCGCGTATTTTGTTTTCCATACGCGTATTTATTGTTACCTCCTTTTGAATCCTAAACATGCAAAGTTATATATCGTTTTGACCCTCAAGGAGAGTAGATTTTTGTGGAAATTTTTATGAACGTCATTTCACGGGTCATTCTTCCACAAATCAGCTTTGAATGAAGGGGTGTCTTAACCTATAGACTTCAACGTTTGATAATTTATTTTTATTATCATTTTTTGTAAACCTAGCTTGTGACCGGACACCGTATTCTCGATCCTCTCGTCGCCACGATCGTCCCGATATTTTTCTTGTATTTTTCAGACACCGTCAGACTGACCCGCCATCCCTATTATTTTTAATATAAATTTTTCCCTAAGTTAATTTCAAATCCTAACTAATAAATCAAATCAAATCCTTATGAGATCCTACGTATCATACCATATATTCCTAGTCTATTTGCAACACTAATCATACCCTCCCCCCCTCTCCC
This sequence comes from Scilla litardierei, assembly GCA_030789695.1. NCBI lineage: Eukaryota > Viridiplantae > Streptophyta > Magnoliopsida > Asparagales > Asparagaceae > Scilla > Scilla litardierei. The sequence continues at coordinate 300,864 of CM061130.1, read as the reverse complement.
CATATATCCCTAAATCCACTCTTTTCTTCCCCCTTTAGCAAACACCACCTCATTAAAATGCAAGCCACACAGCCCCTAGGGGTTTTCTCTAAACAAGCCGCCGGCCTCTTGCACCCGAGCCCTCCACCTGTCGGTGACCCATTGCTTCGGCCACCCTCACCCGGCCGCTGGCCCTCACCATTGCTCCAGCCCCCTCTCCCCTTGAGAACCCATCGCTGGCCCCCTCATCTCGGCAGTGAACTGCCAGCCACCTCTCCCAGTCCGAACCCCCGACAGCCGGCCACTCGCGCGCGCATCAGCCTGCAGTCCTCCTGTCCTTCCCCCTCGGCCATGCGTCACGCCGCCCAGTGCTGTTGTCGGCCGCCCTCACCCAGCCGCCAATCATCACTTCGGCCTCCTCCATGCAAGGCAGTGAGTTGCCGTCTTCCCTTCCCTCGAACAGCCGGCCACCCTGTGCCACTGTGCCGCAGCTGTATCACTGTCGTGCCTCTATTCTGCACCTCCCCGTGCGTCTCCTCACTGCCATGATGATCATTTCCATTGCCGCTCTTCGTCTCGCTGCGCTACCTGTAACCGAGGCGATCTTGACGAACCATTACTGTGCAACCCGCAGTCAAGGAAACCAAGTACAGCCACCATTCTAGATCCGACGTCAGATATCGCTCGAGCGTCATTCTAGGTTGGTCCCTCTACTCATAGCAACCCAAACAATACATCATTAAACCCTAAATAAAAATCGACAACTTAAATAACTAAATTTACTTTTCGCTCTGTTAAAATGTTGTGCTAATCTAGAAACGACGATCGGACTTTTTTTAACTGTGCATATAGGGTAGAATCGTCAGATAGGTTGAACATTCAAAACTGGATTTGAAACTGATAGGATAGCCACAGTCAACTTAGAGACAACTTAATAGGATTTCTAAACTGGTCCAGACACTGCCCGTTGACTTGTGACAGTGGACTTTGACCGACACGCTGCAAGTGACGAGACGCTTTCGACGGATGTTTTTCTTACCACCGCAGGCAAGTGTACCCACATGCGTTAGTTACAGCCACGTTTAGGCCATCTCTCTTTAAAATTGTAAAAGAATGAACGAGAGAATCGGACATGAAATGATAGCGTCCGGAACCCCCCTCACGATAGCTTAGACTTAACGACGAAGTCTAGGCACAAATTACAACAGCTGCCAAGTAAATCATTATCTATGTGTGTGTGTGCGTGTGCGCGCGTGCATGTGGACCCCTTAAGAACAAAATGAACTTACTTCACTCTTGCCATGTCATCTTATGCATAAATAGTGTTGAATAACCTGCGGGAAACCCGGCACTCACCTAGCAAAGTGAGTGACCCTTGGTAACCTGCGGGGAATGAGGTACCCACATAGCAGAATGGGTGATCTTTTGTATAGAACAACCTATGGGAAGCTCGGCACTCACCTAGCAGAGTGAGTGGCCCCTGCAACCTGTGGGGATAGAGGCACTCACCTAGCAGAGTGAGTGGTCCTCGTACAGTCTTGTCTTGAGCACTTGGGGTGGGGTTGGGTTGAGCGGCCATCACGTTAGAGAGTTTGGCCACTTTCTAAGCTACAGGTGTGAACCCTCTGGGTGTCACACATTCTTGTCTAGTCTTGTCATGTCTTGTAGCCGGTAGCATACGCTACGGCTATTGCCTACCACGTTTACTTTCTGCATAGTCTTTACTTTCCTTGCATATATGTATAACTGCCATGCTGTTGCATTCTCTCATGTAATCAACCATAAAATGTCGTCTTTAATTTCATTTACACTTGTAGTATAGTTTTCTCACCTTTCCCTTGTAGACTTTACCTGACGTACGCTCCTTTTCTCTTGGGTGTTGTACGTCAGGTACTGAGACGGAGTACACTGATGAGCCGGCTTCACTTGAGGACTTGGAGTCAGAGGACATTGACCCGGAGTATGTTCCATATGAGGACCAGACCTAGAGGTCCCACACCATTGCTATCTTACAGAGGTTTACTGCTTTCTAGTTTGGGTGTGTAGCACCATTTTACTTCTTGTCTATGTTGGGTACGTCGCACTATTAGTTTCCCTTTCCACAGTTGTAGCCATGCTTGGGGCTTCTTTTTAGACTTGATGTATTGCTGGATATTATCTCTTTAATAATGAATGTAGCTTCCTTTCGAGTACTCTTATCTTATTGCTATGAACTTTTATATGCAAGAACCTGTAATTCAAATGGTATCTCTACAGACGCTTATTGGGCCCGAGCCTCACAACTTCGGCCCATGTGGACCTTCGTCTCGTCCTCGCACCCGTTTTAGGAAGCGGGACGTGACAATATCTAGCGTACATCTCCTTGATAGATTTTGATGGTCTCATGCGAAAACTTTCATACTTTGGCATAGAAGGGACAACCTGGGCTCCTTGACCTCTGAAGTTCACTCATGAGTCACCTTCTGTGTAAGCCATATTTCCTACGCTGTTAAACATTGGGAAATATGAGTAAATATAGTTTTATCTAAAGCACATATGATAGCATTCATAGCTATACCATTTAAAAATACAATTTTTTGTCGTTAATATCACACTTATCTTCAGGATTAGGAATTTCAATATTATCTATTTTCATTACATGGGGTTTATAGCCTTTCTCTATAATGTTCCATACATCATAATCTACTGACATAAGATATATTTGCATTCTAGCTTTCCAATATGCAAAATATGTGCCATTGAATTTTGGAGGTCTAACAGTTGACATACCTTCAGCAAAAGCTGAATTAGAAAGATCCATGTTTTCAGCCCAGATCCTCTAAACTTTTTGATACCACTTGTTGGATCGTGATATAAGCCTAGGGGTGAATAGGCTTATGGGAAATTTTTGCGAATATAAAAATTATGGCCTACTCAATCAGACAATCACAGAGCAAATACGTGCAAAGAAAATAATGCAGAAGCAAGCACAAAGTGCACACGATATTTACCTTGGTTCGATCGCCCTAACGACCCACGTCCAACTCCAAAGTAATCACTAGAATAATAATGTCAAGATACAAACACTGGATCTTCGTGCACCAACACTTAGCTCACCAAGTTTATATTTCACTCCCCAAAGTGTCGAACATTACTATCCATGCAAATATTTACTCTTGACGACTCCCAACCAGTCAATAGCCACAGAAGAAACCCAAAAACGAAACTAAAACCTAATATAAAGATCTACCAACACTATCTTAAATAATAATAAGATAAAGAGTCTAGAGTGATCAGTTTGTGATGTTGAATAGTCCTTGTCAATTAGCACGTCATCATCTTCGTGCTGGCACAAACGATGTCTCGATCTGATGTCTAGATATCAAGAAATAGCTCTTTGAAGTTGGCTGCACAAATTGGTTTGACAGTGGTATGTCGCATAGTAGCTCGTTATTGGCACTGTGATTTTTTGTGTCAGCAAGGGCTGCGGCTCAATGGATTTGCGGGTTAGCACAAGGCTCTGGCACTGTGTCTGTGAGTTCGGGCTGTCTGTAAAGAAATCAGATGCTCTGTCTTACAGAAAATGTAGTAAATTGCCTCGAGCTCAGAAAAATCCAGAAAAGCTTGTTCATGGATGATGAAGACTTGGAGAACTTTATTGCCATGACTTGTGGATGACTCTGTTGATGAAGCTTGGATGCTTGAAGGTGTCCTTGGCCGAAAGCTTGATGCTTGGAGATATCTTGATGCCGTAGAGATGATTGGAGCTTGATTTCTTGGACTTTGCTTGAGTGAAAGCGTGCGGTAAAGATGAAGATTTCCTTGAGGGTGTGATTGCGTCAAGGGATGGGTTGGCTTGGAGATGCTCTAGCGATAAGAGAGATTATCAACTTGAAGATGGGCTTGCAGCAAAGGCTTGAACTTTGGCTTCTTCACTTTATTGGAGATGAAATCATGAAGCTTGCATGGAGAGTTTACTCGCCTAAGATGAAGGGGAATAATGCCTAAGGGCAGCCAACCTTGATTTCTCTTGTTCTCTCTCCTTAGGTTTTCCTTGGATGGCTAGGAGTTGTATTTAGAGCTTTCATGCAAGATTTATAATCCCATCCAAACTCCTTTGTTTTCATCTTAAGGATATGCTCCTCTTTAAATTGATTTTAATTTGATTCTCCTAGATCCACTAGGACTCTTCCAATATGATTTGAATCTTCAAATTAGATCTCCTTATCTCCTCATCCTTCCATGAAATTTGATTCATCTTTGTTCTCATCTTATAGACAATCTTCATTTTTAAATTGATTGCTTTTGATCTCTCCTAGAGCCACTAGGATTCTTTCAAAATTGATGGTCAATCGATTTGTCTCCTTGGTTCAATTAACTTGAACAATCATTGGATAAGTGGGACTCTTTTGAATTCAATTTGAATATTCAAATTTGCACACCATATCTCCTTATCCCTCCATGGAATTTGTAAAAGATGTTGACCAAGTCAAATGGAATTAATTACAAGATTGTCATATCTCCTTCTTTTGCTCACAATTACAAGATTGCCACTATGAACATATTCACAATTTTGCCACTATGTTCTCCATGTTTATTTGGACCTAAAAAATTTACAAACACATCAAAAATATTCATGAAGGTTTGTTAACATCAAACAAGAAATCATATATCGTTGTATCCAATGCTGTTGTATCCAACACATTGTGCTTCTTGCCAATGCTAATTCCTTTAGTTTGAAACCGAAAATGATTCAACTTCTCCTTACCTTTTTTGGTTTGTAAAGGGAGAAACTGTATTTGCATATAAATGAATTTGAGAATGTGTGTTGACATGCGTGGATTGAAAAACTAGCAATGAAACTATTTATCTTAAACAGTTTCTATTCTCATTAAAAGAAAAAGCTAAAAATTGGCTCAATGCATTGCCTTCACATTCAATTACATCATAGGTTAATTTTCAAGCTGAATTTCTGAAAAAGTTCATTCAATTGCACAGGACACAGGGGTCGAAGAAGCAGATTGTTAATTTCTCCTAAAAGACCAATGAAATCTTTGATGGGGGCATGGGAGAGGTTTAAGGTTTGCTACTTGCTTGCCCCTACCATGGGTTCGAAGAATACCTCTTAATTAGATTTTTCTATGATGGACTCCAGTCGTCTGTGAAGCAGTTCGTGGAAATTAGGTGCAATGTGGAGTTCTTTGATAAGAAGTCAACAGAAGCGTGGGACTATTTAGAAACCATCACAAAGAGTGCCAAAACTTGGGAGGTGACTCCTGAGTGTAGGATGGACATGGACCCACTACAATCATCATCACGAGGAGACCTATATACATTGAGGCAGGAGGATGCATCAGGAGACAAAGTTGAGGCCCTCTTGACAAAGAAGCTTCAAGGACTATAGTTAAAAGGCATAAAAGCTATGACCACGAAGGAGCATTACGCACTTTGTAAGAGTCTAGAGCATGACACATTTGGGTGTCCTACCATCCCCACATTGAAAGATGTATTGAAGGACCCCACTCAAATGAACCTCCTTTGGTCAACTTGGTCATGCTTTGCCAATTGCACGGAGTAATGCTAACCTTACCACTCTTCCTCTACTTCTTCCAAGTAAGGCTTGCCTCTTTGGAAACATGGTATCATATCTCTACCAGAAGGGGCCTGAACCTCGTGCTTGGGCTCCCTCTCAAAGTTAATGATTGGCGGAATCATCTTCATCAACTTCCCCGAAGCCTTATTCCTTACTCGATGTGGCTGCTTCGGCATTTCGAAAATAGAATTAAGCCTTTCTGAGGTCGAGTCTTGAGCTGAGGATCTTTTGTTGGCTCTGTCAACCCAAGAGAGATCGATCCGGGTCTTGTTGGACGACCTACTTTTGAAGAGTGCTCTATGGGCCCTCTGTAAGGGCATCCTTTGATTTCGTTCTCACCTTATTTCACCCTGCTCGTCTCCCTCTTTGTAGGTGATGATTGTTTATTGTATATAATTTTTCCCTCTTTTTCATGCACGTTTTACATCATTTTATTCTTCATTCCTCCACGTTTTCCCCGTTTTGTCTCCTCTTTTGCTTTTGTGGTCCCTCATGTGTTTTGTAGGAAATATGTGCCGATTAGGGAACATATTGCAAGATTCTAGTGCAAAGAGGTGAAAGGAGCGAAGCCGGGGGTCATTTGGTTCAAAGGAAGAAGACTTTGTGAATAACAGCAACCCACATGGCAGCGTCAGCATGTAACGCACGGCCGCATCAAACTGCATTGGAGAATACATCGATGCGACCGCATCGATGACCACCAAACAGTCGCGTCAAGGAAGATAAAGATTGAAGATTTGAAGCGTACGTGAACTCTGCAGACGAAGATGACACGATCATGATTCTACGAAGACCGAATCTGATCAACTTGACCACGACAAAGATAATGCGACCGCATCATCACTTTCTATGCGGTCGCGTCTCTAATGATGCGACCGCGTCGCTGAGTTCCTACTTCCCCATTTCATGCTAGGGATCAATGCGACCACATCATTTTCTACGCAGTCGCGTCGGACTGGTTTCCTGAGGCGGCTAGGGCAAAAAATGGGGGTCATTTTGGTCTTTTGGGCGCGCGTATATAAGTGCCCCTTCTTCCTCCTGCGAGATGATCTTCTTTTTCAGCATTTTTCAGTTATTTTCTAGGGTTCTAATGGTTTTGTAGGAATTCTAAACTCCATTATTTTGTTATTTTGTTGTTCTTATTGCTTATTAGTGTAATAGCTTAACTTTTCTCAATGGAAATTCTCTATCTTTGTTATCATTGCCATGTTTTATCATCTATTTCTAATCTATTCTGAATCTATGGCTTTTGATGCTTGCACATTGCTAGAAATCTCTTCTATTGTAATGGGTACTGAGTAGTTTCCTTCTATGGCAATGAGATGAACCACATTGGATTAGAGCTATGGGTTGGACTAATTAATTAACTTAATTACTTGGCTAATTGAGATTAGGGATACATTGGAATGATTATTATCATCGTAGATTCCTCCCCTTCCCGACGATTAGATTGGTTGCCGACCAAAAATTGGGACCAATCCGAGGATTCGATCCCTATAACAATCCATACTATCAGTGTAACTGACCACCAACGGGTGTCGATTAAGAGCTCTCTTAATGTAGGTCTAATCTCCGAAAGCCACTTTGGGCAAGAGGAAGATTGGGGATATTCGTTGAGCGTAATGCGCCCAACATACACCGATGCATCGGAGACCATTGACATCGGTGTAGGTTGGATTGTCATATCATTGTATCACACCAGCAGGGGATAGTACATGAATAAGGGAATAACCTATCATGCTTCACGACAGTGGGGGATAGGCGAATGCCCTTAGGTCACATGACCTCTCTTGAGTCCCAATTATTCCGGCAGCCGGTTAATTACTAGTCTAACCCTAACCTTAGTCCAATGGCAGGGATTCCCCATGCTCTAGAGTTTTATTCTTTAATTCACACGTTTTCTATTTTCACCGACCAATCACCGATCTTATTGTATAGCTTTCACTTGAAGACCACAAATCGGTACTCACAATCCATCTCCCTATGTTTGACCCGTTAGTGCTACACATGATCTGTGCGCTCTGGTATTATTATTAGCGTCGTCAAGACGACGATCAGCTTTTTGGCACCGGTGCCTGGTAGGCGCAATTTGATATCAATTTCGAGTCTTAGTCAAGAGACTATGTGTTTCTTTTTCTTTGTTTTTTCTCATATTTCCTTTTTCATCGATTCTTGGTGCTTTTAACGTTTATTTTTGGTGTAGCCCTTTTTGCATGCACAGGAGATCTCATGGCATTACAGATTTGTGTCTGCTAGACCTAGAGATCGAAGACACCGCAAGAAGGCTCAATACAGAAAGGAGGAGGAGACAAATCCTCGAGACGATGGAGGAAGTATACAACCCCGAGAATTGTCCCCAACCACCACCACTTAGGCCGCTCCTGAATTATTCCATGCCCCATAATAGATCAACATCTAGCGTCCAAAGGCCTATGGTGGAGCTAAACAACTTCAAGCTCAAACCATCTTTGGTTGACTTCGTACAAAGGGACCAATTCTTAGGGTCCCCGATGGAGAATTTGAACGACCATCTCAACACCTTTTTGGAGAAGATGGACACGCGGAAGATAAAAGGCATCATCGATGACGCCATCAGGCTGAGATTATTCCCTTTCTCACTTAGGGATAAAGCCAAATATTTTCTTAGGAGTCATAGTCCCAACACGTTCACTACATGGGACAGTTTATCTCTTGCGTTTCTAACGAAATATTTTCCTCCAGGAAAAATTGCTAAGTTGCGCAATGAGATAACCAATTTCAAGCAGTCGGAGCGAGAATCTCTATATAAAGCATGGAAGAGGTTTAAGGCTCTCCAAAGAATCTGCCCCCACCACGACGTGCCAGACTGGTTGCTTATTCAGGCCTTCTACAACGGGTTAACGTCGTGGGTGAGGATGTCTATCAATGCCACTGCTAATGGCGCTATAATGAGCAAGATCCCAGCTGAAGCAAAGAGACTGCTAGAAGCCATGGCAGAAAACAATGACTCCTAGAGCAATGAGAGAAGCACCTCCACGAGGGGAGGTAAGTATGATGTTGATGAGGTATCACTGCTTTCAGCAAAATTTGATGCCTTGACTAAACAGATTTCTCTTATTGGACTTGGTGCTGCTAAGCTGCCTACGGCAGCAGTTTGTGAAATTTGTGGTGTGCAGGGGCACCTGTGTACTGAATGCTTTTCACCTATGGCGGTACCTTCGGATATGTCCATTATGCAAGCAAACGCCTATAGGGAAGCAATCCATAGACACCGAACAATCCGTACTCCGGGACTAACAATCAGGTATGGAGGAACCACCTGAACTTTTCTTACCGGACTCCAGGTTTGCAAGCCCCTCCGCCGCACTCTTGGCAGCCCTAAGAGTTCCAGCATCCGTCTCCTCAGGGACAGTTTCAAAATTTCAACCAGAGGCCTCCTATGATTGCACCCCCATCCAGAAATCTAGTTTAGAAGTGCTAATCGAGGGCCATATCTGAACCCAGAGCCAACAGAACGACTACTTTTGGAGCTCGATCCAGCAGTTGATTACAACGACGCAACAACTCGCATCTACCACACAGCAGCTGGCGTCGGGCCAGAAATCTATGGAACCACCATGATGCAAATGGCACAACAGCTCTCCCAACTCTCAGAGGCCCAAGGAAAACTGCCACGGTAAACTGAAGAGAACCCCCTGACCGGCGCCCCGTTTACGGTATGGGCGCGGTGTCGTTTTACCGCAAGTGCACAGTTAGTGTAGGGTGCGGGTTTATCGAACTCAGGGAGGTGGATGGCTTGAGTGGCTACTAGCCTCGCCTAGGTTGTGTGCTAGCTACGCGGATGATATGGGTGAAGTATAGAAAAATAGAGAAGAAATAACAAAAGACACGAAATGAATCCCTGCTAATACGGGCTAGAGCACTCATGACACTTGGCATTTGACTTGACCCAGGGTGAGACATTGCCCCAAAAGGTGGTACCTAGCGTCCATGGCCTGATATTCCGGTCGGTGCCAAGCACGCTAGGCCTACCCGGTTCCAGACGGTGGGCATTCCCATGTCCATTAACACCTTTTGCAACCGGGAGCATTAAGGCCACAATGATAACTCCCAACACTTCGTCCAAGCCGCTCCCGCGCGCTAGGACTCGATGTCAACGCTCGGGGCATGAGCTATGGCTAGGGAGTCAACCGCCAAGTTTATTCCCCCTTGGCCCGACGGTCAGAGGCGGTCTTTCTCCCGCCAAAGACAATGAAACACCCCCGCGTAACCCTAATGGCCAAATAGGTCAAATGTGATTTCTAGCAATACATCGAAGCGGATCTTGACAGGACAAGCATCGGACCCCAATCCCCAACACATCTAGTGTGTTGCCAAACGAATTGGACCAGATTGCTAGAAATCCCAATTGACGCATTTCATCGATCACATGCCATGCAACCAAGTCAAATGAAACAACCAAGCATCAATCCTACCCTAACCCGTATTAGGGTTCATCAATACTACTCCATGATGAAAAACATATAAACAAACAACACAAAAGACATACAAACATTCATCATGAAGCAAAATAAATACAACACAAAAAATGGAGAACAAGAGAAAGAAATACTTATCTTGATTTTGAACCTCCAATCCAATACAAGACTTATTACAAGAGAAAACCTAATCTAACCTAATCTAAACTCACAAGAGAAAGGGGCAAAAAGCCCTAAAAACTGAGAAGGACAAAAAAGAAGATCCCCTAAAAGTCAGCCAGCATTGGGTATTTATAGCCCCCATTCCGAGCCCTAACGGATCGGGTCCAAAACCACAGGAAAAACGCCACCCGATCGGTTGACAAGTCAACCGATCGGGTGATCTGTTACAAATAATAAACAGAAAACGGCGGAGCTTCACCCGGTCAGATGAACCGATCGGTTGAGTTCTTGGGGTGACCGGTTGGATCATGGCGCCATCGGGTGAGGAGGTCGGTTGGATGCCCGTGTCTTGGCTCCTCAGAATCAGCTACAGATGAACCGATCGGGTGAGAGTCACCCGATCGGTTGGCATTTGGCTCGAAAAGACAGAGAAACGGCCGCAATGAACCGGCCTGAGAACCGGTCGGGTGACATCCGCTTGAGCTCTAGCTAAGACCGGGTGGTGCACGCGTGCATCACCCGATCGGTTGACTTTGTTCAACCGATCGGGTGAGGGGCTGAACGATGCAATCATTGTCGTTTGACCCCCTGGGCCACGCGTGACTCCTCCCGTTGCGTCGGGGACTTGTGATATCGTCGTTTTTATGTCCAAAATGCTAGAAATTCCAGTAAAATACCAAAAACACGGAAAAGTGAAAGAAAACAAGAAAATACAAGAAAACAAATAAAAGACGACGGAAATTACGGAGAAACACGGAAGAAAACGCGCGCAAATATATGAAATATAAACGCATGTCAAAATCCCCCAAGCTGAACTCTTCCTCGGCCTCGAGGAAGATGAGTGAGAGTAGGAGCTCGGAGGGAGAAAATAGAGAGAAGGAGAGAACAAGAGAACTCTATATCCTAGATCGCCCATAAGGGCCAACAAAATCAAACACGCCACACGAAGCAAGCATACGACAAAACACAACACTAAACCAAGGAATGCGAGTCCAAACAAGTGCCGTGGGCCCACGTGGTGAAGCGCGAGTGAGCGTGGTCGTTTGCTAGCAAACGGTATCACTATCTACATTGTGCAATAAAGCTCCATATACACATACCTAAAGAAATACCCAAATATCGATTCAATTTGAAATTGCGGTGAAAATTAGCTCAAGCATGCATGAGAAGAGTATAAGAATAGAAGCGTATCATGCATCGGGGACTCCACAGCTAGGGACTAGGAAATCACCACACTATAGTGTAGGAAGATATATGCCCATAAGGCAATTTATCTTGATTATACGTCTTGTTCATACCGTATATGGTACGTATTATTCTAAGTATAAAACATTTGTATTAATATACTTAGATAATATCCATAGACTTAGAGTTAGGTCCTTACATATCTAGATGAGATCTCGATTATGAGTAAGTAAGAGACCGAACAGAAACGTAAGTCTAAAACGGTTCGTGATCATAGATGTGTCGAGAACTGGATATCGACACATCGGATAGATCACTGTGTCTTCGTCTTACCTTCGGGTAATGATGATCTCATAGTCATTCGACTTGCTGAAGTCGGAGACGAGACACAGGTGCTCATTGGAGAATGAGTTCACTGAATGACCAAGTTAGAGTTATTAAATGGTTAAACTTTAATGATCTGTCTTTAATAACTCTAGGGTGATGATAGGTTAGTTGATCCTTAAGACCTGAAGTCAACTGTATAAACCTGTGAACGGACGGTGTAGCTTAGACCCATGATCTAGCTTCGAGGACCAGTCCTGATGAAAGATCTTAGGTTGGGTTGCACCAGAAGCTCTCTAGGTGAGTAAGTGACTAAGATGGGATTCGTCACTTCCATTAAAGGGAAGTTAGTGTTATAGGCTCAGTACGGTCTTTATGTTAATCCTCGGCCGGGGTACGTTGCAAGTAGTACAACGTGTATACAATAAAGACCGCTGTATACTGACCAATGTTGTCTGATAGGGTTGACAGTAAACCATACCCTAGGCCAACATCAAACACAGTCTTGACGAAGGGATTTTATCTAACGGAATTCATCACTGACACAGCCAATGCAAACCCTATGATCCTTTTGTCAAAGGGTCGATCACGTTATGATGACTCTGAAACAGGGACGACAGCTACTGCTCGTAGTGACCGTCGTCTAGGGGTTTCGAGCCCCAACCTGTAGTAAGGTCAGGCTGTAGGGTCTCACACCGAGTAGTACTCGTGTCTTAGTAATAGGAATATAGAATAGAGAGAAATGTCATTTGATGATATTCACAAGTTAAGTTGTGAAAGTTAGTCGCAATAGCAATAGGGACATAACATTGCATTAGATGCTAACTTTAACTAAACGTGTTGTAAATTAGTTACGACGAATTTAGTAGGAACAAACTTGTTGGAAAGGGTTACCTGGATGACGGGATCGTCCCGGTCTAAACACAGGTTCAAACCGTGTCCAAATCGGAGCTCAAACGAGCCCAGAAACGCAGAAAGAGTTCAAGGGGAAGTGGGTTAGACCCACCGGGCCAAGAGGCCCATGTGCAAGGGCAAAACGGGCGCGGCCCGCTGCAGCAGCGGGCATGACCCGCTGTGTGCAGCGGGCGGGCGCCCGCTGCATTAGCGGGCATGGCCCGCTGCACAGCGGGCCAGCGCCCGCTGATGCAGCGGGCACGGCCCGCTGATGCAGCGGGCACGGCCCGCTGCACGCAGCGGGCCAGCGCCCGCTGCAAGCGGGCGCAGCCCGCTGCACAGCGGGCCCGCGCCCGCTGCGTGCAGCGGGCACGGCCCGCTGCAGCAGCGGGCGCCCGCCCGCTGCTTGCAGCGGGCGGGTGGCCCGCCCTTCCCCCCTTGGGCGGGCGCGCCCGCTAAGTCTAGCGGGCGCGCCCGCAACTTAAGTCAATTAGGGTTTTTTTTTGAATAACCCTAATGACGGCTACGAATTTTGAGAAATTGCTAAACTTTGAGCAATTGTTTGAGGGGTCAAACGAAGTCGAAATTCGACACCGTCAGTTCCTACGCGTTCACCATTCCAAGCTCTTCTGATTGATAGCTTGTTTGGTGTCTGAAGTTTAGTGTGTGAGGAGAATTAATTCGTTAAAGTTTGACTTTGTGAAAGGCTAACTTTAAAATTGAAATTAAGCCAAATGGCTTAATTGGTTTTTTCTCTTCATGTGGATTGTCCCACATTGCCCGCAACGAGAGGGTGAGTGCTCACTCCCTATATAAATAGGGGTGCACTCTCCTCGTTGAAACACACACCAGTCAACGATCGGGTAGCTCCAAATTATTGAGCAAGCTCGGTCCGCGACTAAATCTCTCTCTCTACTTTCCTATTCTCCGGAGTAGTCCTAGCACGACTACGAAGGGGGTTTGGATCTGATCCGGACGTCTAAGACGCGGGTTTCTTCTCAAGTGAAACTTTCTACCGCGTGTGATCGGCTCGGAGGCGAAAGCAGCTCGGGCGGATCGGTGCGAGGGTGCGAGGCGGCTCAGGGAGATCGGGTCAACGCGGCTCGGCTACGAGGAGCTTCTCAAGACGGTGCGGTACATCTTGCCTGCTCCAGGGCCAAGATTCCGGGTATGTGGTTAAGCATTTTAGTGTAGATTCTAATAAGTCGCTTAGTGTAGATCCTTCTTGGAGTGGTCAGACCCACTCCAAGTCGGCATAGATCGGGCTGGGTTCTGGCTCCCCAGAGCCTAGCTAAAATGTTTAGCTAGAGTAGAAATTTTAGATTTCTGTTTTTCCGCTGCATTTTGTGCCTCCGTGGTCCGTCCGACTTAGGACGGATACGGATCCGAGCTCTGGGGGTCCGCGAAAACCCCAACAGTGGTGGGCCTTATCAGAGCCACGGTTATGCTATAGATCTACTATAGCGACTTTTTTTAAATAGTTAAAAATGCTTAGCTTTAATTCGCAAAACTTTTTTATGTTAAATTAGTTTTGAAAATAATTTTGTGTTTCAACAATTAGTTTTGCAACACGGAAATTTGTTTTAAATTTAGGGACAATTATTTTTATGCGATAAATCTAAAAAGTAGTCTCTTTTGTTTTTAAATACTTTATTAAATTTTTATGAGACATTAAAAATTTTAAAAGAGTATTTAATGTTTATGTAATCTTTAGAAAAATTTTATTTTTGAAATTTAAGAATTTTTCTTTAGTTACATAAAGTTAGAAATCTTTAAACTTTACTTGAATGCTTCCAAAAAGGATTTCTAAAAGATTTTAAAAGAGTTTTGAAATTGTTTAAATATGTTAATAATAGAAATAATTTTATTTCATGAGATGTAATATAAAATTAATTTCTTTTACTACATAGATGTTTCTAAAATTTTTATGTGATATTTTAATTTTAGAAATGAGGTTAAAATTTTTTTTAAGGCCTAAGTTTAAAAATTATTAGATAATTTTGTACGACTTAGTTTCATGCGATAAAATTTTTATGAAGGCTTTAAAATTTTAATCTTTAATTTTAAGTGTTAAAATTTAGATTTGCATGTTTTAGATAATTTTTAAAACTTGCAAATACCTTTCATATGTCACTAAAAATGAAACTTTCTTTTATGCGGATAAAGTTAGTTGCTTCATTTCATGTTGTATATTGTATACACAAACCTTGTTAGGTTAGCCATTAAAACATGATAGTGACATGTTATGTTTAATAAAACAAAACAACATTGAACCTAATACCTGATTAGGGTAGTCCCTTTGTTTGTAAATCATTTCATTAAAATGTTTAAATAATGATTTTCACAAAAGACAAAAATGCTGAATTGTTTTATTAAAATCCTAATAAGATTGGGGTAGTAAGTTGAACGAAAAACCTTATAGTTGATAAGGACTTAATAAAAGATGTTCAACCAATGTAAAAAATTTTGAATTTTTAGGATCCACTAGTTGATAAGGATTAACTAGTTCTTTTAATTAAAAGCCATTTAGTTGTTTGGAAAACATAAGATTGATGACAACTCCTTCAATGGATCATGATGTCGGTCAATGTGCTTGACTAAAGTTTTTGGACCAACCTAGCTAGACTGGGTAACAAGTGGTCCTGGCTTAGTCAATTCCCTGGCCGCGTCCGCTGGACCGCAAGGAGTCGATTCATGACTATGTAAGTCCATCGACTATACCTAAGTCAATACGATAATAATCTTGTTCAAGATAAATCGTAGCCCTCCTTGTTTTAGGAGTTGGCAACTGTAAGAAACATGTTCCGGTTGTTGAGCTACACTCAAGCCGTGACATGTCAATCTTATAGAAACCGATTTCTTGATTGACATCTTAACCTGACTGAAACTGTTGTCTCATCCCTCGAGCTTCGGCGTAAGTCTAACCAAGAATGTAGTCTAAGACCTGACCCAAACCGGCGCGTCGTGCATACACCGAGCAAAGGGGCAAGTCAGGCTAGACACGAAAACAAGGGTCCGACTAGGCTAGCCATTGTGATCCGGTTGAGCACACTCATGATCACAAATGACTAGGGGTAAAAATCGATAGGGAATCATAGTAAATATGATTGACGACGAGTTCGTCTACCGACTGCAGAGTCGGACAACTTGTTGAGATACACTCAAGGTTGTCAGACTCAGGGTAGTCGGATCCCTCTCTCACAAATGTTATTTTATAATAAATTGGTTATTATCGTGGCTTTAAATAAATTTAGTGGGAGAATATAGTTTTATTAAAACCATTAAAACTATACTACGAACATTTACTAACTATAGTATCTATAAAATACAGAATGGATTCGGGACTTAGATACATGGTTGAGAAGAACGTGCTGGATGGAACGAACTACAAAGACTGGCTTAGGAACATCAAGTTGGTCCTTTCCCTAGCCGGAATAGGATACGTACTGTTCGAGGACGCTCCAGATAAGCCGGATGAAGATTCGACCCACGAGGAAAAGGAAGCCTACAAATTGTACCAGAGGGATGCAGAGAAGGCCAGGTGCCTTACTCTGGCTTCGATGACCAACGAGTTGCAGAGGAAGCATGAACATATGGATGTTCAAAGCATGCTCCTCAACGCACAAGAGTTGTATGGCAAGCGATCAAGAGCTGCCAAGTTCGAGGCCACTAGCAACCTCTGGGGCACCAAGATGGGGACGGAACCCGTACAGGATCATGTTATCAAGATGATCGGGTACGTGGAGGATGCGGCCCAGTTAGGTTTTGTCTTGGACAATGAGATGTCCACGGACATTATCCTAAAGTCTTTGACTCCCGATTTCAAGCCTTTTATAACTGGCTTTATAATGAACAGCCTTGAGACGGATCTTCCGGGTCTCCTCAATATGCTCCGGCAGTTTGAGGAGATTCATAAGAAGCCGGCTGCACTGGTTGTTGGCTCTGCTACTTCCGACCAGCCAAAAGGCAAAGGGAAGAAGAGGCAGGTCCCACAACCTGCGAAGGCTAAGAATGGGAAGAAAAAGAACAAAGGGGCCCCGTCGAAATCTGAGTGCTTCCATTGCCACAAGATTGGCCACTGGAAGAGGAACTGCAAGATCTATCTTGCAGAGAAGAAGAAGGGGCATACTGATGCCTCTACCTCAGGTACAAATTAAAATTCAATTAAATGCAATGATTTCCATTCATATAGTATGAGAAACGTATAGACATCTGTGTACTGTATACAGGTGGCTGATAAGAACTGGAGATTGGAGAAGTACGGAGATCGGTCGGCAATTAAAGCAACAGTTGCTGCTGGGACCGCTCAAAGACTTCTGGAGACGCTGATCTTGATGGAGATGATATTTTTCTTATTTGAATAAAATGTATCATCTTTAAGGATCGAAAACAATGAATGAGTGCTTTGCACTCAAAGTTTATTTTTGATAAACATATCAAGGTTCCTTTTATGAACCCGTTGTTTTGGAATGGATGTCTCATTTGTTGCAATTGAGATTGAATTGGCTTAAAATTCTGTGGATGTGGCTTTTCTGTGATGGTTGCGTATATTTTCGAATAATGGTGTTTAGCTTCGATAATATTGATTTTGAAGCTGACTAAATGTCTGAAGCCAATCAGTAGTTAAATATAGGTTCCAGGGGGCGTATAAATTGTGTGCAATCACAATAAATACGCACATCAAGATTAACTCGAGATTATCTGCATTTAGTTATTAAAAAGGTTAATACTAAATGTGGTTAAAGGAATTAGTACAGCGTAGAACGTTTTGATTGAACGAGTCAATGTCAAGATTCCTTAATACGATCTTGACTTGACTCATTCGTCAAACCGAAGCTGACACTTGTACATTCCATCTAAGGCACTTACCAAAAGGTTATTTTTGCACATAAATCTAAATATGATTTAGTTATTATGTTGAAGTAATTTAACCAGGTAATTCTCAGAGTCAGTGGGAGCAAGTAAGTATACTTAGTTCCGGTTTTTCCGGACTAAGTAAAAAGGATTTTTCACTTTAATGAATCTTCTATATAAATCATTAAGTCAAAATTGTTTTGATTTAATTGCATATATATAGAGACTTAGGGTGTCAAATATGTACTTGACATATTGACACAGTAAAGTGGAGTGAGCTAGAACTGACTTACGGAAATGTTAGACCCCACATCTAAATAGTATAAGCTAACTGTTAGCTATACAAAGTTAGGAAAATTGATCCAGATCATTTTTCCAAAGGATCAACCCTGTGTGATCAAGAGATGTAATTTCAATCCATTAAAATTCGTTGTAGATACTTATTAGTAGAACCATTCTTAGGTTTGTCATATCAAATGTCAAAGTGACTGATATGCTATAACGGTATGAGATACCGAGATAAATAGCCTAAGTGCAAGTGGGAGATGTAGGAAGATATATGCCCATAAGGCAATTTATCTTGATTATACGTCTTGTTCATACCGTATATGGTACGTATTATTCTAAGTATAAAACATTTGTATTAATATACTTAGATAATATCCATAGACTTAGAGTTAGGTCCTTACATATCTAGATGAGATCTCGATTATGAGTAAGTAAGAGACCGAACAGAAACGTAAGTCTAAAACGGTTCGTGATCATAGATGTGTCGAGAACTGGATATCGACACATCGGATAGATCACTGTGTCTTCGTCTTACCTTCGGGTAATGATGATCTCATAGTCATTCGACTTGCTGAAGTCGGAGACGAGACACAGGTGCTCATTGGAGAATGAGTTCACTGAATGACCAAGTTAGAGTTATTAAATGGTTAAACTTTAATGATCTGTCTTTAATAACTCTAGGGTGATGATAGGTTAGTTGATCCTTAAGACCTGAAGTCAACTGTATAAACCTGTGAACGGACGGTGTAGCTTAGACCCATGATCTAGCTTCGAGGACCAGTCCTGATGAAAGATCTTAGGTTGGGTTGCACCAGAAGCTCTCTAGGTGAGTAAGTGACTAAGATGGGATTCGTCACTTCCATTAAAGGGAAGTTAGTGTTATAGGCTCAGTACGGTCTTTATGTTAATCCTCGGCCGGGGTACGTTGCAAGTAGTACAACGTGTATACAATAAAGACCGCTGTATACTGACCAATGTTGTCTGATAGGGTTGACAGTAAACCATACCCTAGGCCAACATCAAACACAGTCTTGACGAAGGGATTTTATCTAACGGAATTCATCACTGACACAGCCAATGCAAACCCTATGATCCTTTTGTCAAAGGGTCGATCACGTTATGATGACTCTGAAACAGGGACGACAGCTACTGCTCGTAGTGACCGTCGTCTAGGGGTTTCGAGCCCCAACCTGTAGTAAGGTCAGGCTGTAGGGTCTCACACCGAGTAGTACTCGTGTCTTAGTAATAGGAATATAGAATAGAGAGAAATGTCATTTGATGATATTCACAAGTTAAGTTGTGAAAGTTAGTCGCAATAGCAATAGGGACATAACATTGCATTAGATGCTAACTTTAACTAAACGTGTTGTAAATTAGTTACGACGAATTTAGTAGGAACAAACTTGTTGGAAAGGGTTACCTGGATGACGGGATCGTCCCGGTCTAAACACAGGTTCAAACCGTGTCCAAATCGGAGCTCAAACGAGCCCAGAAACGCAGAAAGAGTTCAAGGGGAAGTGGGTTAGACCCACCGGGCCAAGAGGCCCATGTGCAAGGGCAAAACGGGCGCGGCCCGCTGCAGCAGCGGGTATGACCCGCTGTGTGCAGCGGGCGGGCGCCCGCTGCATTAGCGGGCGTGGCCCGCTGCACAGCGGGCCAGCGCCCGCTGATGCAGCGGGCACGGCCCGCTGAGCGGGGCACGGCCCGCTGCACGCAGCGGGCCAGCGCCCGCTGCTCAGCGGGCCCGCGCCCGCTTGTGCAGCGGGCGCAGCCCGCTGCTTGCAGCGGGCCAGCGCCCGCTGCGTGCAGCGGGCACGGCCCGCTGCAGCAGCGGGCGCCCGCCCGCTGCTTGCAGCGGGCGGGTGGCCCGCCCTTCCCCCTTTGGGCGGGCGCGCCCGCTAAGTCTAGCGGGCGCGCCCGCAACTTAAGTCAATTAGGGTTTTTTTTGAATAACCCTAATGACGGCTACGAATTTTGAGAAATTGCTAAACTTTGAGCAATTGTTTGAGGGGTCAAACGAAGTCGAAATTCGTCACCGTCAGTTCCTACGCGTTCACCATTCCAAGCTCTTCTGATTGATAGCTTGTTTGGTGTCTAAAGTTTAGTATGTGAGGAGAATTAATTCGTTAAAGTTTGACTTTGTGAAAGGCTAACTTTAAAATTAAAATTAAGCCAAATGGCTTAATTGTTTTTTTCTCTTCATGGGAATTGTCCCACATTGCCCGCAACGAGATGTTGAGTGCTCACTCCCTATATAAATAGGGGTGCACTCTCCTCGTTGAAACACACCAGTCAACGATCGGGTAGCTCCAAATTATTGAGCAAGCTCGGTCCGCGACTAAATCTCTCTCTCTACTTTCCTATTCTCCGGAGTAGTCCTAGCACGACTACGAAGGGGGTTTGGATCTGATCCGGACGTCTAAGACGCGGGTTTCTTCTCAAGTGAAACTTTCTACCGCGTGTGATCGGCTCGGAGGCGAAAGCAGCTCGGGCGGATCGGTGCGAGGGTGCGAGGCGGCTCAGGGAGATCGGGTCAACGCGGCTCGGCTACGAGGAGCTTCTCAAGACGGTGCGGTACATCTTGCCTGCTCCAGGGCCAAGATTCCGGGTATGTGGTTAAGCATTTTAGTGTAGATTTTAATAAGTCGCTTAGTGTAGATCCTTCTTGGAGTGGTCAGACCCACTCCAAGTCGGCATAGATCGGGCTGGGTTCTGGCTCCCCAGAGCCTAGCTAAAATGTTTAGCTAGAGTAGAAATTTTAGATTTCTGTTTTTCCGCTGCATTTTGTGCCTCCGTGGTCCGTCCGACTTAGGACGGATACGGATCCGAGCTCTGGGGGTCCGCGAAAACCCCAACATATAGCCTAGGCAATCGCTAGAAGGTCCCTATGCCAAGTGTTTTCGAAAACGATGGAGGTTGAGAAGATGTGGAGTAGAACACTCGGTGCAAATTCTCGCCTTCCCCTTATTCACGGCAAGTAGGAAAATATTCACACTGGAATTTTTTTGGGTTTTGGGTATTTGTATTTTTTTTCTTTTCTTTTCATTTCTCATCTTTTTGGGTTTTTCTTTTCTTTTCTCCTTTTTTTGGATTTTTGGGAATTGGGATATTTACATGTGTACTCTCCCAAGTGGGAGAACGGTACACGACGAGGGGATTTCCACCAAGTAAAATAAAAATGAAATCGGATTCTAAACACTTGGACAAAGGAGATATTTCTCGCTAATCAGAGCATATGCTAAATGGGTTATCCTAGTCCTTGTTTGTGGAATCCCGACACATGCGAATTGAAATATACGATATAAATATAGCATGCATATAGAAGCAGATAGTAGAAGCAAATACCGCATATTCAAATCGAATCATGATAATCTAGGGGTCAACCAAGGATAGGTATATAAAACATAATCACAAGGTAGAAGCACACCAAACAGCTAGGCACGACGCACGACTCACAAAAAGCTAAGTGGACCCGCGATGCATGAAATGCAAGAGGACTCGATATCCTAGGGTTAGTGAATGTGATTATCGAAGCAGTGCAAGGTGCGCGTGTGATTTTCGTGGCAATTCATCATAGGGTTCATCTCTAGGAGAAAGAGATAAAAAGAAGAAAAGAAAAAGAAAAAGAAAAACACGGAGAAAAACGACTCAAATAACGAAGAAAAAGAGACAAATGACGCACGAAGTGTGACTCCCCCAAGCTGAAACTTGCATTGTCCTCAATGCAATAGTAGTAAATACGGGAGGGCAATGAAAATGGGGGGGGGGGGGGTGCACGGACACAAAAAATGAAAAACACGAAAAACACATGAACGAAACTGGAAAATAAAGAGAAAGAAACATACTTATAAAACACAACGAAGGACTCAAAGACACAAACACACGACAACGACACACGAAAACATGCACATAAAAGTCGATTTCCCCCAAGCTGAACATGACAATGCTAGCAAAATGATATGATCAATGTGATGCAGAAATATGCTAGGGGAAAATCGGAAAAGAAAGAAATCAGAATGCATGAGAGACAGTCCGCTCATTCTCCTCGGAAGAGGATGTGGGGTGAAATGATAGAAGGGCACGACATGAAGGGTTATTAAGATGCAAAAGGAAATCCTAGATACGCTCCCCTCGCTAATGAGAGGAGACGAGATTATTCAAATCTAAACTAGAAAGCGGTAAATTTTTACACTACTGGATTAGGATACACCTGAGCATATGCGGATCCAAGATCTGAAGTGGGGCAGGTAGCTGCTCTAACTGCTCCTTCTGTGGCTCCGCCAGAAGCGTTGTGCCACGTGTGCCAATGGACCCAAGCAATGCACCTCCAAGCATCCCTTGTAGGTGTCCACTTGTGACCTGCAAAGGACGGGGTGCATTAGCCCATGGCAAGAAATTATTTCCCAAAATAAATGTATCCCAGAGATAGTCGTCGACAAATGATGGTAAAATATATGAAATGTGGCGAACACTCCCTGAAAATGGTATGCTATCCTCTGTGCTAGCGACGATCAAATCCACGCTCTCCATGTGAAGTTGCTCTCCAGGTGGTGACACACCGAAGCATACCTCAAGGGAAGTCGATCCTATGTCCTGCGAGAGATATGGTGTGTCAAAAATATTTAAGTCTAAAGGAATAGGACGTGAAAAGCGAGACTTAAATGTGGAGTGAGAGTGAGTATGAAAATCTCCCTGAATAGGGGCAATATACTCAAGTAGATGCTCAGCCACAGAAGAAGTGGAGCATGACGGTAGAGGTAGATGTGGCTCAGGCTCCATGAAGTGGACGATCGTATCCAAGCTCTCATGCACATCCTCCTCGACGATATGCTCATGCTCCTCCATCTGCCCGATGTACTGAATGACATCCTCATGGTTGACCACCGACCAAGGAGGAAGCTGTGACAGAGATGGCTGTGGAGGTGGATGTGGAGTGGACCACTCGTATGTGGTCGTGGTGTCGTCATCCTCACGCACATCCTCCTCGCCGGTATGCATAAGCTCTGTGGTCTCCTCGGTGCTCTCATAGGACTCATATGGGGTATCCAGATAAAGATGAAAAGTCTCTCCCACAGATCCTAGAGAAATCTCCCCATCCTCACTATCATCATCAAAAAATGCTTCGTCATCCAAGTGGTAGTGTGGGAAAATTGGGGCATCGGCATGAGATGTGTCTATGGTGGCCGATGGCATGGTGGTCTCAACCATGAAGGTGGGTATATCCTCTCCTTCATCCCCTCTCCTCAGTGTCGGCTCGGTGATTGGTACCATCAAGTTTTGTAATATTTGGCCTTGGTTAAACATGGCACTTTCAAGGAGAGACACGAGGCTTGATTCTTCTTGTGTTTGTGGAGGGGTATAAGGTTGAGGAAATGGATGGGAGGTGTTTGGGCTAAGGTTGTGGGAAAATGTTTGGCCTTGGAGCGGGGGGAGGCTCTCAAGCGTAAATGGGCAAACATAATACACATGCCCCGCCATCCCACAAGTCTCACAAACCACAACTTGATAAGGATCGTATCCCCCCATCTGAGCATCGAAATTTGATCTCCACATGGTAATATCAAAGATACCTGGACAACAAAAATAAGAAAACTAGAGAGGAGCGTCAATAGTACAAGAGAATAACAAAAATATAATATAATAGTGGGGGAAAAATATCTTGGTTATTGAATATATTTTTTTAAAAAAAGGAAATATTTTTTTTGTGTTTTTATGCGTAGTCTAACGGACCCAAGCTAAGCTAATATCAAACCGAACGCCTCCCCGGCAACAGCGCCAAAAACTTGACCGGCGCCCCGTTTACGGTATGGGCGTGGTGTCGTTTTACCGCAAGTGCACGGTTAGTGTAGGGTGCGGGTTTATCGAACTCAGGGAGGTGGATGGCTTGAGTGGCTACTAGCCTCGCCTAGGTTGTGTGCTAGCTACGCGGATGATATGGGTGAAGTGTAGAAATATAGAGAAGAAATAAAAAAAGACACGAAATGAATCCCCGCCAATACGGGCTAGAGCACTCATGACACTTGGCATTTGACTTGACCCAGGGTGAGACATTGCCCCAAAAGGTGGTACCTAGCGTCCATGGCCCGATATTCTGGTCGGTGCCAAGCACGCTAGGCCTCCCGGTTCTGGACGGTGGGCATTCCCATGTCCATTAACACCTTCCGCAACCGGGAGCATTAAGGCCACAATGATAACTCCCAACACTTCGTCCAAGCCGTTTGATCGCTTAGGAATGTAACCCAAAAAGGGCGACCGTGTAGTTTTACCGCAAGCGCACGGTGTAGCGGCGAGCGGGTTATCGAACACAGGGAGGACGAATGACGGTGTCTTCTCCGAACAACCTGGCTATAAGAACAGAAAAGGGGAATTTGCCTGTTGGCGATCCTGTCACAATCGTCAGACAAAGTATGGAGATATAAAATCAAATAAAGACGCCTAGGGAATGGGGAATTCCCGCTACTCACCGTATCTCGTCAATGTGATTCATTGGTATCACAATTGCAAGGGTAGAATTTCGGATGAACTAGTTGCAACTGAATGTAAAACCTAGCTCACGCTCTCGCGCTGTTGCCGGTCTATAGCTATCCTAGATTTGGGTCCAATCTCTTGCAAACCCTAGCCTAGGCAAGCTAGCATTAGGATCAACATCATCGTTCAATCGCGCCCCGAGCCCACTCTCGTGCAAACTCGGGCCACGACCTAGGTTGGGATAGTTCTTACCCGTCCAATCTCTTGCAAACGGGTATCGGCATGGAATTGTAACCAAGAACCCTAGTATCGGTCCAATCTCTTACAAACCGATACTACGGAAACTCAATTTCAACCCGATTCGGATTTCTAGGGTTTCCTATCGAATTGGGATCCAATCTCTTGCAAATCCCAATTTATATGAACACCTAGCTATCCGTGTTAAATCGATCCCAAACTAACCCTAATAGCAATTCTAGCAATATTTCTACCAAATCATCACGAATCAGAAATTGGGCTCGTAGTGTTCATCCCCACGCCCCAAGACGTAAGGACTACTCACAATTCATATCACAAATACAAAAATAATCAATGGAAATAACAAGAGAATTCATCACAATATTCAAATAAGCAATAAAAATAGTATTTTTAAAGGAGAGAGAAACAAACCAATAGAGTTCTCAAAGAATCCAACAAAAATCAACTTTTCTCTCCTCTCCAATCACAATAATCAAAAGCTAAAAAGTTTAATCTAAAAAGCTGCAAAAAGTAAAGGAAAAAGCTCTTCAACCTAGGTCAAAAACGGGGGTTAAATACCCCCCAAAATCGTCCAAAAAACTGTGACAAAAATGCCCATGTGCAGCCTGAAAATCGCAATTTACGCTACAGGCAGCGCGGCTCACTCGGCCGAGTGACAAAAGTCGCTCGGCCGAGTGAGAAACCCTGAGAAATTCCAGTAAGTCTGGGTCTTTGGGGGTCTTCACTTCGGGGGTCGCTCGGCCGAGTGAGTTGTCGTCACTCGGTCGATGGCTTCTATTCACTCGGGCGGTCGGCATTTTCCACTCGGCCGAGTGGGTCTTCTGAAGCTCAGGCAAACGAAAAACAGTAAGTTGGCTCTTTTGGATGGGCGTCGTCTGAGTGCCACTCGGGCGGACGGGGTCTCGTCACTCGGCCGATGTGGCTTCCGATGCTCGGCCGAGTGCACATATGAAGTGTGTCCGATCTGGTCGGCCGAGCGGTGTCTCGCTGGTCGGCCGAGTGACTCCTTCACTCGGCCGAGTGAGACACCAAAAATGCCCAAACAGCTTGTTTTTGCCCCCTTGTCGCTCCTGCGACGTTCTTTCTTCTTCCGCTCCTCTCCAATGGCAAAATACCCCTCGGGGAGGTCGTCGGTGACACTCTGGAGTAGGCGTATCTCGGGATCACTCCAAATCGCTCCAAATCACCTGAAATACGACAAAAACAACAAATCGTGAAAAGCCTCGCAATATCGTCGATATATCGTGAAAAACATGATTTGAGCGATCTAAATGGCATGCAAACATGCGGGAAAAAAGTGTAAAATATGGAGTGATCAAAATCCCCCATGCTTACCTCTTACTCATCCTCGAGGAAGATAGGTAAAAGGCGAACCCGGTGGATTTCAAAAACGAAATCGGTGGAAAAAATGAAAAACGAAAAACGAAGAAGAAAGAAGAAGGCGAAGAGGGAAGCTGCTAGATCATTTTTCTCAGGACGTGGGTTTTGCTTACTCATATAGCATGCACCGAATGTGAAACACATGTCAAAGAATTTTATTTCGATATCATAGTGTAATGTTGCAAATAGAAATAGAAAACCCCGGAATATCGATATAGCATGAAAAACGGAATAATTCTAAAATTAACATTGTCTGAATCATTTAAAGCGGTATACAATATCGCAGATCACACACTTTTCAATTGAATGCTTTCTATGAGGAGTATAGGAATATCACACAATAGAATAGAAAGAATAGAAAAGTATGGATTTCATGAAATGAGTGCTAGGCATAGATTTCTGGACTTCGTGAAGCTAAAAATAATCTCACCGAGTATAGAATATTACTTAGCCTAGGTTGTCGTGCAACGTCAAGTAGTCACTCTCTCACACATCTTTGGATTCTCTCCCCCAAGCTTATCTATAAGCGTGGTGGCACAAAAACAATATTTACATCCCCATTTTTATGAAGCTCCAAAAGCAATAAAAATAAAAACAAAAAGAGGGAAAGAAAGAGAGAACATGAGATGTGATCTTTTATTGAGGTTCTTTTCTCTTTTCTTTTCTTTTTCTTTTCTTTTTCTCTCTCTTTTTTTTGAAATAATATACACACAATGATCCCAATCAAAGAGAAATAAGGATATAAAAGAATTTTTCTTTTTCTTTGTTTTTGGGAAATTTGGAGCTAGGAATTAATAGCGGGGGAAATGCCATATATTAGAATCGCTAAGGGGAGATTCACCAATGATTTTAAAATAGAGAATTGATGTTCAAGATATGTGGAGAAAGAAGCAAATATGTCTCTCAGTTCACTCTATAGGACGTGCACGACAACTTCAGCAGGGTAATCTAATCTACTCATTTTCGATCACAAAAAAGCTAACTAATCCAGATTCATCATAGCTAACATCATTCAATCATCCTGAAGTGAAATGTACAAATCATGCATATAGAAGTGATATAGGAAAAGAAATCGGTACTCCCGATATAAGCATTCAATGCGTGAATCTTTGTGTGTTTTCTGCGATAGCATACATATGAATATTCAGACTCAGCTAATAATAAAATTACATCCATTTTCATGCTGAAAAAGTGTGGGTTACTATCTCTAAATGCGAGGCAAATCACAGCATACGATATCAGAAATAAAATCTAAGACATGACAAATATAGCATGCATATATAGAGAGAGCTAACGCCACGTAATCATCATCACAGAAAAGTCATCTCTAGCATGGGATGAAAAAGAAATAAAGATAAAGAGGGAAAATAAAGCTATTTACAATGCAGCACACGAAGAAAGTAAGAAAAACGTGATGCATGGTAAAAAGAAGAAAAAGTGATGAAAATGAGTGCAAATGCGGAAAATGGCGTGAAAAAACTAAAAATAAAGGTGGTAAATCGAAAAGAACGTGAGAACTCACTCCTCCAAGCTAAAGTGCACAGTGTCCTCAATGTGCAAAGTATGGCACACCGAGAGACGTGTAAAGTGAGGGGTAGGTGAGGATGCATGCATGAAAAAAAAGAAAATAAAATAAAATAAAATAAAATAAATGAAAAATATGATGCGGACATGATGCATGCAGATAGAGGAGTGAAATAGATATATAAGTGTGACACCAAAAACTCTCCCTCTCTCCCAAAAATGATATATAAAGATAGGAACTAAATGTGTACCCAAAAACAGGGATGGGAGGTGGGGTGGGCAAAAAGCATCAGGACCCAGCAGAGACGGGCAGCACGACGGCAAAAAGGATCAATGGCATCAAGGGTGCCTAAGAGGGTGGGGCTGCGCCGTCTCCGTCCTAAGGCGGAGGAGGAGGAGGTGGTGGTGGTGGCTGGGGAACAGACTGCTGAGTGGGTGTGGGTGTGGGTACGGAAGCAGGCTGGGTGTGGGTAGGGGTGGGGGTGGGTACCTGCTGGGTGGGTGTGGGTACGGTCGGTACGCGAGGGAGCCGGTCGAGAATCTGTGTGAGGCAATAGTGAATGCCTGGGAGAAGGTCGAAACGGCTGGCCATGGTGGTGACGGTGGCAAACATGGTCCTAAGGTCGCCTCTGAGGGCACTCACCGCCCCCTCGAGAGCACGAATGCTCAGAAGTACAGTGTCGGGGGGAGGTGGTGCAGAGGGACGGACCTGTCGGTGCTGTGCAGGACGAGGCTGGCGTACTCGGGTGGTGTAGGTGATGGGCTCAGCAGGCATGTGGAGGTAGGGTGCTGTGCTCACAAGTGTGGGCCTAGCCTCAGGGCGAGGCTGGGACGCAGGCTGGTGTGAAGTGGAAGCAACAGCAACGGAAGTGGAGTATAGAAGTGGCGACGAGGCGGCCAGAGAGGTCAGTGACACAGACGTGTGGACAGACGTCACGACACTCTCAGAAAGTACGGCTGCGGTGGGGACAGAAGTGACTACCGCTGGGGAGGAAGTGTGTGGTCCGAAAGGCGAAATCCCAGCGGAGATCATGCTAGCCATGGTCTCCACGACCGCAGCAAAAGAGGGCTCTCCACTCTCGACAAATGTAGGTGGGCGCTCGGGAAGTGCAGAGCAAAGGGGCTCAACGGACAGAGGGTCGGCAGGAGTGGTGGGAGTGGTGCTGAGCGTGGAGGTAGTGGGGGTGGTCTCAGCGAGTGTACTCCCGACACCGACAGAAGTGTGGACAGAGGTGTCGGGAGCAGCAGAAATATCGGGCTGCTGAGGGGCCACGGGGTCAGCGGGTGCAGCTGGGTCAGCGGGTGCAGCGTGGGCAGCGTGGGCGGCGTGGGCCTGCTCAGCCTGCTCAGCCTCCTCGGCCTCAAGCACATAGGCGGCGGGGATCAGGAGATCCATCGCCGGGAGCCAGTCAACCTGTGCTGGTGCAATCTGAGTCCGAGCTGGGCTCAGAAGGATCATGTAATCCGCACCATAGGGGCCGTGCAACCAAACCCAGTGCCGCTGACCATGCGGACAAAGCATCTTCATCCGGGCCATAACATCTATGGACAGTGAAGTGGGGCCCGGGGCTCGTCGCAGGTCATCTGGAAAGTCCTCGCCGGTCATAAGGGCGAGCAGGGTGATCAGACCACCGCAGCATATCGGTGAGCGCGCGCCCACCGATACGATGATGCGATCCAAAAACCAGCTCGCGATATCAATCACGACGGCGGGGACCAACTCGTCACTGTCCCTAGCTAGAACTCTGGGATGCGTCATCGCATAGAGCATATAAAGCTCTGGCGTGGACATTGTTCCAGGCTCATACCTCGCCAAAAAGGTAGTCGCCATAAGGCACTGAGCTATGCGGAGGCAGGGATGGACGATGGCCAAGGCCTTGGCCCTACTAGGGTCAAAGGTGGCAGGTAGACCTGTGATCCGGGCCCAGAAGGCACCGGAATCGAACGAAGGTGGGGGAATGTGAGTGGGGGCGTAACCACGGTCGGCCCCGGGGACGTCGGGCCACGAGAAGAATGCTCTCATCATACCGAGAGTGACCTGGCACTCCCGGTCCATGAACCTAAACGAGCATCCCTCGTCGGTCCGGGCGATAGAACTAAGGACCTTAAGTGTCGGACGGAGAAACGTGTCCGCCGACACCTGGAAGAAATCTCGCCAGCCCACGTTGTCATACAACGTGAGCATCCCCTCAAGTACCCCCAGGCGTCCTAGGTCTGCAAGGTGTGCGAACCTGGAGGGTAGGATCGAGCGCTGGGAAATGCGCTCGAAGACGACGCGGTGTGCGTCGTCTTGGAACGTAATCCCGAGCGGCCCGACAAGCGGTGCCGGTGGTGGTGGCTGTGGGACGGGAGGGAGTGGCTGTGCGGGGTGAATGGGCTGTGCGGGCTCTGCAGGCTGTGCGGGGTGTGCGGGGCCTGCAGGATGTGCTGGGTGAACGGGGTGTGGTGGAGTAGGCGGAGGAGAGTCCTCCACCTCATGGGAGGGGCCAGCATCATCCGACCGCTTCCGCTTGGCGGAAGCTCTCCTCGACCTCGGCCGTGTCCGGGGCGGCATATGGCCCCCGGGTGCTCACCGAAAACATGAAAAATGCGGCGTGCGTAAAATAAAGGAAAGAGTATACCGCGACACGCCGCGAGAGAAAAGTAATGGAAGCATGCAAAGACGACGCCTCCACGTAGCCCAAAACGATCCCCGGAAGCTCCACTGGGCTCCCCTAAGCTCCCCAAATTTACCTGCGCATAAAACGAAGAGATTAGCGTGTAATATTCAAAACGTATGGAGGGTTAGGGATAGAATAGATAGAAATTGAATTTAATTTGGGTTTGGGTTTTGTTAGACATATGGATCATCGAAAAATATGAGAGAGAGGAGAAAATAGGGCGAATCAGGCGTTACCGGAGCTCGGCCGGAGTTGTGGCCGCCGGCGGTGACTCGGGCGCGGCGCGACGACGTTCGGCCGGAGGTGGGTGGCCGAGCGCCGGCGCGGGCGGCTGGTACGGGCGAGTGAGGGTGAAGTCGCAGCGGGCGTAGAGGAGACAGGGCACAGGCTCGGGCGGAAAATCGATAAAAACGCTTCGAATTCCACGCCGAGCCCGCAGCGACTTATATAAGGAAATGTTACGACTCGGCCGAGTGATCGTAACGGAAATATTTTTGAAATTTTACCCCCCGCATATGACTCGGCCGAGTGGAATAAGTCCATTCAGCCGAGTAGCTCAAGTTACTCGACAAGACTCGCCCTAGGAGTGTATCAGTTTTACTCGGCCGAGTGAATATATATACTCGGCCGAGTGAAAATTATACTGAAATCAAGAAAAGAAACATAGAGTTGGGTACAGCAGACTTCCCTTGTTCGTGAGCCGCTCGGGCGGACGAGCTTATGTACTCGGTCGAGTGACTAGTATACTCGGCTGAGTGAACCCTGTTTTCTGCTGTTTGGCTTCATTTGGGCTCTAAACTCTGTTTTTCTTCCTCCAGTCGATTTCATCTTCCTCCTAAGCATCGAGCGCCTTCCTGGAGTGCTCCTTGTCGTCTCGTTCATCCTTCTCATGATGGATTTCCCTATCTCCTCTCCTGTCAAGAAAAATAAGACCCGTTATCACGAAATTTTTGGGCGAACGACTCAAAACACTAATAACTTCTAAAACAAAAGGTAAAAGAAAAGTAAAAATAAAGCGATAACCGTCGGGTTGCCTCCCGACAAGCGCTCGTTTAAGGTCGTGAGCTCGACCCCCTTTGATTTTCAACTAATGCGGGATATTGGGTGCATATGAGATGCACCCGTCAAATTTTCCGGGAAGAACACTTAAATTTTGATGTTGTGGCGGGGCGTCTTTCCTCGGTGCTCCTTTGCCTCGGGTAGTGTTGGGGGGTGGCTTCCCCAAGCTAGAGCTTTCTCTGGGCCTCGGCTTCACCAGTGACACCGATTTCCGTATCGGCGGAGCTTTCTTCGGAGACTTCAATTTTGAGAGCTTGCAGAGCTCTCGAATCCTTGCGACATTAGTGTCGCCTTCGTCAACTTCAGTGGAGAGGTCAGGGGAATGCTCCATCTTCTCTTCTTGGTCTAATTTCGGCCCTTCCTCGAAATCTTCATTGAATAGAGCGCCGATCAAATGGGGGATCGCCTCCTCAATAACCTCGTCAAGGAGGCATGAAAGATCATCCGGCCGTCACTTAAGTAGATATATTCTATTGATTTCTCCCATCGGGACTCCCTTGGAGTAATGCTTGAGCCTCTGACCATTTACCTTGAGTGTGGCTCCGTCCTTGCTTTCCAACTCGAAGGCCCCTCCCGGTTGTATGTGCTTGATGGTGAAAGGTCCGGACCAATGTGACCTCAACTTACCGGGAAATAGTCGGAGCCGGGAATTATAGAGCAAGACCTTGTCTCCTACTTTGAAGTCTGTGACGGTTATGCGGGCATCGTGGAGAATCTTGGTGCTTTCCTTGTAAATTCTTGAGCTCTCGTAGGCGTCTCTTCTTATCTCATCAAGCTCGTTGATGTCCAAGAGTCGCCTCACTGCCGCACTCTTGTAGTCATAATTAAGGGTCTTGATGGCCCAATATGCGCGGTGTTCCAACTCTACCGGCAAGTGGCAAGCCTTCCCATAGACAAGTCGGAACGGTGTGGTGCCGATGGGAGTGCGAAAGGCCGTGCGATATGCCCATAGAGCATCGTTTAGCTTCATTGACCAATCCTTTCTAGATCGATCCACGGTCTTCTCAAGAATTTGCTTGATCTCTCTATTTGAGACTTCCACTTGGCCGCTTGTCTGGGGGTGATATGCCATGCCAACTCTATGGTTTACCCTGTACTTCTTCAGCATGGCTTCAAACTTGTTTTCTATGAAATGGCTCCCCCGTCGCTTATCAAGGTACGAGGCACTCCGAAGCGTGGGAAGATATTTTGCTTGAAGAACTTAGAGACGACCCTTGCATCATTAGTAGGGGTGGCGATTTCTTCCACCCATTTGGAGACATAGTCAACGGCCAATAGGATGTATTTGTTACCATTGCTCGACGGAAATGGTCCCATGAAGTCTACTCCCCAACAATCAAAAAGCTCAATTTCTTGGATGGGCCTCATTGGCATCTCATTGCGTTTGGAGATATTCCCGGTCCGTTGACATCTATCTCACCCCTTTACAAAGTCGTGGGTGTCTCTAAACATTGTTGGCCAGAAGAATCCGCTCTGCAAAATCTTAGCGGTTGTTTTAGAGGCGGCATGATGTCCCCCGCATGGCAGACCATGGCAATGTAAAATGATAGACGTTGCCTCCTCTTTAGAAACACAGCTCCGAATAACTCTATCTTTGCATATCTTGAAGAGGTATGGATCTTCCCAAAAATAGCTACGGACCTCATGCAAAAATCTCCTCTTTTGGTGCGTGGGCATCCCATGCGGTTTAATTCCACAAGCCAAGTAATTGACGAAGTCCGCGTACCAAGATACTTCTCCGGTCCTTATGGTGTACAGCCTCTCATCCACGAATGTGTCGTTGATAGGTAAACTCTCATCCTCCTTGTCACGAATGAGCCTAGACAAATGGTCCGCCACGACATTGTCCGTACCTTTCTTGTCTCTGATCTCCAAATCGAATTCTTGCAACAAGAGTATCCACCTAATCAATCGAGGTTTGGCCTCCTTCTTGTTTAAAAGATACTTCAACGCCGCATGGTCAGTGTGGACAATCACCTTGGAACCAAGGAGGTAGGAGCGAAACTTCTCGATGGAATAGACGACCGCTAGAAGCTCTTTTTCGGTAGTTGTATAGTTTTTCTGCGCGTCATCCAATGTCTTGCTCGCATAGAATATCGCATGAAGCTTCTTGTCTTTCCTTTGTCCCAATACCGCTCCAATGGCTTGGTCGCTAGCATCACACATTAGCTCAAAGGGAAGGCTCCAATCCGGTGGTTGTATGATAGGCGCGGAAACTAGTGCTTCCTTCAAGGTATTGAAGGCTTACAAGCATTCCCCTGAAAAAATAAAAGCAGCATCTTTAGCGAGCAAGGAAGTAAGTAGTCGGGCAATCGAGGCGAAATCCTTGATGAAGCGGCGGTAAAACCCCGCATGACCAAGAAAGCCTCTAATGCCCTTGACATTAATAGGAGGAGGGAGTTTCTCGATTACCTCAATCTTTGCTTTATCTACCTCAATTCCTCTCGAAGAGACAAGGTGCCCGAGAACTATACCTTCCGTGACCATGAAGTGACACTTCTCCCAATTTAGAGTGAGATTGTTTTGTTGGCACCTTTTAAGGACTTTGGTAAGATTGGCAAAACAAGAGTCAAACTCACTTCCATAAACCGAAAAATCGTCCATAAAAACTTCCATAATATTTTCAATGTAATCGGAAAATATGGATGTCATACACCTCTGAAAGGTGGCGGGAGCATTACAAAGACCAAACGGCATCCTACGGTAGGCATAGGTACCATAGGGACAAGTAAAAGTGGTCTTTTCTTGGTCATCTTTGTGCAAAGGGATTTGGAAGAATCCCGAATACCCATCTAGATAACAAAAGTATTTATGTTTAGCTAGGCGTTCAAGCATTTGATCAATGAAGGGCAATGGGTAATGGTCCTTTCGGGTAGCTTTATTTAGTTTCCTATAATCAATACACATTCGCCATCCCGTGACGGTGCGTGTAGAAATGGGCTCTCCTTTATCATTTTTTATAACTGTCATCCCCCCTTTCTTGGGGACGACGTGAACAGGGCTAACCCATCTACTGTCAGAGATAGGATAAATAATACCGGCGTCGAGCAATTTTAGGATTTCCTTTTTAACCACCTCCTTCATATTCGGGTTTAACCACATTTGAGGCTCTATGGAGGTGGCGTCGGTATCCTCCAAATGGATCCTATGTGTGCAAAGCCTAGGGCTTATCCCTTTCAGATCGGAGATAGTGTAGCCAAGGACATCTTTGTGGCTTCTAAGAACGTCTAGGAGTTTTTCAAGTTGATCTTGCGTGAGGTGGGAGTTGACTATCACCGGAAAAGTTAATTTATTACCCAAAAAGGCATACCTTAGATTCGGTGGTAATTGTTTAAGTTCTACCTCAAGAGGTGCCGCTCCTTCTTCTTCATCAGCTCGCATGAGTTTGGCTTCCTCCTTTTCATTCGAGTTTAGCTTATGTTCAGGCGGCGTGCTCTCATGTGAAGACTCAGACTCACTACTTAGTGAGGACGATGCATCGAAATAGGCGCTCTCCGATTCTGTGCTAGCATCGTCAAAACCTTCACTCTGTTCCGGTTCGTTCTTGGAGTCAAAAAACACATCAGACGACTCATAGAAGCAAGAGTAAGTGTCATAGAGTGTAACTCCCTGAACATTAATTTGCTCGAAAGATTCTTCAGGAGTATAGTGCTCTTCGACACTTGTTCTACCGTCTTCGAAATATAACTTGTCGTCTATCACATCAACTCTGACATTGCACCCGATAGTCCCATCCGGGGAGACTTGATCCATCACAAAACTAGCAAACATTTGTTCGTCGGGGTCCTTGATATCGATAGCAAATGCTCCTGTGGCGTGGACCTCATCGACAAGCTCCTTAAGGAGGTCTATGAAGGAGTCATAATCTCTCTGACTGGGTTCCGTTGTTGACATTGCATCCTCCATTCTCCCTGTTAAGATCTTATGCAAAATACGGGGAGAGTATGCAAATAGGGCTGCAAACAGAGTTAGAACAGGATGTAGAAGAAAGTAAAGAAAGAAAGAAAAATAACCGGGTTGTCGATGACGAACACCGTCAAAATGGCCTCCCCGACAACGGCGCCAAAAACTTGATCGCTTCGGAATGTAACCCAAAAAGAGCGACCGTGTAGTTTTACCGCAAGCGCACGGTGTAGCGGCGAGCGGGTTATCAAACACAGGGAGGACGAATGACGGTGTATTCTCCGAACAACCTGGCTATAAGAACAGAAAAGGGGAATTTGCCTTTTGGCGATCCTGTCACAATCGTCAGACAAAGTATGGAGATATAAAATCAAATAAAGACGCCTAGGGAATGGGGAATTCCCGCTACTCACCGTATCTCGTCAATGTGATTCATTGGTATCACAATTGCTAGGGTAGAATTTCGGATGAACAAGTTCCAACTGAATGTAAAACCTAGCTCACGCTCTCGCGCTGTCGCCGGTCTATAGCTATCCTAGGTTTGGGTCCAATCTCTTGCAAACCCTAGCATAGGCAAGCTAGCATTAGGATCAACATCATCGTTCAATCGCGCCCCGAGCCCACTCTCATGCAAACTCGGGCCACGACCTAGGTTGGGATAGTTCTTACCCGTCCAATCTCTTGCAAACGGGTATCGGCATGGAATTGCAACCAAGAACCCTAGTATCGGTCCAATCTCTTGCAAACCGATACTACGGAAACTCAATTTCAACCCGATTCGGATTTCTAGGGTTTCCTATCGAATTGGGATCCAATCTCTTGCAAATCCCAATTGATATGAACACCTAGCTATCTGTGTTAAATCGATCCCAAACTAACCCTAATAGCAATTCTAGCAATATTTCTACCAAATCATCACGAATCAGAAATTGGGCTCGTAGTGTTCATCCCCACGCCCCAAGACGTAAGGACTACTCACAATTCATATTACAAATACAAAAATAATCAATGGAAATAACAAGAGAATTCATCACAATATTCAAATAAGCAATAAAAATAGTATTTTTAAAGGAGAGAGAAACAAACCAATAGAGTTCTCCAAGAATCCAACAAAAATCAACTTTTCTCTCCTCTCCAATCACAATAATCAAAAGCTAAAAAGTTTAATCTAAAAAGCTGCAAAAAGTAAAGGAAAAAGCTCTCCAACCTAGGTCAAAAACGGGGGTTAAATACCCCCCAAAATCGTCCAAAAAACTGTGACAAAAATGCCCCTGTGCAGCCTGAAAATCGCAATTTACGCTACAGGCAGCGCGGCTCACTCGACCGAGTGACAAAAGTCGCTCGGCCGAGTGAGAAACCCTGAGAAACTCCAGTAAGTCTGGGACTTCGGGGGTCTTTGTAATGCCCTACAAGCTACTGCACAAGTACTAGAGGGGGGGTGAATAGTACTTTAAAAATAACAAGGAGTATAATTCCTAATTATAATGCAAACAACTACCAAATCAATTTACGGAAGCTTAAATTGAATGACAACACAAAATTAACAATGCTAACAAGAGATGTTAATGGGTTCGGATCCACCCAAGTCTCTCCGACTTGTTCCCGGTGATCCTACGTCCCAACCACCCGGATCCCCTCCGGATACTTGAGTTAGAAACCCTAACTCAAGATTTCCACTATGAAATACTTGTGAAAATCCTCCACAAGTCAAATCATACAAAATGTAATATGTGACTCCCACAACCCGGGATCACAACCACACTCTCACAACCGAGAGTGAAACTTACAAATCAAATATGAAATGAAATAAGAAAACTTCTTACCGAACAAAATACCTATGCCTTGAGTATTGCTTACGAATTAGGGCAAGGATGATTTTGAGGAAGAAGTGGCACCAAACCCTAGCTCCAAGATGTAGATCAGCGATGGAGAGCTTTGGGGATGTTGGTGACCTAGAATCAAGCACTTGGCTTGGAAGGCTTCACACTCAATGAATCTCTCTTTGGAAGTAAGAGTGAGGAGAGATTATTGAATGGAATGAATGAGCTTTGAATGAGCTTGGAATGAATTCTCTTGATCTCTAAACTTGCAATAATATCAGCCTTGGCATCAATGAATGCAGCCCATCAAGTATATATAGGATAGAGGAGAGAGAGAAAGAAATTCGAGTCATTAAATGCTCCAACGGCTCTTTTCTGAACCCAACTAGTCGGTCAAAGAACAACCACCGACCGACTAGTTCATCAACTAGTCGGTCGGTCAATTAACGTAAACCGACTAATGAGTAAACTGAGAAAAGATCAAAGTACAGACTAAGGAACTAGTCGGTCTAAGAAGAGTAGCTGACCGACTAGTTTCACAACTAGTCGGTCGGTTACTCAACGTGGACCGACTAACAGATAAAACTGAAGTCTGAGAAGAATTAGACTTAGTCGGTCCAAGAACAAATGTTGACCGACTAATTCACCAACTAGTCGGTCACCAAATGAACATAGACCGACTAACAATAAACAGTAAGTATGGTGAAAAATTTGGCATGTACAGTAAACTAAACTAGTCGGTCTAAGAAGGAAAGTTGACCGACTAGTTCATTAACTAGTCGGTCGATCAATGAACACAGACCGACTAATGATAAACAGTAGCTTAGGTTCAAATGTGCATGTTCAGGGAAAGCTCAACTAGTCGGTCACAGAAGCATCACTGACCGACTAGTTCACAAACTAGTCGGTCGGTGAGTCAACTTAGACCGACTAACTGTAAACAGTAAAGAGCTAAGAATTAACTGACTGAAACTAGTCGGTCCAAGAAGCTTGGCTGACCGACTAGATCACCATCTAGTCGGTCAGTTCTTCTTCTTGAACCAACTAACATGCACAAGAAGTCACGAATCGAAGCGTGATGCTTCGGGAAGGATTGTATGGACTTCTACTAAGATCCTAAAGCTAAGATAGGAGCGTTATGAAGAATTAAAACGTAAGACCTACTCAAGGCTTAACATTCTACGAAAGAAGCTTAAAGACTATAAATTAAACTTGACGATACCGTCTTCAATAGCTTCAATCGAATCTTTATGACTTCAAAATAGGTCCATAAGCTTCAACGAAGCTTTAGGCATACGATCACGTGCTTTGAGAAGTCTTAAGACGTCGTAATTGATATTCATGTGAATTTGGCGACGATCTCCATAACTGCGCTCACAAAGTGTTAGTTCATATTATATTTATGTTTGTTCATCATCCAAAACCAAATCCGGGGAGTCCAATATCCAACATTCTCCCCCTTTTTGGTGATGACAAACCAACATAAATAATAATCAAAAATAATAATTCAAATGAAATTTACTTACTCCCCCTGCATTGATGACACATTAATTCCAATATAAACAAAAATAATATGCATCAAGCAGACGAGTGAAGTATATTAAATGATAATCGATTATTGAATTATTGAAATACCAAACATAGGTTATTGAAATATCGGATTTGAAAATCCATTTATATATCTTAACTCCCCCTGAATCTAACACATCAAGTTAGATTCTTGGAGAAATGCTTTAAATTTTCATTTGGCACATCGTTATTATTATATCTCTCCCCCTTTGGCATAAGCAAAAAGAGCGGGAGGATAACAACGACAACAACAATGGCCGCAAATTAAAAAAGCACAGGAGTCGTAGAATACGACGACGGTTCAAGTGACACCAAAGAGAAAAATACGAATAAAATCAAAGCGTGTCAATGAAACCAAAATCGAAAACCGTAAAACGAAATCATCAAAACTCAAATCAATATTACAGATTGAGTTATGGAATATACTCTCCAATATCAACATTCTTGGTTAATTTAGTGCATGGAAAACAATTCTATGTTGCCATAGAAGAAATTTCTATTAAACCAAGTTATTGTCGTCGAGCGACGAAATCAGACATCAGAGACATAAAGAATTATAAATTGCACAATAGAATGAGATGTCAACTGCGATGTATATATATATATATAAAGTATGAAGCAGAGTACATCACCGACATACAAAAACATCGATCGACTGATCGGTGCATAAAAATACATCATCATATCACAGATATCGGAGTGTCAACAAAAATACATCATCATCAAAAGACATCCAAACACATCATCAAAAATATCAAAAAAACATCAAAATGACCCAAAATACATAGCCACCCACACTATCCTACCCAACATCTCTCACAACTAGATAGATCATCCAATGAGTATCGGGAGAGGCCTCAAAGAAACTCAAGAGGCAGCGGGAGGATCAGAAGCAACTGCAGGCTCAGCAGGAGCAGAGGAGGTGACTGGATCAGCAGGAACGTCCGAAAGATCAGCAGGAGCGACGGCAGAAGTGGCAGCCTTTGGAGCAGCAACCGTAGTGGCCTCAGGAGCACCAGTCGGAGTATCCACCACAGGAGTGGCAGCAACAGGTGTGCTCGCGGGGGCACCAGCAGACGAAGCAGCAACAGCAGCACCGGAAGAGGAAGCACCAGCAGCAGTACCAGAAGGGCCCTCGGGGGCACGAGTCGTAGCACGACAAAGCTCCTCAACATCCTCCTCAGCCAACTCATCCAACTCCTCATCCTCAGACACAGAAGGAGGAAGCTCAACACCCATCAGACGAGCCATACGGCAAACTACCTCCTCGGTACGAGCCAAGCGAGACTCGTGACGACGAAATAACCGTACGACATCATCCAGGGTGGCAGAGGGAGCAGCAGAGGCACTGGCAGAGGCAGGGGAAGACGCTGAAGGTGTCGTCCTCTGAACGTGACGAAGTGCCGCAAGAGATTTCTTGACGGCCGTCGCGTTCAGGGGAGGACCAAGGGGACGCTCATCGTCACGAGGCAACGTGACACGGAAGTGACGAAACACGAGCGTCAACAAGCAAGGAAATGGGATATGAGCCGATTTAGAAGACTTGCGAATACACTCGAAAGAATCAATCTTATCGAGTATAATGCGAGCCTAATTAATCGAGCTCCCCATAAAGATAGCATAGATAAGCTTCAGAAAGGGCTGGGACGGTAAAGATGAGGAGCCATACTTGGGAAGCAAGCACGACTTCAGAATCAAGTTTAGGACCCATGCATTTGGCTTGAAAGATTTAATGGCACACCAATCATGGCAGGAGGGATCTGATGGAAAATCTCAGAGAGGACGGTCTGATCTAAGGAAGAAATATCGTCAACAGAGATATCAGAGGGGAGGAGGCCAGACGAAGAGATACCCAAAATCTCTCCTAAGATTTCCGCTGTGAGGACTATAGGAGTCCCCAAAACGGTCGTCTCAACAGAGTGGGTCTCATCGTACTGACCCCGGATCCTATTCGCATAGAAAAGCTTTACTAATCTAGGGTAGGGGTGAGGATTCGCCTTCGGGTCATATCAAAGGTAATCGAGGAGACCCGACGACGAGAGAAGATCAGCTAACCCTAGGAAGTCGCTAAACTGGACGAAATGCTCCAGAAGCAGCGGGCAATGTTCGATACGGTTGTATGCCGCGAGACACATAGGGTCGTCGCGACACAACGAAATATCGACACCGCCCACCAGCATCGGAGCCTTTCCCTTAGGCTTACGGGTAGACGTACGAGGGTGGGTGCTAGACTCAGGATGGATAGGAGGAGTGGGTTCCCTATGAGTCTCTGTCTCGGGGTTATACTCCGTATCGGAATCGGTAGGAGTATGGAATGAAGAACGAGAGGCAAGATCTTTGGTCTTGGGCTTGGGTTGACCTCTAGGCTTGGCGGTCGTCGTCCTCTTCTTCTTGAGAGGAGGCGAAGACGATGAGGGTTGGGTGGTCTTGGCTCGACGTTTCGGAGGGGTTGGATGCTCGGGATCCGAAGGGTTTTGATCTACGGTCATCGGTGAGTGGCTAGATGGAGTGATCGGGATACGTGTTCTTTCCATAGTCTTGGCACAACACGACACAACAGATCGAACAAAAGAACCCTAGCCAAAATGAGAATGAAACCCTAGAAGCCCTAGATACCCTAGAAACCGAACTAACCCTAGCCCTAGGAATGGAAAACTAACCCTAGATAGGAGAGGGAGGAGAGAGGGTTACCCTAGGAGGAAGAACGGCGGCCGGCGACGGCGGAGGAGGTCGAAAAGTGGCCGGAAGTCGAAAAGACAGCAAGGGGTCGGGGGTTTTGATCTGAGGGAGAAGGTGTTTTGATCGACTGGAATGAAAACAAACCGACTAAACTTGGTTTAAGTCGGTCGAGATCGCAAATGACCAAACAGTCCCTGGCACAACTAGTCGGTCACAGTTCAAGCACTGACCGACTAGATCACGATCTAGTCGATCGGTCAATGAGCTTGAACCGACTAGTTGCAAACAGTGGCTGAATCCAAGATTTACTGACAAGATTTAATCGGTCTGTGTTCATTTACTGACCGACTAGATCTCAATCTAGTCGGTCGGTCACTGAACATGAACCGACTAAAGAGTTAAAATGGAGAGGAAACTCAAAAAGCTTAAGTTAGTCGGTCTAAGTTCTTCTACTAACCGACTAGATGAGCATCTAGTCAGTTGGTGGTTGAACTAAAACTGACTAAAAGAGTCCAAAAAGTGATAATCAAGTTCTCTCCTCAATACGCTTGGACGATATATCGCAAAAAGCTCAATAATTATCTAAACTACCCCATTAAACATCGAAATCTTAAATACGACATTCAAAACATGAATTCGAGCAAAAATTCAAAATATCACATAAATTCCCGAAAAATCCAATAAGTCTAGCCTGAACGAAATATTTCGAAATATAATAGCATGCAAGATTATTGAATGAAACATGAATCCTATATCTCGGATTCACCCATAATCCCCAATTCTCGACGCAACCGCACAAAGGAGTCCTCCTTTAGGGGTTTCGTGAAAATATCGGCGATTTGCTTTTGGGTTTTAATGTACACTAAAATGATGTCCTTTTTAGCAACATGATCATCTAAAAAGTGGTGTCGGACATCTATGTGTTTCGAACGGGAATGGTGTACCGGGTTCTTGGAAAGACATATTGCACTTTGGTTGTCAACCATGATAGGGGAAGTATCACAATTTTTACCAAAGTCTTTAAGTGTGTGTCTCATCCAAAGAACTTGAGCACACGCGGCACCGGCGGTAATATATTCCGCCTCGGTGGTTGAAAGTGATACGGAATTTTGCTTCTTGGAAAACCAAGAGACAAGAGAATTTCCTATAAAATGGCAAGTGCCACTAGTACTTTTCCTGTCGGATTTGCATCCCGCATAATCGGCATCACTATATGAGACTAACTCATACGTGCTAGATTTTGGATAAAGTAATCCAAAATCAAGTGTATAACTTAGATAACGGAAAATACGTTTTACCGCTACTAAGTGAGACTCCTTAGGTTGAGACTGATAACGAGCACATACGAATACGGCAAACATAATATCGGACCTACTTGCGGTAAGATAAAGTAAACTACCTATCATACCTCGATATAGACGAATGTCTACATCCTTACCGCCCGTATCCTTGTCAAGATGCGTAGTCGTGCTCATTGGAGTCTTTTTCCCTGAAGCACTCTCCATTCCAAATCGCTTAAGCAACTCCACAGTATACTTCGTTTGGTGGATGAAGATTGCATCGTCCATTTGGCGAATTTGGAGACCTAAGAAATATTTGAGCTCACCCATGTGGCTCATCTCAAATTGTTCCTTCATAACATTAGAGAACTCTTCGCAAAGAGCAAAGTTAGTAGCACCGAAAATGATATCATCAACATAAATTTGAACTAAAATTATATCATTATTCGAATGCTTAACAAAAAGTGTAGAATCGGCTTCTCCCATTTTAAAATTCAAATCCAAAAGAAAATTCTTTAGGCGATCATACCAAGCTCGAGGAGCTTGTCTTAAGCCGTAAAGCGCTTTCTTTAGTTTAAAAACATGATTTGGAAATTTTTCATTTATGAAGCCCGGAGGTTGAGAAACGTAAACTTCCTCAATGACATCTCCGTTTAAAAATGCACTTTTAACATCCATTTGAAATAATTTAAAATCCTTATGGCATGCAAAAGACAATAATAATCTAATTGATTCTAATCTAGCTACCGGAGCGAAGGATTCTTCGAAATCAATACCTTCCTCTTGTCGATAGCCTTGAGCAACTAACCGAGCTTTGTTCCGGACGACGACTTGGTTTTCGTCGGTTTTTTTCTTGAAGATCCACTTTGTCCCTATGACGGTGTGGTTCTTCGATGGCAATGGAACAAGCTCCCAAACTTCATTCCTCTCGAATTGAATGAGCTCCTCCTCCATGGCTAAGATCCAAGCGCTATCTTCGCATGCTTCATTAACATTCTTTGGCTCTATCGAGGAGGCAAAGGCACAATGAGCGAAGTAGTTCACTTGCGATCTCGTCTTGACACTATCATAGATATTGCCAATGACTTGCTCATGAGGATGGTCACGAACGGTATGAAGCCGTTTGGGAATACCTTGGTCACTAGGAACATTCTCAACAACTTCATTAGTTGGGTTAGTCTCAATAGAATCAATAGAATTATTATACTTAGAATTATCAAACGAATCACATAAAACATCCATAGAATCATTATCATTTGAAATTCTAGTTGGAACAAATCCTTCATTAAAAGAGACATGAAGCGACTCCTCGATCGTTGAGGTTCGTTTGTTGAATATCCGGTACGCTTTGCTACGCGAAGAATATCCAACAAAAATCCCCTCATCGGATCTTGGATCGAATTTGTCCAAACTACCATACGTGTTCTTAATAAAACATTTCGAACCAAAAACACGAAAATGTTTAACTTGAGGCAACCTACCAAACAACAATTCATAACAAGTTTGTTTAGTGCCGGGTCTCAAAAGTATTCTATTAAACACATAGCAAGCGGTGTGTACCGCTTCCGCCCAAAATTGATGGCCAAGTTGGCTATCATCAGCATAGTGCGAGCACACTCCACTAGCGTCCTATTCTTTCTCTCAACTA
This sequence comes from Scilla litardierei, assembly GCA_030789695.1. Lineage (NCBI taxonomy): Eukaryota > Viridiplantae > Streptophyta > Magnoliopsida > Asparagales > Asparagaceae > Scilla > Scilla litardierei. The sequence continues at coordinate 256,901 of CM061130.1, read as the reverse complement.
CACCATTTTGAGGAGGTGCACGAGGGAAAGAGAAGGTGTGTGTAATACCAACTTCATCACAAAATGTCTCAAAAGACTCATTCTCAAATTCACCTCCATGATCACTACGAATAGTGACAATGGTGGTTCCTAATAGATTTTGTACTTTCTTAACAAAAATTGTGAAGTTTTCAAAAGCTTCATTTTTATTACATAATGAAAATACTCATGTAAATCTCGAATAATCATCTACGATGACAAGTCCATATCTTGCATTTCCTAAGGAAGCAACTCTAGTTGGCCCAAATAAGTCTAGATGTAATAGCTCTAGTGGCCGTTTAGTAGAAATGCTTTTCTTAGGTTTAAATGAAGATTTAGGAAGCTTGCCACGTTGACAACAATCACAAAAACTTTTCTTTTCAAAAACAAGCTTCGGAAAACCTTTAATGGAATTTAATTTTGAAAGCTTATAAAGTGTTCCAAAGTTCACATGTCCAAAGCGTCGATGCCATAAGTGTTGTTCACTTGTGTTGGCAACGAGACATTGTTCATAAGACTTAGGAAGATCCAAAATATAAATATCTTTATGACGAGTGCCGGAAAATAATACTTTATCATTATCTTTTCTTAAAATATGACACAATCCTTTCGCAAAGCTAACTTTGTAACCTTTGTCACAAAGTTGACTTATTGAAATAAGATTATGATTTAAGCCATTAACAAGATAAACATCACTAATTAAGGGTTTAGATGGGTTACCCACTTTACCAACACCTATGATGGTTCCGCTCTCGTTGCCTCCAAATACGACGCGGTTTCCATTTGCGATGGGAACCACTCCGGAGAGCAAACTAGCGTCACCCGTCATGTGTTTTGAACACCCGCTATCGAGTATCCAATTTCCCTTGGAGCTAAATTTAAATTTGTTGCTCCCTTTCTTTTTCTTTTCCTTGAGTACCTAAAGATAGAGAATTTCATATCATGGTACCCAAGGTCATTGGGTCCAAAAGATTAGACCTTTGGAAGCCAAGTCCAATTGGACTTAGACTTCCCCACATAATTTCTACTATGCATAACATCCGAAAAATAAGCATTCATATACATTTGTTTTTCGTCCATGCTTGTGTCCTTTGGGCTCCAAATTGTGAAAATCTTGGGAGCCCTCATCCTATTGGGTGCATGCATGCGACGTTGATTTCTACGTGATGCATGTTGTGGATAGGCATAAGGGACATGATGGAATGGTGCACAACGAGAATTATTCATATGATGTTGTGGGTGAACATATGCATGTGTGGGAACACGTGCGTGAGGGTGTCTCACATGGTGTGCACGTGCCCGAGAATGTGTTGCTTAAAAATCATCATATGTGTGAGCCGGTGGAGTAGGACGTGTGTTTCTACGTGGCATGGTATTGGTGTACATATAAGCATGCCCCTTCTTTGGAGGTCCACCCAAAGTGGGTTTCTTTCCGAAAGAGGGTGTGGACGAGGTGGAAGCACCATTGGTAGATGAACTACCAATAGAGTGTTTGCTACCACTCGTAGTGTCACCGGAAGTTGGCCTAACAAAAGTAGTGGCCGATTTGGATGGACATCCCATCGTATACCCCAAACCAATGTGGTGATTGGCCTGAAGTAAGTCACTTAGAATTTTATCCAAATGGTCCTTACCCTTATTGAATCTATTAATTCGGCCTAATGTGTTCTCATATTTCTCTTTGAGAGAACGCATAGAAGTATCCAAGTTGGATACTTGCGATGTGAGCACATAAACACGAGATTTAAGATTCTCGTTCTCAATACTCAAAGTCGAGTTTTGAGAAGTTAAATCCGCTATCCTATGTTCTTCCGGATCATCAATGCTAACATGTTCAAGTTTAGATTTGAGATTAATAATCTCATTTCTTAACTCTTCAACAACGGTGTCGTTGTTGGTGATGATAGTCTTAGGCGAGGTTTGAATGCTAGCTAGGTCATCTTTTACCTTAGTATATCTATTTACTAATTTAGTGTATTTAGACCATAATTGAGAGTTAGCATTCCTAAGATCATCCATAGTTACCTCATCGTTGCCTTCGTCATCACTATCATCGGAAGAGGAGGATCCTTGATCATGCTCCTCTCTTGCCATGAAGCACATGTGTGCTTGCTCCACTTGCTCATCGTCCGACTCTCCGCTTGAGGAATCCTCGGAGTCGGTGAATGTTGCTCCGACAAGTCCCTTCTTGTTTCCTTTCTTGTACTTCTTGGACTTATCGAATTTAGACGCCTTCCACTTCTCCTTTTGCTTGTTGAGAGGACACTCCGCTTTCATGTGTCCTGGCTTATTGCACTTGAAACACAAAGGAGAGGAAGAAGCGTTAGAAGAACCAAATTTAGCTTTGTTCTTATAGTTACCTTTTCGGAAGAAACGGTTGAACTTCTTGGCCATGAGAGCCATGGACTCCAAGTCCAACTCGTTTTTCGAGTCTTCATCATCGGTTGATGTGGATGTGGATGGAGCGGCCTTGAAAGCAATAGCCTTCTTCTTTGGCTCGTCTTGCTTTAGATAGGACTTCATCTTTTCCTGCAATTTGAGCTTGCAATCCTTGCGTACCTCGTATGACATTAAAGTACCCATTAGTTGAACTACGGTGTACTTATTCATGTCATTACCTTCCTCGATGGCAAAGGTACGCTTTTCCCAAGAAGAAGGAAGTCCTTCGATAAGCTTCGAACACTTCTCCTTTTGGGTGTAGGATTTGCCGAGAGCCTCTAACTCGTTTATGATGTCGACGAAGCGAGCGTAATACTCCTTCATCTTCTCGCCCTGTTGCATATGAAACATTTCGTAATCTTTGTTTACAACTACGAGTTTAGAGTCTCTTACCCTACTCGTCCCTTCATGTAGAATGAGGAGGGAGTTCCAAATTTGATATGCACTCTTACATGTGCATATCTTATTGAAGTCCTCTGGCTCCAACGCGCATTGCAAGGCGTTCATTGCCTTGGCATTTCTTACCTCCGCGACGACCTCCACGGTTGTCCATTTCTCGAAGTCTTCTTCTTCGGGCTCGATGTATTCCTTCATTGTGGTCCTCCATAGAGATGCACTCCGGAGGAAAGTTTCCATCCGGCATTTCCAGTACCCGTAGTTGGTACCGTTGAAGAATGGAGGCCTCGTAGAGGAATGTCCTTCCATCACCGAAGACGCTCCTTCACGGTTCCTGAAGGTGCCATAGTCGGAAGGTGGACGCACGGTCTTGTTGTCGTTGGCAGACATAGCTAAGTATCTGGCTCCGATACCAAATGTAATGCCCTACAAGCTACTGCACAAGTACTAGAGGGGGGGTGAATAGTAATTTAAAAATAACAAGGAGTATAATTCCTAATTATAATGCAAACAACTACCAAATCAATTTACGGAAGCTTAAATTGAATGACAACACAAAATTAACAATGCTAACAAGAGATGTTACTGGGTTCGGATCCACCCAAGTCTCTCCGACTTGTTCCCGGTGATCCTACGTCCCAACCACCCGGATCCCCTCCGGATACTTGAGTTAGAAACCCTAACTCAAGATTTCCACTATGAAATACTTGTGAAAATCCTCCACAAGTCAAATCATACAAAATGTAATATGTGACTCCCACAACCCGGGATCACAACCACACTCTCACAACCGAGAGTGAAACTTACAAATCAAATATGAAATGAAATAAGAAAACTTCTTACCGAACAAAATACATATGCCTTGAGTATTGCTTACGAATTAGGGCAAGGATGATTTTGAGGAAGAAGTGGCACCAAACCCTAGCTCCAAGATGTAGATCAGCGATGCAGAGCTTTGGGGATGTTGGTGACCTAGAATCAAGCACTTGGCTTGGAAGGCTTCACACTCAATGAATCTCTCTTTGGAAGTAAGAGTGAGGAGAGATTATTGAATGGAATGAATGAGCTTTGAATGAGCTTGGAATGAATTCTCTTGATCTCTAAACTTGCAATAATATCAGCCTTGGCATCAATGAATGCAGCCCATCAAGTATATATAGGATAGAGGAGAGAGAGAAAGAAATTCGAGTCATTAAATGCTCCAACGGCTCTTTTCTGAACCCAACTAGTCGGTCAAAGAACAACCACCGACCGACTAGTTCATCAACTAGTCGGTCGGTCAATTAACGTAAACCGACTAATGAGTAAACTGAGAAAAGATCAAAGTACAGACTAAGGAACTAGTCGGTCTAAGAAGAGTAGCTGACCGACTAGTTTCACAACTAGTCGGTCGGTTACTCAACGTGGACCGACTAACAGATAAAACTGAAGTCTGAGAAGAATTAGACTTAGTCGGTCCAAGAACAAATGTTGACCGACTAATTCACCAACTAGTCGGTCACCAAATGAACATAGACCGACTAACAATAAACAGTAAGTATGGTGAAAAATTTGGCATGTACAGTAAACTAAACTAGTCGGTCTAAGAAGGAAAGTTGACCGACTAGTTCATCAACTAGTCGGTCGATCAATGAACACAGACCGACTAATGATAAAAAGTAGCTTAGGTTCAAATGTGCATGTTCAGGGAAAGCTCAACTAGTCGGTCACAGAAGCATCACTGACCGACTAGTTCACAAACTAGTCGGTCGGTGAGTCAACTTAGACCGACTAACTGTAAACAGTAAAGAGCTAAGAATTAACTGACTGAAACTAGTCGGTCCAAGAAGCTTGGCTGACCGACTAGATCACCATCTAGTCGGTCAGTTCTTCTTCTTGAACCAACTAACATGCACAAGAAGTCGCAAATCGAAGCGAGATGCTTCGGGAAGGATTGTATGGACTTCTACTAAGATCCTAGAGATATGAGCGTTATGAAGAATTAAAACGTAAGACCTACTCAAGGCTTAACATTCTACGAAAGAAGCTTAAAGACTATAAATTAAACTTGACGATAACGTCTTCAATAGCTTCAATCGAATCTTCATGACTTCAAAATAGGTCCATAAGCTTCAACGAAGCTTTAGGAATACGATCACGTGCTTTGAGAAGTCTTGAGACGTCGTAATTGATATTCATGTGAATTTGGCGACGATCTCCATAACTGCGCTCACAAAGTGTTAGTTCATATTATATTTATGTTTGTTCATCATCCAAAACCAAATCCGGGGAGTCCAATATCCAACTGTCTTCACTTCGGGGGTCGCTCGGCCGAGTGAGTTGTCGTCACTCGGCCGATGGCTTCTATTCATTCGGGCGGTCGGCATTTTCCACTCGGCCGAGTGGGTCTTCTGAAGCTCAGGCAGACGAAAAACAGTAAGTTGGCTCTTTTGGATGGGTGTCGTCTGAGTGCCACTCGGGCGGACGGGGTCTCGTCACTCGACCGATGTGGCTTCCGATGCTCGGCCGAGTGCACATATGAAGTGTGTCCGATCTGGTCGGTCGAGCGGTGTCTCGCTGGTCGGCCGAGTGACTCCTTCACTCGGCCGAGTGAGACACCAAAAATGCCCAAACAGCTTGTTTTTACCTCCTCGTCGCTCCTGCGACGTTCTTTCTTCTTCCGCTCCTCTCCAATGGCAAAATACCCCTCGGGGAGGTCGTCGGTGACACTCTGGAGTAGGCGTATCTCGGGATCACTCCAAATCGCTCCAAATCACCTGAAATACGACAAAAACAACAAATTGTGAAAAGCATCGCAATATCGTCGATATATCGTGAAAAACATGATTTGAGCGATCTAAATGGCATGCAAACATGCGGGAAAAAAGTGTAAAATATGGAGTGATCACCGCTCCCGCGCGCTAGGACTCGATGTCAATGCTCGGGGCGTGAGCTATGGCTAGGGAGTCAACCGCCAAGTTTATTCCCCCTTGGCCTGATGGTCAGAGGCGGTCTTTCTCCCGCCAATGACAATGAAACACCCCTGCGTAACCCTAATGGCCAAATAGGTCAAATGTGATTTCTAGCAATACATCAAAGCAGATCTTGACAGGACAAGCACCGGACCCCAATCCACAACACATCTAGTGTGTTGCCATACGAATTGGACCCAGATTGCTAGAAATCCCCATTGACGCATTTCATCGAACACATGCCATGCAACCAAGTCGAATGAAACAACCAAGCATCAATCCTACCCTAACCCGTATTAGGGTTCATCAATACTACTCCATGATGAAAAACATATAAACAAACAACACAAAAGACATACAAACATTCATCATGAAGCAAAAGAAATACAACACAAAAAATGGAGAACAAGTGAAAGAAATACCTATCTTGATTTTGAACCTCCAATCCAATACAAGACTTATTACAAGAGAAAACCTAATCTAACCTAATCTAAACTCACAAGAGAAAGGGGCAAAAAGCACTAAAAACTGAGAAGGACAAAAAAGAAGATCCCCTAAAAGTCGGCCAGCATTGGGTATTTATAGCCCACATTCCTAGCCCTAACGGATCGGGTCCAAAACCACAGGAAAAACGCCACCCGATCGGTTGACAAGTCAACCGATCAGGTGATCTGTTACAAATAATAAACAGAAAACGACGGAGCTTCACCCGGTCAGATGAACCGGTCGGTTGAGTTCTTGGGGTGACCGGTTGGATCATGGCGCCATCGGGTGAGGAGGTCGGTTGGATTCCCGTGTCTTGGCTCCTCAGAATCAGCTACAGATGAACCGATCGGGTGAGAGTCACCCGATCGGTTGGCATTTGGCTCGAAAAGACAGAGAAACGGCCGCAATGAACCGGCCTGAGAACCGGTCGGGTGACATCCGCTTGAGCTCTAGCTGAGACCGGGTGGTGCACGCGTGCATCACCCGATCGGTTGACTTTGTTCAACCGATCGGGTGAGGGGCTGAATGATGCAATCATCGTCGTTTGACCCCCTGGGTCACGCGTGATTCCTCCCGTTGCGTCGGGGACTTGTGATATCGTCGTTTTATGTCCAAAATGCTAGAAATTCCTGCAAAATACCAAAAACACGGAAAAGTGAAAGAAAACAAGAAAATACAAGAAAACAAATAAAATACGGCGGAAAATACGAGAAACACGGAAGAAAACGCGTGCAAATATGTGAAATATAAACGCACGTCAAAATCCCCCAAGCTGAACCCTTCCTCGTCCTCGAGGAAGACGAGTGAGAGTAGGAGCTCAGAGGGAGAAAATAGAGAGAAGGAGAGAAAAAGAGAACTCTATATGCTAGATCGCCCATAAGGGCCAACAAAATCGAACACGCCACACGAAGCAAGCATACGACAAAACACAACACTAAACCAAGGAATGCGAGTCCAAACAAGTGCCGTGGGCCCACGCGGTGAAGCGCGAGTGAGCGTGGTCGTGTGCTAGCAAACGGTATCATTATCTACATTGTGCAATAAAGCTCCATATACACATACCCAAAGAAAGACCCAAATATCGATTCAATTTGAAATTGCGGTGAATATTAGCTCAAGCATGCATGAGAAGAGTATAAGAATAGAAGAGTATCATGCATCGGGGACTCCACAGCTAGGGACTAGGAAATCACCACACTATAGCCTAGGCAATCGCTAGAAGGTCCCTATGCCAAGTGTTTTCGAAAACGATGGAGGTTGAGAAGATGTGGAGTAGAACACTCGGTGCAAATTCTCGCCTTCCCCTTATTCACGGCAAGTAGGAAAATATTCACACTGGAATTTTTTTTGGGTTTTGGGTATTTGTATTTTTTTTCTTTTCTTTTCTTTTCTCATCTTTTTGGGTTTTTCTTTTCTTTTCTCCTTTTTTTGGATTTTTGGGAATTCGGATATTTACATGTGTACTCTCCCAAGTGGGAGAACGGTGCACGACGAGGGGATTTGCACCAAGTAAAATAAAAATGAAATCGGATTCTAAACACTTGGACAAAGGAGATATTTCTCGCTAATCAGAGCATATGCTAAATGGGTTATCCTAGTCCTTGTTTGTGGAATCCCGACACATGCGAATTGAAATATACGATATAAATATAGCATGCATATAGAAGCAGATAGTAGAAGCAAATACCGCATATTCAAATCGAAGCATGATAATCTAGGGGTCAACCAAGGATAGGTATATAAAACATAATCACAAGGTAGAAGCACACCAAACAGCTAGGCACGACGCACGACTCACAAAAAGCTAAGTGGACCCGCGATGCATGAAATGCAAGAGGACTCGATATCCTAGGGTTAGTGAATGTGATTATCGAAGCTGTGCAAGGTGCGCGTGTGATTTTCGTGGCAATTCATCATAGGGTTCATCTCTAGGAGAAAGAGATAAAAAGAAGAAAAGAAAAAGAAAAAGAAAAACACGGAGAAAAACGACTCAAATAACGAAGAAAAAGAGACAAATGACGCACGAAGTGTGACTCCCCCAAGCTGAAACTTGCATTGTCCTCAATGCAATAGTAGTAAATACGGGAGGGCAATGAAAATGGGGGGGGGGGTGCACGGACACAAAAAATGAAAAACACGAAAAACACACGAACGAAACTGGAAAATAAAGAGAAAGAAACATACAAAATAAAAGATATAAAACGCAACGAAGGACTCAAAGACACAAACACACGACAACGACACACGAAAACATGCACACAAAAGTCGATGTCCCCCAAGCTGAACATGACAATGCTAGCAAAATGATATGATCAATGTGATGCAGAAATATGCTAGGAGAAAATCGGAAAAGAAAGAAATCAGAATGTAGGAGAGACAGTCCGCTCGTTCTCCTCGGAAGAGGATGTGGGGTGAAATGATAGAAGGGCACGACATGAAGGGTTATTAAGATGCAAAAGCAAATCCTAGATACGCTCCCCTCGCTAATGAGAGGAGACGAGAATTCAAATCTAAACTAGAAAGCGGTAAATTTTTACACTACTGGATTAGGATACACCTGAGCATAGGCGGATCCAAGATCTGAAGTGGGGCAGGTAGCTACTCTAACTGCTCCTTCTGTGGCTCCGCCAGAAGGTTGTGCCACGTGTGCCAATGGACCCAAGTAATGCACCTCCAAGCATCCCTCGTAGGTGTCCACTTGTGACCTGCAAAGGACGAGGTGCATTAGCCCATGGCAAGAAATTATTTCCCAAAATAAATGTATCCCAGAGATAGTCGCCTACAAATGATGGTAAAATATATGAAATGTGGCGAACACTCCCTGAAAATGGTATGTTATTCTCTGTGCTAGCAACGATCAAATCCCCGCTCTCCATGTGAAGTTGCTCTCCAGGTGGTGACACACTGCAGCATACCTCAAGGGAAGTCGATCCTGTGTCCTGCGAGAGATATGGTGTGTCAAAAATATATAAGTCTAAAGGAATAGGACGTGAAAAGCGAGACTTAAATGTGGAGTGAGAGTGAGTATGAAAATCTCCCTGAATAGGGGCAATATGCTCAAGTAGATGCTCAGCCGCAGAAGAAGTGGAACGTGACGGTAGAGGTAGATGTGGCTCGGGCTCCATGAAGTGGACGATCGTATCCAAGCCCTCATGCACATCCTCCTCGACGATATGCTCATGCTCCTCCATCTCCCCGATGTCCTGAATGACATCCTCATGGTTGACCACCGACCAAGGAGGAAGCTGTGACAGAGATGGCTGTGGAGGTGGATGTGGAGCGGACCACTCGTATATGGTCGTGGTGTCGTCGTCCTCACGCACATCCTCCTCGCCGGTATGCATAAGCTCTGTGGTCTCCTCGGTGCTCTCATAGGACTCATATGGGGTATCCAGATAAAGATGAAAAGTCTCTCCCACAGATCCTAGAGAAATCTCCCCATCCTCACTATCATCATCAAAAAATGCTTCGTCATCCAAGTGGTAGTGTGGGAAAATTGGGGCATTGGCATGAGATGTGTCTATGGTGGCCGATGGCATGGTGATCTCAACCATGAAGGTGGGTATATCCTCTCCTTCATCCCCTCTCCTCAGTGTCGGCTCGGTGATTGGTACCATCAAGTTTTGTAATATTTGGCCTTGGTTAAACATGGCACTTTCAAGGAGAGACACGAGGCTTGATTCTTCTTGTGTTTGTGGAGGGGTATAAGGTTGAGGAAATGGATGGGAGGTGTTTGGGCTAAGGTTGTGGGAAAATGTTTGGCCTTGGAGCGGGGGGAGGCTCTCAAGCGTAAATGGGCAATCAAAATACACATGCCCCGCCATCCCACAAGTCTCACAAACCATAACTGGATAAGGATCGTATCCCCCCATCTGAGCATCGAAATTTGATCTCCACATGGTAATATCAAAGATACCTGGACAACAAAAATAAGAAAACTAGAGAGGAGCGTCAATAGTACAAGAGAATAACAAAAATATAATATAATAGTGGGGGAAAAATTTCTTGGTTATTGAATATTTTTTTTAAAAAAAGGAAATATTTTTTTTGTGTTTTTATGCGTAGTCTAACGGACCCAAGCTAAGCTAATATCAAACCGAACGCCTCCCCGGCAACAGTGCCAAAAACTTGACCGGCGCCCCGTTTACGGTATGGGCGCGGTGTCGTTTTACCGCAAGTGCACGGTTAGTGTAGGGTGCGGGTTTATCGAACTCAGGGAGGTGGATGGCTTGAGTGGCTACTAGCCTCGCCTAGGTTGTGTGCTAGCTACGCGGATGATATGGGTGAAGTGTAGAAATATAGAGATGATATAAAAAAGACACGAAATGAATCCCCGCTAATACGGGCTAGAGCACTCATGACACTTGGCATTTGACTTGACCCAGGGTGAGACATTGCCCCAAAAGGTGGTACCTAGCGTCCATGGCCCGATATTCCGATCGGTGCCAAGCACGCTAGGCCTACCCGGTTCCGGACGGTGGGCATTCCCATGTCCATTAAAACCTTCCGCAACCGGGAGCATTAAGGCCACAATGATAACTCCCAACACTTCGTCCAAGCCGCTCCCGCGCGCTAGGACTCGATGTCAACGCTCGAGGCGTGAGCTATGGCTAGGGAGTCAACCGCCAAGTTTATCCCCCCTTGGCCCGACGGTCAGAGGCGGTCTTTCTCCTGCCAATGACAATGAAACACCCCCGCGTAACCCTAATGGCCAAATAGGTCAAATGTGATTTCTAGCAATACATCGAAGCGGATCTTGACAGGACAAGCACCGGACCCCAATCCCCAACACATCTAGTATGTTGCCATACGAATTGGACCCAGATTGCTAGAAATCCCCATTGACGCATTTCATCGAACACATGCCATGCAACCAAGTCAAATGAAACAACCAAGCATCAATCCTACCCTAACCCGTATTAGGGTTCATCAATACTACTCCATGATGAAAAACATATAAACAAACAACACAAAAGACATACAAACATTCATCATGAAGCAAAAGAAATACAACACAAAAAATTGAGAACAAGAGAAAGAAATACTTATCTTGATTTTGAACCTCCAATCCAATACAAGACTTATTACAAGAGAAAACCTAATCTAACCTAATCTAAACTCACAAGAGAAAGGGGCAAAAAGCCCTAAAAACTGAGAAGGACAAAAAAGAAGATCCCCTAAAAGTCGGCCAGCATTGGGTATTTATAGCTCCCATTCCGAGCCCTAACAGATCAGGTCCAAAACCACAGGAAAAACGCCACCCGATCGGTTGACAAGTCAACCGATCGGGTGATCTGTTACAAATAATAAACAGAAAACGGCGGAGCTTCACCCGGTCAGATGAACCGGTCAGTTGAGTTCTTGGGGTGACCGGTTGGATCATGGTGCCATCGGGTGAGGAGGTCGGTTGGATGCCCGTGTCTTGGCTCCTCAGAATCAGCTACAGATGAACCGATCGGCTGAGAGTCACCCGATCGGTTGGCATTTGGCTCGAAAAGACAGAGAAACGGCCGCAATGAACCGGCCTGAGAACCGGTCGGGTGACATCCACTTGAGCTCTAGCTGAGACCGGGTGGTGCACGCGTGCATCACCCGATCGGTTGACTTTGTTCAACCGATCAGGTGAGGGGCTGAATGATGCAATCATCGTCGTTTGACCCCCTGGGTCACGCGTGACTCCTCCCGTTGCGTCGGGGACTTGTGATATCATCGTTTTTATGTCCAAAATGCTAGAAATTCCTGCAAAATACCAAAAACACGGAAAAGTGAAAGAAAACAAGAAAATACAAGAAAACAAATAAAAGACGGCAGAAAATACGGAGAAACACGGAAGAAAACGCGCGCAAATATATGAAATATAAACGCACGTCACCCCCGCAGGCACATCAACGCCTTCACACTAAGTATCGGGAGGAAATTTGATGGCCCCGGCATGCCCATCGTGGAGAAAGAATTTGAGGTGGAAGGAGAAGCTCACATTAAGCTTTGATCTAGAACTGACAAAGAAGATGAGCGGGAGGTAGAGCCTCCTCATCCCGAACCCTCCAAGGAGAAGGAAGTAGAAAAGGAGCATGTGAAGCCTGATGATGACCCTTCCAGGACTTATATGCCAAGGATTCCATTCCTGTCAAGATTAGCAAAGGCCTAATTAGACGAGAAGTATGGGATGTTCTTTGAGCTCCTGAAGCACCTGAACATTTCCATCCCCTTCCTCGACGCAATTTCGGAAATACCCACCTACACCAAGTTTCTAAAGGAGATAATCACTAAAGGTGGTAGGAGGGAGAAAGTGGTGCTATCTGCAGAGTGCAGCGCCATTATTCAAAGGAAGGCAGTGGAAAAATTGGAGGATCCAGGGAGCATCTCAATCCCGTGTGCCATAGGAGATTTGAAGATCACAAGCACTCTATGCGACTTAGGGGAAAGCGTCAACTTGATGCCTATAAGGATTTGTAAAAAGCTCAATCTAGGAGAGCTCTAGCGTACGAACATGTCTCTTCAACTGGCGGATCGCTCAGTGAAGTATCTTCTTGGAGTGGTCGAATACGTGTCGGTATAAATTGGAAGGATAGTAGTTCCAGATGACTTTTCCATCATGGATATAGCCAAAGATACACGCATCCCGATCATCCTCGGGAGACCATTCTTAGCCACGACGGGAGTCCTCATCGATGTGAAGGGAGGGAGACTCTCCTCAGTGTCGAAAAAGATAAGGTCGAGTTCGACCTCAAAAATTGGATGAGGAGCTTTGCAGAAGTCGATCACAGGGACCAAGTGGATCTCCTTGAGGAAGCCATCAAGGAGACTAACTTGGAGGAGCTCTTCCTTAGCGACAACATGGAGCACCCCATTGGGCGAGAGGCCAAGCTGAAAGAGATTGCGACAAAGGAGGAGCACGAGGAAGCCTCTAAGGGGAATCTTAAGGAGAAGCCACTGCGATCACACCCACTTGACCCCGAGGAGAAGAAGAAGCGAGGAGAGAACCACTATGATCTAAACAAGAAGAAGGAATATGGAGATGACCGGATCCGGGACTTCTCCGCCCTCAAACGGCCATGATGACATCAATATAGGGAGTCGAGCTCACGACTTAAAACGAGCGCTTCTTGGGAGGCAATCCAAGTGTTTTGATTTAGATTTTTCATTCAAATTTTCATCTTCATTTTAGACTAGGTTGGTCTATATTTTTGTTCTTGAATAAGCCCCCAAACCCATGGATTTAACTAAGTTATTTGATTGTAGGAGAAAGAAGAAGGAAAAAAGAGGAGAAGCACCCAAGCGGCCGTGTCGCTCTATCATAAATGACTGTATGGAAAACAGAAGGAGAGGAAATCAACGTGGCCGTGTGAGGATAACACAACCAGCGGCGTCATGTAGGATAAACCCAAACCCTAAGTCTTTCAATTCCACACGGTCACTTTGTTAAGTCGATGCAGCAGCATAACTTACTGTAGGATCAAGTCCACATCACACTTCTCAGAAGATTTCCACGACCGCACCGTTTCACACAACGCGACAGAGCAAATTCTTATTTTTAACCTTTACGCGGCTGTTTAAACCATTCATAAACGGGCCACGTATATCTCTGTAAATTTGTGCCCAAAATTCCAACTTCTCAGAATATTTTCATGACCGCGTCATTTTACACGACACGACTATTTCGATTTCCATTTTTTAACAAATCGATGCGGCCGTTTTAATTTAATCAACGCGGTCGCGAAACTCTCTATATTTTAGGACCAAAATTCTTCAAAACACAAAGGAGTTTTCGTGGCTGCATCGTTAAGGCGACACAACCGTGTTAACCCCATTTCCAGACGAACTCCAAGCGGCCCGCACTGCATTCCTATATAAGGCCTCCACCACTCCAAACAGCCCGACTTACGCTCATTTGGTCGAAATGGTTCGACTCCTCTTCCCTACCTCCGACTTGATTTCTCTCCAAACCCTCTCCAAACCCTCTTCAGCCTTCCTAATCAATCTCCAAGCTCCCCTCATCTCCACCAACTCCTCTCCATTGCCTATATCCAATCCTCAGTCGTTTCATTCAAACCGTAGAATGGGCCGATTTTAGGGTTTTGGGCCGACACGGCTTCCCAGGATCACATGCTAGGCTTGGAACAACTTAGGGGAGTCATCTACAAGCATTGAGGACATCGATCTCAGCTAGGAGCGGCAACTTTGGTAACTTCGCTCCTTTCCTCGTTAAATTTCTCAATATTTATCGCTGAAATCACTTAAGCTTCGCGTGAGTCTGCAGACACATCATTTCATACCTCTTTAGTTGTTCACTTCTTCACAGATGCCTTCCAAAGAGCGTAAGAAGAAGGATACCACCATTGGCCCTATCCAAGACAAGGGCAAACGTCAAAAGACGAAAGCTTTTCAAGCCGAACTTGCCCGAGCCCACACCAACAGTGAGAGGGGAGGTGAACCTCTTCATGCCCCTCGATTCGATACACTAGGCATCAATTTGATGAGTGAGAACGAGCGCACAAAGTTCATATAACTTAGCTCATGTGCTATAGTGCCTACCAAATTTCCGAGGGTCACCGCTCTTTCGACACTAGGCCTTCTCGACGTAGTCAGCACCCACCTCTAAAACCTCGGATGGGAGTTCTTATAGCGTGAGGCTAAGACCTATAAGAGGCTTACCTTAGAGTTCCTCTCCACATTCAGAGTTTATCATACGGGTTTCTTATTCCGTATCATGAACAAGGAATACGTGCTATCAAAGGATTCCTTGAACCCGCTCTTCAAGTGGCCCAAATCTTTAGAGCATGTGGCAATCCACAATAACCATCCTTACACCCCTGAGTTTGATGCGAATAATTTTTAGTTCTGGATCACCAAGCTCGAAGTCTTCTGCAAGACTCGAGCAAAGGCATCCAGCATCATTCACCCTGGCCTCTGCATTCTCCATCGCATCATTACAAACACTCTATTCTACCGATATGAGACAAGCTAGGTCTCTCAGGACGAGCTCTTCTTTCTGTGGTGTGCCTCACAGGGTCGTGTCCTTCGTGAGGGTAGCAATCCTGTCCTCCACTATATCTTTGATGTGCGTTTATATTTCATATACTCACGCACGTTTTCTTTTGTGTTTTTCCGTTGTTTTCCGCCGTCTCGTATTCGTTTTCTCGTGTTTTCTTGTTTTCTTTCACTTTTCTGTGTTTTTCGTAATTTGCAGGATTTTACTGGCATAGGGGACATAAAACGATGATATCATGAGTCCCCGGAGCAGCGGGAGGAGTCACGCGTGATCCAGGGGGGTCAAACGATGAAGATTGCATCTTTCAGCCCCTCACCCGACCGGTTGGTTATTTCCAACCGATAGGGTGATGCACGCGTGCACCACCCGGACACAAGTTGGAGCGGCCAAGAAGTCACCCGGTCGGTTCAGAGACCGGTTCAAATGCCCCAACTCTCTGGAATTTGATGTTGAATGCCAACCGATCGGGTGACCTTCACCCGATCGGTTCATCTGTAGCCGATTCTCCGAAGTCAAGACACAGAGAGCTCAACCGACCAGTTCACCTGACAGTACAAAGATCCTACCGATCAGCTTCAACTCTCAACCGACCGTGTCATGTGACCGGGTGAAGTCCCGTGCTGAGCTGCCGAAGAAACGAAGCAGGTCACCCGATCGGTTGACTTTTCAACCGATCGGATGATATCGTATTCTATATATAGAACCCCTAGGTTTTCCAGAAACGGGAGTTGTTATTTTTTGTTGTTTTTTCTCTCTCTTGACGGCTGTAATTTTTCAGATATTAGTGAGTTGTCTGATCTTTGTTAAACTTTAATATAGTGTTAATTGCATTACTCTTACTACTTTTCAATCGCCTGATCATGTTTCTAACGGTCGATTTTGGTTTAGATTGCTTTCTAGTAAATATGTGTGAGTAGTTCCCAAATCTGGGATTTTGGTGGAAACCCCTTCGTGGCTTCTCCCCGATGCATCCATAGGATTAGGAAATCGATAGGGATTAGGAATCTACCGGTTACGCGGGGTGTTTTATTGTCATCGGCGGGAAAAAGACCTCCTTTGACCGTTGGGCCAAGGGGGAATAAACTTGGCGGTTGACTCCCTAGCCGTAGCTCACGCCCTTAGCGTAGACATCGAATCCTAGCGCGCGGGAGCGACAGGATGAGACGTTGGGAGTTATCGTTGCGAGCTTAGTGCTCCCAGAGTCAGTCAATGTTAATGGATATGGGAATGCCCACTGACCGAACCCGGGAAGTCCGGTGTATCATCCTGGGCACCGACCGGAATATCGGGCCCATGGGATGCTGGTACCACTCTTAGAGGCAACGTCTCACCATTAGACCCTAATTCCGATCGCTATCCTCCCCGTAGGCCGTATCGGCAAGAATCGCACGATTGGGTGGAAACCGAAGTCCCGGGTTTTCCCTTCTTATTGTTTATCCCTCGCATCCCATTTTCCGTGTAAACCCATCATCCGATTCGGGCTAGCTCGCCCACGGGGTGAATCCGATCCTTCTTGACACAAGCACAACCACGCCTCCCTGAGTTCGACCCCCAAGCCACACTACAACACCGTGCGCTTGCTGTTATAAATATTTAAATCTCACGCCCCCAATCACACACATTGCGCCGGCCGCACGCTAAAATGCTGGGGACGTCAATCCTCCATGTCGGGTCATGGCTTATGCAGAGATTCCTTCATATCATAGCCGACCCCAAATCTACTATTTTTTATGTGGGACTCATCACTATCATTGCACTGCTCCCTCCTATCTCCTATAAGATCCCACACCATGACCCCAATTCCTGGCCCTACTTCTCTCGATCTCTCGGTGCTCACCAACTTGCACATGATTCGAGCCATTGACCGAGATAGATATTTTGGCTCTATGGCCCAGTTTCCACTCGCTACACTAAGCTCCCTAATCCTGGACTTTTTGGCCCTGGCACTACTTTGAAATGGCTCTTTTCACCTGACACCGACTTAGCTTCAGGAGTCTAGGCACCAGTCCAGCTTCCTGACCCTCGCCAGCCCCAGCCCCGGGACCCTACTCATCCTTCTCCTTCCACATTTTCTGGCCCTGTAATCAGGCATGCCCTTCGTCAGTTCCAGAGGAGATCTCGACACCAGGTCGAGGGTAGTAGCAGCACTGCACCTCCCCTGTATACACATGTCGAGCAGTTAGCTCGCTTGGAGGAGGAGTTTAGGCAGTTTACATCCTCCACCTTTAGCACCATGACTGAGGTCAGAGATACTCTCTCTGAGTTTAGGACTTCATTTGATGGCCTTGCTCTTGCTGTTGTGACTCTCCAGTCCCAGTTTGACCAGGTCTATCAGTATCATTACAGTCAGGGCCATTATCTTGCTGCAGCACCACATCTCCTACCTGTCTGTATCACACCCCATCCATCCCATCCCCCTCAGACCTCTCAGACCCCAGCTGCCACTTCCATTCCTACCCCTCATGCAGATGTCGCCACCTCCTCACTATACGTCACCATCCCATCCCAGCCGTCTCAGGTGCCTGAGGACACCACCGTCATTACACCCCACATCATCACTACACCACCACCTTTCCCATGGCCTGATCCTGGGATTTGGCACATTTCTACCCCTCTACCATCACCCTATCCCGACCTCGTGATTCCACACACTTCTACACCACCCATCATGGAGTCCGTTCCCATTCCATCCCCTTCACATACCCCCGCACCTCCTTGCACATCTCCACCACATGACGGCACCATCATCCTTTTCCCCTCATCCTTAGAGGACGACTGGAGTACTCCATCTGCACCTCCACCTCCACCAATAAAGTCTGAGCTTATCCACACCACTACATCCCCACCACACATTGACACAACAGCTGAGCATTCAGCTGATCTCGCTGTTACATCCACTCCACCCACTCCACCCACCCAGCCACCACCTAACGATGCCATTTAGCCCATGCATTACACACTTGCATTATTTTCGGGCACAATTTTATATATCTTGTGGGAGATGCACCTAGGTCTCCTTCCCCTCATTTTTATTTGTCCTCATGTCGATTTTCTGTGTTTTCTTTGCGTTGAGGACAACGCTTCGTTTAGCTTGGGGGATGAGCTCTTTCGTGCTAACTTTCTGTTTTCCCTCCTATTTTCCTATTTTTATCGTTATTTTCATTTTCATTTCACTTTTTCTTTCTTATTTTTCCATCTTTCTTTCTTTTTCATATGCATCATATTTAAATTCAATATATGCATTCAAAAGCCAAAAAATGAAAAAGCAAAAACTCCAAAAATATTCGCATTCGCATCGTGCATCTTGCACCTTCATGCATACATTTATATATACTTGCATTCGCCTCGAGAATTTTTTCGAAAACGAGTTTTTATATGCGCTGAATCCTGAATTGAAATTTGTTTTCCGAATTTTTATGCTTGATTTCCATGATGTTGATTTGAATATGTGAATAGTTCGTAACCTTAGCTTAAATCCCTTGTAATACCCTAGCTTTGGCCGTCCTCACAATCCCTAAGATATGAGTACTTGAAACCGACCTAGATTGACACCTAGGAACCCACTCTATGCATAGATCGTAGAGCCGATAGTTGTGTATAATGGTTTATAATCCCTCGAGACTTGGATAACCACACTTCATCTAGTTCTAATGATTGAATCTTCCTAGTTTATCACATGCTTTTCAAAAAAATCAAAAAGAAAATAGATCTGTGGATAGAAAAAATATATGCACCATTTTCCCAGCAAAGCTAAGTAACCGGATCTCCACGATAGTGACCGTCGGGGCCTCGCGTAAAAAGGCCTAGATTGGAGGACTGCTTATGAATAAGGATTCCACTTAGGTTGAGTTAGTAGGTCCGAGGGGTCCTTCTTGGCCTGGTGCCCTAAGGTCGTCTGATCTGGGAGTCAACGACCCAACGCTCCTTACATAACCCAATTGCAAATCCCAAAAAAAAAGAAAAAGAAAAAAATGTCTACATAAAAAAAGATATTTGTATATACTTGTGTATATATGAAAGTATGAATAAAACTTGGCAATTTCTTGAATCAAGGAACTGTGTCGTGTCGTGAGTGCCACTTTCTCGATCGACCAATATCCCATTATCCCATACTTATCCACTCTTCAACCATTATATAGCTTGGGTTTCTACACTTTCAATCTAATGTTGGGTTAGAGGAAATGTCTTAGAATGTAAGTATAGCCATCGTCTAGTGTATTGCTTGGTGATTTGATTAGGGATGACGTTCTAAGAACTTATCCTCGTCGACGGAAAGATATTCAAGCATGTAAGTTTCTCGAATTCGAGTTTTCAGTTCACCCACATATATATTCTCGATTTTTGAAAATTCTCGAAGTTTCATTGCATCATTTACATGTTGACTGAATTCCTCCAATCTATGCTCTCTCTTGTCTTCCTTGAGGCAAAAGAAAGAGTTTAGCTTGGGAGATTTTGAAGAGTGTTTATTGTATATAGTTTTTCCCTCTTTTTCATGCACGTTTTACATCGTTTTATTATCCATTCCTTTCAGTTTTCCACGTTTTGTCTCCTCTTTTGCTTTTGTGGTCCCTCATCTGCTTTGCAGGAAATATGTGCCGATTAAGGACCATATGGTGAGATTCTATCGCAAAGAGGAGAAAGGACCGAAACCGGGTCAATTGGTGCAAGGGAAGAAGAATTTGTGAAACACGGGAACACATGTGGTCGCGTCTGCATGTAACGCACGACCATGTCAAACTGCATTGGAGAAGAAATCGATGCGACTGCAATGAAGACCACCAAACGGCTGCGTCAAGGAAGATAAAAATTGAAGATTTGAAGCCTATGATGCCCGCGTAGATGAAGATGACGTGGCCATGATTCTACGAAGACCGAAGTTGATCGACGTGACCACGGCAAAGATAACGTGGCCGCGTAGCCGCTTTCGATGCGGCCGTGTCTCTAATGACGCGGCCATGTCGCTAAAGCCCTGCTTTCCCATTTTATGCCAGGGATCGATGCGATCGCATCGTTTCTGACACGGTCGCATCGGACTGGTTTCTTGAGGCAGCTAGGGAGAAAAATGGGGGTCATTTTGGTCTTTTGGGCGCGCGTATATAAGTGTCCCTTCTTCCTCCTGTAAGATGATCTTATTTTTCAGCATTATTCAGTTATTTTCTAGGGTTCTAATGGGTTTGTAGGAATTCTAAACTACATTATTTTGTTATTTTGTTGTTCTTATTGCTTATTAGTGTACTAGCTTAACTTTTCTCAATAGAAATTCTCTCTCTTTGTTATCATTTGCCATGTTTTATCATCTATTACCAATCTATTCCAAAATCTATGGCTGTTGATCCTTACCCATTGCTAGAAATCTCTTCTATTGTAATGGGTAGTAAGTAGTTTCCTTCTAGGGCAATGAGATGAACCACATTGGATTCGAGTTATGGGTTGGACTAATTAATTAACTTAGTTACTAGGCTAATTAAGATTAGGGATACATTGGGATGATTATTATCGTCGTAGATTCGACCCCTTCCCTTCAGGGCGATTAGATTAGCCGCCGACTAAAAATCGGGACCAATCCAGGGATCCGATCCCTACAACGATCCATACTATCGATGTAACTGACCACCAACAGGTGCCGATTAAGAGCTCTCTCAATGTAGGTCTAATCCCCAAATGTCACTGTGGGCGGGAGGAAGATTGGGGATATTCGTCGAGCGTAATGCGCCCAACCTACACCGATGCATCGGAGACCACTGGAATCTGTATAGGTTGGATTGTCACATCATTGCATTGCAACAGCGGGGGATAAGACATGACATAAGGGAATAACCTATCATGCTTCATGATAGTAGGGGATAGGTGAATGCCCTTAGGTCACACGATCTCTCTCGAGTCCTAATTAGTCCGGCAACCGGTTGATTACTAGTTTAATCTTGACCTTAGTCCAATGACGGGGATTCCCCATGCCCTAGAGTTTTATTCCTTGATTCACACTTTTTCTATTTTCACCGACCAATCACCGTTCTTATTGCGTAGCTTTCACTCGAAGACCACAAATCGGTACTCACAATCCGCCTCCCTGTGTTCGACCCGTTAGTACTACAAACGACCCATGTGCTGCGGTATTATTATTAGCATCGTCTAGATGACGATCAGCAGGGATGGACGGTCAGGAGTTCAATCAATCTTTCGATATGACGCAGCTTGGCTTCCAGAAGACCGATTGAGGCATGTCTGGTAAGCTATTCAGTAGCCCGGTATGTGAGGTGGAGAAGGGTCCGTGCAACCGATCGGGAAGCTAAGCCTAGTGTCAGTCATACACTAGCCCAAGTCACAGAGACCTCCCATATAGCCACGAGGGAGTTGGTTCAGGTGACAGAGGGTTCGGTGCTTGTTGGAGAGGGTTCGGCCGGCCCCGAGGGAAGCCCAGCCGAAGCAGTCGAGGGCTCCTAGAAATGAAGGGAGTGCTCGCCAGTACGCCCTGAAGTTCTTAAGAAGAGGTGGAAAGAGGGTGAGGCTAAGCCTATGGTCTTGGCCCTAGAAGAGAACATCAGGGCCGATTCTTGGACAGGAGGTGTCCCCCCTCTCAAATAGACCGAGCCGACCCCTTTCAAGTTTGAACAGGCTCGGATATTGCCTACGTAAAGGTCTGCCCCAGTTGACCAGGGACATTTTGGGGGTGATCACATCTGGCCTATCCACAACGTGCAGTTCGATGAGTTGGTCTTCGTTGACTATGAGGTGGTAGCTAGTTTAGCATAAAATTCTATCCTTCCAAGAGATCGTTCTTTCTTTAAAAAGGTCAACCCCGAAGGCTTGGCGAGCTGGATGGTATGGAAAAGCCAATAGGTTAGTTCTTTCCCTTCTTTCCTATTTATTCGTCTCAACATGCTCCTGACTTATTTTCTTTGCAGATGTCTTCAGTTGCCATCGAACTGCAGCGACGCTCGGTGATGATGGCCGAGGTTGAAGCAAACCTTGACCAGGAGCTTCAGATGGAGATAGTCACTTAGAAGGTAGCTGAGGAGGCACAGATTGAGTTGAAGTCTTTGCTTATCAAGGTTTCTACACTTTTGTCAGAGGTTGGGAGGTTGGATAGGACATTGGTCGAGGAAAAGGGGGCGTGGTTGGTCGTCGATGCCTCTCGGTCGGTAGCCAAATAAATTGTTGAAGATGGTCGAGGAGGAGCTGGCCCTGGGATGGGAAAGATGTAAGAAGTAGAAGTTCGACCTTCAAACTCAGATCATTTGGCTAAAGGCGGTCGACCCTAAGTGGAGCGTCGCTAAAGTCTTGAAGTGCTACGATAAAGCTATTACCCTGTAGATTGCGAATTTGTTCCAAGATGGCTCCTTCGATGTGAAGAGCAAATCATGCAGAATTTTCCTACCTTTGGGGTTGATTCCAGTAGGCTCGAATCGATGAGGGGTATGGACGAAGCCAAGCAAGCTGAGGAGGCACTTTCTAAAGTCTCAGCCCCAGCATCTCCTCCTCCATTTTCTGTATCTGTTTCAACCTTGGTTGTACAAAATTTGATTTGAATAATTGTTCCTTGCACACGATGCATGGACGAGAACACCGCAAGTGGATGGTGCGTTATAGTATATATAGAATGTCGAACTCTAGGGAGGCGGTCGTCTAACACTTAGATTTTTGTGGAAGGAGGAGCATGTATGGTCGGGGTTATCATGTTGGAATTGGTTGGTTAGTTTTGGGGAAAGGAATTAACTAAATATTAAACGTCTAAGGACTTGGGATTCCCCACTAGGGCCTTCGGTAATGGATTTCAGGTCAATTGGTCCTCCATCGAACGATGGATTAGGGTAGGAGTGTCACATCTGGAGATTGGGACGAGTGTTATACTTCTGTCGTCATGCTCGTCTAACGCATCCCTATACGGAGCCGTGCTTGCTCTATCGGCTTCATACAAGAATGCGTACATTACGCTTGACACTTGGTCCTGCCTTGCAATCTGTAGGCACTCGCATACTCTACGAAATGCGACGCCATCATATGGTTGGTTCTAGCGGTCAGGCTACTTTCGTAGTTAACGGCTAGCGGATTGGGGATTAGTGGTCGCTCCCGACTCTCAAGTCAACCTCGTGAGCGCGAGCCCCGGAAAACGACCACTAATCCGAAATCAGATTCGTGGGGATTCTCCCTAGGATATGGAGTCGCTTTCACGGTCCTCCAATCCTATGGCTAATCCACCAAAACCCTTGTTCAAACGACCATAGGGAGACCCTAGATTCATCCAACGGAGGTCTAACCTAAGATCCAATCCCTAAACTCCTAGGGATCCTCCCTAAGCCCTAGAAACCCATTATCTAGCATGGGTATGGCAACAAAGGTGAATGGAGAATAGCATAATTACTTGGGCAAACGTTATGAAATTAATATCACTACGAAGAGGGAGCAATATAGAACAACATATCCAAAAAATCAAAGAGAAAGGAATAGTTACCAAGATTTAGATTGCAAAATAAGATCCAAGAAAAAGAGCCTCTCCAATAGCTCTTAAGTTTCCAGCAGTAAAATAAGACTTAACCTAATCTAAAAACTGTTTGGTTTATATACAAAACCCATTAGTTTCGGGTTTTACAGCAAAACCAACCCAAAACCCAATAAAAAGTTAAAAACATAGTCTGCCAACCTAGCGCTCAGTAGAGCAGGGTGCTTGCTCGATCGAGCGCTGCCTTGTGGAGCGTCATCCAGGGGAGCTTAAGAGGGGCCCGCTCGGTCGAGCGAGAAAGCCGATCAATCGAGCACTATCTTCGAGAATTGATGTCGCTCGGTCGAAGAAGAGGCCACTCGGTAGAGCGGGAAGGCCGCTCAGTCGAGCGATTTAAACGCCATTTTAACAGAGAGCTGTAAGGCAAAATATTGGGCTCAACTGACGACTGGCTCGGTCGAGCAACTTGGTCTCTCGGTCGAGCTGGTCGAGTCGCTCCCCCAAGCGCTCCTTTGAACTCTTGGCCCATTCGTCTTGGTGTCACAGCTCGGTCCAATGCATTATGCGCTCGACCGAGCGATCTGGTAAGTCACCCTCCTTCTACACTTCTCCTTCTTCCCCTTCATCTCCTCTTCCCTTCTTCTTCTCCTTCATCTTCTTCTTCTCCTTCATCTTCTTCCTCTCTTCCTCGGCCTTCTTGGATCGCCGTGGTGGTGCGAAGCGAGCTTCGGTATCGATGTTGTGTCCAAGATCTCGTATCGCTCTGAATAGCTCCGAATTCCCTGAAAGTATGTAAAACATCGAAAGAATCAAATATATCGAGAAAAGCGCAATATAATGTGAAAATACGAATTCGGGCGATCAAAACGATATGGAAATGCGCAATAAAAACATAGAAAATATGGACACAACAAAATCCCCCAAGGTTACCTCTTACTCGTTCTCGAGGAATACGAATAAGAAGTTCACCGGAGGGAGAAAACCATGAAGTGTAAATGAGATCAAAAAAATAAGAAAAACGACTAAATCATCTCCTCATCTTATAAGCACGCAACAACAATTCAACTTAATAAAAATAAAAGCACACAACTCACGAGGATTCATTATGTCTAGCATGGATTATATAGAATTGATTTTTCGAGGAATAAAGTGAACTCGAATATATGATATGAAGTCAGAGGAAAATTCCTATTATAGCATGCAGTCAATATACAATATACATGATTCGAATCCAAATCTCCACAACTCATTCTCTAAGCAGCATATTGTCGTGATCAGTCATTTCAAGCATGCAAGATGATTTTAATTAACATTTCATAAATGAAGACGGTGATTTCAATGAAATCTAGAAATCACATCACTAAACTCTTCCACGAATCCTAGAAATCATCGACCTTGCCATGTCCCTACTCTATATAGAAAGTGAGGTAAGGATGTGTTATTTTTCTTTTAACAATTGTTTTTTGCTATAGAATTTTCTTTATATATACATATTTTTATTTTATTATATTCACGAGATAACTCAATATATACAAGAGGCGTCCTATGCATCTCAGACCAGACGGTCTTAGGGCATCGGGTTACGAAGAACCCCTCGGGCCTTTTATTTATGTAATATTGTTTTGGTTTTTTTATTTTTCCAATGCTTTTGGTATTTTTGCAAACTCATGTAAACGTGATGGAATGCAAAGCACGATCAAAGATCGTAATTGGCTATATACAAAAAGAAAAAGAAAAATATAGAATTAGGACATGGCTCAATGTCAGAATATCTAGTAAACACTACTTAAGTGTCGTGAGTTATCCAAACTCCATTGAACTAGCATTCACTATGAAAGTACACGTTTTCAAACAATCATGCAATTTTTCATTCAATTATCAATTAATCAAGAATTTTTTTTAGCTTAACTGTTTCGAGAATACTTACCGTTGAGAAATGTATCTAAATCATGGAAAAGCATATTAATATACATCCTACTCAATGAATATCTCTAACTCATGAAATCATAGAGTTAAAAATTATAATCCATTCTATATATATGTAATGAAGCGCAAATAGACTTTGATAAATTCTACGTGAGTGTGTAAAGCAAGTAAGTTGAGTGTGCACAGCTTATCAATCATAGGAGAATCATCTTTGGTCTAATAAAAAAGAAGAAAAAGAACATGAAAAGGAAAAACATGCATGTAAACAAAGAAAAATTGAAAAAAATAAAATGATGCTAAAAAGAGAAAAATAAGGGAAAAAATAAGCATAAAGCGATATCGCTCATCCCCCAAGCAAAACGCAGCAGTGTCCTCACTGCTGAGAACACGCACGTAGAGGTGGAAAATGATGCTAAGGGTGGGATGGGTGGGATAAGATGAGAAAATAAAAATCATGGAAAATGAAATGAAGGTGCAGATGCATATATCTGCATATGTACAGAATGCATATATACAAGGAATACAGATGAGAGGAGGAGGATGATGATGAAATGGACACCAAAATGTGACTCCCACAAGCTGGACTAAGCCGGGCCCTAAAATGACAGATGGGCACAATAATATAAGGTGGAGACACAGGAACAGCGAGAAGCTATAAATTAGGTAGCACCACCACCCGGTGGGGGGGTGGTGGCTGAAGAAGCTGAAGGATGCGGTCCAGCTTCTCGTTGTTCCGCTGCTCAAGATCAGTGAGCACCCCAACAGCTCGGTGGAGCTCAAGTACAGCTTACTCCATCATATATAATCGACCTAAAATGTTGGGAGGGCAAGAACTGTGGATTCACCCCTCGAATGGGGTGCCCGTGTGGTGAAGGCATGGTGCAGTGGGAGTGTAGGCTGTGCAGAGACTGGGGTAGTAGTGGTGGGAGCAGAGGATGAAGGAAAACTGGAGGCAGTGGCTGATGTGGCAAGTACAGACATGGTAGAGGTGGTGGCAACAGCTGTGCAGACAGACACCAACACACTCTCCATAAAAATAGCTGAGACAGTGCTAGAGATATGTGAAGGCAGGGATGCAGGAACTATTGGGGTCTCGAGTGGTAGTGATGTGTGGACAGAAGGACCGACGCTCAGATAAGAAGTGAGGACCCCAGCTGTTAGTGTTGGGTCTTTAGCAGAATTATGGACAGGAAGGTCAACGGTTGAATCAAAAACATGAGGCTCGGAGGAAATCGTAGGGCCCTGAACAGATGTAGGGACAGAAGGGGCTGTTGTTGGCTCGACTAAGGGCAATGTGGGGTGGGGCTCCTTAGTGTGTAGCGGGGCAGTGCCCAGCTGGTGAGTAGACTGCTGCTGGGCAACCTGCGCTTCATCGGGCTCCAGCTCGTAAGTAGGAGGGATGCGCTCTTGGATGAGGAGGATCCACTCTACCTACTAAGGGGCCACGACAGTCGTGGCAGGGCTGGGAAAGGACCATAAAATCGGCGTTAAAACGCCCGTGAAGGTATACCTAATTCCTCTAGCCTTGGGCCACAACAATATGCATCTGAGAAAGCACACACAAAGATGGGGTGGTAAAGCCTGGCGCCTCTAAAAGGCCCTCAGGGATGGAAAGCCTGGCCCACTAGGCTATAATGGTGAAGAAGCCACCACAGCAAATGGGGCCTCTCTGCAAGGTAGCTGCCTAGCATATGTGGTCACAGAAGACCTGGGCATGATCTATGGGGTAGGCAGGACGAGAGGTACCGTCGAGCTGCACCTCAAGTGGGAAGGTTAGGCCCCACAAGAGGATGATCATGATAGAAGACATAGTCCCAGGCTAATTCATGCAAAGCATCATGGTGGAAATATGGCGTTGGGCTGGTCTCAGGTAGGGGTGAATGATAGAGGAGGACTTCGAGTTGCTAGTGCTGAAGACGGGTAAGATGGGTATCTTCTCCTAAAATCATGTGGTGTAAATGGCAATGGGAGTATCCATGCTATGGTGATAGGTGGCCTCAACATCGGGGACTACAGGCCACTGGAATAGCTCACGGAGTCCAGTATAAGTGAACTCCAAGTCTGCACCCAGTAGGCTGAATCGTATCCCTCAGTTGGTACGACGCAGGGAGCTAAGGGCCTCTATGGTCAGGCGAGTGTAAGTATTTGCATGCAAACCTAGGAAGTGGTCCCAACCCAGATTCCTATATAGCTTCTTAACCCATGGCAAAAGGCCTAGCAGCTCATAGTCTCCTAAATCGGCGAATTCGGTCTATACGACCTGGCGCTAGAGAGACTGGAAAATTGACGACGCCGTGCGTCATCTATAAATGTGATGCCATAGGTCTCTAGAGCATCACCCTCAGGGTGTAAGGGTGGTGGGGGAGGTGGTGCAGGCTCACTCTCAGGGACTCATGTCCCAGATGAGGAGCCAGGAGCCGAGCGTTTCTTCTTGGCAGGTGGGGGTGAAGGTGATGATGGTGGGGATGGTGTGGGAGTGCGTATGGAAGTGTGTGGCCTAGAAAGAGGAGCCATGTGGGACTTCCTCTTCTTGGTGGCAAGTGGTGGAGGTGGTGGAGGTTGGGATGGTTGTAGTGTGGTGGCGGGGTGGAAGTGTGTGGGGGCAGAGGAGGAGGGCTTGTGGGCCAACTCATTTCTACGTGCTGGTTGTGCAATGGTTGGGATGGTGGTGGTCTGGTGACGGTGGTGGATGTGTGTGGTGGTGCGGGATGTGTAGAGGGTGGGGGTGGTGGATGTGTGTGGGGGTGCTGTGGTAGTAGTGTGTGGAGTTGCTGTGGTGCATGGTGGAGAGTTGGGTGAGGGTGATCCTATAATGGCCCTGCAGGGCATTACGCTCGTGTGCATCCAACAAAAGAGATATATATATAATAACGACAAAGAAGAGAACGAGTGTACCCTTAGTAAGCAATTAGCAGAGCTGCGAATATCCACGCTCCTTGCCTCCAATATGCGATGCCCAAGCGGCGATGAGTTCCCACCAAGCTTCCCGCTCTCCGAAAGATTCGAATTTTGGGTTCGATTTGTGGTAATTTAGGCGAAATTTGAGGGAGCTTAGGGTTGATAATTGGGGGTTTGTTGAGATTAGAGGGGGGTGTCGAAGGAGGGGGGTTTGTTAATGTGGAGGAGGGAGAGGCGGTGCTCGAGGGGTTGGTGGTGTTTGGTCGAGGTGGATAGGGTACTGGTGGCACTCGGTAGTGGGGATGATGGTACAGGGTTAGGGCTTGTGGGTTAGTTAAGGAGAGGAGGGTTTTGAGGAGGGGGGTTTTTGAGGAGGGAGAGGGGGGATGTCGACGGGGGAGGAGGGAGGTGGTGTTCGATCGAAGGGAAAGAGGCACTTGGGGGGGAGGTGCTGGGGAGGTGGGTGGGGGTGGGGGTGATTGGTCAGAAATGGGGGGAAACTGGGAGAGCTCGGGGGTCGCTCGAGAGGGGGTTGGGTAATTAGGGCTTTGCTTGCTTGATCTCTAGGAAAGTGTTCGAGCGAGCGGTTCGGTTATGATATAGGAGCACCTGGGTGGTCAATCGCTCGATCGAGCACTCGATCGCTCGGGCGAGTTGATTGGAGTGCGGCCCCCTTTTTGCCTTAGGCTAAGGCTGAACCTTGGCTCGACCGCTCGGTCAAGCAAGTAGGGTCGCTCGACCGAGTGGTTTGAAAATTTCCCTTGCCAGAAGCTCCTTCCGTCAGGGTCTCGCTAGGTCGAGCGTGTGATGCGCTCGACCGAGTGATCCAGAATTTCAGGACTTCCGGCTTTGCTCCCTTACGTATTTCTCGTCGATCTTCGAATCCAGGTCCATGTCTGTGCTTCTCTCTCTCATTTGGCGTCATGACCGTCGAGTCCTTGCCAAAATCAATAAGAATCAGCTATATATGGATTTTAGAATTTTTGTAATAAAAAATCTCAAAAAATCTAACTGAAAACGAAATGCGGGGAAATAGGTCCTCCCGCAAAGCACTTATTTAAGGTCGTTAGCTCGA
Source organism: Scilla litardierei (assembly GCA_030789695.1). Lineage (NCBI taxonomy): Eukaryota > Viridiplantae > Streptophyta > Magnoliopsida > Asparagales > Asparagaceae > Scilla > Scilla litardierei. The sequence continues at coordinate 227,283 of CM061130.1, read as the reverse complement.
CCCCTGCTGCTCAGTGAGGCGATATGTTGGATGCATACGAGTGCGCCAATTTTTCTTCTCGACCAATGATCGGTCCATATTTTACACCTTTTTTCTGCATGTTTTCACGCCATTTCGATTGCTCATATTGCGATTTTCACGATTATTCGATGATATTGTGTTACTTTTCACTATTTCTTGTTTTTGTCGGATTTCAGGAAATATGAGAAATTGGGAGAAAAAATGAGCTTAAAGGACTTGCATGCGTAACGGAGCATCGCTCATGGACTTATTGAGGACCTATCAGCGATAGAAGACGAGTGGAAGAAGAAAGAACGTCGTAGGAGCGACGAGGAAGCGAAAAGACGAAGATTAGGCATTTTCAGCATGCCACTCGGCCGAGTGAAGGAGTCACTCGGCCGAGCAAAGAAGCCCGCTCGGCCGGCCAGATCGGACATGCAATTACTTGAAGATTAGCGTGCACTCGGCCGAGCATCACCAGCCCACTCGGTCGAGCACGGAGACACCACTCGCCCGAGTGGCATCAGAACGACGGCATCCAAAAGACCAGACTCACTGTAATTCGTCAGGCGATTGAGGGTTCCGACTCGGCCGAGTACCTAATGCCCCTTGGCCGAGTGAGTAAAGCCACTCGGCCGAGTCACCTCTGAAGATAGACCTCCAAGACCCCCGACTTACTGGAATTTTACAGGTTCTGTCACTCGGCCGAGTGAGAAGCCCACTCGACCGAGTAGAGAAGTCCACTCGGCCGAGTGATGCCGAGGACACGCAGCGCCCAAATTTTCAGATAGCCTCCCACTCTTTTGAAATCTTCTATCATTGCAGCAATCAAATTATTTTTCTCATATTTTTTATGATAGTAGACTTCATGACGGTTCCAACGCTGCCAAGAACGCGCCAATCGGAGGTCGGATGAAATCTGGAGAATTTCTGCAAGTTGACACTGCAGTGCTGGAATTTCCACTCGGCTGAGTCACATGTTCCACTCGGCCGAGTCGGCGGCGGGCCCAGATTTTAAGTTGCGGTTTGGGCTGTTTTTGGGCATGAATTTGAGGGGTTTTCTAGGGTTATTTGCTAGGGTTTTGGGGGAATATATAAGGGGTTTTGTAGCCACCATTAGAGGAGGTTCCCATGATGTTTTCTTAGGGATTATTTTAGAGGTTAGGCCATGCCCTAGGCCCCCTCTTGGATCAAAAAGCTTGTATTTGGATTGAAGATCTTCATCAAGCTAAGTATTTTGTTCTTATTATTTGAATCTTTGTTTTTCTATCTTTTTGTATGCAAGCAATGATTTTTATCGATTTCTCTATCGTTATTGCTATGCTTGAGTAGATTTGTTGTTCTAGGGTTTGGGGATATACCCTATGGATCAAATTTCAGATTTGTGATGAATGGATTTCTAAATTGCTAGAATTGCTAGGAGGTTAGGTTGTGATCAATTTATTACGGATAGCTAGGAATTTCCATCGATTGGGGTTTGCAAGAGATTGGATTCTAATCGATGGGAAGGCCTAGATATTCGATTTAGGTTTACAATTGGGTTTCTCTAGATTTGGTTTGCAAGAGATTGGACCAAAGCTATGATTTTTAATTGTAAATCTATACACATATTCGTTTGCAAGAAATTGGACGAATACGAACTATCACAACCTAGATCGTAACTCGAGTTTGCACGAGAGTGGTCTCGAGGGGCGATTGAACGATGATGTCGATCCTAATGCTAGTGGCTTAGGCTAGGGTTTGCAAGAGATTGGGCCCTATCCTAGGTTCGCTATAGACCGGCAATAGCGCGAGAGCGTGAGCTTGGTTCTCTATTCAGTTACGACTAGTTCACCTCAACGCAAGTCTAGTAATATTGAGATTCACTATTCATAATAATGCATGACGGTCCATAGTGGGGATTCCCTAGCCCTAGACACTTTTATTATGTTGTATTTGAATCGATATTTGACCGATTTCTCTATCTCCGACACCGATATCCATCACCATTGCCATTACATCATACCATAGTCATCTCCACCAATAAAACATTCGTAGTCAAACCAACCTAGGATAGATTGGAGCCAACACCACCTCCTCGTGTTCGATACCCGCTCGCCACTTGACCGTGCGCTTGCGGTAAAACTACAATCGTTCTCCGGGTGTGCATCCGGGGGCCAATCAAGTTTTTGGCGCCGTTGCCGGGGATTTATCTCCGTGCATCTGTGCCATAGTAGGTTGTGCTCTTGGGTTACATTTTGGAGCGACCAAGTTTTTGGCACCGTTGCCAGGGAGGTGTTTCCCGTTGGGTGCCAATTTGTCACAATTAGGTTGATTAGACTACGAAAAAAAAAATTTATAAAAAAAGAAATTTTCACCCCCGCCACCATTACTACCATTTCTATATTCTTTTGTGCCACTGATAATTTTCTCCAGGTATTTATATTTGTTTATCAGGTGTTATGGATGGTATTATGTGGACCACATGTTTTGAGGAGAAAGCATTTCAGAACTTATTGGAGGGCCTCTTGGAGTCAGTGAGGTTCACCGGTTCAGAGAGCATTACAGCAGATGATGCATTTGATCTACGATTTGTAGATTTTGTTATGAACCGTGTTTCAGCTGCAGGAACAATTGAGGAGGACATCCATGTCAATCTTGAGGGGGATAGACTATATTTTCGGATTGCTTGCGGGCATTCCGCTCCACATGATACATCCCCACAAGCTGACATACCTGAGCAGCCAGCATCACCATTCCAGAGAGAGCCTACATTGATAGTTGATGAGAAGGCAAATGAGCACACTGTCGAGCCAGAGCATGCTTTTGAGGAGGCATCACACACGGAGCCAGAGTTTATCGCCGAGGAGGTCGTGCATCGGGACGAGGCCATAGCCAGTCATGAGGATCCCGAGCATTACCCTCCTCCATTTGAGCTTCCGCTGCCACCTCATCCTTCCATTGACGCCGAGAACTATCCCACAGAGCTTAGGGCTCCCTTTCAAGGAGATCTCTTCACCCCCTCATCTCCTACATTTGATTCTCCTCCCGTCTATGATGTTTTTTGTAATTCAGATTTTGACGACTCATCGTGCCTTTTGCAGGATACACATACATATGAAAAAAAGGTACAATGGGATGTATACGAGGAGGAGAGCGAGGAGTTAGCACCCATGGACGCATATGAATATGATCAAGAGGTGCGCTGGGATGAGTCTGACGATGATGAGGAGCATCTTGATGAGGTCCACACCTTGATCTAGATTTACCTGAGCAGTATAGAGAAGACACCATGAAGACAGCTATCACGGCACATGAGGATATTGTATTATTTCCAGGGAAGTATCGTCCACCATTATTTATTCCATATATTTCTATAGACGATCCTCTTTGGGATACTTTTATTATGAGGGTGAATTTTTTGTAGCGAACTGATGCATCCTATTCTCTGCAGGGTACAGGTGGAGTCCTTGTGAGAATGCTGGAGGATGCATTGCTGGAGTTTGATGGAGTCCGTGGACATACGCATCTGGCAGAGCCATGGAAAGAGCAGTTGGAGCAGTTGCCTGCACCGGCAAAGATACTGGATCCACCTTTTGCTATAGGTGATATCAATCCAGTAGTGTAGAAATTTTATGCTTTCAATAAACACGAATTCTCTCGATAGCGAGAGGACCGTATAGATTTGATTGAATAAATATCACCTCATATGACGGCAACAAAAATCTTTTACACCCCAAACCCATTATATATATATTAATTCCCCTCTTCATATTTTGATGTGTCACATCCTTTTGCTCACCACCATCGAGCATTTCTTTCAAGTGAAACTTTACTTTCTTATTCATTTGACTTGATCACTCTTTGCAAAGCCATGACATTTTTGATTGAGTCATTTGAATAGGATTGTTTGGTATAAGCTTGGGGGAAAGCGCTCTCATGCATCATTGCATGTGCCTGTAGTTGCATTAGGATTTCATGTCATTCATTTCATCATTTTTCGTTCACCCCCCTTATTATTATTGTTGTTCCTCATATTCTTCCATTATGATCACATTGAGGACAATGCGAAGTTTAAGCTTGGGGGAGTGCATTTCCATGACATTTAGATGCATTAGTTGCATTTTTACTTTATTTTAGTTTTTTTTTTAATTTTCAAAATTTTTTGCACCATCTTTTCGAATTTACCATTTTATTTTTCTTTTATGTGTGTTCATGCATCATGTTGTGTGCTTGTTTTTCTTTTCTTTCCCCTCTTTTATTTTTATTTCTTTATTTTCCTTTTCTCTTCTTCCGCTAGATGAATTTCGTATGATGATATCTCTTATTGTTTTAGCAACCATCACGATGCTTATTATTCCTTACCATGCTACTTAGAGTATTCCATAGTCTTGCTATTCACATGTGCTTGCAAATCTATTTCTTTTGATGATTCCTCTACGTGAATGCATGATATTAATTGAAGCTGAATGTATGGATTAGTGTTTAGTATGCTTTTGTTGGAAATGCACCAAGATTCACGCATCATTAGTATATCCGAAGCATCAGTTTTATTGTCTTATTCACCTTCTGTTGCATGCCTGATATGGTTGTAAACTTTACTGCTTGACTTCACTATTTATTGAAAAGATTGAGAATGTCCATGCTTACGTATGTGTTTTAGTTGAAGTATTATTTTATTGAACCGTTCGTGCACATCTTAGAGTGAACCGAGTGTTACATTATTTCCTTCTCCACATATATCTTTTTATTCTCTACATGTCACTTGAGTTCACTTCCTAAAGCTACTTATATCGCATCTATTTCCCAAAAAAAATCCCTACAAAAGAAAAGTTAGCTCCAAAAAGTCCAAAAAGCCAAAAAGGAGCCAAAAGCCAAAAATACAAATCATATAGCTCCTACAAAAATCCAAAAAGAAAAATGAGAAACAAAAAGTTCAAAAGGAAAAAAAAGAAAAAATGTTTCTCTATCTCATTATTGGAGCCACAAAACACTTGGGAAAACCAAGGCAAAAATCCCATTTTCCACTATCATATTCCTTTAGATGTGATGCCTCAAGCTAAGCTTGGGGGGTGAATGCATTTGACCATATGAGTGAGTATGACATTAGAGTGGAGACGTGCATGAATCGGAATATTCGATAATGCTTAGACTTTGCAAAATATATTAGATATGGAGATTTTTCATGATTTGAAATAAATATGTGAATGCCATGACTCCTATTCTATTCTCTATTGCATGCTTGGTGTGTATCTTATATGCTTCATTTATAACTTTTGATTGAAAAGTGCATCGCCAACATTTGTATATTAAATCCTATGAAATGCGTGACGTGGATATGAATTGATTGTATGAATTTAGAGAACCCCTTTTGTTGTTCTTAAAAGCTTGCAAGTACCATGATTATGTAAGATATGAAATCCTTATAGCATGTGATTTGTATTTTCCAAGTTATTGTGATGTGTAGCTTATGGCTTGAGATCTGAGAGAAGAATCTAGCGACCCCTTCCATCTCGTGTTCTTTCTTTTTTCATTTCATTTTCTTTATTTTCAACTCCCGAGTTCATCTCTCTATTTATCTTCCTCGAGGACGAGTAAGAGGTAAGCTTGGAGGATTTTGATCGGTCCATATTTTACACCTTTTTTCTGCATGTTTTCACTCCATTTCGATTGCTCATATTGCGATATTCACGATTATTCGATGATATTGTGTTACTTTTCACTATTTCTTGTTTTTGTCGGATTTCAAGAAATATGAGCAATTGGGAGCAAAAATGAGCTTAAAGGACTTACACGCGTAACGGAGCATCGCTCATGGACTTATTGAGGACCTATCAGCGATAGAAGACGAGTGGAAGAAGAAAAAACATCGTAGGAGCGACGAGGAAGTGAAAAGACGAAGATTGGGCATTTTCAGCATGCCACTCGGCCGAGTGAAGGAGTCACTCGGCCGAGCAAAGAAGCCCGCTCGGCCGGCCAGATCGGACACGCAATTACTTGAAGATTAGCGTGCACTCGGCCGAGCATCGCCAGCCCACTCGGCCGAGCACGGAGACACCACTCGCCCGAGTGGCATCAGAACAACGGCATCCAAAAGACCAGAGTCACTGTAATCCGTAAGGCGATTGAGGGTTTCGACTCAGTCGAGTACCTAATGCCCCTCGACCGAGTGAGTAAAGCCACTCGGCCGAGTCACCTCCGAAGACAGACCTCCAAGACCCCCGACTTACTGGAATTTTACAGGGTCTATCACTCGGCCGAGTAGAGAAGCCCACTCGACCGAGTAGAGAAGTCCACTCGGCCGAGTGATGCCGAGGACACGCAGCGCCCAGATTTTCAGATAGCCTCCCACTCTTTTGAAATCTGCTATCATTGCAGCAATCAAAGTATTTTTCTCATATTTTTTATGATAATAGACTTCATGACGGTTCCAACGCCACCAAGAACGCGCCAATCGGAGGTCGGATGAACTCTGGAGAATTTCTGCAAGTTGACGCTGCAGTGCTGGAATTTCCACTCGGCCGAGTCACATGTTCCACTCGGCCGAGTCGGCGGCGGGCCCAGATTTTAAGTTGCGGTTTGGGATGTTTTGGGCACGAATTTGAGGGGTTTTTTAGGGTTATTTGCTAGGGTTTTGGGGGGATATATAAGGGATTTTGTAGCCACCATTAGAGGAGGTTCCCATGATGTTTTTTAGGGATTATTTTAGAGGTTAGGCCATGCCCTAGGCCCCCTCTTGGATCAAAAAGCTTGTATTTGGATTGAAGATCTTCATCAAGCTAAGTATTTTGTTCTTATTATTTGAACCTTTGTTTTTCTATCTTTTTGTATGCAAACAATGATTTTTATCGATTTCTCTATCGTTATTGCTATGCTTGAGTAGATTTGTTGTTCTAGGGTTTGGGGATGAACCCTATGGATCTAATTTCAGATTTGTGATGAATGGATTTCTAAATTGCTAGAATTGCTAGGAGGTTAGGTTGTGATCGATTTATTACGGATAGCTAGGGATTTCCATTGATTGGGGTTTGCAAGAGATTGGATTCTAATCGATGGGAAGGCCTAGATATTCGATTTAGGTTTACAATTGGGTTTCTCTAGATTTGGTTTGCAAGAGATTGGACCAAAGCTAGGATTTTTAATTGTAAATCTATACACATATTCGTTTGCAAGAGATTGGACGAATACGAACTATCACAACCTAGATCGTAACTCGAGTTTGCACGAGAGTGGGCTCGAGGGGCGATTGAACGATGATGTCGATCCTAATGCTAGTGGCTTAGGCTAGGGTTTGCAAGAGATTAGGCCCTATCCTATGTTCTCTATAGACCGACAATAGCGCGAGAGTGTGAGCTTGGTTCTCTATTCAGTTACGACTAGTTCACCTCAACGCAAGTCTAGTAATATTGAGATTCACTATTCACAATAATGCATGACGGTCCGTAGTGGAGATTCCCTAGCCCTAGACACTTTTATTATATTGTATTTGAATCGATATTTGACCGATTTCTCTATCTCCGACACCGACATCCATCACCATTGCCATTACATCATACCATAGTCATCTCCACCAATAAAACATTCGTAGTCAAACCAACCTAGGATAGATTGGAGCCAACACCACCTCCTCGTGTTCGATACCCGCTCGCCACTTGACCGTGCACTTGTAGTAAAACTACAATCGTTCTCCGGGTGTGTATCCGGGGGGCGATCAAGTTTTTGGCGCCGTTGCCAGGGATTTATCTCCGTGCATTTGCGCCATACTAGGTTGTGCTCTTGGGTTACATTTTGGAGCGACCGACCAACCCTTGCAGGGTCGGTTGGTCAAACGCCTCCTCCGGACACTTAGCGGTCCGTTTGTCCTCTTTCCTCTCCAGTCCTTGTCTCTCTTTGGGGCGCCCCGTAGATGCTGCAGCTACCAGGTTCCAAATCTTCATGACGTCTGGGTTGTGATCCTCCATGGCAAGCATAGCGTGCTCACACCTCATCAATATGTCGTCTGGATCCTCATCTAAGACATGAAAGTAGGACACCACCGCTTTGTCATGCCGAGGGTCCACACCATGGTCCTCGCTCAGTTGCAGGGGTCCCAAAAAGATTTCTTCAACTGTGAACTCCTCCACAAGCTCATCTTCAATCATGTCCAGATATCCAATGTCCGCAATGGTTTTCCTCTCCCTCATAGGCTTAGGTAGCCGAAAGTCAGCCTCAATATTTCCAACATTGAGGGATAGTGTGCCTTCTTGCTTGTCTATCAAAACTACAGCCGTCGCCATAAACAGGCGACCAAGAATAAGATGTGACCTGTTGTCCTCCGACATGTCCATTATGACGAAATCTACCAGCACGCTCACTCCGTTGGGAATCTATAGGATGACATCTCTAGCCACTCTGACAGGGTGCATCACCGATCTGTCTACGAGCTGGATTGTCATGGCTGTCGGCTCTAGCTCCGTTCCGGTGTTGAGGCGCTGGAGATGGATAATGGCATCAAATTGATGCTGGCCCCCAAATCTATCAAGGCTCTCCTGATGGGGAAACCGCCTAAGAAGCATGGAACGGTGAAGCTTCCCAGATCTGGGAGCTTCTCGGGCAATTTATTGCTCCTAAAAAATGAAGACGGATGCTCTGCTAACATGACTTGCTCCGCATTCCTCTTCCCAGAAATGAGTTCCTTGAGGAACTTGGCATATGATGGTATCTCCGTGAGGGCGTCCATAAAGGAGATGTTGAGCTCAATTCCCTTCAAAAGTTCAATAAACTTGGGGTACTTATCTGCCATCTTGGCCTTCGCCAACCTACTAGGGAATGGAACTGGGGCGAGGCGATCCTTGGGTTTCTCCACGGGCTTTGCCCTTTCCTTACCTGCTTCTTCCTCCACCGGAGGGCTTTCCTTCTCTACAACAATAGGTTCCTCCTCAGCCTCAATACCTCCACCCTCAACTGCTGGTGGGTGCTAATTTATCACCTCCTCAGGTGATTAAGCTATGGGAATCATCACCGGTGGCTCCGGATCCTTCGTTGGTATGTCTCTACGGGTGGTGATAGCACATGCACTCTCCCTAGGGTTCTTCTCAGGTTGAGCAGGAAGCTTGCCTTGGGCTCGTGAAATCTGACTCAACTGCTCCTTTAGCTGATCCACCATGGTGGAAAGTTCCTTGCTGTGAGCTGCATGGTCATGATTGAGCTTTTCCTGCTCCTCTATGAATTTCTCCAAGGTGGCTTCCAAGGAGGATCTCTGCTGAATTGGTGGAGGTGCAGGCAAGGCTAGCTACTACTGACGTTTCTTTTGATACCCAGGTGGCCTATATGGGGCAAACGGCCTCTGCCCTGACTGTTGCTACTGCTGTTGCTGTTGATGATAGAAAGTCTGTTGTTGCTGCTGTTGATAGGGCTGATGTTGTTAATAGGGTTGCTGTTGTGCTCCGCTGATGTTCCTGTATTGGAAGCCAGGATGATTTCTCCAAGCCGGGTTCCCATAAGCTCCCATGTTACCTCCTCTGTCATCTGATGTGTAATTGGCCTCCTCTGTTGCTAAAGGAGGTGTATGGTAGAAGCGATTCTTGCCATTGGGTTCCTGATCTATGCACCTCTCATAAATGGTGTATGCTGTGGCGGGGGTAGCCAGGCCTAGCATCAAGTCGATGCTCTATTCAAGCCATCTGCTGGGTAAGGGAATTAAGACGGCTATCAAAAATTGCCAACTTCTTATCGGCCTCCTCCTGAGGCCTTGGCAATAGCAGAGGCCGACCTGTCATCGCCCCAATGCTGTTTGTTTGCTGCCATATCTTCAAGAATCTTCATGGCCTCAGCCGGCTCCTTCCCCGTTATAGCTCCATTTGCCATGGCATCGACAATCATCCTCATGTCCAAATGCATACCGTTGTAAAACGATAGGACCAAGTCCCATGTAGGGATGCGGTGGCTCGGACACTAATGCTGGAGGTCCTTATATCACTCCCAAGCCTCGTACAATGTCTCCTGCCCCCTTGCTTGAAGTTGGTTATCTGATTCCAAAGACAAAGCATCTTCGAAGGAGGAAAGTACTTTGTGATGAAGGTATCCGCCAGCTACTCCCATGTCGTGAAGGGGTTGGGCCCCTGGTATTAGTCAATAGTGGGCCTTATCCTTCAAGGTAAAGGGGAAGAGCTGCAGTCTGATCGCGTCATTACTGATCCCCTGCATCTGAAATGTGGCACACTTCATCAACAACGCCTCCACGTGGTGAATGGGGTTCTCATTTGAGAACACATGGAAGCAGTCCTATTGCACCAGCAGGATAAGCCCATTTTTAGCTTTAAGTTGCCATCGCGAATCGACGGTATGGCCACGGAGGAAGCTAAGACGGTGCCAGGCTTCATGAAATCCCAGATCAATTCTGGTGGAGCGAGAGGAAGCGTTCCTAGGGGAGTCTCATCCATTGCCACTCTTCTCCTTCTATCTGCTTCGAGTCGCCTTGCAGTTGCCTCTATCTCAGGATCCAATGGCAAAAGATCTTCTGTTCCCAAAGAATGTGTCAGCATGCAAAATAGAGACACTCAAGAAAATCGTGGAACTCGTTAGCAAAAAGGAGAAAAGATAGTAATAAGAGAACAAAAAGAAATATAAAAAGAAGTGGTTGGGTGTCAAGTGTGGATGGAACCAACACTCTCTTACCAAAAGCTAAAGTAAACCGTTGCCTCCTTAGCAACGGCGCCAAAACTTGTTCCTCGCCCGTGATGCATGGACGAGAACACCGTAAGTGGACGGTGTGTTATAGTATATATAGAATGTCGAACTCTAGGGAGACGGTCGTCTAACACTTAGCCTTTTGTGGAAGGAGGAGAATGTGTGTTCGAGGTTGTCACGTTGGAATTGGTTGGTTGGTTTTGGGGAATGGTATTAACTAAATATTAAATGTCTAAGGCCCTTAGGATTCCCCACTAGGGCCTTCGGTAATGGATTTCAGATCAATTGGTCCTCCAACAGACGACGGATTAAGGTAGGAGTGTCACATCCGGAGATTAGAATGAGCTTTAGTCTTCTGTCGTCATGCTCGTCTAAAGCATCCCTATGCAGAGCCGTGCCTTCACTATCGGCTTCAAACGGGAATGTGTGCATTATGCTTGACACTTGGTCCTGCCTCGTAATCCGTAGGCACTCGCATGCTCTACGGAATGCGATGCCATCCTAGGGTTGGTTCTAGTGGTCGAGCTACTTTCGTAGTCATCGGCTAGCAGATTGGGGATTAGTGGTTTCTCCCGGCTCTTGAGTCACCCTCGTGAGTGCAAGCCCCGGAAAACGGCCACTAATCCCAAATCAGATTCATGTGGATTCTCTCTAGGATATGGAGTCACTTTCGCGATCCTCAAATCCTAAGGATAATACCCCAAACCCTTGTTCAACCCACTATAGGGAGACCCTAGATTCATCCAACGGAGGTCTAACCTACCATCCAATCCCTAAACTACTAGGGATCCTCCCTAAGCCCTAGAATCCCACTACTCTAGCATGGGTATGGCTACAATGGTGAGAGAAATGGAGAATAGCATAATTACTTGGGCAAACATTATGAAATTAATATCAATACAAAGAGGGAGGAATAGAGAACAACATATCAAAAAATCAAAGAAAAAGGAATAGCTACCAAGATTTAGATTGCAAAATAAGATCCAAGAAAAAGAGCCTCTCTAATAGCTTTTAAGTTTCCAGCAGTAAAATAAGACTTAACCTAATCTAAAAACTGTTTGGTTTTTATACAAAACCTATTAGTTTCGGATTTTACAACAAAACCAACTCGAAACCAAATAAAAAGCTAAAAACATAGTCTGCCAACCGAGCACTCGGTCGAGCGGGGTGCTCGTTCGATCGAGCGCTGCCTTGTGGAGCGTCATCCAGGGGAGCATGAGAGGGGGCCGCTTGGTCGAGCAGGGAAGCCGCTCGACTGAGTGCCATTTTCAGGAATTGATGTCGCTCGATCGAAGAGGAAGCCGCTAGATCGAGCGATCTAAACGCCATTTTAACAGAGAGCTGCAAGAAAAAATATTGGGCTCAACTGACGATTGGCTTGGACGAGCGACTTAGTTGCTTGGTCGCTCGGTCGAGCGGGTCGAGTCGCTCGCCCGAGCGCTCCTTTGAACTCTTGGCCCATTCGTCTTGGTGTCACTGCTCAGTCGAGCGCAACATGCGCTCGATCAAGTGATCAGGAAACTCACCCTCCTTCTTCACTCCTCCTTCTTCCCCTTCATCTCTTCTTCTCTTCTTCTTCTCTGTCATCATCTTCTTCTCCTTCATCTTCTTCTTCTCCTTCATCTTCTTCCTCTCTTCCTCGGTCTTCTTGGGTCGCCGTCATGGGGCGAAGTGAGCTTCGGCGTCGATGTTGTGTCCAAGATCTCGTATCACTCTGAATAGCGCAGAATTCCATGAAAGTATGTAAAACATCGAAAGAATCAAATATATCGAGAAAACTACGATATAATACGAAAATATGAATTCGGGCGATCGAAACGATATGGAAATGCGTGATAAAACATAGAAAATATAGACACAACACTAATATCCTCTTTGTAAGAAAATGTGTGTTGTTGATCGGCCCCCCGGATACACACCCGGGAGATCGTCGTAGTTTTACTGCAAGCACACGGTGTAGTGGCAAGCGGGTTATCGAACACGAGGAGGTGGTGTTGGCTCCAATCTAGCTTAGGTTGGCTCGACTACTAAGGTTTTATTGGTGGAGATGGTTATGGTATGATGTAACGAAAATAGTGATGGATGTCGGTGTCGATTATAAAGAAGTCAGTCAAATATCGATTCAAATTCAATATAATAAAAGTGACTAAGGCTAGAGAATCCCCACTATAGATCATTATGCATCTATGTGAATCACGAATCTCAATGTTGCAAGACTTGGATTGAGGTGAACTAGTCGTAACTAAATAAAGAACCAAGCTCACGCTCTCACGCTATTGCCGGTCTATAGCAACATAAATTAGGGCCCACTCTCGTGCAAACCCTAACCAAAGCTAATAGCATTAAGATCGACATCATCGTTCAATTGCCCCCGAGCCCACTCTCGTGCAAACTCGAGTTACGATCTAGATTGTGATAGCTCGTATTCGTCCAATCTCTTGCAAATGAATATGGGTATAGACTTATAATAAAAATGCTTGATTTGGTCCTATCTCTTGCAAACCAAACCTAGTGAATCTCGACTATAAATCTAAATCGAATATTTAGGCCTTCCAATTGAGCAGAGCCCAATCTCTTTCAAACCCTAGATCAATGGCAATTCCTAGCTATCCGTAATAAATCAATCACAATCTAACCTTCTAGAAATTCTAGCAACAAAGAAATCCATTCATCATAAATATGAAATTAGATCCATAGGGTTCATCCCTTTGCCCTAGAACAACAATCAACCAAGCATAGCAATAACGATATAGGAATCAATAAAAAACATTGCTTGCATATAAAAAGACATCAAATCAAAGATTCCAATAACAATAACAGAGATACTTAGTTTTGATGAAGAACTTCAATCCAATTACAAGCTTTTAGATCCAAGGCCTAGGGCATGGCCTAACCTCTAAAATAGTCTCCAAGAAAATAAAAATGAAACTCCCCTATAATGACGGTTACAAATCCCATATATAGTCCCCTCAAAACCCTAGCAAATAACCCTCAAAACCCTCTCAAATTCGTGTCCAAAGTCAGCTCTGGCTGCAACTTAAGTTCTGGGCCCGCGCTCACTCGGCCGAGTGAGATTCTCACTCTTGCCGAGTAGAAATTCCAGCACTGCAGCATCAACTTGCAGGAATTCTCCAGATTTCATCCAACCTCCGATTGGCACGTTTTTGATGGAGTTGGAACCGTCATGAATTCTACTATCCATATAAAATATAAGAAAAATACTTTACCCATTGGAATGATAGCTGATTTCAAACGAGTGGGAGGCTGTCTGTAAATCTGGGTGCCCGTGTCACTCTGCGTCACTCGGCCGAGTGGGATTCTTCACTCGGGCGAGTGTGCTTCTCTACTCGGTCGAGTAGGGTCTTCTGTTGTACTTTCAAAATTCCAGAGAGTCGGCTTCGAAGTTGGGGTTTGTGCACTCTGGCACTCTGCGTCACTCGGCCGAGTAGACTTCCTACTCGGCCGAGTGGGTCTTCTGCTGTGCTCCCCAGAATTCCAGAGAGTTCGCTTCATTTTTCTTCAGAAATTCTGACTCACTCGGGCAAGTGGAGTTCTCTACTCGGCCGAGTGAAATTATCCACTCGATCGAGTTCATTGTGGCACGCGAAGTTTTCATATCAGCTGTTCTCGGCCGAGTACGCTTCTTCACTCGGCCAAGTGGACTTCATACTCTGCCGAGTGGCCTGTTTCTGGAATCAAATCTTCTCCTCCTCGCCTCTTTGTCAATTCTATCAATCTTCTTCTTCTCGCGCTCATCATCCAGCACCGTTAGCTCCTCGATAGAGCCATGGGCGACGCTTCGGTATGCGTGCAAATCCCATAAGCTCATTTTTGCTCCGATTGCTCCATATTTCTTGAAATCAGACGAAAATGAGAAATAGTGAAAAGTAACGAAATATTGTCAATTAATCATAAAAATCGCAATATGAGCAATCGAAATGGCATGCAAAAATGCAGAAAAAAGGTGTAAAATATGGACCGATCAAAATCCCCCAAGCTTGCCTCTTACTCGTCCTCGAGGAAGATAAGTAAAACGGTGAACCCGGTGGATAAAAAAGGGAAGAGGAAAAGAAAGATAGAAAAGAATATGAAGTGGACGGGGTCGCTAGATTATTCTCTCAGATCTCAAGCCATAAGCTACACATCACGATAGTTTGGAAAATACGAATCACATGATATAAAGATTTCATATCTTACTTAAACATGGTACTTGCAATCTTTTAAGAATAGGGATTCTCTAAATTCATACAATCAATTCATATCCACATCACGCATTTCATAGAATTTAATATACAAATGTTGGCGATGCACTTTTCAATCAAGAGTTATACAAGAAGCATATAAGAATCACACCAAGCATGCAATAGAGAATTGAATAAGAGACATGTCATTCACATTTTCATATCAATTCATAAGAAATCTACATAGCTAAAGTAATTCGATAAATCTCAGTATTAACAAACTTTTCCGTTCGTGCACCTCTCCACTCTAATGTCGTACTCACTCATATGGTCAAATGAATTCACCCACCCCCCAAGCTTAGCTTGAGGCATCATATCTAAAGGAATATGATAGTGGAAAATGGGATTTTTGCCTGGGTTTCCCTAGTATTTTGTGGCTCCAATAATGAGATAGAGAAATATCTTTCTTTTTCTTTTTTGAGCTTTATGTTTCTCATTTTTCTTTTTGGATTTTTGTAGGAGATATTTGATTTGTATTTTTGGGTTTTGGCTCCTTTTTGGTTTTTTGGACCCTTTTTTTGAAGCTAACTTTTTTCTTTTGTAGGGATTTTTGGTAAATAGATGCGATATAAGTATCTTTAGGAGGTGAACTCAAGTGACATATAGAGAATAAAAGATATTTGTGGAGAAAGAAATAATGTAACACTCGGTTCACTCTAAGATGTGCACGAACGGTTCAATAAGATAATACTACAACTAAAACTCATACGTAAGCACAGATATTCTTAATCATTTCAATGAACAATGAAGTCAAGCAATAAAGTTTACAATCATTTCAGGCATGCAACAGAAGGTGAATAAGACAATAAAACTGATGCTTCAGATATACTAATGATGCGAGAATCTTGGTGCATTTCCAACAAAAGCATACTAGACACTAATCCATACATTCAGCTTCAATTAATATCATGCATTCATATAGAGGAATCATCAAGAGAAATAGATTTGCAAGCACATGTGAATAGCACGACTATGTAATACTCTAAGTAGCATGGCATGGAATAATAAGCATTGTGATAGTTACTAAAGCAATAAGAGATATCATCATACGAAATTCATCTAGCGAAAGAAGAGAAAAAAATAAAGAAATAAAAATAAAAGAGAGGAAAGAAAAGAAAAACAAGCACACAATATGATGCATGAACATGCATAAAAGGAAAATAAGATGGAAAAATCAAAAAGATGATGCAAAAATTTTGAAAATTTCTAAAAACCCTAAAAATAGAGTAAAAGTACAACTAAATGGCATGGAAATGCACTCCCAAGGCTTAAACTTCACATTGTCCTCAATGTGATCATAATGGAAGAATATAACGAACAACGATAAATATGGGGGGGAGAGTGAAAAATGATGATATGAATGACATGAAATCCTAATGCAACTACCTGTACATACAATGATGCATGAGAGCGTCTTCCCCCAAGCTTATACCAAACAATCTTATTCAAATGACTCGATCAATAAAATCACGATTTTGCTAAGCGTGATCAAGTCAAATGAATAAAAAAGTAAGTTTATCATGAAAGAAGTGCTCGATGGGTGATGAGAAAAAAGGGCGTGAAACATCAAAATGTGAAGAGGGAAATTGATGCCCCCCCGCTTATGGCGTGTGTTTGATGTGTGCAATAATATGATCGGGGGCGTGAGATTTAAATATTTGTAACCGCAAGCGCACGGTGTTGTAGTGTGGCTTGGAGGTCGAACTCAGGGAGGCATGGATGTGCTTGTGTCAAGAAGGATCAAATTCACCCCATGGGCGAGCTAGCTCGGATCGGATAAATGGTTGTCACAGTAAATGAATGCGAGGGATAAACAATGTAAAGGGAAAAACCCGGGACTTTGGTTTCCACCCTATCGAGGGATTCTCATCGATACGGCCTACGGGTAGGATAACGATCGGAATTAGGGTCTAATGGTGAGACGTTGCCTCTAAGAGTGGTACCAGCGTCCCATGGGCCCGATATTCCGGTCGGTGCCCAGGATGATACGCCAGACTTCCCGGGTTCGGTCAGTGGGCACTCCCGTGTCCATTAACACTGACCGACTCCGGGAGCACTAAGTTCACAACGATAACTCCCAACATCTCATCCTGTCGCTCCCGCGCGCTAGGATTCGACGTCTACGCTAAGGTCGTGAGCTATGGCTAGGGATTCAACCGCCAAGTTTATTCCCCCTTGGCCCAACGGTCAAAGGCGGTCTTTTTCCCGCCGATGACAATAAAACACCCCGCGTAACCGTTAGATTCCTAATCCCTAACGATTTCTTAGTCCTATGGACGCATCGGAAAGAGCCCACGAAGGGGTTTCCACCAAAATCCCAGATTTGGGAACTACTCACACATATTTAGTAAAAAGCGATCTAAAGTAAAATCGACCGTTAGAAACATGATCGGGAGATTGAAAAGCAGTAAGAGCAATGCTAATAACAATATATTAAAGTTTGACAAAGATCGAAAAACTTACAAATATTTGAAAAATTACAGCCGTCAAGAGAGAGAAAAACAGCAAAAAATAACAACTCCCGTTTCTGGAAAACCTAGGGTTTCTATTTATAGAATACGAAATCACCCGATCGGGTGACCTGCTTCGTTTCTTCGGCAGCGGAAAATAGGATCCACCCGGTCACCACGGCACGGTCGGTTGAGTCATGAGCTGATCGGTTTGATCTTCGTGCCATCGGGTTAACCGGTCGGTTGATCTCTCCGTGTCATGGCTTCGGAGAATCGGCTACAGGTGAACCGATCGGGTGAAAGTCACCCGATCGGTTGGCATTCAGCGTCAGAATTCCAGAGAGTTGGGGCATTTGAACCGGTCACTGAACCGACCGGGTGACTTCTTGGCCGCTCCAACTTGTGTCCGGGTGGTGCACGCGTGCATCACCTAATCGGTTGGAGATGACCAACCGGTCGGATGAGGGGCTGAAAGATGCGATCTTCGTCGTTTGACCCCCTGGATCACGCGTGACTCCTCCCGTTGCTTCGGGGACTCATGATATCGTCGTTTTATGTCCCCTATGCCAGTAAAATCCTGCAAAATACGAAAAACACGGAAAAGTGAAAGAAAACAAGAAAACACGAGAAAACGAATATAAGACGACAGTAAAAAACAGAAAAACACGGAAGAAAACGTGCGCAAATATATGAAATATAAACGCACGTCAAAATCCCCCAAGCTGAACTCTTCCTCGTCCTCGAGGAAGACGAGTGAGAGTAGGAGCTCAGAGAGAGAAAATAGAGAGAAAGAGAGAAAAAGAAAACTCAAAATCCTAGATCGCCCGTCAGGGCCAACAAAATCAAAAACGACACACCAGGCAGGCAAACACCAAATCACATCACTAAACCAAGGAATACTAGTCCAGACAAGTGCCGTGGGCCCACGCGGTGAAGCGCGAGTGAGTGTGGTTGTGTGCTAGCAGACGGTGTCACTATCTATGATGTGCGATAAAGCTCGATATACACAAATCTAGGAAATGACCCAAATATCGATTCGAATTGAATAAAGCGGTGAATAAATAGTTCAAGCTTGCATGAGAATAGAGAGAGAATCGAAACATGTCATGCGTCAGGGACTCCACAACTAGGGTTAAGGAAATCACCACACTACAGCCTAGATAATAGCTAAAAAGGTCCTAAGCCAAGTGTTTTCGATAACGATGGGGGTTGAGATGATGTGGAGAAGAACACTCAGTGCAAATTCTCGCCTTCCCTTTATTCTCGGCAAGTAGGGAAAATATTCACACATGAATTTTTTTTGGGTTTTGGGTATTTGTATATTTTGTTGGCTTTTTGGCTATACAATTTTTTTCTTTTCTTTTCTTTTTGGGTTTTTCTTTTCTTTTCTCTCTTTATTTTGGATTTTTTGGATATTGGGGTATATACATGTGTACTCCCCCAAGTGGGAGAACGGTACACGACGAGGGGATTTGCACCAAGTAAAACAAAAAAGAAATCGGAATCTAAACACTTGGGCAAAGGAAACTATTCTCGCTAATTAGAGCATGGGCTAAATGGGTTATCCTAGTCCTTACTTGTAGAATCCCGACACATGCGAAATGGAGCGTACGATCTATATATATCATGCAGAAGAAGCAGACAGTAGAAGCAAATACCGCATATTCAAATCGAAGCATGATAATCTAGGGGTCATTCCTGGACAGGTATATAAAGTAAAATCACAAAGTAGAAGCACACCACACAGCTAGGCACGACGCACGACTCACAAAGAGCTAAGTGGACCCACGATGCATGAAATGCAAGGGGACTCGATATCCTAGGGCTAGTGAATGTGATTATCGATGCCAAGTTTGGTGTGTGTGATTTTGTGGCAATTCATCATAGGGTTCATCTCTAGGAGAGAGAGAGAGATCAAAAGAAAAAGAAAAACACGATGGAAAACGACTCAAAAACGAAGAAAACCGACAAAAATGACGCACGAAGTGCGACTCCCCCAAGCTGAAACTTGCATTGCCCTCAATGCAATAGGATTAAATACGGGAGGGCAATGAATAGGGGGGAATACGCACAGACACAAAAATACACGAAAGATAAGAAAATCATACAAACGAAACTGAAAATAAGAAATAAAAATAAAAATCACACCACACTACATAAAAACAGAAAAGAAAAATAAAATAAAATAAAATAAAGGAGGAAAATAAAGGGGAAAATCACACGACACGACAAATAAACAAACACACAGAGAAAAACAAAACACGACAGTAATTGAATTCCCCCAAGCTAGTCATGACAGTGCTAGCAAGATGATGTGACCGTGACAATGCAGAGATATGCAAGGGGGGTCAATAAAAGAAAAGAAAGGAAATAGAAAAATAAAAAATAAAAAGAAGGGACTCGACACGTGAATGAGTTCCCCCCAGCAGTGGTAAAGTAGGGCCCCGCAAGGACAGATGGGCACTAAAAATAGGGGGAGGCAAAAGCTGGATGGGAAAGTATCAAGCAGAGGTACCACCCTCTGGGGGTGGTGATGGGGGCCTGTGCTGAGGACCAGGAGTGGTGGGTGGTGGGATGTGAAGCTCGGACACATCGGGTGGGTCAGTGCGAATGTGACGAATGAGGCTTTGAAGGACAGGTAAGTCATGCTCGACGGACTCCTGAGTTGTCCGACCACCAGCACCAGCTAGGAGGAGCATGGACATGAAGCGGTCGTCTTGGTCGTCGTCATGGAATGACACCTCGTATTCGGCATCACCAATGTAAACGGGGTCAGGGGCGCGTGGGGTGGTGGATGAATTGGTGGTGGTGGCGGGTTGGGTGGTGGTTTGTGTGCGATGAGCGCGACGGGTGGGCCTAGGGTTGGAAGAGCTGGCGTCGATGGGCTTAGCACGGTGAGGAGGCATTGTGCGGGAATCGTGTGTGTGTATGAGTGTATGCAAAATACGATGAATACACACAAACACGGAAAATGAGCAAAATGGAAATCTAGGGCAAAATAAAAATTTAGCTAAGGAGTGAGGTTACCCAATTAAGATGAAGATCGTTGCTCGTAGACGCCCCAACGCAACGCAACATGAGCACGTGTGAAGCCGCGGCGAATCCTTCCAACAATTTCGAAAATGGGGGAAAATGGGCGAAAATTAGGGCTTGAAGTGGGTGAGATCGAAGAAGACGAAGAAGAAATTGATGGAAAGATGAAAAAAGAGAGTGGAGAGATTGATTTGGGTCGGCTGAGAGGAAGAGTGAGGTCGGGCGAAAGTGGAGAAGGCGAAACAGCAATCGGAATTTCGAAACTGGCGAGGGCGGAACAAACGGGCGGAGGGCGCTATATATAGGATTTTAAGTCGAACCGATCGGGTGAAAAGCCACCCGATCGGTTGACCTTTAGGTCGAAATTTTTGCAGGAAGAAACGCTATAGGCGAACCGGTCGGGTGATAACTCACCCGATCGGTTGGCCGCTCCACAGATTTTCCCGAGAATTCAGCCCAGCTCACCCGGTCTGTCACCCGGTCTCACATTCCTTCACCCAGTCGGTTCGTTGAGTGACTGATACGGCCGACAGCTGATACATCCCAACCGATCGGGTGAGTTATCACCCGATCGGTTGGGGACTTGTTTTCTGCAAAAGTGTACAAACGGCCTTAGTCCCTCAACGGAAATTTTTGCGGCTGGAATTATTTATTAAAATAGATGAAATAAAGTTAAGAAAAAGTCCTAAAAAGTGGAAACAAAAGTTTAGAACATGGGTTGCCTCCCATGAAGTGCTTTTGTTTAACGTCGTTTAGCTCGATGCCCGTTGATGATGTTCAAGGCGGGCGATACGGGTGATGCCCAAAGTGTGGCATCGTTTCAGCTTCTCCCTTTGCTGTAGTCGGCGGAGACAAGAAAACTTGCTCGACTACCCTCCCCTTGTTGACGGGGTCCGGGGGCTTCTCTTTCATATTGGCGTCTCCCGCCACTCGCGTAAGGATTCGGACCTCATCTCCGGTGAGCCCCATGGGCTCTTTGCCTTTTCTCCTCGCAGGAGGAGTGTTTGGGAATCTGGGAGGGATCACATGTCGGGTGACTGCCTCATCAGCAACTTCCTTCTTTGGTGAGCCATCTTGCTCTCCAAGATCTCCCAAGTGGTAGGGGGGATTTCTCGAGAGAATTTCCCATGAGCTTGCCTCCGCAGCTCTCTCTTCTTCCAGCTCCAGTGCATTAATACTAGGATCATCCGGAGGATCAGGATGCCTCATTGACAACCCTAAGTCGAATTCGACTTTTTCTTGGCCGACGTTGAAGGAAAGCTTCCCATTCTTCACGTCAATCAAAACTCCGGCGGTTGCCATAAAGGGTCGTCCAAGGATAATAGGGGTATGCTTGTCTTCCGGCATGTCCATCACCACAAAATCAACCGGTACTTGTACTCCTCTCACATCAACGGGGAGGTCGTCTACTACTCCCACCGGGTACTTGACCGAATGGTTAGCAAGTTGTAATGTCATGCCGGTAGGCTCCAAGTCTCCCATCCCTATTCTCTTGTAAAGTGATAGGGGCATTAAGCTGACGCTCGCTCCTAGATCGACGAGCACCCTCTGGATTCGCACTTCCCCAATAGAGCAAGGGATGGAGAAACTTCCTGGGTCTTTGAGTTTGGGTGGATTTGCGCGCTGAATGAGGGCGCTGCACTCCGCCGTTAATACGACCTTCTCCTTTCTGGATCCCCGTGTCACCAAGTCCTTTAGAAATTTGGCATATGAGGGAATTGTCTCGATGGCCTTGAGGAAGGGAATTTGTAAGCTCAGATCTTTCACCATGGCAAAGATTTTGCCATACTTCTCATCAATCTTGGCTTTGGCAAGCCATTGTGGAAAAGGTACAACGGGCTTGAATATTCTGAGGTTCCCTTCCTCATCCTTTTTCTTCTCCTCTACATGGACTCCCTCTGGAGTAGTAGGCTTTGGCGACGAAGCACCGTCATCATTTAATTTCTCAATTGGTCGTTCCACGACCAATGGTCCTTTCGGTCCTTTGGGGGGGCACTCTCGTGGGTATTTGCGTTCCGCTCCTCAAGACGATGGCGGACACGTTCTCATGCTCATGCGTGCGTGCCAAGGTCCGATTTACCCCCCTCGGGTTCACCTCAGGCTGTGGCGGTAATAGATTCTGCGGTCTCTGAAGGTTCGCCACTTGCAACCCCAGCTGGGTTACCTGATCAGTGAGAATTCTCTGTCCCATCTCCAGCTTCAGATTTATCTTCTCATGGTTAGCGATGTATTGAGCCAAGAGGGACTCAACCGGAGAGATGGCCCTCTACTGGCCATATTGTTGCTGGATGAGCTGTTGATTCCTTGGAGTGTACTGCTGGTACTGTTGTGGAGGTTGTTGCTGCTGAAATTGCTGCTGCTGAAACTGCTGCTGAGGCCTAGCCGGTGGATATATCTGCTGTTGTTGCTGAGTCGGTTGTTGATATGGCGCCTGGTAGCTAAGGTTGGGATGATTTCGGTTGTTTGGAGAGTAGGCCGAGTTGGAGTTAGTTCATGGTGGAAAAGGCGCATTCCCCGTAGGATTGTAAAATAATGCGCTCGCCTGATCCAACGGTGGTGAGATGTCACCACCGTCGAATTCTCCAAAAACTTCCGATTCCACCGCAACAATCTGTTGTGTACCGGCGCCACCGGCGCCTACCATCAATGCGGAGATCTGGGTCGACAGAAAGTCAAACTTGCTGGATAATTTGTCGACGTCCTCGACTCTGTGAATGCCCCCAGATCTAGGTGTGGCTCTCTCGTCACACCACCGCTCATTGTTAGATGCCATATTTTCCAGAATCTGTCTGGCATCTTCTTCGCTTCTTGATATAAAGGACCCTCCAGCCGCGGCGTCCATGGAAGATTTCAAATCATCCCTCAACCCATTATAGAACAGATTTATGATCTGCCACTTGGGGAGCTCATGGTGGGGACATCTCTGATGCATCTCCTTGTATCCGGTCCAGGCTTCGTGCAGAGACTCGTGGATGGCCTGGGAGAAGGAGGAGATCTCACTCCTCAGCTTCATGGTCTTCCCCGGAGGAAAGAACTTTGTTAGGAAAGCATTTGAGAGCTTCTCCCATGTGTTGAATGTATTCGGGTCCTTCCCCCTAAGCCACAGCTTGGCCTTATCTCGCAGAGAGAAGGGGAACAACTTCAGTCGGATCCGTTTATCCGGAAGGTGTCACATTTCTCCAAGAAGGAGTCCAAATGTTCAATGGGGCTCTCCATGGGTGCACCTGAAAATTGATCCTGCTGGATCCACGTCACCAAAGATGGCTTAAGCTCGAAGCTTTGGGCCGTAATAGCAGGAGGACGGATGGCGGAGGTGGAATCGATGGATGGCATCGAGTACTCCATCATGGACTTGTGAGGTGGGGTGTTCTCCCCCATGGTTTCTAGATCCTCTCTTCTTCGCTTCTCGGCGGCCAAACGCCTTAGGGTGGCGTTTATCTCTGGATCAACGGGAATCAAGTCGTCGAGACTTCTTGAACTCCTACGCATGAAAAACAATAAACACCCGTGAAGCGAAAAGTGGGAAAGAAACAGATAAGATAAAGAATAAAAAATAAAAATAAGAAAATAAAAAGGAAAAAGAAGAATGCGAAAATTATCGCGAGATAGGGATGAGTGCTAGACATAAGGGTTCATGAAATCCTAAAATAACAAGCACGTTGCCTCCCTGTCAACGGCGCCATAAAGCTTGACGCCCCTTGCTTATGGCGTGTGTTTGATGTGTGCAATAATATGATCGGGGGCGTGAGATTTAAATATTTGTAACCGCAAGCGCATGGTGTTGTAGTGTGGCCTGGGGGTCGAACTCAAGGAGGCGTAGATGTGCTTGTGTCAAGAAGGATCAAATTCACCCCATGGGCGAGCTAGCTCGGATCGGATAAATGGTTGTCACAGTAAATGAATGCTAGGGATAAACAAGGTAAAGGGAAAAACCCGGGACTTTGGTTTCCACCCTATCGAGCGATTCTCACCGATACGGCATACGGGTAGGATAACGATCGGAATTAGGGTCTAATGGCGAGACGTTGCCTCTAAGAGTGGTACCAGCTTCCCATGGGCCCGATATTCCGGTCGGTGCCCAGGATGATACGCCGGACTTCCCGGGTTCGGTCAGTGGGCACTCCCGTGTCCATTAACACTGACCGACTTCGGGAGCACTAAGTTCGCAACGATAACTCCCAACGTCTCATCCTGCCGCTCCCGCGCGCTAGGATTCGACGTCTACGCTAAGGGCATGAGGTATGGCTAGGGAGTCAACCGCCAAGTTTATTCCCCCTTGGCCCAATGGTCAAAGGCGGTCTTTTTCCCGCCGATGACAATAAAACACCCTACGTAACCGTTAGATTCCTAATCCCTATCGATTTCCTAATCCTATGGACGCATCGGAAAGAGCCCACGAAGGGGTTTCCACCAAAATCCCAGATTTGGGAACTACTCACACATATTTAGTAAAAAGCGATCTAAAGTAAAATCGACCGTTAGAAACATGATCGGGAGATTGAAAAGCAGTAAGAGCAATGCTAATAACAATATATTAAAGTTTGACAAAGATCGAAAAACTTACAAATATCTGAAAAATTACAGCCGTCAACAGAGAGAAAAAACAGCAAAAAATAACAACTCCCGTTTCTGGAAAACCTAGGGGTTCTATTTATAGAATACGAAATCACCCGATCGGGTAAAAAGTCACCCGATCGGGTGACCTGCTTCGTTTCTTCGGCAACGCAAAATAGGATCCCACCCGGTCACCACGGCACGGTCGGTTGAGTCATGAGCTGATCGGTTGGATCTTCGTGCTGTCGGGTGAACCGGTCGGTTGATCTCTCCGTGTTGTGGCTTCGGAGAATTGGCTACAGGTGAACCGATCGGGTGAAAGTCACCCGATCGGTTGGCATTCAACGTCAGAATTCCAGAGAGTTGGGGCATTTGAACCGGTCACTGAACCGACCGGGTGACTTCTTGGCTGCTCCAACTTGTGTCCGGATGGTGCACGCGTGCATCACCCGATCAGTTGGAGATGACCAACCGGTCGGGTGAGGGGCTGAAAGATGCGATCTTCGTCGTTTGACCCCCGGGATCACGCGTGACTCCTCCCGTTGCTCCAGGGACTCATGATATCGTCGTTTTATGTCCCCTATGCCAGTAAAATCCTGCAAAATAAGAAAAACACGAAAAGTGAAAGAAAACAAGAAAACACGAGAAAACGAATATAAGACGGCGGTAAAAAATGAAAAAAAACGGAAGAAAACGTGCGCAAATATATGAAATATAAACGCACGTCAGCAATTAATATAGCATATAAAGGGTAGGGTGTAAATGATTTTTGTTGCCATTATATGAGGTAATATTTATTCAATCAAATCTATACTGTCCTCTTGCTATCGAGAGGATTCGTGTTTATTTAAAGCATAAAATTTTACGCTATGGCTACACTACTGGATTGATATTACCTATGGCAAAAGGTGGATCCAGTATCGTTGCCAGTGCAAGCAACTGCTCTAATTGCTCTTTCCGTGGATCCGCCAGGCGCGTATGTCCACGAACACCAACGAACTCCAGCAATGCATCCTCCAGCATTCCCACAAGGACTCCACTTGTACCCTGCAGAGAATAGAATGTATCAGTTCGCTGCAAAAATTTCGCCCTCATAATAAAAGTATTCCAAAGAGGATCGTCCATAGAAATATATGAAATAAATAGTGGTGGACGATACTTTCCTGGAAATAATCCAATATCCTCTTGTGCTGTGATAGCTATCTCCATGGTGTCCTCTCTCAGCTGCTCAGGTAAATCTTGATCATAGGTGTGGACCTCCTCGACAGGCTCGTCAAACTGTGACACGTACAAGCAAACCTCCGGTCCATAATCGTATGTGTGCTGCAAAAGGTACGACGTGTTAAAAATACCTGAATCAAAATAAATATCGAATGGAATAGAGGATTCAGAAATGGAATGGGTAATATCTCCCTGAGTGGGAGCAGCAAGCTCTGTGGGATAGTCATTGGCATCAATGGAAGGATGAGGTGGCTGCAGAAGCTCTAATAAATGAGGGTAGTGCTCAGGATCCTCATGAATGGCTGTGTCCTCGTCCTGATGCATGACCTCCTCGACGATAAGCTCTAGCTCCGTGTGTAAGGTCTCCTCGTCAATATGCTCAGGCTCGACAGTGTGCTCTTTTGCCTTCTCATCATCTATCAATGTAGGCTCTCTCTGGAATGGTGATGTTGGCTGCTCATGTGTGTCAATTTGTGGGGAAGTTTCATGTGGAGAGGAATGCCAGCAAGCAAGCCAAAAATATAGTCTATCCCCCTCAAGACTGACATGGATGTCCTCCTCAATTGTTCCTGCAGCTGAAACACTGTTCATAACAAAATCTGCAAATCGTAGCTCAAATGCAACGCCTGCTATGATGCTAACTGGACCTGTGAACCTCAATGACTCCAAGAGGTCCTCCCTTAAGTTCTGAAATGTGTCCTCCTCTGGCAGCGCACATGGCTCAATTTCTTCTTCCTCCACTGCCTCTTCATCCATCCACTCTTCATATGCAATAGCTGTATCGTAGGATGTGGGATCGACGACGGCACATTCTGGCTCTGGTAATATGACTAGCGATGCTTCTTGCCCATAAGATGAAGAAGCAGAGCTGATATCTTTGGAAATCATTGCAACCTTAAGCATGAGCACATTGATTTCAAGGTTTCTTTTCACCAATTCCAATTGAAAGTCGCCCTTTTCAATCCTGGCTTGTATTTCAACCTGTTGTGCAAGCATCTCATCAAGACGGTATTCTCCCGTCTGAGCACTCTGATCAAAATAGTATTCTCCCATCTGAGCACTATGATCAAAATCATATTCTCCCGTCTGAGCACTCTCATCAAAATAGTATTCTCCCGTCTGAGCATTCTGATCAAAATCTATGGTCCACATAGTATAATCCATAACACTTTATAAACAAAGATAAATACCTGGAGAAAAATATCAGTGGCACAAAAAATATAAAAATGATAATAACGGTGGCGAGGGTGAAAATTTCCTTTTGTTAAAATTTTTTCGTAGTCTACTCACCCTAATTGTGACAAATTGGCACCCGACGGGAAACACCTCTCCGGCAACAGCGCCAAAAATTTGATCGGCCCCCCGATACATACCCGGAAGACAGTCGTAGTTTTACCGCAAGCACACTATGTAGTGGCGAGCTACAAATCCTATATATAGTCCCTTCAAAACCCTAGCAAATAACCCGTAAAACCCTCTCAAATTCGTTCTGCTGTACTCCCAAAATTCCATAGAGTCTGCTTCGAAGTTGGGGTTTGGGCACTCTGGCACTTTGCGTCACTCGGCCGAGTAGAGAAGCCCACTCGCCCGAGTGAAGAATCCCACTCGGCCGAGTGACGCGACGTGACACGGGCGCCCATATTTTCAGACATCCCCCCACTCTTTTGAACTCTGATATCATTCCAGTGGACAAAGTATTTTTCTCATATTTTTTATAGATATTAAACTCTATGATGATTCCAACGCTACCAAGAACGCACCAATCGGAGGTCGGATGGAATCTGGAGAATTCCTGCAAGTTGACGCTGCAGTGCTGGAATTTCTACTCGGCCAGAGTGGACTTCCTACTCGGCCGAGTGGGTCTTCTGCTGTGCTCCCCAGAATTCCGGAGAGTTCGCTTCGATTTCCTTCAGAAATTTTGACTCACTTGGGCGAGTGGAGTTCTTTACTCTGCTGAGTGGAATTATCCACTCGGTCGAGTTCATTGTGGCACGCAGAGTTTTCATATCAGCTGTACTCGGTCGAGTATGCTTCTTCACTTGGCCGAGTGGACTTCATACTCGGCCAAGTGCCCTGTTTATGGAATCAAATCTTCTTCTCCTTGCCTCTTTATCGATTCTATCGATCTCCTTCTTTTCTCGCTCATCATCCAGCGCCGTTAGCTCCTCGATAGAGCCATGGGCGATGCTCCAGTACGCGTGTAAATCCCTTAAGCTCATTTTGCTCCCGATTGCTCCATATTTTCTGAAATCAAACGAAACCGAGAAATAGTGAAAAGTAATGAAATATCGTCAAATAATCATAAAAATTGCAATATGAAGAATCGAAATGGCATGCAAACATGCACAAAAAAGGTGTAAAATATGGACCGATTAGTTGTCTTATCGCTTGATGCCTTTCGTGTAGAATCATAGGAGGTCCCGAGCCCTGGGTAGGGCCACCGTAGGGGATTACAGGGGATTCTTCCTTTAAGGACGAACTTGCATGGGCGAAGTGGAACTTGTGGTGGTCTTGGGCCCCCTTCACAGCCCAGGTTTGCCCCGAGAGGTAGGAGGCACAGGGTGCGGGAAGTTGTGTCCACCCTATCGACGCCACTGAGGGAGTGTCTCATAGCCTTACAGTTGATCTATGCTCTTGGTCAGCCCACTGGCAGAGTGTCCCCTATCCTTACGACTGGTCCAACAAGGATGGGCCACTGGGGCAGTGGCCCGGAGCCTTACGGCTGATTTGATGGGTCAGCCCACTGGATGAGTGGCACCCAGCCTTACGGCCGATTTGAGTTTTTGGACATCCTGCTAGGGGAGTGACCCCATGCCTTACGGTTGATACAGGAGGTCAGCCTGGTGAGGGAGTGGCCCCAGCCTTATGGTCATTCCAAGTTTTCTGTCAGCCCATTGGGGGAGTGGCCCCCAACCTTACGACTGATCCAACAAGTTGACTTGCAGGCGGAGTGGCCCTCAGCCTTATGGCTAACCCAAGTTTTTGGTCAACCCGTTGGGGAAGTGACTCGAGCCTTATGGCGTATCCATGTTTCTGGTTAGCCTACTTGGGGAGTGGCCCCCAACCTTACGACTGATCAAACAAGTTGGCCTGCAGGGGGAGTTACCCCATCTTATGTCTTATCCATGTTTATGGTCAGTCCGCTCAGGGAGTGGCCCCTAACCTTACGGATAATCAAACAGGTTGGCCTGCTGGGGGGTGGTCCCCAGTCTTATGGCCGATCTGAGCTTTTGGTCAGCCTGCTGGGGGAATGGCCCAGGCCTAACGGTTGACCAATCAGGTCGGCCTACTGGGGGAGTGGTCCCTAGCCTTACGGTCGAACTAAGTTTTTGGTCATCATGCTGGGAGAGTGGTCCTAGCCTTACGGGCGATACAATATGTCAGACCACTAGGGGAGTGGCATCTAACCTTACGACCGATCCGTTGGGTCTGCCCACTGGGGGAGTGGTCCTCAGCCTTACGGCCGATTCGAGTCTTTGGTCAGCCTACTGGGGGAGTGTCCCCCGGCCTTACGGGTGATCCAAGGTTTTGCTCATACCGCTGGGGGAGTGTCCCTAAGCCATACAGCTGATCCAACAGGTCTGCCTGCTTGGAGAGTGGCACCCTGCCTTCCGGCCGATCTAGGTTTTTGGTTAGCCTACTGGAGTAGTGTCCCTCAGACTTACGGTTGATCCAAGTTTCTGGTCAGCCCACTGGGAGAGTGGCTCCAAGCCTTATGACTGATTGATCGCTTCCGGGCGTACACCCAAAAAGAGCGACCGTGTAGTTTTACCGCAAGCGCACGGTGTAGCGGCGAGCGGGTATCGAACACAGGGAGGACGAATGACGGTGTCTTCTCTCGACAACCTGGCTATAAGAACAGAAAAGGGGAAATTGCCTTTTGGCGATCCTGTCACAATCGTCAGACAAAGTGTAGAGATATAGAATCAAATAAAAGACGCCTAGGGAATGGGGAATTCCCGCTACTCACCGTATCTCGTCAATGTGATTCATTGGTATCGCAATTGCTAGAGTAGAATTTCGGATGAACTAGTTGCAACTGAATGTAAAACCTAGCTCACGCTCTCGCGCTGTTGCCGGTCTATAGCTAACCTAGGTTTGGGTCCAATCTCTTGTAAACCCTAGCCTAGGCGAGCTAGCATTAGGATCAACATCATCGTTCAATCGCGTCCCGAGCCCACTCTCGTGCAAACTCGGTCCGCGACCTAGGTTGGGATAGTTCCTAACCGTCCAATCTCTTGCAAACGGGTATCGGCATGGAATTGCAACCGAGAACCCTAGTATCGGTCCAATCTCTTGCAAACCGATACTACGGAAACTCAATTTCAACCCAATTCGGATTTCTAGGGTTTCCTATCGAATTGGGATCCAATCTCTTGCAAATCCCAATCGATATGAACACCTAGCTATCCGTAATAAATCGATCCCAAACTAACCCTAATAGCAATTCTAGCAATATTTCTACCTAATCATCACAAATCAGAAATTGGGCTCATAGGGTTCATCCCCACGCCCCAAGACGTAAGGACTACTCACAATTCATGGCACAAATACAAAAATAATCAATGGAATTAACAAGAGAATTCATCACAATATTCAAATAAGCAATAAAAATAGTATTTTTAAAGGAGAGAGAGACAAACCAATAGAGTTCTCCAAGAATCCAACAAAAATAATCATATCTCTCCTCTCCAATCACAATAATATAATGCTAAAAAGTTAATCTAAAAAGCTGCAAAAATTAAAGAGAAAAGCTCTCTAACCTAGGTCAAAAACTGGGGTTAAATACCCCCAAAAATCGTCCAAAAAACTGTGACCAAAATGCCCCTGCGCAGCCTAAAAATCGCAATTTTCGCTACAGGCAGCGCGTCGCACTCGGCCGAGTGACAAAAGTCGCTCGGCCGAGTAAGAAACCCAGTAAGTCTGGGCCTTCGGGGGTCTTCTCTTCGGGGGTCGCTCGGCCGAGTGAGTTGTCGTCACTCGGCCGATGGCTTCTATACACTCGGGCGGTCGGCATTTTCCACTCGGCCGAGTGGGTCTTCTGAAGCTCAGGCAGACGAAAAACAGTAAGTTGGCTCTTTTGGATGGGCGTCGTCTGAATGCCACTCGAGCAGACGGAGTCTCATCACTCGGCCGATGTGGCTTCCGATGCTCGGCCGAGTGCACATATGATGCGTGTCCGATCTGGCCGGCCGAGCGAGGTCTCACTGGTCGGCCGAGTGACTCCTTCACTCGGCCGAGTGAGACACCAAAAATGCCATTTCAGCTCATTTTTGCCTCCTCGTCGCTCCTGCGACGTTCTTTCTTCTTCCGCTCCTCTCCAATAGCAAAATACCCCTCGGGGAGGTTGTCGGTGACACTCTGGAGTAGGCGTATCTCGGGATCACTCCAAATCGCTCCAAATCACCTGAAATACGACAAAAACAACAAATCATGAAAAGTATCGCAATATCGTCGATATATCGTGAAAAACATGATTTTAGCGATCTAAATGGCATGCAAACATGCGGGAAAAAAGTGTAAAATATGGAGTGATCAAAATCCCCCAAGCTTACCTCTTACTCGTCCTCGAGGAAGATAAGTAAAAGGCAAACCCGGTGGATTTCGAAAACGAAAACGGCGGAAAAATGGAAAACTAAAAACGAAGAAGAAAGAAGAAAGCGAAGAGGGAAGCTGCTAGATCATTTTCTCAGGACGTGGGTTTTGCTCAATCACATAGCATGCACCGAATGTAAAACACATGTCAAAGAATTTTATTTCGATATCATAGTATAATGGTGCAGATAGAAATAGAAAACCCAAGAATATTGATATATCATGAAAAACAGAATAATTTTAAAATTAACATCGTCTGAATCAATTAAAGCGGTATACAATATCGCAGATCACACACTTTTCAATTGAATGCTTTCTATGAGGAGTATAAGAATATCACGCATTAGAATAGAAAGAATAGAAAAGCATGGATTTCATGAAATGAGCGCTAGGCATTGATTTCTGGACTTCGTAAAGCTAAAAATAATCTCACCGAGTATAGAATATTACTTAGCCTAGGTTGTCGTGCAACGTCAAGTAGTCACTCTCTCACACATCATTGGATTCTCTCCCCCAAGCTTATCTATAAGCGTGGTGGCATAAAAAAAATATTTACATCCCCATTTCTATAAAGCTCCAAAAGTGATACAAATAAAAACAAAAGAGGGAAAGTAAAAGAGAACATGAGATGGGATCTTTTATTGAGGTTCTTTTCTCTTTTTCTTTTCTTTTTCTTTTCTTTTTTTTCTTTTTTTTTGAATAGCATATATGCACAATGATCCCAAATCAAAGAGAAGTAAGGATATACAAGAATTTTTCTCTTTTTTTTTCTTTCTTTGGTTTTGGGAAATTTGGAGCTAGGAATCAATAGCGGGGGAAATGCCATATATTAGAATCGCTAAGGGGAGATTCACCAATGATTTTAAAATAGAGAAATGATGTTCAAGATATGTGGAGAAAGAAATAAATATGTCTCTCAGTTCACTCTATAGGACGTGCACGACAACTTCAGCAGGGTAATCTAATCTACTCAGTTTCGATCACAAAAAAGCTAACTAATCCAGATTTATCATAGCTAACATCATTCAATCATCCTGAAGTGAAATGTATCAATCATGCATATAGAAGTGATATAGGAAAAGAAAACGGTACTCCAGATATAAGCATTCAATGCGTGAATCTTGGTGTGTTTTCTGTGATAGCATACATATGAATATTCCGACTCAGCTAATAATAAAATTTCATCCATTTTCATGCGGAAAAAGTGTGGGTTACTATCTCTAAATGCAAGGCAAGTCATAGCATATGATATCAGAAATAAAATCTAAGACATGACAAATATAGCATGCATATATAGAGAGAGCTAGCGCCACGTAATCATCATCACAGAAAAGTCATCTCTAGCATGAGATGAAAAAGAAATAAAGATAAAGGGAAAATGAAACTAATCACAATGCAACACACAAAGAAAATAAGAAAAACGTGATGCATGGCAAAAAGAAGAAAAAGTGATGAAAATGAGTGCAAATGCGGAAGATGGCGTGAAAAAACAAAAATAAAGGTGGTAAATCGAAAAGAACGGGAGAACTCACTCCCCCAAGCTAAAGTGCACAGTGTCCTCAATGTGCGAAGTGTGGCACACCGAGAGACGTGTAGAGTGAGGGGAAGGTGAGGATGCATGC
This sequence comes from Scilla litardierei, assembly GCA_030789695.1. Classification (NCBI taxonomy): domain Eukaryota; kingdom Viridiplantae; phylum Streptophyta; class Magnoliopsida; order Asparagales; family Asparagaceae; genus Scilla; species Scilla litardierei. The sequence continues at coordinate 193,920 of CM061130.1, read as the reverse complement.
ATGATGAGGAAGAAACTAAAATAACAAAAGAAAAATAAGAAATAAAAACATGATGCGGACATGATGCATGCAGATATAGGAGTGAATACGATATCAAAATGTGACACCAAAAACTCTCCCTCTCTCCCAAAAATGATATATAAATATATGATCAAAATGTGTATCCAGAATAGTGAGGGGAGGGGGTGGGCAAAAGACATCAGGACCCAGCAGAGACGGGCAGCACGACGGCAAAAAGATCAATGGCATCAAGGGTGCCTAAGAAGGTGGGGCTGCGCCGTCTCCGTCCTGAGGCAGAGGTGGTGGTGGTGGTGGTGGTGGAACAGACTGCTGAGTGGGTGTTGGAGTGGGTGTGGTAGCAGGCTGGGTGGGTGTAGGAGTAGGTGTGGGTACGCGTGTAGGGGTAGGAACCTGCTGGGTGGGTGTGGGTGTAGGTGTGGGTACGCGAGGGAGCCGGTCGAGGATCTGAGTAAGGCAATAGTGAATGCCCGGTAGTAGGTCGAAACGGCTGGCCATGGTGGTGACGGTGGCAGACATGGTCCTGAGGTCGCCTCTGAGGGCACTCACCGCCCCCTCGAGAGCACAAATGCTCAGAAGTACAGTGTCGGGGGGAGGTGGTGCAGAGGGACGCACCTGTCGGTGCTGTGCAGGATGAGGCTGGCGTACTCGGGTGGCATAGGTGATGGGCTCAGCAGGCATGTGGAGGTAGGGTGCTGCGCTCACTAGTGTGGGCCTAGCCTCAGGGCGAGGCTGGGACACAGGCAGGTGTGAAGTGGAAGCAACAGCAGCGGCAGTGGAGTATAAGAATGGCGACAAGGTGGCCAGAGAGGTAGGTGACACAGAAGTGAAGACAGACGTCACCACACTCTCAGAAAGTACGACTGTGGTAGGGACAGAAGTGACTACCGCTGGGGAGGCAGTGTGTGGTCCAAGAGGTGAAATCCCAGCGGTGATCATGCTAGCCATGGTCTCCACGACCGCAGCAAAAGAGGGCTCTCCACTCTCGACAAATGTAGGTGGGCGCTCGGGGAGTGCAGAGCAAAGAGGCTCAACAGACAGAGGGCCAGCAGGAGTGGTGGTGGTGGTGGTGGTGGTAGCGGCAGGGTCAGTGGTGGCAGCAGGCGTGGTGGTGGTGGGCTCAGCAAGTGTGCTCCCGACACTGGCAGAAGTGGAGACAGAAGTGTCAGGAGCGACAGAAGGTGCAGGGACAGGCTGAGGGGCCACGGGGTCAACGGGCGCAGCTGGGTCAGCGGGTGCAGCGTGGGCAGCATGGGCCTGCTCGGCCTCCTCGGCCTCCTCGGCCTCGAGCACGTATGCGGAGGGGATCAGAAGATCCATCGCCGGGAGCCAGTCCACCTGGGCCGGTGCAATCTGTGTCCGAGCTGGGCTCGGAACAATCATGTAATCGGCACCGTATGGGCCATGCAGCCAGACCCAGTGTCGTTCACCGTGCAACGGCGCCAAAAAACTTGATCGCTTCACAATGTAACCCAAAAAGAGCGACCGTGTAGTTTTACCGCAAGCGCACGACAAAGTGGCGAGCGGGTATCGAACACGAGGAGGTGGTGTTGGCTCCAATCTATCCTAGGTTGGCTCGACTATGAATGTCTTATTGGTGGAGATGGATATGGTATGATGTAATGGCAATGGTGATGGATGTCGGTGTCGGAGATATAGAAATCGGTCAAATATCAATTCAAATACAATATAATAAAAGTGTCTAGGGCTAGGGAATCCCCACTACGGACCGTCATGCATCATTGTGAATAGTAAATCTCAATATTACTAGACTTGCGTTGAGGTGAACTAGTCGTAACTGAATAGAGAACCAAGCTCACGCTCTCACGCTATTGCCGGTCTATAGCGAACCTAGGATAGGGCCCAATCTCTTGCAAACCCTAACCTAAGCCACTAGCATTAGGATCGACATCATTGTCCAATCGCTTCTCGAGCCCACTCTCGTGCAAACTCGAGTCACGATCTAGGTTGTGATAGTTCGTATTCGTCCAATCTCTTGCAAACGAATATTGGTATAGATTTACAATTAAAAATCCTAGCTTTGGTCCAATCTCTTGCAAACCAAATCTAGAGAAATCCAATTGTATATCTAAATCGAATATCTAGGCCTTCCCATCGATTAGAATCCAATCTCTTGCAAATCCCAAATCGATGGAAATCCCTACCTATCCGTAGTAAATCAATCACAACCTAACCTCCTAGAAATTCTAGCAATTTAGAAATTCATTCATCACAAATATGAAATTAGATCCATAAGGTTCATCCCCAAACCCTAGAACAACAAATCTACTCTAGCATAGCAATAAGGATATGAGAATCAATAGAAATCATTGCTTGCATACAAAAAGATAGAAAAACAAAGATTCAAATAAAAAGAAGAAAATACTTAGCTTGATGAAGATCTTTAATCCAAAATACAAGCTTTTAGATCCAAGAGGGGGCCTAGGGCATGGCCTAACCTCTAAAATAATCCTAAGAAAAACATATGGGGGCTAAGAAAACATCATGGGGATCCCCCCTAATGGTGGCTACAAACCCATTATATAGTCTCATAAAACCCTAGCAAATAACCCTAGAAAACCCCTCAAATTCGTGCCCAAAAACAGCCCAAACCGCAACTTAAAATCTGGGCCCAGGCCGCACTCGGCCGAGTGGAATATGTGACCCGGCAGAGTGGAAATTCCAGCACTGTAGCATCAACTTGCAGAAATTCCCCAGATTTCATCCGACCTCCGATTTACGCTTCTTGGCGGAGTTAGAACCGTCATGAAGTTTACTATCCATAAAAAATATGAGAAAAATACTTTCATTGCTGGAATTATAGCAGATTTCAAAAGAGTGAGAGGCTGTCTGAAAATCTGGGCGCTGCGTGTCCTCGGCATCACTCGGCTGAGTGGGAAATGTCACTCGGCCGAGGGGCTTTTGGAACTCGGCCGAGTCGGAGCTCGTAGTCGACTGATGGATTACAGAGAGTTGGACATTTTGGCTTGCCGTCGTCTGGGTGCCACTCGGGCGGACGGAGTCTCCGCACTCGGCCGAGTGGGCGTGCGATGCTCGGCCGAGTGCACGCTGATACATCTCTGTTGCATGTCTGATCTGGCCGGCCGAGCGGGGTCTCAATGCTCGGCCGAGTGACTCCTTCACTCGACCGAGTGGCATGCTGAAAATGCCCAATCTCCATCTTTTCGCTTCATCGTCGCTCCTACGACGTTCTTTCTTCTTCCACTCGTCTTTCATTGCAGAATAACCCTCAAAAGGGCCATGGTTGACACTCCGGAGTGGGTGCAAATCCTTTAAGCTCAGTTTTGCTCCTGATCGCTCCATATTTCCTGAAATCCGACAAAAACAAGAAATAGTGAAAAGCATCGTAATATTGTCGAATAATCTTGAAAACCGCAATATGAGCAATCGAAATGGCGTGAAAACATGCGGAAAAAAGGTGTAAAATATGGAGTGATCAAAATCCCCCAAGCTTACCTCTTACTCGTCCTCGAGGAAGACAAGTAGAAGGCGAACCCGAAGGGTAAAAATAAGGAAAAAATGAAAAAGAATACGAAGTGGAAGGGGTCGCTAGATTATTCTCTCAGATCTCAAGCCATAAGCTACACATCACGATAACATGGGAAATACGAATCACATGATATAAAGATTTCATATCTTACTTAAACATGGCACTTGCAAGCTTTTCATATCAACAAAAGGGATTCTCTAAATTCATACAATCAATTCATATCCACATCATGCATTTCATAGAATTTAATATACAATTGTTGGCGATGCACTTTTCAATCAAGAGTCATAACAGAAGCATATAAGAATCACACCAAACATGCAATGGAGAATAGAATAAATCATGGCATTCACATATTTATATCGATTCATAAGAAATCTCCATAACTAAGGTATTGTGCTAAGTTTCAGCATTATCAAACTTCCCCATTCGTGCACCTCTCCACTCTAATGTCGCACTCACTCATATGGTCAAATGAGTTCACCCCCCAAGCTTAGCTTGAGGCATTGCATCTAAAGGAATATGATAGTGGAAAATGGGATTTTTGCCTTGGTTTTCCCAAGTATTTTGTGGCTCCAATAATGAGATAGAGAAACATTTTTTTTCTTCTTTTTTTTTCTTTTTGAACCTTTTTTGTTTCTCACTTTTCTTTTTGGATTTTTGCAGGAGCTATTTGATTTGTATTTTTGGTTTTTGGCTCCTTTTTGGCTTTTTGGACTTTTTGGAGCTAACTTTTCTTTTGTGGGGATTTTCGGGAAATAGATGCGATATAAGTAGCTTTAGGAGGTGAACTCAAGTGGCATGTAGAGAATAAAAAGATATATGTGGAGAAAGAAATAATGTAACACTCGGTTCACTCTAAGATGTGCAAGAACGGTTCAATAAAATAATACTTCAACTAAAACTCATATGTAAGTATGGATATTCTCAATCATCTCAATAAAAAGCGAAGTCAAGCGGTAAAGAGTACTTTCATATCAAGCATGCAACAGAAGGTGAATAAGATAATAAGGCAGATGCTTCCGTTATACAATTGATGTGTGAATCTTAGAGCACTTCCAACAAAAGCATACCAAACACTAATCCATACATTCAGCTTCAATTAATATCATGCATTCATATAGAGGAATCATCAAAAGAATATAGAAGCAAGCAAATGGATAGCAAGACTATGGAATACTCAAAGTAGCATGGCAAGGAATAATAAGCATCGTGATGGCTACTAAAGCAATAAGAGATATCATCATACAAAACTCATCTAGCGGAAGAAGAGAAAGGAAAATAAAGAAATAAAAATAAAAGAGGGGAAAGAAAAGAAAATCAAGCACACAATGTGATGCATGAACACACATAAAAGGAAAATAAGATGGAAAAATCAAAAAGATGATGCAAAAAATTTGAAAATTTTTAAAACCCCTAAAATAAAGTAAAAATGCAACTAATGCATCTAAATGGCATGGAAATGCACTCCCCCAAGCTTAAACTTCACATTGTCCTCAATGTGATCATAAAAGGAAAAATATGAGGAACAACGATAAATAAGAGGGAGGTGAATGAAAAATGATGAAATGAATGACATGAAATCCTAATGCAACTACATGCACATACAATGATGCATGAGAGCGCTTTCCCCCAAGCTTATACCAAACAATCCTATTTAAATGACTCGATCAAAAATATCATGGCTTTGCAAAGCGAGTTCAAGTCAAATGAATAAGAAAGTGAGTATTCACTTGAAAGAAATGCTCGATGGTGGTGAGCAAAAGGATGTGGCGTATCAAAATATGGAGAGGGGAATTAATATATATAATGGGTTTGGGGTGTAAAAGATTTTTGTGGCCGTCATAAGAGGTGATATTTATTCAAGCAAATCTATACGGTCCTCTCGCTGTCGAGAGAATTCGTGTTTATTTAAAGCATAAAAATTTCTACACTACTGGATTGATATCACATATAGCAAAAGGCGGATCCAGTATCTTTGCCAGTGCAGGCAACTGCTCCAACTGCTCCTTCCGTGGCTCTGCCAGATGCGTGTGTCCACGGACTCCAACGAACTCCAGCAATGCATCCTCCAGCATTCCCACAAGGACTCCACCTGTACCCTGCAGAGAATAGGATGCATCAGTTCGCTGCAAAAAATTCACCCTCATAATAAAAGTATCCCAAAGAGGATCGTCTATAGTAATATATGGAATAAATAATGGTGGACGATACTTCCCTGGAAATAATCCAATATCCTCACATGCCGTGATAGCTGTCTCCATGGTACCCTCTCTCAGCTGCTCAGGTAAATCAAGATCATAGGTGTGGACCTCCTCGATAGGCTCGTCGAACTGTGACACTTCCAAGCATACCTCCGGTCCATAATCGTATGTGTGCTGCAAAAGGTATGACGTGTCAAAAATATCTGAATCAAAATAAATATCAAATGGAATGCATGATTCAGAAATGGAGTGGGTAAAAATATCTCCCTGAGTGGAAGCAGTAAGCTCTGTGGGATAGTCCTCGACGTCAGTGGGAGGATGAGGTGGCTGCAGGAGCTCCAATGGAGGAGGGTAGTGCTCGGGATCCTCATGAATGGCTATGTCCTCGTCCCGATGCACGACCTCCTCGGTGATAAACTCTGGCTCCGTGTGTGAGGCCTCCTCAAAAGCATGCTTCGGCTCCGCATATGAGGCCTCCTCGTCAATATGCTCTGGCTCGACAGTGTGCTACTTTACCTTCTCATCGACTATCAATGTGGGCTCTCTCTGGAATGGTGATGTTGGCTGCTCAAGTGTGTCAGCTTGTGGGGATGTATCATGTGGAGGGGAATGCCCGCAAGCAATCCGAAAATATAGTCTATCCCCCTCAAGACTGACATGGATGTCCTCCTCAATTGTTCCTGCAGCTGAAACACGGTTCATAACAAAATCTACAAATCGTAGCTCAAATGCATCACCTGCTGTAATGCTCTCTGAACCGGTGAACCTCACTGACTCCAAGAGGCCATCTAATAATCTCTGAAATGCGTCCTCCTCTGGCTGCGCATATGACTCATTTTCTGCTTCCTTCACTGCCTCTTCGTACATCCACTCTTCATATGCAATAGATGTATCGTAGGAAGTGGGATCGACGACGGCACATTCTGGCTCTGGTAGTAAGTCTGGCGATGCTTCTTGCCCATAAAATGAAGAAGCAGAACTGATATCTTTGGAAATCCCTGCAACCTTAAGCATGAGCGCATTCATTTCAAGTACCCTCTTTGTACATTCAAATTGAAGATTGCTCTTATCAAGCCCGGCTTGTATTTCCACCTGGTGTGCATGCATCTCATCAAAAAAGATCCTTTGTCTCTCATCAAGCTCGGGCCAGTGCATCTCCCCAAAAAAGTCTTCTCCCATCTGAGCACTCTGATCATAATAGTATTCTCCCGTCTGAGCACTCTGATCATAATAGTATTCTCCCATCTGAGCACTCTGATCAAAATAGTAATTTCCCATCTGAGCATTCTGATCAAAATCTGTGGTCCACGTAGTATAATCCATATCACCTGATCAACAAAGATAAATACCTGGAGAAAAGATATCAGTGGCACAAAAGAATATAGAAATGATAATAATGGTGGCGGGGGTGAAAATTTCTTTTAATTTTTTTTTTCCGTAGCCTAATCAACCTAATTGTGACAAATTGGCACCCAACGGGAAACACCTCCCCGGCAACGGCGCCAAAAACTTGATCGCTTCACAATGTAACCCAAAAAGAGCGACCGTGTAGTTTTACCGCAAGCGCACGGCAAAGTGGCGAGCGGGTATCGAACACGAGGAGGTGGTGTTGGCTCCAATCTATCCTAGGTTGGCTCGACTACGAATGTCTTATTGGTGGAGATGGCTATGGTATGATGTAATGGCAATGGTGATGGATGTCGGTGTCGGAGATATAGAAATCGGTCAAATATCAATTCAAATACAATATAATAAAAGTTTCTAGGGCTAGGGAATCCCCACTACGGACTGTCATGCATCATTGTGAATAGTAAATCTCAATATTACTAGACTTGTGTTGAGGTGAACTAGTCGTAACTGAATAGAGAACCAAGCTCACACTCTCACGCTATTGTCGGTCTATAGCGAACCTAGGATAGGGCCCAATCTCTTGCAAACCCTAACCTAAGCCACTAGCATTAGGATCGACATCATTGTCCAATCGCTTCTCGAGCCCACTCTCGTGCAAACTCGAGTCACGATCTAGGTTGTGATAGTTCGTATTCGTCCAATCTCTTGCAAACGAATATTGGTATAGATTTACAATTAAAAATCCTAGCTTTGGTCCAATCTCTTGCAAACCAAATCTAGAGAAATCCAATTGTATATCTAAATCGAATATCTAGGCCTTCCCATCGATTAGAATCCAATCTCTTGCAAATCCCAAATCGATGGAAATCCCTACCTATCCGTAGTAAATCAATCACAACCTAACCTCCTAGAAATTCTAGCAATTTAGAAATTCATTCATCACAAATATGAAATTAGATCCATAGGGTTCATCCCCAAACCCTAGAACAACAAATCTACTCTAGCATAGCAATAAGGATATGAGAATCAATAGAAATCATTGCTTGCATACAAAAAGATAGAAAAACAAAGATTCAAATAAAAAGAAGAAAATACTTAGCTTGATGAAGATATTCAATCCAAAATACAAGCTTTTAGATCCAAGAGGGGGCCTAGGGCATGGCCTAACCTCTAAAATAATCCTAAGAAAAACATATGGGGGCTAAGAAAACATCATGGGGATCCCCCCTAATGGTGGCTACAAACCCCTTATATAGTCTCCCAAAACCCTAGCAAATAACCCTAGAAAACCCCTCAAATTTGTGCCCAAAAACAGCCCAAACCGCAACTTAAAATTTGGGCCCAGGCCGCACTCGGCCGAGTGGAATATGTGACCCGGCCGAGTGGAAATTCCAGCACTGCAGCATCAACTTACAGAAATTCCCCAGATTTCATCCGACCTCCGATTTACGCGTTCTTGGCGGCGTTGGAACCGTCATGAAGTCTAATATCCATAAAAAATATGAGAAAAATAATTTCATTGCTAGAATGATAGCAGATTTCAAAAGAGTGAGAGGCTGTCTGAAAATCTGGGCGCTGCGGTCCTCGGCATCACTCGGCCGAGTGGCAAATGTCACTCGGTCGAGGGGCTTTTGGAACTCGGCCGAGTCAGAGCTCATATTAGACTGACGAATTACAGAGAGTTGGACATTTTGGCTTGCCGTCGTCTGGGTGCCACTCGGGCGGACGGAGTCTCCGCACTCGGCCGAGTGGGCGTGCGATGCTCGGCCGAGTGCACACTGATACATCTCTGTTGAGTGTCCGATCTGGCCGGCCGAGTGGGGTCTCAATGCTCGGCCGAGTGACTCCTTCACTCGGCCGAGTGGCATGCTGAAAATGCCTAATCTCCATCTTTTCGCTTCCTCGTCGCTCCTACGACGTTCTTTCTTCTTCCACTCATCTTCCATTGCAGAATAACCCTCAAAAGGGCCATGGTTGACACTCCGGAGTGGGTGAAAATCCTTTAAGCTCATTTTTTGCTCCCGATCGCTCCATATTTCCTGAAATCCGACAAAAACAAGAAATAGTGAAAAGCATCGCAATATTGTCGAATAATCTTGAAAACCGCAATATGAGCAATCGAAATGGCGTGAAAACATGCGGAAAAAAGGTGTAAAATATGGAGTGATCACTGATCCAACAGGTCTTTCTGCGGGGTTGTGGTCCCTAGCCTTACGGCTGATCTGATCTTATAGTCTGCCTACTAGGGGAGTGGCCCAGCCTTACAGCTGACCAATCAGGATAACCCGTTGGGAGGTGTCCCCCAGCCTTGCGGCCAAGCTAAGTTTCTGGTAAGCCTGCTGAGGAAGTGTGTCACGACCATTTTCCCAAATACACAGTGATACGTATCAATCTGATACTTGTAGGGATATGAAGCATGACAATGCCGCAGTAGTATTCAGATTCAAGGCTTTGAGCCTCTGGTTCCAAATACACTAAGCAAAATTTGTGATTATAGAAAATTTAATTCTTGCAGGCCACTACGGTTGAGTATTGACTTTTCCCTACTTGGTTTTGATGATGTGCAAACATAAATACTTGTGACTAATCCCCTCCATGCAGTTAATTCATTGCCTAATCCAATCATGAAGATCAAATTGCAATGAATGACAATCATGATCAATCAAAGACTCAAAGAGATGATTGGCTGATCAAGATATAGAAAAAAGCGTCAAAGGCTTCAAGTTCAATCAAGAGAAAGAGAAGAAGCTACAACTCATTGTAAATCTTTTTATTCATGTATTTTCTTTCTCTTAGAATGTAGCCTTGAAGTAGAGTAAACTTGGAACACACTCACCTCACTCAGTCTATCCTAGGCATCCATTAGAATTCATTTCCTATAACTCTTATCGATAAAAAAACTTAGATGTGCATTCTATTTGTCTAAAAGCCGACTGCTGCTTAAAAGTCAAGCGCATGTCTCCATAAGTCGCATGTGATGTGTTCATCAGTCGTCTGTAATGCATACACTTTTGCTTAGGTTTTTGGGCTTTCACTCTTAACTTCTAAACAGGTGACTGATGTATATAGTACCGACGTATGTCTATTGATCAGGCGCAAGTGACTTGTTCGTCAGTCACTTGTATCATCTTGCCCAAGTTATCCAAATTTGTCAACTTTTGCACTTGTGCTTTCAGGCGATGTATGTTGGATTTGCAGGCCCCTGACAATTCCACTACAGTCGCATGTCCATTCATTTCCCAACTTCTTGATTTTGGCAAGTTACACACTTGTGCACACGGACGTTGAACATTGGTTTCCCAGTCGCCTGCCCAAGGCACATGTGCATGTGTTTACCACATCAGTCGCATGTCCATTAATTACCCAAATTCTTGAATTTGTCAACTTATGCACTTCTGCCACACAGATGCCTGCAGTGGGTTTCCCAGGTGCCTTCTTGTTTTCAGGCACATGTCTATCCTTCAGCAGTCGACTGTCTTACAAGGTAAGTTACTGTTTTAATTCTCACCTACCCTCTGACACAGTGCAGCAGGTGACTGTTGATCCCTCATCAGTCGCATGTCCTGGCTATTAAATTAATATGTTGGCTGTTGTGAGAGGGCTTTTGAAAGGGCTTTTGGGTAATATGTTGGGAGCTTTGAGAGAGCTTATAAGTAGGCCTTTTACAGTTCCATTGGAGAACTCTTGGAACCCTTAGAACTCTATTGCTTCATCTCTCAAGCCCAAGCACTCAAGCTTTCAGTCTCTGATTCTCTCTTGCTCACCAACCTAGAAGCCATTCCAAATTTTCTAGGCATTTGGTAGTGACAAGTTGAGGTTCTCCTCTCTTCTTTGAAGAGACCACAACACACTCCACACTCTTGCTCCTTCAAGTTCTACTTCAAGGCATAGGTGTTTGTAAGTATATATTTAAATAACATAACTCTTACGTAAAATTGGTTTTTGCTCTTGGTTTGTGAGTTTGTTTGCTTGATCCCAAGTTGTGGAAATCAAGGTTATCAATCTTGTGTACTGATTACACTTGTAGGGTTGCCACAAGTGGGTTGAAAGGAAACTCAAGCTAGTGTTTTAGCTTGAGTATCCGGGTGGTATCCTGGGTGGAAGGGGCGTAGGATTACCAGGAACAAGTCGGGTTTGACTTGGGTGATCCGAACCCTTGAACATCTTATGTTTGCTTGTTCTAATTGTTGTTTCTTATTATTTCTGCATTGTAGGTTGGTTAGGATTTTAATTAGGCGTAATTTCCTCGTTAATTTTATAAACTCAATTCGACCCCTTCTAGTGTTTTCCTCATAGCACGTGGTCCTTACAATTGGTATCAGAGCGCAAGGTTAAGCTATGGAATCCAACAATGACAACAACGCTCCACCACCTTCTTCCTACAACAATCATGATCGAGATGGTGCTTCATCGGTGTTTGAAGGCCAATCTATGCGACCTCCACGTTTCAATGGCACAAATTTTGGCTATTAGAAGTGTCGGATGGAGACGTTCCTTAGGAGTTCTTCTCTATGGAGAATCCTCCATAAGGAATATGTAGAGCCTACAGAAGAGGACTACAACAAATGGACACCCGTCGAGAAGTTCGTAGAGGTAAACAATGCCACGGTAATGAACGCTCTTCATTGTGCTTTGGAGCCCGATGAGTTCAATAAATTATGCATATGTAAGAGTGCACATCAAATTTGGAATCCACTTATTGTTACTCGTAAAGGTAACAACAAGGTAAAAATTTCAAAATTATATGTTGTGCAAAACTACGATATGTTTCAAATGAAGGGAGATGAGAAAATTGCTTCAATGAATGCTTGCTTCACCGATATCACCAATGAGCTTGAAGCTCTTGGAAAGACATACACTCAACAAGAAAAGGTGAGGAAGATCATCATGTCAATGACCTCTAAATGAGAAAGAAGAACAATAGTGACTGAAGAGGTTAATGACATGCAAAGCTACACCGTGGTGAACCTCATCAATACACTCATGTCATATGAAGTGAGAAGGGAAAATCGCTTGAAAATAAGGGGAATGATGAAACCAAGGTAGGCAATGAAGAAATCAATAACATTCAAAGCCACTTCTTCATCATCTGAAAGTGATAAGTTCGGTGATGAGATGGACTTGTGACGTGCGTTTATATTTCATATATTTGCGTACGTTTTCTTCCGTGTTTTTCCGTATTTTACCGCCGTCTTATATTCGTTTTCTCGTGTTTTCTTGTTTTCTTTCACTTTTCCGTGTTTTTCGTATTTTGCAGGATTTTACTGGCATAGGGGACATAAAACGATGATATCATGAGTCCCCGGAGCAGCGGGAGGAGTCACGCGTGATCCAGGGGGTCAAACGATGAAGATTGCATCTTTCAGCCCCTCACCCGACCGGTTGGTTATTTCCAACCGATCGGGTGATGCACGCGTGCACCACCCGGATACAAGTTGGAGCGGCCAAGAAGTCACCCGGTCGGTTCAATGACCGGTTCAAACACCCCAACTCTCTGGAAATCCGATGCTGAATGCCAACCGATCGGGTGACCTTCACCCGATCGGTTCACCTGTAGCCGATTCTCCGAAGCCACAACACGGAGAGATCAACCGACCGGTTCATCCGACGGCACGAAGATCCAACCGATCAGCTGCAACCTCAACCGACCGTGCCGTGGTGACCGGGTGGGATCCTATTTTGCGCTGCCGAAGAAACGAAGCAGGTCACCCGATCGGGTGACTTTTCACCCGATCGGGTGATTTCGTATTCTATAAATAGAACCCCTAGGTTTTCCAGAAACGGGAGTTGTTATTTTTTGCTGTTTTTTCTCTTTCTTAACGGCTGTAATTTTTCAGATATTTGTAAGTTTTTCGATCTTTGTCAAACTTTAATATAGTGTTATTAGCATTGTTCTTGCTACATTTCAATCGCCCGATCATGTTTCTAACGGTCGATTTCTATTTAGATTGCTTTTTACTAAATATGTGTGAGTAGTTCCCAAATCTGGGATTTTGGTGGAAACCCCTTCATGGGCTCTTCCCGATGCGTCTATAGGACTAGGAAATCGATAGGGATTAGGAATCTAACGGTTACGCAGGGTGTTTTATTGTCATCGGTGGGAAAAAGACCGCCTTTGACCGTTGGGCCAAGGGGGAATAAACTTGGCGGTTGAATCCCTAGCCATAGCTCACGCCCTTAGCGTAGACGTCGAATCCTAGCGCGCGGGAGCGCAGGATGAGACGTTGGGAGTTATCGTTGCGAACTTAGTGCTCCCGGAGTTAGTCAATGTTAATGGACACGGGAGTGCCCACTGACCGAACCCGGGAAGTCCGGCGTATCATCCTGGGCACCGACCGGAATATCGGGCCCATAGGACGCTGGTACCACTCTTAGAGGCAACGTCTCGCCATTAGACCCTAATTCCGATCGTTATCCTACCCGTAGGCCGTATCGGCGAGAGTCGCTCGATAGGGTGGAAACCGAAGTCCCGGGTTTTTTCCTTTATATTATTTATCCCTTGCATTCCATTTACTGTGACAACCATCATCCGATCCGAGCTAGCTCGCCCATGGTGTGAATTTGATCCTCCTTGACACAAGCACATCCATGCCTCCCTGAGTTCGACCCCCAAGCCACACTACAACACCGTGCGCTTGCGGTTACAAATATTTAAATCTCATGCCCCCGATCATATCATTGCACAAACAAACACGCTCATATCCGGGGGGTCGTCAAGCTTTATGGCGCCGTTGCCGGGGAGGCAACGTGCTTGTTATTTTAGGATTTCATGAACCCTTGTGTCTAGCTCTCATCCCTACCTCGCGATAATTTTCGCATTCTTCTTTTTCCTTTTTATTTTGATATTTTTATTTTTATTTTATCTTATCTTATCTGTTTCTTTCCCTCTTTTCGCTTCACGGGTGTTTGTTGTTTTTAATGCGCAGGAGTTCAAGAAGTCTCGACGACTTGATTCCCGTTGATCCAGAGATAAACGCCACCCTAAGGCGTTTGGCCGCCGAGAAGCGAAGAAGAGAGGATCCTGAAACCATGGGGGAAAACACCCCACCTTACAAGTCCCTGCTGGAGTACTCGATGCCATCCATCGAGTCCACCTCCGCCATCCGTCCTCCTGCTATTACTGCCCAAAGTTTCGAGCTTAAGCCGTCTTTGGTGACGTGGATCCAGCAGGATCAATTTTCGGGTGCACCCATGGAGAGCCCGATTAAACATTTAGACTCCTTCTTGGAGAAATATGACACCTTCCGGATAAATGGTGTCACAACTGAGGCGATCCGACTGAAGCTGTTCCCCTTCTCTCTGCGAGATAAGGCCAAGCTGTGGCTTAGGGGGAAGGACCTGAATACATTTAACACCTGGGAGAAGCTCTCAAATGCTTTCCTGATAAAGTTCTTTCCTCCGGGGAAGACCATGAAGCTGAGGAGTGAGATCTCCTCTTTCTCCCAGGCCATCCATGAGTCCTTGCATAAAGCTTGGATGAGATACAAGGAGATGCAGCGAAGATGTCCCCACCATGAGCTCCCCAAGTGGCAGATCATAAATCTGTTCTATAATGGGTTGAGGGACGATTTTAAATCTTCCATGGACGCCGTGACTGGAGGGTCCTTTATGTCAAGAAGCGAAGAAGATGCCAGACAGATTCTGGAAAATATGGCATCTAACAATGAGCAGTGGTGTGACGAGAGAGCCACACCTAGATCTGGGGGCATTCACAGAGTCGAGGACGTCGACAAATTATCCAGCAAGTTTGACTTGCTGTCGACCCAAATCTCCGCATTGATGGTAGGCGACGGTGGCGCCGGTACACAACAGATTGCTGCGGTGGAATCCGAAGTTTTTGGAGAATTCGACGGTGGTGACATCTCACCACCGTTGGATCAGGCGAGCGCATTATTTTACAATCCTACGGGGAATGCGCCTTTTCCACCACGAACCAACTCCAATCCGGCCTACTCTCCAAACAACCGAAATCATCCCAACCTTAGCTACCGGGCACCTTATCAGTAGCTGACTCAGCAACAACAGCAGATATATCAGCCGGCTAGGCCTCAGCAGCAATTTCAGCAGCAACAACCTCCACAGCAATATCAACAATACACTCCAAGGAATCAACAGCCCATCCAGCAACAATATGGCCAACAGAGGGCCATCTCTCTGGTTGAGTCCCTCTTAACTCAGTACATCGCCAACCAGGAGAAGATAAATCTGAAGCTAGAGATGGGACAGAGAGCCCTCACTGATCAGGTGACCCAGCTGGGGTTACAAGTGGTGAACCTTCAGAGACCACAGAATCTATTACCGCCACAGCCTGAGGTGAACCCGAGGGGGGGTAAATTGGACCTTGGTGCTCACGCATGAGCATGAGAATGTGTCCGCCATCGTCTTGAGGAGCGGAACGCAAATACCCACGAGTGTGCCCCCCAAAGGACCGGAAGCACCGTTGGTCGTGGAACGACCAATTGAGAAATTAAATGACGACGGTGCTTCGTCGCCAAAGCTAGCTATTCCGGAGGGAATCCATAGAGAGGAGAAGAAAAAGGATAAGGAAGGGAACCTCCGGGTATTCAAGCCCGTTGTGACTTTTCCGCAACGGTTAGCCCAGGCCCAAATAGACAAGAAGTATGGCATGTTCTTTGCCATGGTTAAAGACCTAAGCCTGCAGATACCCTTCCTTGAAGCTATAGAGACGATACCCTCCTACGCGAAATTTCTCAAGGATTTGGTGACAAAGGGTTCTAGAAAAGAGAAGGTCGTTCTGACGGCGGAATGTAGTGCTCTTATCCAGCGAGCAAGTCCGCCCAAGCTTAAAGACACAGGAAGTTTCTACATCCATTGTTCGATTGGGGAAGTGCGAATCCAGAGGGCGCTCGTTGATCTAGGAGCAAGCGTCAGTCTAATGCCCCTGTGGTTATACAAGAGAATAGGGATGGGAGATTTGGAGCCCACCGGCATGACATTACAGCTTGCTGACCGTTCGGTCAAGTATCCGGTGGGAGTAGTAGACAACCTCCCCGTTGATGTGAGTGGAGTACAAGTACCGGTTGATTTTGTGGTGATGGACATGCCGGAAGATAAGCACACCCCTATTATACTTGGACGACCCTTTATGGCAACCGTCGGAGTCTTGATTGACGTGAAGAATGGGAAGCTCTCCCTCAACGTCGGCCAAGAAAAAGTCGAATTCGATTTAGGGTTGTCAATGAGGCATCCCTATCCTCCGGATGATCCTAGTATCAATGCACTGGAGCAAGAAGAAGAGAGAGCTGTAGAGGCCAGCTCCTGGGAAATTCTCTCGAGAAACCCCCCCGACCACTTGGGAGATCTTGGAGAGCAAGTTGGCTCACCAAAGAAAGAAGCTACTGATGAGTCGGTCGTGTGACATGTGATCCCTCCCGGATTCCCAAAAGCTCCTCCCACGAGGAGAAAAGGCAAAGAGTCCATGGGGCTCGCCGGGGATGAGGTCTGTATCCTCAAACGAGTGGCGGAGGACGCCAATATGAAGGAGAATCCTCCGGACCCCGTCAATAAAGGGAGGGTAGTCGAGCAAGTTCTCTTGTCGCCGCCGACTACTGCAAAAGGAGAACATGAAACGATGCCACACTTTGGGCATCACCCGTATCGTCCGCCTTGAACATCATCAACGGGCGTCGAGCTAAACGACGTTAAACAAAAGCGCTTCATGGGAGGCAACCCATGTTCTGAACCTTGGTTTCAATTTTTAGAACTATTTTTAACTTTATTTCGTCTATTTTTAGTAAATAAATCCAGCCGCAAGAATTTCTGTTGAGGGACTAAGGTCGTTTGTGCACTTTTGCAGAAAACAAGGCCCCAACCGATCGGGTGATAACTCACCCGATCGGTTGGGATGTATCAGCTAACGGCCGTATCAGTCACTCAACGAACCGATCGGGTGAAGCCGGCCGAGACCGAGTGACAGACCGGGTGAACTGGGCCGAATTCTCGGGAATTTTTGGGAAATGATCAACCGATCGGGTGGTACGCAGAGCGATCGGGTGACAGACCGGGTGAGCTGTACCAAACTTTCGGGAAAATCTGTGGAGCGGCCAACCGATCGGGTGAGTTATCACCCGACCGGTTTGCCTGTAGCGTTTCTTCCTGCAACAATTTCGACCTAAGGGTCAACCGATCGGGTGACTTTTCACCCGATTGGTTCGGCTTAAAATCCTATATATATATATCGCCCTCCGCCCGTTCGTTCCGTCCTCGCCAGTTTCGAAATTCCGATTGCAGTTTCGCCTTCTCCGCCTTCGCCCGACCTCGCTCTTCCTCTCAACCGACCCAAATCAATCTCTCCACTCTCCTTTTTCATCTTTCCATCAATTTCTTCCCCTTCTTCTTCGATCTCACCCACTTCAAGCCCTAATTTTCGCCCATTTTCCCCCATTTTCGAAATTGCTGGAAGGATTCGCCGCGGCTTCACACGTGCTCCTGTTGTGTTGCGTTGGGGCGTCTACGAGCAACGATCTCCATCTTAATTGGGTAACCTCGCTCCTTAGCTAAATTTTTATTTTGCCCTAGATTTCCATTTTGCTCATTTGCTGTGTTTGTGTGTATTCATCGTATTTTGCATACACTCATACACACACACACACGATTCCCGCACAATGCCTCCTCGCCGTGCTAAGCCCACCGACGCCAGTTCTTCCAACCCTAGGCCCACCCGTCGCGCTCGTCGCACACAAACCACCACCCAACCCGCCGCCACCACCAATTAATCCACCACCCCACTCGCCCCTGACACCGTTTACATTGGCGATGCCGAATACGAGGTGTCATTCCATGACGACGACCAAGCCGACCGCTTCATGTCCATGCTCCTCCTAGCTGGTGTTGGTGGTCGGGCAACTCAGGAGTCCGTCGAGCATGACTTACCTGTCCTTCAAAGCCTCATGCGTCACATTAGCACTGACCCACCCGATGTGTCCGAGCTTCACATCCCACCCCCCCACCACTCACGGTCCTCAGCACAGGCCCCCATCACCACCCCCCGAGGGTGGTGCATCTGCTTGATATTTTCCAATCCAGCTTTTGTCTCCCCCTATTTTTAGTGCCCATCTGTCTTTGCGGGGCCCTACTTTACCACTGCCGGGGGGAGGACCCATCCTCGTGTCGTGTCCCTCTTTTTATTTTTTATTTTTCATTTTTCATTTCCATTCTTTTATTTTATTGACCTCCCCCTTGCATATCTCTGCATTTCCACGATCACATCATCTTGCTAGCATTGTCACGTCTAGCTTGGGGGAAGTCAAATTTTTCTGTGTGCTGTCGTGTTTGTTTTTCTTTGTGTGTTTGTTTATTTGTCGTTTCGTGTGATTTTATTTCTTTACTTTATTTTTCTTTTCTATTTTTACGTCGTGTGGTGTGCTTTTTATTTTTATTTCATATTTTCAGTTTCGTTTGTATGCTTTTCTTGTCTTTCGTGTATTTTTGTGTCTGTGCATATTCCCCCCTTATTCATTGCCCTCCCGTATTTAATTCTATTGCATTGAGGGCAATGCAAGCTTCAGCTTGGGGGAGCCGCACTTCGTGCGTCGTTTCTGTCGTTTTTCTTCGTTTTTGAGTCGTTTTCCATCGTGTTTTTCTTTTTCTTTTTCTTTTGATCTCTCTCTCCTAGAGATGAACCCTATGATGAATTGCCACAAAATGACACACACCAAACTTGGCATCGATAATCACATTCACTAGCCCTGGGATATCGAGTCCCCTTGCATTTCATGCATCGTGGGTCCACTTAGCTTTTTGTGAGTCGTGTGTCATGCCTAGCTGTGTGGTGTGCTTCTACTTTGTGATTTTACTTTATATACCTGTCCAGGAATGATCCCTAGATTATCATGCTTCGATTTGAATATGCGGTATTTGCTTCTACTGTCTGCTTCTTCTGCATGATATATATAGATCGTACGCTTCATTTCGCATGTGTCGGGATTCCACAATTAAGGACTAAGATAACCTATTTAGCCCATGCTCTAATTAGCGAGAATAGTTTCCTTTGCCCAAGTGTTTAGATTCCGATTTCTTTTTTGTTTTACTTGGTGTAAATCCCCTCGTCGTGTACCGTTCTCCCACTTGGGAGAGTACACATGTATATACCCCAATATCCAAAAAAATCCAAAAAAAGAGAGAAAAGAAAAGAAAAACCCAAAAAGAAGAGAAAAGAAAAGAAAGAAAAATTGTATAGCCAAAAATCCAAAAAAATACAAATACCCAAAACCCGAAAAAATTCCCGTGTGAATATTTTTTCCTACTTGCCGAGAATAAAGGGAAGGCGAGAGTTTGCACCGAGTGTTCTACTCCACATCATCTCAACCCCCGTCGTTTTCGAAAACACTTGGCTTAGAAACTTTTTAGCTATTATCTAGGCTATAGTATGGTGATTTCCTTAACCCTAGTTGTGGAGTCCCGGACGCATGACATGTTTCGATTCTCTCTCTATTCTCATGCATGCTTGAACTATATATTCACCGCTTTATTCAATTCGAATCGATATTTGGGTCATTTCCTGGATTTGTGTATATCGAGCTTTATCGCACATCGTAGATAGGGACACCGTCTGCTAGCACACGACCACACTCACTCGCACTTCACCGCGTGGGCCCACGGCACTTGTCTGGACTCGTATTCCTTGGTTTAGTGATGCGATTTAGCGTTTGCTTGCTTGGTGTGTCGTTTTTGATTTTGTTGGCCCTGACGGGCGATCTAGGATATAGAGTTTTCTTTTTCTCCCTTTCTCTCTATTTTCTCTCTCCGAGCTCCTACTCTCACTCGTCTTCCTCGAGGACGAGGAAGAGTTCAGCTTGGGGGATTTTGACGTGCGTTTATATTTCATATATTTGCGCACGTTTTCTTCCGTGTTTTTCCGTATTTTACCGCCGTCTTATATTCGTTTTCTCGTGTTTTCTAGTTTTCTTTCACTTTTCCTTATTTTTCGTATTTTGCAGGATTTTACTGGCATAGGGGACATAAAACGATGATATCATGAGTCCCCGGAGCAGCGGGAGGAGTCACGCGTGATCCAGGGGGTCAAACGACGAAGATTGCATCTTTCAGCCCCTCACCCGACCGGTTGGTTATTTCCAACTGATCGGGTGATGCACGCGTGCACCACCCGGACACAAGTTGGAGCGGCCAAGAAGTCACCCGGTCGGTTCAGTGACCGGTTCAAACGCCCCAACTCTCTGGAAATCTGATGCTGAATGCCAACCCATCGGGTGACCTTCACCCGGTCGGTTCACCTGTAGCCGATTCTCCGAAGCCACAACTCGGAGAGATCAACCGATTCACCCGACGGCACGAAGATCCAACCGATCAGCTGCAACCTCAACTGACCGTGCCGTGGTGACCGGGTGGGATCCTATTTTGCGCTGCCGAAGAAACGAAGCAGGTCACCCGATCGGGTGACTTTTCACCCGATCGGGTGATTTCGTATTCTATAAATAGAACCCCTAGGTTTTCTAGAAACGGGAGTTGTTATTTTTTGCTGTTTTTTCTCTTTCTTGACGGCTGTAATTTTTCAGATATTTGTAAGTGTTTCGATCTTTGTCAAACTTTAATATAGTATTATTAGCATTGTTCTTACTGCATTTCAATCGCCCGATCATGTTTCTAATGGTCGATTTCTATTTAGATTGCTTTTTACTAAATATGTGTGAGTAGTTCCCAAATCTGGGATTTTGGTGGAAACCCCTTCGTGGGCTCTTTTCGATGCGTCCATAGGACTAGGAAATCGATAGGGATTAGGAATCTAACGGTTACGCGGGGTGTTTTATTGTCATCGGTGGGAAAAAGACCGCCTTTGACCGTTGGGCCAAGGGGGAATAAACTTGGCGGTTGACTCCCTAGCCAAAGCTCACGCCCTTAGCGTAGACGTCGAATCCTAGCATGCGGGAGCGGCAGGATGAGACGTTGGGAGTTATCGTTGCGAACTTAGTGCTCCCGGAGTCGGTCAGTGTTAATGGACACGGGAGCGCCCACTGATCGAACCCGGGAAGTCCGGCGTATCATCCTGGGCACCGACCGGAATATCGGGCCCATGGGACGCTGGTACCACTCTTAGAGACAACGTCTCACCATTAGACCCTAATTTCGATCGGTATCCTACCCGTAGGCCATATCGGCGAGAGTCGCTCGATAGGTTTGAAACCGAAGTCCCGGGTTTTTTCCTTTATATTGTTTATCCATTGCATTCCATTTACTGTGACAACCATCATCCGATCCAGGATAGCTCGTCCATGGGGTGAATTTGATCCTCCTTGACACAAGCACATCCACGCCTCCCTGAGTTCGACCCCCAAGCCACACTACAACACCGTGCGCTTGCGGTTACAAATATTTAAATCTCACGCCCCCGATCATATCATTGCACAAACAAACACGCTCATATCCGGGGGCGTCAACTTGGAAGATATGACGCTAATGGAGAAGAAGTTTCAACGCTTCTTACGCAAATGTAAATTTCCATCGAAGTCTATGTTTAATTCAACTAACTCATATTCTCTTTGTTATAAGTGCAACAAACCGAGGCAGATCAAGAAGGATTGTCCAATGATAAAGAACAAGGAAACAAGTCAGACAAGTACAAGAAGAACAAGAACAAAGGACTTGTAGGCACTTTCAATGACTC
The DNA here is from genome assembly GCA_030789695.1 of Scilla litardierei. NCBI lineage: Eukaryota > Viridiplantae > Streptophyta > Magnoliopsida > Asparagales > Asparagaceae > Scilla > Scilla litardierei. Next base: position 172,196 of record CM061130.1, on the reverse strand, counting down.
GAGCGAAGATTCATCAAGTGAATCCGAGGATGAGAAGGGTAAGAGTGCGCACATGTGTTTCATGGCACGTGACTATGCATCCTCCGATGAGAGCTCTAGTGAAAGAGAAGAACCCGAGGTAACCATGGATGAGATTAGAATTAAAAATGAGGAATTATTTTCTAAATACCAAAATCTTATGCTTAAATATATTAAGTCTAAGGAGATAAATGCTAGTAAGTCATCCATGCCATCCATCGCCAACAATGACACCATTGTTGAATCACTAACCCTTGAGAAAGCTACTTTACTTAGTCAAAATAGGTCATTGAGAAATGAGGTTGAATCCCTCAAATCTTAATTAGATCATGTATCCATTGTGGATTGCAATAATTGTGAGATTGAAAATCTTCGATCTCAAAACACGAGTGTGGGTATTGAGAATGAAACTCTCAAAACCCAAGTGCACAAGCTCACCACACTTGTGTCCACCATGGACACTACCATTTCTTATCTTGCAAAGAAATATGAGCTCATTTCCTCCTATGTTGAAAGATTCAACAAAGGAAAAAGTAAAATTGGATGATTTGCTTTCAAATCGACTACCGGAAAACCATCATGTTGGACTTGGTTATTCAAAGGCAAATGCATCCAATGCATGCACCACCTATAGTGGTATCACAATAGATTTTGTGAGGCCAACCTCTAGTGCATCTACAAGTGGTGATCATACCACATTGGGTAGCAAAACTACTAAGAAAGTCACCACTTATCATACTCCCTCTTTTGCAAAGAAACCCACCAAGGGTGAAAATTAAAAGAAGGGACATGCTTTCATGTACACCAATACACACCCATGTAGGAACACTCCTACTTCATATGTGGACATCTATGATGATTTTTATGCACCACACACACAGACACGTGCAAACCAACACATGAGATATGCTCATGCACGTGCTCCTCCACATACATATGCTCATACACCTCACCCACATATGTATGCCCATCCATATGCTCCACATCATATGCATGCTCCTTATTTATCACATTAACATTATATGTCTCATGCATATCCTCCACCATTTTCATATGCTAGATCACATCCATATAAATTTCCTGCACCACGTAGAAACCAACCACATGTGCATGCAACTAAGAAAAGGACTCCCAAAACAAACATTATTTGGGGTCCTAAGGATTCTAGCATACATAATAGGAATTCTTATATGAAATTCTATTTTAAGAATGTAATAAATTGTGATGATTATGTTGGGAAGCCAAAGTCCACTTGGACTTGGTTTCCAAAGGGCTAATCCCATTGGACCCAACAATTTTGGTTACCATGAGCTTATGGTAAATTATATTGGTACCCAAGAAAAGGAAAAAGAGCAACAAACACAAAATATGCTCTAAGAAGAAAGGATGGATACTCGATAGTGGTTGCTCCAAACATATGACGGAAGATCCCTCCTTGCTTTCCCAAGTGATCCATATCAAGAATGGTGCAAAGTTGACCTTTGGATGTGATCAAAAGGGAACCATCATTGGAGTAGGCAAAGTTGGTATTCCATCTAAACCTTTAATTGAAAATGTCTATCTTGTAGATGGTTTATTTTATAACCTCATTTCCATAAGTCAACTTTATGACAAAGTTTACAAGGTTAACTTTGGAGAGGGTATGTGTAGCATTGTAGATATTGATTCTAATGTTTTGTTTTTCGGCATTCACCATAAATGTATATATCTTTTGAGTGTGCCTCAATCTTTAGAATATTTCTTAGTTGCACACACAAATGAAGAACTTTTATGGCATCGTCGTTTTGGACATGTTCATTTTAAACATCTTTATACATTAGCAAAGCATGATTTAGTTAAAGGATTTCCAAAAATCTCTTTTAATAAGAAAAGTTTTTGTGATTTTTATCAACGTGGCAAACTCCGTAAATCGTCATTTAAACTTAAATATGACATTACTTCTAAAAGGCCTCTAGAACTTATTCATTTAGATTTATTTGGGCATACTAGAGTTGCATCTTTAGGAAATGCACATTATGGGTTAGTCATTGTTGATGACTTTTCTAAATTCACTTGGGTATATTTCTTATCTTCTAAAAATAAAGCTTTTGAGGAATTTACCAAGTTTGCGAAGAAAACTCAAAATATCTTAGGAACCATCATTATCACTATTCATAGTGATCATGAAGGGGAATTTGAGAATGAGCTCTTCTCTAAGTTTTGTGATGAACACGGAATAACTCACAAATTTTCATTTCCTTGTGCATCACTACAAAATGGTGTTGTTGAGAGAAAGAATAGGACACTTATTAAGTGTGCACGCATAATGCTCCATGATAGTCATCTTGGACTTCAATTTTGGGCGGAGGCTATGCACACGGCATGTTATGTGCTCAATAGGATTCTAGTGAGGTCACGTACGAACAAAACTTGTTTTGAACTATTTTATGATAAAAAGCCTCAAGTAAAATATTTTCAAGTTTCGGTTCAAAATGTTTTATTAAGAACATGTATGGTAATCTTGATAAATTTGATCCAAGATCTGATGAAGGGATATTTGTTGGAAATTCCACATGTAGCAAAGCCTACCGGATATACAACAAGAACTCTTTAACGGTTGAGGAATCACTTCACGTTTCTTTTAATGAAGATTTTGATGTACCTCATATTGATGATGATAGTTTAGATGTTTTGTGTGATTCTATTAATAATGTTAAACTTGATGTTGTTATTGAGACTAACAATACTAATGAAGATGTTGAGATTATTCCTAGTGATCCAGGTGTTCCCAAAGCTTATCCAACCGTTTGTGACCACCCACATGACCAAATTATTGGAGATATTGGAGTGGATGTCTGGACAAGGTCAAGGTTTGATGAATTCTCTCTTTGTGCCTTTGTCTCCACTATTGAGCCAAAGAACATCCAAGAAGCATTTGAACATAGCTCTTGAATCGTGGCAATGAAAGAGAAACTCGGTTTGGGAACTAATTCCTCTACTAAGTGGACATCAAGTCATTGGGACTAAGTGGATTTTCAAGACCAATACGGACGAGAACGTAGTCATCACAAGGAACAAAGCAAGGTAAGAAGCTCAAGGCAACCGACAAGAAGAAGGTATTGATTTCGAAGAATCATTTACTCCGTTAGCTAGATTAGAAGCTATTAGATTGTTATTATCTTTTGCATCTCATAAGAGTTTTAAATTATTTCAAATGGATGTTAAAAGTCTATTTTTAAATGGTATTGTTAATGAAGAAGTTTATGCTTCTCCCGGATTTATACATGAAAATTTTCCACACCATGTTTTTAAACTTAAGAAAGCTTTATATGGGTTGAGACAAGCTCCTGGAGCTCGGTATGATCACCTTAAGAACTTTCTTTTGGATTTGGGATTTAAAATGGAATAAGTTGATTCAACACTTTTTACTAAATGTTATGAAAATGTCATTCTTCTTATTCAATTTATGTTTTGGATCTACTAACTATGATCTTTGCCAAGAATTTTCTAAGTCCATGAATGATGAATTTGAGATGCGCAACATGGGTGAGCTCAACTATTTTCTAGGACTTTAAATTCAACAATTGAAAGATGGCATCTTCATACATCAAACCCAGTATACTGGGAAGCTAATCAAGCGATTCAGGATGGAATCGTCTTCAAGCAAAAGAACTCCATGAGTACAACTACACATCTTCACGCAGATGAAAACAGGAAAGATGCTGACATTCCTCTATATCGAGGTATGATTGATAGCTTACTTTATTTAACTGCTAGTAGGCCTGATATTATGTTTTCAGTATGTCTTTGTGCTAGATATCAATCACAACCTAAGGAATCACATTTGATTGCAGTTAAACGAATATTTCGTTATCTCAATCAAACTTTAGATTATGGATTACTTTATCCTAAATCTAGCACATATGAGTTAATCTCATATAGTGATACCAATTTTTCCAGATGCAAATCCGATAGGAAGAGTACTAGTGGCACTTGCCATTTTCTGGGAAATTTTCTTGTCTCTTGGTTTTCCTAGAAGCAAAATTCCATATCATTGACCACGACTTAAGTGGAATATATTGATGCGGGTCTTACATGTGCACAAGTTCTTTGGATGAGTACATGCTTAAAGACTATGGTATTAAGTATAATACTGGCCCTATCATGGTTGATAACCAAAGTGCAATACGTCTATCCAAAAATCCGGTACATCACTCCCGTACCAAACACATAGATGTGAGACACCATTTTATAAATGATCATGTAGCTAAGAAGGACATCATTCTAGAGTACATTGAAACCCAAAACAAATTGTCGATATCTTCACAAAACATCTTAAAGAAGATTCATTTGTGAGGTTGCGTGGAGGAGTACGAATTATTGGTGAATCTGAAATCTAGGACATCATTTTCATATGTTATACCATGTTTTGAGTTCAAATGATCATTTTCATCTCTTATATCCAATGTGTCTATTTTTCACATTATGTTTTCTATTGATATCATTCAGTTGTGTCTTAGTTCATATGATTATGAATGTTATTTGATGTTTTTAGAGTGTTTAGTGTATAGACATAGGGTGAGAGAACTCAAATTCTCATGTTTTTGCCTCATTCCTTGTTTTGAGATCCAGGACAGGCGACTGTATCTCCTTCAACATGTGCCTGCCCAACCCCTCTATTTCAGTCTCTAATTCACATCTTTTAGGCATTCGGCTGACGTTCAATATACAGGCGCCTGGCCGTCACCCAGGCGACTGTACTTTGCTCATCAGGCGCCTACCTAAATCTCACTCATTTTCCCGAGGGATAACCCAGTTTTTTGTTGTCTGTATACAGGCCCCTATAAGTCATTTCACATGTGCTTGTCCATGGCCAGGTGGCAGTGTTTTAATCTACAGATGCATGTCCTTGTGCTAAGCCATTTTTTAATTCAGTGCTTGACAGGCGACTGCACATTGTGCATCAGTCACATGTCTGAGATGATTGGTGGTTCGTTAGCTTAATCTCAGCCGTTTATTTCTATCCAATGGCTCATATCAACTCGTTAATTTCCTTATAAGGTCGACTCTAACTGCTATTTCTCTCTCATGTGATTCAAATCCTCCCACTTTGTACGATTAGAAATCTCCCAAAATCTTTCAATTCCACCGGTGATCAACCTCCTCTCTGGCGATCTTCCTCCATCGGTCAGTCTCCTAGGGTCCTTAGGCCATCTTATGTCTTCTAGGTATCGCTTTCACTTATTTCTTCATCTTTTCGTGCCCTAGTTTTCGGGTTATTATCAATCTCATCTACATGGGTCCGAAACCCAGTTCTTCCTCTAAAGCTAAGCCATTTTCTCTTAGAAAGCCCATGGAGAAGAAGATTATGGTTCCGAAACCCGCTCCCTCCAAAGTCTGTATGAAACAGGCTAGGTCTCCCTCTCCTCTGATCGAGTCTGACTCTGATTAGACAAATCCATGGATGACGGTATAGACTAGCTCAATTCGACCAGAAGTAGAGAGTAGTCGAGACGACCAACCAGCAATCTTGGCTCTACATTTGTCCATAAGACAAGAGAAAAGCTTTGCAGTAGGATAAGTGGAAGAGAGGGGTAGCCCAAGGTACCTGACCGGGGGGGGACGGCGATAAGAATGCCAAGGAGGAGAGAGAGATCTGCACCAATACAACACCCCTTACTGAGAATCAGCTTGCTCTTGGCCTTGTTCACCTCCAGGCCAGTTGGGAGGTGGAAAGAAGTGAGAATCCAGCCAAGCTCCACGAAAGAATCAGCCTCTGCCTTACAAAAAACCAACATGTCATCTGTAAAGAGGAGATGGGAGGGGATATGCAGGCTTCCCCTCTTAGGAGGATGAATGGCGCCAGTGAGGGAGGCATGGTCCATCAGGAGAGTGAAAGCATCCATAACAATGTTCAAGAGGAAGGGGGAGATAGGGTCCCCTTGACGGTCCCCCTCTTACTCCCGAAGTGACCAGCGGGGGAGCCATTGACGAGTACCAAGAACAAGGGGGGTCAACACAAACCTTGACCCAGTGGATGAAGGAGGGAGGAATGCCTAGACAGGAGAGGAAAAAGTAGACAAACTCATGGTTGATGCTATCAAAGGCCTTCCGCAGATCCAACTGAATACAGGCAGAGCCCCCATAGAAGCAGAGAAATCTTGAATAAGCGCATGGGCTAGGAGAGAGGAGTCCGAGATGAGCATGTCCTTGATGAACACCGACTGATTCCAGGAAATTAGGCCAAGAATGATCACCGTCAACCATCGGTTAAGGACCTTAGAGATGATCTTGTAAATCACATTGCAGCAGGAGATGGGGCGGTAGTCCCCCAGGGAGGCGACAGTGGGAGATTTGGGGACCAAAAGTGAGAAAAGTGTGGTTGATCTGTCTGAGGATACTGCCAGAGCTGAAGAAAGAATGCACATCCCGAATCACATCACCCCCATCCCCCCCTCCCCGACAACCCCCCATAACTCCTTGAAAAACAAGAGTGGAAGCCATCCGGGCCCGGGGACTTATCTCTATCCAAAGAGAACATGGCCTCCTTGATCTCCAGATCGGAGACCCCCCTCCCGATCCAATCACAAGCATCGGGGGAGAGGATACGCTTAGGGATGACCTCAGGGAAAGAGGAACAGTAGGAGTCCTGATTGAAAAGAGAGGAGAAGAAATCAACCGCCTAAGAACAGAGGGAGTCGATCTTGGTGGCAGGACCCCCTATGGCCAATCAAATGCAGGAGGCTGTTGCTGCAACACGATCTCTGGAAGCAGCGTAGAAGAAGCTGGTGTTCCTATCCCCCAGGGTAAGCCAAGACTGGCGGCTCTTTTGTCTAGCTTGGCTCTCCTCATAATCAAGGCTAGAAGCGAGAGTAAGGGAGAGGGTGTGGTCCCAGTGGATAAGATCAGGGCACGAATGGAAGTCAGGCCTAGCCCTTAGGGCAGAGTTATCCTGCCTAACAGCCTCAGAAGGGGGAAATGGATGACGGACCGAAGACCAACCCCGGATGGCCTCCTTGAGAGCCTTCAGCTTGGAGACCAGCCTGAACAAAGGAGACCTCGTGAACCGCCTACACCAAGTAGCAAGCACCAGAGTGAGAAACCCAGTGATCTGGAGATAATGACTAAAGAATGGGAAGGGTTTGGGCCCCGAGTTAGGTGGGAGGATAATCTGAATAAACAGCAGAGAATGGTCACTAGTGACGGGGGGGAGATAGGAGGCAAAGGCATCAGGTGGAGTGTCCATCCAGGTAGAATTAACCAAGGCCATTTCCAGTCTACAAGAAATGCGGGAACCAACAGCCGAATTGTTTCTCCAACTAAGGTGATCACCAACACACCGGATTTCATCCAAGCCACATCCATCAATGCGCCTATTAAAGTCCTCTAGAAGACTAGGCAAGAGAGCGAGCCACCACCTTTTGATCTATAAATCGAGTGACATTGAAGTCCCCCATTACCTCCCAAGCCCCACCCTCAATTGAGGACGAGTCACCAAGAATAGCATCCCAAAGAAGACCCCGATCCGAAGCCATATTATAGACATAGACAAAGGAAATGAATAACATCAAGCCCACACAGTTCTTGCATGAGAGCATGATGTGCTGGGCCAAAATAGAAAGGATGGAGCAATCCCAGATCATCGGGTCAGCCACGACCCAAACCTTACCCTTCAATGCATGAGAGTAATTGTGAAAATACATCCACCCCTTAGGGCAACAAGAGGCCACTACATCACCTTCGGAGTCCAAAACCTTGGTCTCAATGAGGCCAACAAGGGACAAATTGTGCTTATTAATATGGTGCTTCACATCCCTTCGACGAGCCCTAGAGTTTAAACCCCGCACATTCCAGACCAAGACCGACATAATTAAACAATGTGAGGGGTTTGGCCCCTAGTCGCCACTCGGGAGGTTACCGGTCCTCCAGAGTTGGATTTCTTGGGGTTTCTTATGTTCTTTGTGGGGATGGCATAAGCGGGGTTGGGGATGGAGGTCGGAATGGGACACCTAGTTGGGGGAGCAGAGCGGGGGGACATGTGGGGTGGGTATGGAGCATGTCCATGCACGAGGCTGAGGGGCGAAAAATCAGCATCAGACACCACGAATTCTCCAATATTACTATTGGCAATACCTTCCCTCAATAAAGACTCTCCACTAGTAGCGAGCACAGCCACCACCCCATCAATCTCTGGCACCAGATGAGCCGATTCATCACAACCAACAGGAGCTCCAAGGACCCCCCGACTCCTCCAAATATGTGCCAAGCACAGGGGACAGTCCCACATCCCCCCCTGGGGTTGACGGCATTATCAGTATCAGCCCCCCACGGCATAACACATCAACAGCCCGAAGATTCCCATCTCCAACCAATAAATCCTTAGCGAAGGCATCACACACAGCAGCCCTTAACCCCTCAACTGTCCCAAAATTATCACACAGCAGCAGCAGCAACGTGGCAAGGGCCCCCTTGGGGTCGATAGTAACTCCAGCTGCAGGATCTCCCCCCAATTTGAAGCCAGATGGGGAAATTGGAGCAATAGAAAATGAAGATGAAGGCACAATAGGTGATGGGAGAAGGGGGGTTACCTTCGGTCGATGCAAAGCGGCGTACGCCAACATAGGAGGGAGCAGCGGGGCAGGAAGCAGTCACTGTAACAACAGCAGGGCGGGAAGCATGGCCAACACAAGGCTCGTCAATCATTGCGACAACTTCCAAGTCATCATCCGAGTCAAGAAGATCATCGTCATCTAGGGGCATCAGGAGCGACCCCGTGCCATCACCAGAGGGGGGGAGGAGGGGCAGAATTTGAGGAGGTGTATCGGCAGACATCGAATCCGAGACAATAGAGGGCGGGGTAAGAGCAGAGGTCCCACAACCAGTATGAGGGATTGTTGATGGAAATTGAATTCCACCCCAAGTGATTTTGATGAAGCTTAGTGGACTAACTACACTACAATTAAGTGGGCAGGATATGCGACAAATGAAAAGCTTTGCTCATACTCAAAGAAGCGCAATCTACGCTTAAAGACAAGGACGGAGGTGGCTAAAGATCAAATGATGAAGCTCAAATAGAACAAGAAGCTCAAGTGAAGCTCACATCTACTCCATCAAATTGATCAAGCTTCCGAAGACGTGTCCTAGTCTATAGTGAGTGTGTTGTGTCTTTTTAGGGTATTGTTAAAGCCAAATCATATAGACAATCACACACACACACAAATGATTTTTAAATGTTTTTGAATATCTTTTAAATCATCTTCAAAAATGATTTTGAGAGCTTTCTCTAGTCGTTTTATAAATTCCGTAGTGAAACTCCACACACCCTGGAGTTAGCTACTTGTTTGACTAGCTGTGTCGCAGGAAAAACTCCTCTGGGAGTCGACTACCAAAGGTAGGTAGTCGACTACCAGCTGAGAATCAAGATTTCCTGAAACACATTGGGAGTCGACTACCACTCCTAGGGAGTCGACTACCAGCTGTCGAAGTTTGACGTTTTTGACTTGAATTTTGAAATATCGTTGAGCGATTGTCTCCCATGATTTTTGGGACAAAAGTCAAAGTAATTTGAATTTCGAATTCTCAGATTTCTCCTATAAATAGAGGACCATTTTCATTGAGAAAACAACAACTACTACTGAATTCAAATTCTCTCATGCAAACGCTCTAAAGTTCTAAGCTCTCATTCTCTCTTTAGCCAATTCTGTTTTATTTGTGATCTTGCAAATTCTGTTATTATTTTTAAAGATCATAATCTCGTTTTATTGGCTAACTATTTTTCAAATCCGTATTACTTTTCTATTTATTTTTGTTTAAAGGATTTTTGAAAAACATTAGATCTAGATCACAAAGAATTCATTCGTATCTTTGTGTGATCTAGAATCTCATTCTATCAAGCCACTACACTCAATTTTATCTATTATTATTTGGCTATAGAATCTGGGTGTAAAACCAATCTCCATCATTTTATTGTGGTGAATTGGATATCAATTTCATTGTGTTTTTGTTGGAACACTAGAAAAGTCTAGGTGTTGCCAGTTGGAAATCCTGGTCAAGACTAGGTCGTTGGAAATCCTAACGAGTGGAGTTAGGTACTTGTATTTGCTAAGGCAGATAGTGGAAAATCTCGTACCGGATTGGTCGGGGACTGGACGTACCCAAAAGTTGTGGGGAACCAGGATAAAAATCCTTGTGTCTGCGATTGTTTATCTGTGTTTGTTTATCTTTGCTCTTACTTTATTATTTGCTAATTGTTGTTCATCTATTGCAAAGTTTAACTTACTTTTATCCGCAGTGAATAAAGATATAATATTTATTGCTTGTAATCTTATCTTTCTTATCTGTGCATATAAATACTCTGGGAGTCGACTACTGTTCATAGGGAGTCGACTACCTGCTGTGAAATTGCTCTGTGAATTTTAAGATTACTTTGTTAATTAAGAACCAAGCATAGATCGCTCTACTTGGTTTCTTAGGCAACATTAAAAGGACGTTTATTAACAATCGAAAAATTTTACTATTTGCACAACACTATTCAACCCCCCCTTCTAATGTTGTTTGCCATCCACAGGATCCAACACTTAGTATCAGAGCAAGGCTACAAAGGTGATGGCGTCAACATCTTTTCACTCTGAAGGACTGAATACCATGCGACCACCACTGTTCAACGGAACCAATTACGCTAGCTGGAAGATCCGAATGAAGACTCACCTAGAGTCATTAGACATTGAAGCTTGGACCGTTACTAAAGTCCCGTACATCGCACCTACTGATGTTGAGTTTGGGAAATGGCCTGTCGACGACAAGAAGAGAGCCAATCTCAATGCAAAAGCAATGAATGCACTATTTTGCGTCGTAATAGGAAATGAGTTCAATCGAGTCTCCCAATGTGAGACAGCACACCAAATATGGCACACTCTTCAGGTAAGTCACGAAGGAACCGAAAAGGTAAAAGAATCTGGCATAAATGTTTTACATTCAAAATTCGAATCTTTTAAAATGGAAGAAGGAGAGAGTATCACCGATGTGAATACTCGTTTTACTAATATTACAAATGAGCTCGCAGGATTAGGGAAGAAACTTTCCGAATATGAGCAGGTAATGAAGATACTAAGATCCCTCCGACCCGAGTGGAAGGGAAAGACAATTGCCATTCGAGAAGCTCATAACGTAAAAGACCTCACCATCGAAGAACTAATGGGAAATCTCATGGCATATGAGATTGAGCTTGAAGAAGACAAGAAGATCGAAGAAAAACCAAAGAAGAAGAATCTCGCATTCAAAGCCCAAGAGGAAGATTTCGATTACACAGACAAAGAAGACCATATCGCATTCATCTCAAAGAACTTTAAAGAGTTCATCACAAGTAAGTATGGAAAACGCTCTTTTAGACCCATTAACGGTATTATTTGTTTTGGTTGCAATAAACCAAGTCACGTCAAGAGAGACTGTCCATTGGAGAGAAACAATAGTGATTCCAGAGATCATGGGAAGAACAGAGACAATAATGAAAAGCGAAACAATGGAAGAAACAAATTCCGACGACCAAAGAAGGAAGCTTACGCAGCCTTCAACCAGAGCGACGATTCCTCATCCGGTGAATCCTCAGCAGAAGATAACAATGAAAGAAGAGAAACAGCACACATGTGCTTCATGGCATCCACATCCTCCAAGGTAAGCTCGCATCATGATTCATCTAGCGACAATGATTCGTCATCAAGTAATGATGAAGACATGGACTATAGGGGAGCATATAAGGAGCTATGCAAAATGCATGAAAAGCTCATAAAAGAACATAGAAGAACACTTAGAAATATTAAAAAGGATACTAAAGAAAAAGAAGAAAGCATTAGAGAAAATAGTCTACTTAAAGAAAAAAATGATTTTCTGCAAAAGGATATTTCATCGGTAAATGAAAAAGTTGAGAATCTGAATAATCTTCTCGTATCTGTCAAAGATAAATACGACGCTACGATGAAAATTATTGAGAATTTCAACAAAGGAAAAGGGAAGCTAGATAGTATAATAAAAGATCAAAAAGCCTCATCTAGCAAAACCGGACTCGGTTATGATTCACATCATACCAAGAAACGGGTTAAGCATAATAGGATGCAGCGTTCTAACGATAAATTTTTGAGCATCTGGTGTAACGACTGCTTTTCATGTATCTGGATTTATTATAATATAATATATGTTTTGGTGGATTTTCTCCTCATGCGTGATTTTTGTCTCCGTAGTTTTCATTTTCGATCGATTCGTCGTATTTTCTCGTTTCTTCCTTAGGATCGTCGATTTCGAAGTATGTCACTCGTGACGGACTTCATAACGGTCATATCTAACTATTAGATCAAGCCTAGGAGTCTTAGGAATCGATCCCGGGGCCCCGCGCTCCATATCGGAACTTTTTATGCTCATTAGCCGGTATAAGAAGGGGCACCGACCGACTAGATGACGATCCAGTCGGTCGGCAATCCTTCTTGGACCGACTAGTTAGCTTTCTAAATTTCTCAGGAGTTACTGTTTATCGTTAGTCGGTCTAAGAACGTTGGTTGACCGACTAGGTTGCAAACTAGTCGGTCAGCAATGCTTCTTTAACCGACTAACACATCATCTAAATTTTAGTATCAGTACTGTTTATTCTTAGTCGGTCTAAGTTCATCTTTCGACCGACTAGTTGTTAAACTAGTCGGTTAAGTTTTGTACTCAGACCGACTAATTCTTGGTTCTACTGTACAGTCTAGTTACTGTTTACTCTTAGTCGGTCTAAGAACGTTCATCGACCGACTAGATGCTAAACTAGTCGGTCAGTATTTGTTCATGGACCGACTAACTCTAAATCCTATTTTCGTTCAGGAGTTATTGTTTGCACTTAGTCGGTCTGCGTTGGTCGACCGACCGACTAGTTGCCAAACTAGTCGGTCAGTGGTTGTTCTTTGACCGACTAACCAGTGTTAAAACCCTAATTTCTGGGCAGCCGCCAGCCTAGCCTATTTAAACCCAACCCAAACGTTTTCTTCTTCCTCAACACGACCCAAAACCCTAAAATCTTCCCCCTTGAGCCCCCATCTTCCTCCAAGCTTCAATCCTTCATTCCAAGCCCTAAATCCATCATCCAATCCATCCATTCACTCTATCTACCTCTCATCTTCCCCAAAATCTCACCTAAATCCATCAAATCCCCAAGATCCCCCAAAACCCTAGTTTCTCCAAACTTCCCCAATCATTTCCAGATCTGATCCTTGGGTTCCCCGGAGTGTTTCTTCCGCCTCCTCTCGGTAAGAAATCGATCTACCGTTGTTTTTATAACCTATTTATATTTTTATGAAACCCTAATAATATTTCATGTTGTTTGTTGATTGTTCCCCCAAAACAGCGATTTCCCCGTAGATTAGCATCCGTGTGACGAAGTGGTCGTCATCCCCAGTGCTAGGCAAGTGAAACTTGCCACTTAGGGTTTAGGCCATGTTTTAGGCCATTTGCTTGTTGTAGGCGTAAAAGAGGCTAGGCGACGAAATGATACTCGCCTAGGCGCAAATTGGGGAACTAGCTTGACAACGAAGCTAGTTCCGACATATATCATGTTGCACAATTACCATGTCATGTTTACTTTCCATTAACGGTACGCGAATTAATTGTCATGTCATTGCATTCTTTAAGTGTTGCCGTGATTGCGTAGCTTCGCTACAATGCTTGTGTTCCTGGCTCGTGTTCCAGAAGCGAGCCCTGTAGTTGGAAACCCCAACGCTCGATATTGAATTGTGAAATAGGAAAACAAGCTCCCATGCGGGGCAACCCTGGCTCACTTGCTGGGCTCATGTGTAGGGTCCCTGGCTTGTTTACGTGTGGGATGGGGTAAGAGTTAAGCGGTCATTCAACTGGGAGTCTGCCTGATCCGCAACTGCAGTTGTAAGGCGTAAACTCTGGGTTTTGGGGTAGTTGTTAAGCGGCCACTCAGCGTGAATGTGAAACCGTTCAGCTGTAAGGCGTAAACATCTACAAAACAACGTGAAACGTGAATAGTGAATTGATTGAGATTGATAGTAGCTTGGCTACTCTTGTCTTGTCCCGATGATTGTTCTCTTGTACAAATTGTCTTGCCATGTCTTGATTGTGCACTCATGTTATAACTGCCATGCCATGCATACTAAACTGCTAGGTTGCTAGTTGCCTTACTTTCAGTTTCCTTGCCCAAGTCTTTTAGACTTGCTGACATGTGCCCCTTTACTCTTTTGGGTGACACATGTTAGATCCCGAGCCTGAGTACCTCGTTGAAGACGAGGTGTTTGCTGACGCCGAGCCCGAGCCCGTGTTTGACGGGGAGTACGTGGACACTGGGGACCAGTCCTAGTGTCTCCGTTGTGTTTTACTTTTGTTAGACAATTGTTTTGTTATCGGTGCGTAGCACCTATACTTATTTATGTCGTTGCGTTTGTTGGCCTTGTTCTGGGCCTTGGACTCTTTTCTTTTAGCCTGGTGGCTTTTCTGGATGTTGAACTTATTTTCGTGTTGGACAATATTGAGATGTGGGATTTTTATTTCAGTCTCTCCTTGTATTATTATTGTTGTTCTGTTGTGGTTACAGGGACCTGCTTATATTTAAATTGACGCTTATCGGGTTTGGGGCTTCACAGCTCCACTCCCGTGCGGACCTTTTCACGTCTCGCCTCCATTTTAGGGAAGCGGGTCGTGACAGGTTTTAGTGGTGGCCCATGCAGGACCTTCTGTAACTGTGATTTTTGGAATGACGATAATAATATTAGGTGTCCAATAAACTAAGTTCGACGTCCGATGTCATAAGCTATGAGTCTAATTGGATTTGTTCCTTGTGTCATTAGATGGCAGGAAGGCGTTTCACCCGTGGTCGGGGCAGTGGTGCGCTCCCTCATGATGAGGAGCCTGAGCGGGAACCCACCAGCGGTGAGATGATGCGGATGATGCTGCAGATGATGCAAGTGCAGCAGGGCGTGCTTCTGCAAGTCCAGAATGCTCCACTTGTTCAAGCTGCCCGGGCTCTTCCGGATGTCCCTCGCTCTGAGCCAGGAGCGAAGCAATTTCGGGAGCTGGGTCCCGCGTATTTTGATGGTTGTGAGGGTCCTCTGGCTGCCGATGAGTGGATTCGGAACATCGAGGACAATCTGAAGATGGCCAAGATCACCCCGTCTGGATGGGTTGATTTGGCTAAGAGGCAGCTGAAGGATAACGCCAGGAATTGGTGGGATGCGGAGAAGTTGTTGGTGGGGCCGATAGCTTGGGCTACCTTCAAGGCCAGATTTGATGGTGAGTTCTTCCCGAAGGCTGCCAGGGAAGAGATGCTGCAGCGTTTTATCGATCTGAAGCAGGGGAACTCGTCGGTGGACATGTACCACCAGGAGTTCATGAGGCTGAGTCGGTTTGCACCAAAGATGGTGTAGGACGCTGAGGAGAGAGCTCAGAGGTTCCTGCAGGGGCTTGCTTCAGAGCTCCAGAGTTTTGTGACCTCTTCTGACCGGGAATCTTATCAGAAGGTTCTGGTCGCTGCCAAGAGGCAGGAGCTGCTCGTGAACCAGAGGAGAGGGTCTGTTGTTGGTGCTGGGAAGAGGCCTGTGGAACAGGCGAGAGCTGTGGTTAGACCTGGATTCAGGCCTAATCAGTCAGCTCAGTTTAAGAGGCCAGGAGGGCCTATTCTGAAGTTTTGCCATTTCTGCGGCAAGCCTGGCCACGTCAAGGATCAGTGTCGGAAGTTTCTGGGCCAGTGTCTGGTTTGCGGTGATGCCTCCCATGTCGCAAGAGATTGTCGGCATGCGAATCAGCTGCGGAGGGCTCCTGTTGCAGCTCAGCCGTTGCAGCAGCGAGCGTCTGTTCCTGCTGGACGTGGAGCGGCTCTTGTTCCGCAGGGGCAGGCTTTTCGGTAGGCTGTTCCGCCAAGGAGGCAGGCTTTTCTGATGACCGCTGTGGAGAGCGAGGCTGTGGATGAGGTTATCGCAGGTAATCCTCAATCTAGCTATTACTTTCCTAGCTGGTTTTGATTGTTAGATTATGTTGTTTGCTCGAACATGGTTGTTTGCTAGAATAGGGTTTGATTGTTAATTGATTGTTAGGTGTGGTTTTGGTGTGCACGTTTCCTGCACGAGTCCTCTTTGACTCTGGTGCATCGATGTGCATTATTTCTCGGAGCTTCGTGGAGAGGCATTCCTTGTTGACGTCCCCTCTTTCCCAGAGTTGGAATATCGTTACAGGGAATGGCGTGGTCTCGGTGCATCGTGGTTGCAATTCTTGCTCGTTGGTGGTCTGTGGACATGAGCTTTTCGCTGATTTCATTGTCCACGACATCATCAACTATGATGCAGTTCTTGGGATGGACTGGCTTGCGAGCTTCTATGCTACGATCGACTGCCGGCGAAAGAAGGTGGTGTTCGAGATTCCCGGACATCCAGTGTTCGAGTTCAGTCGTGGTAGCAGTTCGCTTGGTCCTGTCAGATTTCGGGCCAGGCCGGTGGAGGCTGTGGCTATGCAGATGGAGCTGGAGTGGCCAGCTGTGGTGCGAGATTTTGGCGACGTCTTCCCCGAGGAGATGTCTGGTTTGCCGCCTGATCGAGCTCTGGAATTTTCTATTGACCTCGTTCCAGGTGCGCAGCCGATTTCGAAGGCGCCGTATCGTATGGCACCTGCTGAGTTGGAAGAGTTGCGGAAGCAGTTGGATGAGCTGTTGCAGAAGGGTTATATTAATCCTAGCGTGTCTCCGTGGGGAGCGCCGGTGCTGTTGGTGAAGAAGAAGGATGGTTCGCGTCGCATGTGCGTGGACTATCGGGGATTGAATGCGGTGACCATTAAGAATAAATACCCGTTGCCTCGCATCGATGATATTTTTGATCAGCTTGGAGGTTCGAGGGTGTTTTCTAAATTGGATTTGAGGAGTGGTTACCATCAGTTGAAGGTGAAGAAGGGAGATGTTCTGAAGACAGCGTTCAGGACGAAGTATGGACACTATGAGTTTGTGGTTATGCCTTTCGGTGTAACTAACGCGCCCGCAGTTTTCATGAATCTGATGAACCTGATTTTCTACGAATTTTTGGATAATTTTGTCGTTATCTTTATTGAAGACATTCTGATCTATTCGAAGTCGGAGGAAGAGCATGCATCGCACTTAAGGACGGTGTTGGAGATTTTGAGGAAGCATCGTTTGTATGCCAAGTTTTCGAAGTGCGAGTTTTGGCTGGATCGAGTTGCTTTTCTCGGGCATGTGGTGACTGGAGATGGTATTTCTGTGGATCCTGAGAAGATTAGGGCCATCAGGGAGTGGCCTGCTCCGTCATTAGCATCTGAGATTCGGAGTTTCCTTGGACTTGCTGGTTATTATCGGCGATTCATTAAGGACTTTTCCCGCATTGCTGAGCCGATGACCAGGTTGACGTGGAAGGATGTTGCTTTTGTTTGGTCGGGTGATTGCGAGAGTGCTTTTGGTGTTCTGAAGGAGAGGTTGATGACTGCCCCTGTTCTTGTCGTGCCTGATCGCAGCGGTGGATTTGAGATCTTTTGCGATGCTTCTGGCAAGGGTCTTGGTTGTGTGTTGCATCAGCACGGACATGTTGTGGCGTATGCGTCTCGTCAGCTTAAGGTTCATGAGAAGAATTATCCGACGCATGATTTGGAGTTGGCTGCCGTTGTGTTTGCTCTTAAGATTTGGAGGCACTTCTTGCTGAGTGAGAAAGTGAAGATTTTCACCGATCACAAAAGCTTGAAGTATATCTTTACTCAGAAGGAGCTCAACATGCGACAGCGTCGATGGTTGGAGCTGATGGCAGATTATGAGATTGATTTGCAGTTTCACCCTGGCAAGGTGAATGTGGTTCCTGATGCGCTGAGTAGGCTTCCAGCGGTGATGTTGTTGACCTCGTAGTGGAGATTGCAGCAAGATTTTTGCGAGTCTGGCGTGGAGATTGTTCTTTCTGGGGAGGCTTCGTCGTTGATGTACATGCAGGTACAGTCGACGATCGTGGATCGGATTAAGGCTGGCCAGGCTGAGGATCCGAAGCTGATGAAGATTTGGGAGCAGGTGGAAGCCGGTCTGCGGACTGACTTTTTGATTCATGAGGATGGCTCGCTGAGGTTTGGAGCCAGGTTGTGTGTGCCAGCTGGGGATATCAGAGAGGAGCTGATGGTGGACGTAAACAGTTCGCCGTATTCTGTGCATCCTGGTGGCACCAAGATGTACCAGGATCTTTGTCTGAATTATTGGTGGCATGGTATGAAGAGAAGCGTGGCTCGAAGTGTAGCCAAGTGCTTGGTTTGCCAGCAAGTGAAGACGGAGCATCAGCGTACGGCCGGGTTGCTACAACCGCTTCCGATTCCGGAGTGGAAGTGGCAGCACATCACTATGGACTCGTGACTGGACTACCTCGGAGTCCGAAGCAGAATGACACGATTTGGGTGATCGTAGATCGATTGACCAAATCTGCGCACTTTATTCCGTTCCGAGTGGGACAGTCCACTGAGGCGCTAGCGAGGAGATATATGGAGGTAAAATTCTTTTACTCTCCGTTTTATTCCCTTTTTCCTAGTTTGGATAGTGATGTAACGTGAATCGTGCAGGAAGTTGTGCGACTTCATGGAGTCCCCGTAAGTATCATGTCTGACAGAGACACGAGGTTCACATCTCAGTTCTGGCAGAGTTTGCAGAAGAGCTTGGGTACGCGTCTGAGTTTCAGCACGGCGTACCATCCGCAGACGGATGGCCAGTCCGAGAGGACGATTCAGATTTTGGAAGACATGCTGAGGGCGTGCATATTGGATTTCAAGGGTTCGTGGGAGGACCATCTACATCTGGTAGAGTTTTCCTACAACAACAGCTTCCAGGCGAGTATTGGCATGGCGCCTTTCGCCGCTCTTTATGGGAGGAAATGTCGATCGCCATTGAGTTGGGATGACGTTGGTGATCGGGAGTTGTTGGGACCTGAGATGATCGTGGAGGCCGTGGATATCGTCAGGAATATTCGGGAGAGGTTGAGAATTGCTCAGGACCGTTTTAAGCATTGGGCGGATGCTAAGCGTCGTCCTTTGGAGTTTCAGCCGGGCGACCATGTGTTCTTGAAGATTTCCCCGAATCGTGGTGTGATTCGTTTCGAGAACCGTGGGAAGTTGAGCCCGCGATACATTGGACCATTTGACGTTTTGGAGAAGGTTGGCGAGGTAGCTTATCGCTTGGCCTTGCCGCCATATTTGGAAGGAGTTCACAATGTTTTCCATGTGTCGCAGCTTCGTCGATACATTAGCGATCCGTCTCATGCGGTGGATTTTTCGGAGATTACCGTTCGCCCCGATTTGACGTATGACCAGCATCCAGTGCAGATTCTGGACAGGCGTCAGAAATCGCTTCGGAACAAGGTTGTCAATCTTGTGAGGGTGATGTGGCGACACGGCTCACCTGGAGAGTCTACTTGGGAGAATGAGGATGAGATGCGAGAGTGTTTCCCACTTTTGTTTCCGGACTCGTGAGTATTCGGAAATTCCGAGGACGGAATTTTTCTTAAGTTGTGGAGGATGTAACGACTGCTTTTCATGTATCTGGATTTATTATAATATAATATATGTTTTGGTGGATTTTCTCCTCATGCGTGATTTTCGTCTCCGTAGTTTTCATTTTCGATCGATTTGTCGTATTTTCTCGTTTCTTCCTTAGGATCGTCGATTTCGAAGTATGTCACTCGTGACGGACTTCATAACGGTCATATCTAACTATTAGATCAAGCCTAGGAGTCTTAGGAATCGATCCCGGGGCCCCGCGCTCCATATCGGAACTTTTTGTGCTCATTAGCCTGTATAAGAAGGGGCACCGACCGACTAGATGACGATCCAGTCGGTCGGCAATCCTTCTTGGACCGACTAGTTAGCTTTCTAAATTTCTCAGGAGTTACTGTTTATCGTTAGTCGGTCTAAGAACGTTGGTTGACCGACTAGGTTGCAAACTAGTCGGTCAGCAATGCTTCTTTAACCGACTAACACATCATCTAAATTTTAGTATCAGTACTGTTTATTCTTAGTCGGTCTAAGTTCATCTTTCGACCGACTAGTTGTTAAACTAGTCGGTTAAGTTTTGTACTCAGACCGACTAATTCTTGGTTCTACTGTACAGTCTAGTTACTGTTTACTCTTAGTCGGTCTAAGAACGTTCATCGACCGACTAGATGCTAAACTAGTCGGTCAGTATTTGTTCATGGACCGACTAACTTTAAATCCTATTTTCTTTCAGGAGTTACTGTTTGCACTTAGTCGGTCTGCGTTGGTCGACCGACCGACTAGTTGCCAAACTAGTCGGTCAGTGGTTGTTCTTTGACCGACTAACCAGTGTTAAAACCCTAATTTCTGGGCAGCCGCCAGCCTAGCCTATTTAAACCCAACCCAAACGTTTTCTTCTTCCTCAACACGACCCAAAACCCTAAAATCTTCCCCCTTGAGCCCCCATCTTCCTCCAAGCTTCAATCCTTCATTCCAAGCCCTAAATCCATCATCCAATCCATCCATTCACTCTATATACCTCTCATCTTCCCCAAAATCTCACCTAAATCCATCAAATCCCCAAAATCCCCCAAAACCCTAGTTTCTCCAAACTTCCCCAATCTTTTCCAGATCTGATCCTAGGGTTCCCCGGAGTATTTCTTCCGCCTCCTCTCGGTAAGAAATCGATCTATCGTTGTTTTTATAACCTATTTCTATTTTTATGAAACCCTAATAATATTTCATGTTGTTTGTTGATTGTTCCCCCAAAACAGCGATTTCCCCGGATTAGCATCCGTGTGACGAAGTGGTCGTCATCCCCGGTGCTAGGCAAGTGAAACTTGCCACTTAGGGTTTAGGCCATGTTTTAGGCCATTTGCTTGTTGTAGGCGTAAAAGAGGCTAGGCGACGAAATGATACTCGCCTAGGCGCAAATTGGGGAACTAGCTTGACAACGAAGCTAGTTCCGACATATATCATGTTGCACAATTACCATGTCATGTTTACTTTCCATTAACGGTACGCGAATTAATTGCCATGTCATTGCATTCTTTAAGTGTTGCCGTGATTGCGTAGCTTCGCTACAATGCTTGTGTTCCTGGCTCGTGTTCCAGAAGCGAGCCCTGTAGTTGGAAACCCCAACGCTCGATATTGAATTGTGAAATAGGAAAACAAGCTCCCGTGCGGGGCAACCCTGGCTCACTTGCTGGGCTCATGTGCAGGGTCCCTGACTTGTTTACGTGTGGGATGGGGTAAGAGTTAAGCGGTCATTCAACTGGGAGTCTGCCTGATCCGCAACTGCAGTTGTAAGGCGTAAACTCTAGGTTTTGGGGTAGTTGTTAAGCGGCCACTCAGCGTGAATGTGAAACCGTTCAGCTGTAAGGCGTAAACATCTACAAAACAACGTGAAACGTGAATAGTGAATTGATTGAGATTGATAGTAGCTTGGCTACTCTTGTCTTGTCCCGATGATTGTTCTCTTGTACAAATTGTCTTGCCATGTCTTGATTGTGCACTCATGTTATAACTGCCATGCCATGCATACTAAACTGCTAGGTTGCTAGTTGCCTTACTTTCAGTTTCCTTGCCCAAGTCTTTTAGACTTGCTGACATGTGCCCCTTTACTCTTTTGGGTGACACATGTTAGATCCCGAGCCTGAGTACCTCGTTGAAGACGAGGTGTTTGCTGACGCCGAGCCCGAGCCCGTGTTTGACGGGGAGTACGTGGACACTGGGGACCAGTCCTAGTGTCTCCGTTGTGTTTTACTTTTGTTAGACAATTGTTTTGTTATCGGTGCGTAGCACCTATACTTATTTATATCGTTGCTTTTGTTGGCCTTGTTCTGGGCCTTGGACTCTTTTCTTTTAGCCTGGTGGCTTTTCTGGATGTTGAACTTATTTTCGTGTTGGACAATATTGAGATGTGGGATTTTTATTTCAGTCTCTCCTTGTGTTATTATTGTTGTTCCGTTGTGGTTACAGGGACCTGCTTATATTTAAATTGACGCTTATTGGGTTTGGGGCTTCACAGCTCCACTCCCGTGCGGACCTTTTCACGTCTCGCCTCCATTTTAGGGAAGCGGGTCGTGACATCTGGATACCAAAGAAATTATCTGATCAACGAAGGAAAAGGTACGCTACCGACTTTGTTCAACAAATTCATTTAAACAAAAATTATAAATATGTTGTTCATGAAGGAACTAAACCATACTGGGTTTGGCTTCCTAAAGACTAACTCCTCGGACTCAAAAGCAAAAGAGTACCATAAACGTTTATTTTTTTCAGGTACTCTAAAGAAACAAAGAGGAGAAATCAAGATCCAAACGATTGAAAACTGGATCAGAGCCAAAAGCGCTCTTTTACAACTTAATCATTTTTCTTTGCAAAATATACATGCTTAAATTTATTTAAATAAGTTAATATTTTTATATGATTACGTTTTACTCCTAAAACATTTCGTGTTCAGAAAACGCACTCGAACTTGGATCAAAAACCCCTCGGGATGAGAAAACGACTCAACCCAGTAGGGAGTCGACTACCTACATGAGGGAGTCGACTACCAGCGCGTATGCGGAGTTCTGGGTTTGTTTTTTGACTAACTCCTATTGGGTTCTATAGAGTTAATGGGTTCATATCCACAAAGGCAACTTATACCCAATAAGCTAAAACTCTATCCTAACCATCCATCCATTGATCCTAAGGCCCTCATTCTTCACCATCTTTCATCCTATGTTAAAAAACCCCCCAAGAGAAACCCTAGGGTAGCCGACTACCCCCTTTCCTCTCTCTCTCTCTTGAAATTTCATCTTGGTGCTTGGGTTGCTTGGAGCTCTTCCAACTTCATCTCTTTCTCAAATTTACTCAAGGGAAAAACTTTTTACTTCATGTTTTTCTTTTCTTCATCATTTTACTTCATGATTTCCTTGCTTATCTAGTATTGTAAAATTCTTGTTTTTACTCTATCTAGATGCCTCTCAAGGGAATATTTTCCAAGAAGAGAAAAACCTCATCTGAAATTGACTCTGAGAAAGAAACCATTTTACCCTATCTGTTTAGGAGCACCACATATGAACACTTCGTTAAAATCTCTAAGAAACCCATCCTCCATGAACGATTTGTTAAACTCGATGATGTAGTAAACTATGGCATTGATAGCTTACTAGATTTTCAGAACTTGGCCAACCTATTTTCCTCTGAAAACACTTAACTTTGCTATCACAGGCTTGTGCACTTGTTTTATGCTAATATGGATTACGATCTTGCTAAAAGCCGTTTTATCACCAAAGTTCTTGATACAAAACTTGCCATTACCGTTAAATCTCTTGAAGAAGCCCTAGGCATTCCATATTCTGGCATATTGCTTGATAAAATAGAAATGACTGAAGGAAGTGTTTTAGAGAGAATGTATTTGCCAGGAAGGAATTTTCAGACCAAACTTCCCTGTAGCGATCTTCGCTATCCATGAAGAATTCTGGCAAATATATTATCCTACAACATCACTCAAAAATTCGGAAGTCATTCTATCCTATCTGAGAAACATGCCAAATGTATTTATACTCTGTTAGGAAACATCCGCATCAATTGGGCCAAAGTCATCATGGATTCTATTCTTGCTTCAGCTTCTTCTGATAGACCCTCATCCACCCTAGCTCATGGACACTATCTCACAATCTTGTTTATTAGCTATAATATGCCTTTGGATCATGAAACCTCAATTCTAGAACCGGCTCGAGTTTTTGATGTTCATGCACGTGGAAGAATGAATCTACACCATGATCTTGATGAGAACATTCCTGAAGAAAAACTTGCAGCTGAAGGAGGATCATCATCCAGGAGAGGTAAGAAAATTGTTGTTTTAGATTCTGAGGAGGAAGAACACGGAGAAGAAGAAAAAGGAAGCGAATAAGAAGAAGAAGAAGCACCGGCGTATATTCTTGAACTTCAAGAGAGGCTTCTGAAGAAAATTGGGAAATTGAAGATATCACAAGAGAAAGGCTTTAACAAAAAGGTGGACGACCTTAAGGAGTTCATCGTGAAAAGCAACAAAATGACGGAGGACACGCTTGTCATGATCCTTGATGAGATCAAGGAACTGAAGAGGAAAGGCGGTCATCCTTAGCTCTTCTTAAAAACAATGGTTTTCAAACAATGGTTCTCAAAAACTATGTCTTTAAAACTTATGGTTTGTAATAACTCTTTAATTGTGTGATGCTTGCTACTATGAACTTATCCATTATGTAATATATTAGTTGATCTTATAACTACCATCTCTCTTGCAGGAATAGGAAATTAAATTCCCCTCCTAATCATATTACGATTCATATGTTATAATACTATTTTTTTGTTGATGACAAGGAGGAGAAAAATATGAAATGCAAAAATGAAATCATATGTATTGTATTGTTTTGCTAACATCTTCGATGCAAGGGGAGAACCGCATTAAAGCAGGGGGAGTAAGTATACTTTCATGTATTTTCAAATTTCAACTTACTTCATTTTTCATTTGGTTGTCATCATCAAAAAGGGGGAGAGTGATGGAAATTGAATTCCATCCCAAGTGATTTTGATGATGAGCACACCAAATGAAGCTTAGTGGACTAACTACACTACAATTAAGTGTGCAGGATATGCGACAAATTAAAAGCTTTGCTCATACTCAAAGAAGCGCAATCTACGCTCAAAGACAAGGACGAACGTGGCTAAAGATCAAATGATGAAGCTCAAATAGAACAAGAAGCTCAAGTGAAGCTCACATCTACTCCATCAAATTGATCAAGCTTCCGAAGATGTGTCCTAGTCTATAGTGAGTGTGTTGTGTCTTTTTAGGGTATTGTTAAAGCCAAATCATATAGACAATCACACACACACAAACAATTTTTAAATGTTTTTGAATATCTTTTAAATCATCTTCAAAAATGATTTTGAGAGCTTTCTCTAGTCGTTTTATAAATTCCGTAGTGAAACTCCACACACCCTGGAGTTATCTACTTGTTTGACTAGCTGTGTCGCAGGAAAAACTCCTCTGGGAGTCGACTACCAAAGGTAGGGAGTCGACTACCAGCTGAGAATCAAGATTTCCTGAGACACACTGGGAGTCGACTACCACTCCTAGGGAGTCGACTAACAGCTGTCGAAGTTTGACGTTTTAGACTTGAATTTTGAAATATCGTTGAGCGATTTTCTCCCATGATTTTTGGGACAAAAGTCAAAGTAATTTGAATTTCGAATTCTCAGATTTCTCCTATAATATAGAGGACCATTTTCATTGAGAAAACAACAATAACTATTGAATTCAAATTCTCTCGTGGAAACGCTCTAAAGTTCTAAGCTCTCATTCTCTCTTTAGCCAATTCTGTTTTATTTGTGATCTTGCAAATTCTGTTATTATTTTTAAAGATCATAATCTCGTTTTATTGGCTAACTGTTTTTCAAATCCGTATTACTTTTCTCTTGATTTTTGTTTAAAGGATTTTTGAAAAACATTACATCTAGATCACAAAGAATTCATTCGTATCTTTGTGTGATCTAGAATCTCATTCTATCAAGCCACTACACGTAATTTTATCTATTATTATTTGGCTATAGAATCTGGGTGTAAAACCAATCTCCATCATTTTATTGTGGTGAATTGGATATCAATTTTATTGTGTTTTTGTTGGAACACTAGAAAAGTCTAGGTGTTGCCAGTTGGAAATCCGGGTCAAGACTAGGTCGTTGGAAATCCTAACGAGTGGAGTTAGGTACTTGTATTTGCCAAGGCAGATAGTGGAAAATCTCGTACCGGATTGGTCGGGGACTGGACGTACCTAAAAGTTGTGGGGAACCAGGATAAAAATCCTTGTGTCTGTGATTGTTTATCTGTGTTTGTTTATCTTTGCTCTTACTTTATTATTTGCTAATTGTTATTCATCTATTGCAAAGATTAACTTACTTTTATCCGCAGTGAATAAAGATATAATATTTATTGCTTGTAATCTTATTTATCTTATCTGTGCTTATAAATACTCTGGGAGTCGACTACTGTTCATAGAGAGTCGACTACCTGCTGTGAAATTGCTCTGTGAATTTTAAGATTACTTTGTTGATTAAGAACCAAGCGTAGATCGCTCTACTTGGTTTCTTAGGCAACATTAGAAGGACGTTTATTAACAATCAAAAAAGTTTACTATTTGCACAACACTATTCAACCCCCCTTCTAGTGTTGTTTGCCATCCACAGGATCCAACAATTGTGACTGCGAGGGATCAGATCTCTATGGCAAAGAAGGCTGCTAGCGGTCCTTTTCATCACACGGCAGTAGCGGAGGGGGCGTGACAGGGTGGCACACTGGTTGATATCATGGCCGAAGCACCGGCAATGGGAGCAGAGCGGAGGGATGCGTTCATACTCCACCGCCACTGGGATAACAGATCCATCAGCAAGGCATGCGAAGATAATAGAAGGGAACGAGGAGACATCATCAACTTTGACAATACAGCGGGCGTATGAGAGGCGGGAGGCATTGGTCCTGGCAGCATCGGTGAAGAGAGGGTGTCCCACCGGGCTCGCCAACTTACTGAGGATCGTTGAGGACCAGAATTGAAGGGGTAATTAAAAGAAGTGCACCCCTAGAGGCACAGATGAGTGGAGGTCGCAGTCTAAGCCAATGTGGGGCGCCCAATGCCTGAGCACAAGTAGACAACCATCGTGGAGCCAAGGGCATCCGTGAAGCACCTCGCCGCAGTCGGCTTCCGAGTCAAACTTGAAGAAGAAGAATACATTCTCCTTGGAATGTAGATGGACCTCAGCTTTGGTCTTCCAAGTCCATGACATCCAAGACTTGAGGTGGTCGTAGTAAGGTCGGGGGCCGACAAAGTAACCGACGAGAATATGCAACCATCGCCCCGCTGCCTGAGCAATGTCAGATGGTAGGATGTTGACGAAGACCCCATCTCCAACCGAGGAAGGAAGGGAGAAGTCGAGGCTGAAGCTTGGGGTTGTTGGAGCCTTGGGGGCACAGAAAGCGCTAAAGGAGGTTGAGGTGATGTAGGAGGATCGAGGGATAGAGGGAGGCACCGACACAGGCATTTTACCAAACGCACGGTGGGCATGAGAACTGGTTGAACCTGGAGGACGCACAAGTAGCACGCCTTCCACTCCCAAGCGTAGGAGCGTCAATGCAATAAAAAATAACCGGTGAGTACCGGGTCGGATCACAGGGACAAGTCGTTCTATATTCACAAAATTGATCGATAAATAGAGATTATAGTGTGTTATAACTACCTCTCTTAACGGTGGATGAGTGAGAAAAAGTGTGTAAATCAACAAATCCTATTCTAAGTGGGTAGGGTTGGAGAACCAAATGAAGATTTAGGATAGCAAGGCGAAGAGGCATGGGTTGTGGGTTCACTGAGATTGGTGTTAATCAAGCGCTAATTACCAGCATATAACTCGATTGATCATCCGTACTAAGGACACTCAATCGAAAAATTTAGCATTAGAGAACACAACAATTAGCAATAGGGATGGATGTATTATCATGGCACTAATCAAATTAGGAACATGGATTCATTTTGAATTGTGGCCTTTCGGGTCTTTACCAATGAAAATGTGCCCTAATAATACATCCAACATCAACAATGAAAATGGGCAAGAGGAAATTAAAGCAATAATTAACAACCAACCACAATGAATCACAACCCACACCAATCGCACTACTCCATCATACTAAATAAGATGAGATTTATAGACAAATTCATCTAGAGTTCAATACAACAAGAGAAATGCAAAAATACAAAATAAGAGAGGGAAGAGATCACCAATCTATCAAGAAATGAGGCTTCCCTCTCACTTGGGCACCTCCTCCAAGCTCATGTATCATTTTCAATGGCCTCCTCCCCCTCCAAGCTCTCTCAAGCCCTAAAAAACAAATAAACCAAGACAGCCGCTCGAAAATGAACTCCTCCAAAATTCGCAGAGGCAGCCCCATTACTAGTCATTGTGGGTCGGGTTTTTAAGCTACCCGACCCGCTCCAAGCGATGCGCACGCGCTTGGCTGCTTTGGGGCGGGGCGGGACGGTAGGCCGGCTCGCAGCAACGGTTGTATTTTAATTTTTTTTTCGAGAATCAAGCTGCCCGCTCCTTGAGCGGGCCGCTTCCTACGGTTTTTTTTATTTGTTTTTGAAAATACAAGCAGCGGTGGCCCGCTTTTAAAGAGCGGCTGGATTGGTGCCACGTGTCGCCGTGGGATCATGCCATGTGGCGCCCCCAATAATATCCTTTTTCTGGTTTTAATCCTCTTTTCTCCTCCAAATAATTCCAAAAAAATACCTAGAAATATCAGAAAAATCCCAGAAAATTCTGGAAAATTCCTAAGACTCCCAGGAGTATCTAAAAAATAGGAGAAAGAGAAATTAGTCCATATGATGAGAAATTTAATATAATGACAATTATAACACAATATTGACTTCCGATAATCATATAAAATAATCTATTGCTCAAATAATTATCACAATAATACCAGGAATGCATGAAAAATATCAGGAAGCCAATAAAGACGATAAAATCCATATTTTGTGCCAAGAATGAGAGTAAGCCCTAAAATGAAATAAAATAGAAATATACCCAAAATGAGCAAGTTTAAGCCTAATCTTTAGCACAAAATGGGGATAGTTAAGGGGTATAAATATACACTTTTCGCTCCGAATCATACCCCCCAACTAGCTTTTTGCTAGTCCCTAGCAAAATATGCGATAAATTCGGATTAAAGTGAAAACATGCACAAACTCAAGATATCCTCATGGCATACACAAATGATATTTCCAAATGATTTCAAAGTCAATATACCCAGTGTATGAAAGTAAACAATAAATGACACTCCCCTCAATCCAGTTCAAAGAAAAGTGAGGTAATAAGCCCGTATCACATTCATTAGGATATATCGCAAATGACAAAATTTCCAATTTTCAGGAAAATGGCCAAAACAAAAGAAATTCCTCTAAGTGGTGGGAGATGAGATTGCATCACTCATGTTGCTTATTATTTCATTTATTCATTCATTTTTCTTTTCTTTTCTTTTTTTGTTTTCTTTCTATTTTGTGTTTTCTTTTTTTCTCTCTTTTTTTGTTTATGTTTTGCATTCATGCGATAACGCTATGAAATGCAAACACCGCCGCCTTTGCATACACGCGATAAAGCTATATAGGCAAAGGGATGGAATGATCCCCTAATTCTCATTTTTGGCGTCCTCCCCAATGTTTCGTGGGGCACCGGCTACTCAATTTGATTAGAAAGAAACATTCACTTATATTAACTCTCTTTCTCATTCTCAACATGAATAATCAACTCATCCACCCACTCCTTAGGATGAAAACAAAAACATGCACCATATGGCCACACCCAATCCAATTAAAAACTACACCATTCAATCAAACTCATGCAATCACTTACACCAAACTTTTCCAAAATTATCTCAAAGAGAGTATCACGACATATAATGTAGTTCCATGCATGGCATATTTGCATATGAATCCAAATTGGAAAAGAACTAAACCATGCCAATCAAACATTTATGAATTTGATACCAAAATGATAATCCGAAAAATTGCATGTCATTAAGCATGTAGGGACTAAGCACAAAGCAAGCGGCGTAGGGACGAGGAGGACAAATAAGATATGCAATAAAGAGCAATGGGTGACGGCAAAATGGAGGTATCTCAAAAAATATTTTAAGCTAACATCAAAATCCTAACAAACCTAAAGATTCTAACACTCTCCCCCCAACTTAAAATAAACATTGTCCTCAATGTTGGGAGAGTATTAGATCTCGGTAAAAGATCCTAGAAAAGAAAAGAAAAGCATACGAAAACACTAAAATAAAACATTTATTTATTTACACTATTGGAAAGAACACACCGTGGCAAAAGGCGGATCTCGAATGTATAAAGGTGGAGGAAGTTGATCTATTAACTCCTTTTGCTCCTCCGTCAGCTGCTTTGGAGCAAGGCCTCAACCGGCCTCCTTGGATTCCAGCAATGCAACTCCCAGCGTCCCCTTTGGGTAATATGTGTCGTGTGGGAGACGAGCTGCATCAATCCAAGCCATGTCCTCATGCCCTGCAAAAGCATTCCAAAACTGGTCGTCAAAATAAATAAAAGAATGTAAATGCAATGGACCACAATCTGAAGCAAATGTATATGGAAGTGAAAATTTGGGTTCAGAAATGTAAGGCATGAGATGGTGGGGACTTCCCTGAATAATGTTGCTAGGTGTGGCATGATACTCTGTCTCAGGAGGAGGTGGAAGTGGCTGCAGAGAGAAAACTGGAAGAGACGACGGTTCAGGCTCCATGTAGACCATCTCACAATCGTCCTTGCTATCAGAAAATGTAGGCTCCGCAGACCTCCCCAGACTATGAAGTGTATCCTTGTAACGACCACTTTTCGTTGTACGTTGTTCGTGCACGTGCTTTTGACCGTGCACGTGTTTATTTTAGACTTTGTTTATTTGTGAACACTTTAGTGTGATATACTGTTGTGAACGTCTCTGAGAGTATTAAATTGTGGCACTAATTTGGAACGACATTTCTCGGGTCGTTCTCCCACGATTTGACCTTATTCGATGAGACGTTGCGATTTTCACTTGTGACGTAGGACGTTTCTATTTTTAGTTTCGTCACCCGACGTCGAAATCGAGATCCTTCTTCTTAGTTAGCTTTCTTTCGTCATCACGATCACCCCGATATTTATTTTATAATTTTTGGAGTTCGTTTGACCTACTTTATATTTTTAGCAAGGTTTAAAATATTTTTAATAATTAGGTTTTAAATTATTTTCGGCCAAATAAAATTTATTTAAGTTTAAAACGTTTTAAACAAATTTTTGAGCCAAATATTAGGCCCTAGCTTGGCCGCACCCAATCCCTATGTGATTAGGAGAGGGA
Source organism: Scilla litardierei (assembly GCA_030789695.1). Taxonomy (NCBI): domain Eukaryota; kingdom Viridiplantae; phylum Streptophyta; class Magnoliopsida; order Asparagales; family Asparagaceae; genus Scilla; species Scilla litardierei. The sequence continues at coordinate 141,314 of CM061130.1, read as the reverse complement.
GATTTGAATTTTAAATTATTTTAAACTCCTAATCCCATTAGGATTAGCCCTAGACCAAGTCAACCCCTCTACACTATATAAACAATCCCTAGGAAGACCTATTTTCGCAAGAAAATAACCCTAGCCGCTTCCAAAACCCCAAAACCCACTTGCGACGATTTATCGCAACGTTGCGACAGCCGCCCCTGTGTCCGACCGAGGAAACGGCCCCAAATTCCCCGCACCGACCGACAGCCGCCCCCGCTCACGCCCGCATCCCCACATCTGCAACGCCCGCTCCGCATCGCCCATCACCGATCGAGAGATCCTCTCGGTCTGACCGAGAGGCAGCGTTGCAACGTTGCAACGTTGCAACGCTCGTCCGCCCGCACCGACCGAGAGGCTGCCCCGCACCGACCGAGAGCCTCGACCCCCGTACCGCACCTGCAGTTGTGCACAGCTGTTCTCCCGCACCGACCGAGCAAATCCCCCGCACCGGCTAGTGTCCGACCGAGAGCCAATCGTCGCAACCCCGCACCCGTCGCACCGCTTGCCACCGTGGGCCCCCAAGTTCTCCAGAGGTATTGTGGGTCCCCTATTGGTCCTTAGGACTACTGTGGGCCCCACCTAGGTGTCTCCACTTCGCAGATTGGACGTTTACGACGTTGCGATACGTCTTAGCCCGTCGTCGCATGTGCAAGCTTTGGAATCTGGATTCGGTGCTCTAGTTGCTGATTTGATTATTCGAGCGAGGAATCTATAATTGGAATCTGGACTTGGAGCGCGTTCTCTTATTCCAACCCCTGGCGTCGCTACCCGACGCCAGTGTAGCTTTCGCGTCGTGTTGAGGTAACGCTTTGCACCCCTAGGACCCCCAACCTATTGCATGTTAATCAAGACTAAAATCAACGTTTTTAAAGTATTTTAAATGTTTTAGAATTCACTAATCAAGATTAATAAAACGGATGTAGGCCGGTGGACTTGTGCACGTAGGATAATTGTGACTTGGACTCGTTGGACGGTGTTTCACAGACGTTGTACTTGCAGGCAAGTGAAACTTGCCAATTCTTGCTTATGGCCATGTTTTTAGGCCACTTCCTTGTTTTAGCGTAAAGGAGACTAGACAGTGAAATGATAGCTGTCTAGACGCAACTTCAGGATCTAGCTTGACAACGAAGCTAGATCCGTCACCCTGCCATGTCATGCATGCATTGATATCTGTCACGTTTAAATTCCTTAACTGTACGCACTTTTAACTGCCATGCATTGCATCTTACATGTCATCCAAATTGATTGTCGCATTCGTAGCACACGTTACACTACCTGTACTTCCATGTCCGGCTAGGTGCACCCCTATGCCATCATGATAAAACACTTCCTGGCTCGTGATCCAGAAGCGGGCCTCATGTGTTGGTCAAAAGCCAATGCCCGATACACGTGGAGGGGTAGGAATAAGCGATCACTTGAGCTTAGGAGTTGGCCCGCGCAGCCACTCTAGCCAAAAGGCGTAATCTCTGTGCACGAGGTGCTTACTTGACTTGTACTTGTCTTTGTGAATGATTCATGTAATACTTTTCATCCATGCCATGTTTAAATGCCATGCTTGTACTTTACTTTACTTGTTGCACTCATTACTTTAACTGCCATGTCATTGCATCATGCTAGAACTGCTAGGTTGCTTTACTTTTACCTACTTTCAGTTTCCTTGCACAAGTCTCTTATAGACTTGCTGCCATGTGCCCCTTGCTCTTTTGGGTGCCACATGTTAGACCCTGAGCCAGAGACCGTAGCTGAGGACGAGGTGTTCGCTGACGCTGAGCCGGAGCCTACGTTTGACGAGGAGTTGGTGGACACCGGAGACCAGTCTTAGAGACTGTTTGAGTTGCTTTTGCTTAGGTTGCTGTTAGTTGTCGGTGCTTAGCACCATTACTTTGCTTTTGTACTTTGTACTTTTGTTTGCCACGCTTGGGCCTCTTTTTAGACTCTTTTCTTTTAGCCTGGTGGCTTTTCTGCGATGTTGGAATTTTGTTCCTATTTGTATCGGTCAATTACAAATGCAGTAATATCACGACATGCTTGGTATCAATTTCCTCTTATCCCAATCCAATTATGCTTTTTATCACCGAAAAAACAAAATAGCATGCACATAGAGATAAGCTAACACCACGTCGTCATCATCACAGAAAGGTCATCGCTAGCAAAATATGAAAGAAAAAAATAAAAAAAGAAAAAAAATAGAACTATATATACAATGCAGCATGAATTGAACCTAGTGAACATATCATTTTGGTATCCAAAAAATCTTTTTGGATCATATGGGTTAGGCAATAAATTTAACGAAATTAAATGTTACCCATATCCTAACTAAATTCAAATTAACATGCACATCCACGATTAATATGCAAATAAAAAATAAACCAATTCTTACCACAATAGGGATATTCTGAGATTAATCTTTTGTCTCATTTCCTTATTATTATCTTTGTTTCGTTTCGCGTTGCAAGGACCTGTAGTTTAGTGTTGATTGATGCTTATCGGACTTGCAGCTTTGTAGCTTCAAGTCTGAGCGGACCTTCTCACGCTTCGCCTCCACGTTTTTGGGAAGCTGGGCGTGACAATCCTGAAAATCTCCATGAATGATGGTCTGGTGCGTATCCTGAGGTGAAGGGTATATGACCTGCTGCACTGAAGTACGAGGAAAGTCTGGCTCGGGCTCCGTCATGATCTGTAAACTCACTCCCTCGCCAAAATTATCCTCGTCATCGTCAAAGAAAACTCTCTCAGCAGTCCGTCCCATGCACTCGTACACCTCAAAATGGGTAGATGTAGTAGACGAGAAACATAACTCAGGCTCTCCAATATCATCCATATCGCTCGTGCCTTCACATGCATCCACTACAACATCACCACCAACATAAAAATGCATCGTGTCATCTACATGGTCGACACGCACTTCATCTTCCATCTCCTCCGGTTCATCCGAATGTAAATGCTCAAATTCCTCTACTTGGCCCCAATGCACCATCTTCACAGGTTTCTCTTGGTATTCCATAGGGTCGCATTGGAATGAGCCCTCAGCTGGCTCCTCGGGCTGGACCTGAACTTGTTGGACCGTATCCTCATACTCTGTCAGGTCCCTCAGGTAACACCATGAATCCTCGGTCGAATAATCAAAGAATTTTCCCTTGTAGCTCATCTGTACAAAATCTCGCCCAGCTGGCGATAATCCAGTATAAAATATCTGCAGGAGATGATCCTCGTGGAAACGATGGTGCGGGCATGCCAACATCAAATCATTGAACCTCTACCAAGCATGATGGTAGGCCTCTCCATCAGCTTGGGCAAAGCTCGCTACGTACTGCTCCATGGCCTGCCGCCCATGCACCTGCTCCAAGAAAATAGGCAAAAATACTCGGAGAAATTCAGCCTGAAATGACAACCAAGTAAAATGTGAGTAGAGAGACAATGAATCAAACCACAATCTAGCATCATCTTGTAAAGAAGAGGGAAAAAAATCTAAAGTATTTGCAATCATCATGAATATTCCCACCAAGACATGAATACATCCATTCTTCAAATTTTTTAATATCTAAATGAGGGTTCTCCCACTCCGAGCCATGAAAGTATGGTTGAAGTGGGATATCCTCCAAATCAACGTCGGAAAAATCAGATGATGCCACGGTATTTAAAAAAATTTCCAAGAAAATGAAAATAAAGAACAAAAAGACGCAATAGGTGGAAAATAAATAAAATGGAAGGACAAAATGCTAAGAGATAGAAGTATCATACAAAAACTTTCAAAATCAATCAAAAAATGCGAATAATAGAAACCGTTGTCCCCGGCAACAGCGCCAATTGGTTGAACCCGGAGGACACGCAAGGAGCACGCCTTCCACTCCTAAGCATAAGAGCGTCAATGCAATAAAAAATAACCGATGAGTACCGGGTCGGATCACAGGGACAAGTCGTTCTATATTCACAAAATTGATCGATAAATAGAGATAATAGTGTGTTACAACTACCTCGCTTAACGGTGGATGAGTGAGAAAAAGTGTGTAAATCAACAAATCCTATTCTAAGTAGATAGGGTTGGAGAACCAAATGAGGATTTAGGATAGCAAGGTGAGGAGGCATAGGTTGTGGGTTCACTGAGATTGGCGTTAATCAAGCGCTAATTACCCGCATATAACTCGATTGATCATCCAGCTAAGGACACTTAATCGAAAAATTTAGCATTAGAGAACACAACAATTAGCAATAGGGATGGATGTATTATCATGACAATAATCAAATTAGGAACATGAATTCATTTTGAATTGTGCCCTTTCGGGTCTTTACCAATGAAAATGTGCCCTAATAATACATCCAACATCAACAATGAAAATGGGCAAGAGGAAATTAAAGCAAAAATTAACAACCAACCACAATGAATCACAACCCACACCAATCACACTACTCCATCATACTAAATAAGATGAGATTCATAGACAAATTCATCTAGAGTTCAATACAACAAGAGAAATGCAAAAATACAAAAGAAGAGAGGGAAGAGATCACCAATCTATTAAGAAATGAGGCTTCCCTCTCACTTGGGCACCTCCTCCAAGCTCCTCCATCATCTCCAATGGCCTCCTCCCCCTCCAAGCTCTCTCAAGCCCTAAAAACAAAAAAAACCAAGACAGCCACTGGAAAATGAACTCCTCCAAAATTCGCACAGGCAACCCCATTTCTAGTCATTGCGGATCGGGTTTTTAAGCTACCCGACCCGCTCCAAGCGATGCGCGTGCGCTTGGCTGCTTTGGGACGGGGCGGGCCGGCCCACCGGCCCGCAGCAGCGGTTGCGTTTTGATATTTTTTTCGAGAATCAAGCGGCCCGCTCCTTGAGCGGGCCGCTTCCTACGGTTTTTTTATTTGTTTTTGAAAATACAAGCGGCGGCGGCCCGCTTTCAAAGAGCGGCTGGATTGGCGCCACGTGGTGCCCCCAATAATATCCTTTTTCTGGGTTTTAATCCTCTTTTCTCCTCCAAATAATTCCCAAAAAATACCTAAAAATCTCAGAAAAATCCCAGAAAATTCTGGAAAATCCCCAAGACTCCCAGGAGTACCTGAAAAATAGGAGAAGGAGAAATTAGTCCATATGATGAGAAATTTAATATAATGACTATTATAACACAATATTGACTTCCGATAATCATATAAAATAATCTATTGCTCAAATAATTATCAAAAAATGACAATGTTCTCACAATAATACCATGAGCGCATAAAAAATATTAGGAAGCCAATAAAGAAGATAAAATCCATATTTTGTGCCAAGAATGAGATTAAGCCCTAAAATGAAATAAAATGGAAATATACCCAAAAAGAGCAAGTTTAAGCCTAATCTTTAGCACAAAATGGGGGTAGTTAGGGGGTATAAATATACACTTTTCGCTCCGAATCAAGAACCCCAGAAGTAGGAGAAGAGGGGGACGAGAGCTGCCTACCACACTAGGGGCACTAACGTAGGGGAGCGACCACCGCCTCCCTCACGACCAGAAGACCTGCCGCCGCCACGGCCCGGGTGCCTACCACCGTCAGCCCGAGGGCCAAAAGGACCCAAGATGGAATCAGAGACAGGTCTACACCGATTCACAACTGGGATCCAAGGCTGATTCATACCGCCACTGCCTGGAGAAAGAGCCAAGCATGCCTTGTCGTTCGCCGCCTGCGGAGAAGTTACATCATTGCCTTGAGATGCTGATGCAAGGGGGCTCCGAGCTGGATGAGGCCATAGAGCAAGGGGAAGATAGATCAGGGAGGAGGGAAGCAGAGATTAGGTGTCACACCCCGCTTCCCAAAACAGCGGAGGCGAAGCGTGACTAGGCCCGCTTAGGCTAGGGCTACGAAGCCCTGACCCAATAAGCGTCTGAGTGGTACCAAGGCAAAGGTACAGGTCCCTGCATGTTAGTACAGAACAATAAAAGAACAAGAATGAAAGAACATCACAAATTTTATTCCAACATATCAAGAGTTCCAAGTCTCAACGCCCGAAGGGCTACAACAGCAGAAAAGTAAATCTAATGGTGCAAGCACCCAACCTAGACAAAGAATCATAAAAGGTGCTACGGACCCAACAAGATAGTGACGCCTATGGAATCTGCTACTAAAAGTCTCTAACTCTGATCCTCATCGGGGTCGTACTCGGGATCGACGCCCTCTGGCTCCACGTCGGCAGGCAGGTCAGTCTCCTCCACGTACTCTGGCTCAATCCCTGACGTACATCACCAAAAGAAGGAACTGTACATCAGGCAAGGTCTACAAGAAAAGATTAGACCAAGCTACAAGTGTACCATTTACTTACAATGTTTTACTGGTTGATTAACATGCTGAGGTTTTAACAACAGAAAGAAACACAACAGGAAAGTAAACAAGACAAGTAGTAGTCATAGCGAGTGCTATGGACTACGGGACTAGCCTACAGGTGTCAAGACAAGACGGAACACGGAAGCCAGACATGACACGACACGACAAGACACGAAAGGGTTCACGCCTGTTCGATTCAAGGGGGATCAGTCCCTCTTGCCGCTTGCACGCTCAACCCTACCCCATAACCCCAAGAATCGTGACAAGACACGGGATCACTTGCTCTAGCTTGACAAGTGCCCAATTGCTCTCTGAGCTGTGTATCGGTACATGGGATCACCTGCTCTAGCTTGACAGGTGCCCAATTGCCCATCGGGCTGTGAACTAGTACAAGGGATCACTCGCTCTGGCTTGGCGAGTGCCCTATTGCCCAGCGGGCTATGCAGACAGAAAGAAACACGACACGACAAAACAGGAGGGGTTGTACTAGGGTGTCCACAACTCACACACACGCATGTCAATCCTATGATGTCAAATTGTTGTTGTTGGACTCAGTTTTCGTTGTCAAATCAGAGCCATCAAAAGCGTCCCGGACGCTATAATTTCACGTCCGGTTCTCAATGATCAAGACTAGCAATTCTAGCAACACTAAGGCCTAAACACGGCCAAGAACGCAAGTGATACACTTGCCTGTGGTGGCGAGTGCGTCGTCTCCCTGGTACGCCTCGTCCAAAAGTCTCGTTGGCGGATGAGTGTCTGAAAATCGTGACACGGCGACGGTGTCAGATCACGATTCATTAATTCCTATTAGGGTTGTGTCTAGGTTATCGGGACTATCCTAATCAATCCAAAAATCACATTTTTAATGAATTGACCTAATCGACGATCTATCCTACGTGTGCATGCATAATGTCCATTCGTTGATTTCTACGGTTGTACAACGTTTTAAAGATCCGCGAAAAATAAATTTAGTTTGATTAGGTTGCGACTTTTATTTAGGGTTTGATCATCTATTGTGGAGGTTACTACAAATTTAGGGCACCAACCTGGAATTGACGGTTGCACAAAGATCCGGTGTCCAATCTGGAAAGTGTGGAAGCTTTACGTCGTCCGGAAATTCCCAAGCCGCGGGTAGCGCAGCGAGAACGTTGATCACCGGTGGTGGTGAAGATTTCAGCGTCTCCCGGTGTCGTTGCTGCTAGACCTGAGACGAGAACTCCGTGCTAGGGCAAAAGAAAGGGGAAAGAGAGAAGAGGGAGAGCTTTGGGGAAGATGGAAGGCGCAAGGATGAAGGAACGAGCAAGGGGAGGACGTGAGAGGTAGGGGAATAGGTTTGGGGAAGATGGAGACTGAAAATAATCCGGAGAAATGAAGGAGAAAGCCCTGTTTAAATAAGAAAATGAAACGGCGGCTAGCACAGAAATTAGGGTTTCGGGGTCAACTAGTCGGTCAGAGAAGGGCGGTCGACCGACTAGTTTGGGAACTAGTCGGTCGGTCGTATAACTGTGACCGACTAAAACCCAAACCGTGAACAGGGGTGTTGTAGAATTTATAAAGTTAGTCGGTCTGTGAAGGCTCGTCGACCGACTAGTTTGCAACCTAGTCGGTCGGCCAGTGTTCATGGACCGACTAAAGGGTGAAATTGGTCAACAAGATATTTTGAAGATTAGTCGGTCAGAGAAGGATACCTAACCGACTAGTTCGTCAACTAGTCGGTCGGTTTTCATTCTTTGACCGACTAACGGTAAACAGTAACCTGATGCGAAAAATGATCACTGTACTTAGTCGGACTGCGAAGAAGTGTTGACCGACTAGTTCGATAACTAGTCGGTCGGTGGTTGAACTTAGACCGACTAAGCGTAAACAGTAACTCAAGGGAAAAAGCCTGACAAAAACTAGTCGGTCCATGAGGAGTTGTTGACCGACTAGATTGACATCTAGTCGGTCGGTTCCTCAACGTGAACCGGCTAATTGGCACAGGAAGTCGCAACTTGAGGCTTGAAGCTTCAGAATGATTCCAATGAGTTCCAAAGGTGATCCTATACTAAGATATAAGCGCGGAGAACTAAAGAAAGAAGACGAACAATCGCATATATATATAAATAATATTCACCATACAAAAACCAGCCATTACATCCTACCCACCTTAATAAAATTCCGCCCTCGGAATTTCTTTCAGAATAGGTGAGGGTAACGCTCTCTCATCTCATCCTCTCTCTCCCAAGTAGACTCTCCAGGCGATCCGTGACGCCACATCACTTTCACCAGGTCGACTACCTTATTCCGCAACTGCTTCTGTCGACGGTCCAAAATCTACACGGGTTGCTGGTCGTAGTTTAGGTCCGGACGGACCGTGATCTCCAAGAAATCCACCGTGTGCGACGGATCACTGACGTACCGACGTAACTGTGATACGTGGAATACGTCGTGAACCCCCACCAAAGATGGTGCCAGAGCAAGGCGGTAGGCCACTGCTCCCACACGCTTCAGCACATCAAAAGGTCCAATAAACCTCGGGCTCAGCTTCCCCTTCTTCCTGAAATGAATAACTCCGCGGTTCGAAGAAATCTTCAAGAAAACGTGATCTCCAGGCTGAAACTCCAACGGTCTCCTCTTGGCATTAGCCCAATGCTTAAAGCGATCCTGCGCAACTCTGATCTTCTCCCTGATGTCTCTCACGACATCCATAGCTTCAACAATCATCTCTGGACCCAACAGCTCCCGATCTCCAACGTCATCCCAGCTCAGTGGCGATCGACATTTCCTCCCATATAAGGCAGCAAACGGCGCCATGCCAATGCTCGCCTGGTAGCTGTTGTTATAAGAAAACTCCACCAAATGGAGATGGTCCTCCCAAGATCCCTTCCAGTCGAGTGTGCAAGCTCGCAGCATATCCTCCAGAATCTGTATAGTCCTCTCGGACTGGCCGTCGGTCTGCGGGTGGTACGCCGTGCTGAAACTCAGACTCGTACCCAAATGCTCCTGCAGACTTCTCCAGAACTGAGATGTGAACCTCGTATCTCGGTCAGACACGATGCTCACGGGGACCCCGTGTAAGCGTACAATCTCCTGCACGTACACGGTCTATGTCACAACTAATCAAGGAGGAAAAATTAAAGAGAAGTAAAAACGAAATTTTACCTCAAGATATTTCCTCGCCAAGGATTCCGTAGACTGGCCCACTCGAAAAGGTATATAATGCGCAGACTTGGTCAACCGATCTACGATCACCCAGACTGCGTCGTTCTGCCTCGGGGTCCAAGGTAAACCAGTCACGAAATCCATCGTAATATGTTGCCACTTCCACTCCGGAATAGGAAGCGGTTGCAGCAGTCCAGCAGTACGATGATGCTCGGCCTTCACCTGTTGGCATACCAAACACTTGGCAATGCTCCATGCCACACTCCTCTTCATGCCAATCCACAAGTAATTCTGTCGAAGATCCTTATACATCTTGGTGCCGCCCAGATGTATAGAATAAGGCGAGCTATGAGCCTCGCTCAAAAGCTCCTCACGAACATCACCCGCAGGTACGTAGAGTCTGCTGCCGTAACGCAGCGAACCATCCTCATGAATCACGAACTCTGCTCGCAGTCCAGATTCAACTTGCCTCCTGATCCTCTGCAACTTCGGATCTCCTGCCTGTGCTGCCTTGATCCGATCCACAATCGTGGACTGAATCTGCAAATTCATGAAAGAATGAACCACACCAGGTAGGACAACCTCCAAATCCATCTCCTTCAGCTCCTGCTGAATCCTCCAGTCAGCAGTATGCATCATAGCAGTAGGAAGTCTACTCACATGTTGAGCTCCTTCTGGGTGAATATGTACTTCAAGCTATTATGATCTGTAAAAATCTTCACACACTCGCCCAGCAAGAAATGCCTCCAAATCTTCAGCGCAAAGATCACTGCTGCCAACTCCAGATCGTGCGTCGGGTAATTCTTCGCATGAGCCCTCAATTGACGAGAAGCATACACGACCACATGGCCATGCTGATGCAGAACGTATCCCAGGCCCTTCCCCGATGCATCACAATAAACTTCAAAGCCTCCGCTCCGATCCGGTACCGTCAAAACTGGTGCCGTGGTCAACCTCGCCTTCAAGATACTGAAAGCCTCCTCACAAGCATCAGACCACAGAAACTCCCCATCCTTCCTCGTCAGCTTCGTCATCGGCTCCGCAATCCTCGAGAAATCTTTAATGAACCGCTGATAATAGCCTGCTAGACCAAGAAAACTCCTGATGTCGGATGCTGACTACGGAGTCGGCCAATCTCTGACTGCTCTGACCTTCTCCGGATCCACAGATATGCCATCACCAGACACCACGTGCCCCAGGAACACGACTCTGTCCAGCCAGAACTCGCACTTGCTATACTTGGCATACAATTTGTGTCGCCTCAGCGTCTCCAGCACTGTCCTCAGATGACAGATGTGCTCCTCCTCAGACTTCGAGTAAATAAGAATGTCGTCAATGAAAATAACGACAAACTTATCCAGGAAGTCGTAGAAAATCAAGTTCATAAGATTCATGAACACAGCTGGAGCATTGGTCACGTCGAATGGCATCACCACAAACTCATAGTGCCCGTACTTCGTCCGGAAAGCTGTCTTTGGGACGTCATCCTTCTTAACCTTTAACTGATGGTAACCGCTCCTCAAGTCCAACTTCGAGAAAACTCTCGAACCTCCCAGCTGATCAAATATGTCGTCGATGCGCTGCAGCGGATACTTATTCTACACAGTGACGGCATTCAATCCTCGATAATCCACACACATCCTGCGGGACCCATCATTCTTCTTCACGAGCAATACAGGTGCACCCCATGGTGACACACTAGGGTGGATGAAACCCTTCTGTAATAACTCATCCAACTGCTTCCGCAGCTCCTCAAGCTCCGCGGGAGCCATCCGATACGGCGCCTTCGATATCGGCTGCGCACCCGGCATCAGATCGATACCGAACTCCAAAGCTCTGTCGGGTGGCAGGCCCGAGATATCCTCCGGAAAGACGTCATCAAAATCTCTGACAACCGCTGGTCGGTCAATCTCCATCTGCATCTGCAATGCTGCTATCACCGGCACCACCGGCTTGGCCCGAAATCTGATGGGCCCAAGCGACTCGTCTCGGCTACAGAACTCGAACTCCGGATGTCCTGGAATCCGGAAAACCACCCTCTTGCTATGACAATCGATCGAAGCGTGGAAATCACCCAGCCAATCGATGCCGAGGACGACATCAAAATGTGGTAGATCGTGGACGATGAAATTTGCATATAGCTCATGTCCACTAACCACCACAGGGATCGACCTACATCCCAGATTCACCGTCACCACTCCGTTCCCAGTAGTGATGTCCCAACACTTAGGAAGTGTACGGGTAGGAATGGAGTGCTTTGTTATGAACCTCCGGGATAAGATGCACATAGATGCATCGGAGTCAAACAAAGCCAAAGTGGGGTGAGAGGACACAAGAATGGTGCCTAAGAAAACAAGGGTCTAAGGTCAAACACTACCCCAATAATCAAACAAACAGACAACACTAACTAGACTAGTAATAAAATATAATTATGAAATGAAAAGACTAGATCAAGATATTACCTGCAATCACTCCATCCAGCTCCTCAGTCTCTGCAGCAGTCATAGTATAGGCCGGTCTCAGAGGCTGCACAGCTCGCTGGTATATCTGCCTCTGTGGCACCAAGGGTGGTCCACGAACGGCAGGTCCTCTCTGAACCAGAGCAGGTGCCCTCATCTGTAACGGTGATGGCACTCCGATAATAGCAGTGTAGGCTCTAGGACAGTCCTTCACAGCATGCGAAGCATCTCCACAAAGTAGGCACAGTCCCAGCTTCCTCCGACAGTTGGTCTGAACATGTCCGAGCTTGCCGCAGAAATGGCACGGACCCTTGTTCTGCTGCTGCACTGGTGCTCCAGGCCTCTTAAATGGCACAGTCTGGACTGGCCTCATCGCCGACCTAGCAGGTGGCCGGTACTACTCCATGGGACGCTTCCCTTATCAGCTGGAGGGTCAGGCAGAAGAGCTATGAGCTCATGATTCTTTGCAGCATCAAGCACCTCCCTCATAGTCGAGAAACTCACCGAAGACATCGAAGCCTGAATCTTCGGACGTAGTCCCTGACGAAAGCGATCAGCTCGCTTCTCCTCCTTCTTCACCATGTGCGGGGCAAAATGGCTCAGCATTTCAAACTCGGCTTCATACTCCTCGACAGTCATATCCCCCTGCTTCAGATCTATAAACTTGCTCAGCAGCTCCCTCCTAGCAGACTTGGTGAAATATTTATCCTTAAAGATCGATCTGAAAGTCTTCCACTCCACTGGTTTCTCCAGACGCCTCTCCTCAATGCGCCACCAGTTCCTCGCATTCTCCGTCAGCTGCATCTTCGTAATCTCCACTCGGGTGTCATCAGGAATCTTTGCAGTAACTAATTTCTCCTCCGTGCTCTGGATCCACTCGTCGGCACCCAGAGGTCCTTCCTTCCCAGAGAAAGTCTTCGGCTGCAGCTCGTTGAACTGCTTCACTCCTGGAGCAGCTCGTGGGGCAGGCGGAGGTGGTGGTGGTGCAACAGGTGAGGCCTAAGCAGCACGCTGAGACTGCTGAACCAGCTGATGCGGAACATCCAGCATCTCCCTCATCACACCCAGAAACTGACAGAACTCTCCGCCCTGGTCCTCCGGAACTCCATCACCTAAGTTTCCCGATCGGGTAACGCGTCGTCCGGCCATCCTATTGACAGAAGACGAAGGTTAGACTCGTACAATGTTTGAATATCAAAAGTGAATGTCCTTACTCTTACTGTTCTGTACTTGCAGAAAGATTGGGACGTGGACCTGCATGGGCCACCACTAAAACCTGTCACGCCCCGCTTCCCAAAACAGCGGAGGCGAAGCGTGACTAGGCCCGCTTAGGCCAGGGCTACGAAGCCCTGACCCAATAAGCGTCTGATTGGTACCAAGGCAAAGGTACAGGTCCCTGCATGTTAGTACAGAACATTAAAAGAACAAGAATGAAAGAACATCACAAATTTTATTCCAACATATCAAGAGTACCAAGTCTCAACGCCCGAAGGGCTACAACAGCAGAAAAGTAAATCTAATGGTGCAAGCACCCAACCTAGACAAAGAATCATAAACAGTGCTACGCACCCAATAAGATAGTGACGCCTCTGGAATCTGCTACTAAAAGTCTCTAACTCTGATCCTCCTCAGGGTCGTACTCGGGATCGATGCCCTCTGGCTCCACGTCGGCAGGCAGGTCAGTCTCCTCCACGTACTCTGGCTCAATCCCTGAGGTACAGCACCAAAAGAAGGAACTGTACGTCAGGCAAGGTCTACAAGAAAAGATTAGACCAAGTTACAATTGTACCATTTACTTACAACGTTTTACTGGTTGATTAACATGCTGAGGTTTTAACAACAGAAAGAAACACAACAGGAAAGTAAACAAGACAAGTAGTAGTCATAGCGAGTGCTATGGACTACGGGACTAGCCTACAGGTGTCAAGACAAAACGGAACACGGAAGCTAGACACGACAAGACAAGACAAGACACGAAAGGGTTCACGCCTGTTCAGTTCGAGGGGGATCAGTCCCTCTTGCTGCTTGCACGCTCAACCCTACCCCATAACCCCAAGAATCATGACAAGACATGGGATCACTTGCTCTAGCTTGACAAGTGCCCAATTTCTCTCTGAGCTGTGTATCGGTACATAGGATCACCTGCTCTAGCTTGACAGGTGCCCAATTGCCCATCGGGCTGTGAACTAGTACAAGGGATCACTCGCTCTGGCTTGGCAAGTGCCCTATTGCCCAGCGGGCTGTGCAGACAGAAAGGAACACGACACGACAAAACGGAAGGGGTTGTACTAGGGTGTCCACAACTCACGCACACGCATGTCAATCCTATGATGTCAAATTGTTGTTGTTGGACTCAGTTTTCGTTGTCAAATCTGAGCCATCAAAAGCGTCCCGGACTCTATCATTTCACGTCTGGTTCTCAATGATCAAGACTAGAAGTTCTAGCAACATTAAGGCCTAAACACGGCCAAGAACGCAAGTGATACACTTGCCTGTGGTGGCGAATGCGTCGTCTCCCTGGTACGCCTCGTCCAAAAGTCTCGTTGGCGGATGAGTGTCTGAAAATCGTGACACGGCGACGGTGTCAGATCACGATTCATTAATTCCTATTAGGGTTATGTCTAGGTTATCGGGACTATCCTAATCAATCCAAAAATCACATTTTTAATGAATTGACCTAATCGACGATCTATCCTACGTGTGCATGCATAATGTCCATTCGTCGATTTCTACAGTTGTACAACGTTTTAAAGATCCGCGAAAAATAAATTTAGTTTGATTAGGTTGCGAATTTTATTTAGGGTTTGATCATCTATTATGGAGGTTACTACGAATTTAGGGCACCAACCTGGAATTGACGGTTGCACGAAGCTCCGGTATCCAATCTGGAAAGTGTGGAAGCTTTACGTCGTCCGGAAATTCCCAAGCCGCGAGTAGCGCAACGAGAACGTTGATCATCGGTGGTGGTGAAGATTTCAGCGTCTCCCGGTGTCGTTGCTGCTGGACCTGAGACGAGAACTCCGTGCTAGGGCAAAAGAAAGGGAAAAGAGAGAAGAGGGAGAGCTTTGGGGAAGATGGAAGGCGCAAGGATGAAGGAACGAGCAAGGGGAGGACGTGAGAGGTAGGGGAATAGGTTTGGGGAAGATGGAGACTGAAAATAATCCGGAGAAATGAAGGAGAAAGCCCCGTTTAAATATGAAAATGAAACGGCGGCTAGCACAGAAATTAGGGTTTCGGGGTCAACTAGTCGGTCAGAGAAGGGCGGTCGACCGACTAGTTTGGGAACTAGTCGGTCGGTCGTATAACTGTGACCGACTAAAACCCAAACCGTGAACAGGGGTGTTGTAGAATTTATAAAGTTAGTCGGTCTGTGAAGGCTCGTCGACCGACTAGTTTGCAACCTAGTCGGTCGGCCAGTGTTCATGGACCGACTAAAGGGTGAAATTGGTCAACAAGATATTTTGAAGATTAGTCGGTCAGAGAAGGATACCTAACCGACTAGTTCGTCAACTAGTCGGTCGGTTTTCGTTCTTTGACCGACTAACGGTAAACAGTAACCTGATGCGAAAAATGATCACTGTACTTAGTCGGTCTGCGAAGAAGTGTTGACCGACTAGTTCGATAACTAGTCGGTCGGTGGTTGAACTTAGACCGACTAAGCGTAAACAGTAACTCAAGGGAAAAAGCCTGACAAAAACTAGTCGGTCCATAAGGAGTTGTTGACCGACTAGATTGACATCTAGTCGATCGGTTCCTCAACGTGAACCGGCTAATTGGCACAGGAAGTCACAAATTGAGGCGGGAAGCTTCAGAATGATTCCAATGAGTTCCAAAGGTGATCCTATACTAAGATATGAGCGCAGAGAAGTAAATAAAGAAGCCGAACAATCGCATATATATATAAATAATATTCACCATACAAAAACCAGCCGTTACATTAGGGCTAAGGGACAGATTGGGCGTAGAGAGGGAGAGGGGGAGTCGCCGGAGGGGCGCCAGGGAATCGCCTGGAAATCGCCTCAGGAACCAGCACACATACCAAGGGAAGGATATATATATATATATATATATATATATATATATATATATATATATATATATATATATATATATATATATATATATATATATATATATATATATATATATATATATATATATATATATATATATATATGGTGAGCGGAATTCTCAGAGAGGCGATCGTTGACCCTGGCGGCGGAATTGATCCCGGAGTGGTGAACGAAGAAGATGGCGGTGGAATTGATCTCGGCTTGGAAATGGCGAAGTCTCAAGGAAGCGGGCATATCCATGGAGTGGCTAACATCTGTGTTGGGGATCGTGGCGAAAAGGATCTCAACCCGGGATTGGTTAGGGCTCAGATCAAAGGAGCGCCTCCCATCGTGCTGAGGCGGGGAGATATCGGAGCTTCTTCTTCTGCGGTGAAGGATGGTGGAGACTCTCTTGGGGGCTAGACGACTGTTACTAGGAGAAGAGCTCGGCCTGGATTGGATGGGATCGGGAATTTTCAGAGAGGTAGGAGACGACCCCTTATTAATGGCAAGCTACATCACAATGGCAGGCCTGGGGTGAGAAGAATGCAAGCCCAGTCGATCATTTCGTTGCCTGGCAATGTAGGCAACATGTTTGATAAAAAGCCTGTTAGACCTCCTATGGATATTAGAGTTGACACGAAGGGAATCAAACTCTCTTGGGCGGATAACTGCGTAAATCGGAGATCTTATGGCTCTAATTTATCCATGGAATTTGTAGCACCTTGCAGGGATGAGGGAGGTGCGGAATTTGCAAGGATTGGCAGCTCTCTCCTTGCTAGGGTTCAAGCGCAATGGAGTGATACCCTTGTGGGATATGTACTTGGGGACATTCCCTACTATGGGCAGATTCGGGCTTGGGTGGATCGACTGTGGTTCATTAAAAAGGGGCTAAAGATCTACAGTAGAGAAAATGGCTTTTTCTACTTTAAATTTGAAGATGGCAATGAATGTGAGAGGATTTACACGGGGGGCCTTGGCTCTTTGATGGGCGTCTCGTGGTGTTGCAGAGATGGAGCCCCACTCTCAGACATGAAAGAGATATACTATCCGCTGTGCCGGTGTGGACACAGCTTCATGGAGTCCCGCTTGGCTTATGGACCAAAGAAATTTTCAATATAATTGCATCTGTTATTGGCGTGCCACTATGTCTGGATCGACAAACTGCAAATTTGGAGAGGATTTCGTACGCCAGATGTTTAGTTGAGATTGAGGCAAAAAGGCCTATTCCATCATCTGTCCCGGTTGTTCTGGATAGTGGTGTTAGAATCAATATTGAAGTAAAGATCGAAGTAGAGCCTCCCAGATGTTCTCATTGTGTCTGTTTTGGCCATTCAGATTCTCAATGCCCTGATAAAGTAAAGCTCCCTTCGATCCAAGTGACAAACACAGAGGGAGTACCTGTACAATCCAAAGGTAAGGAAGTGAAGTTCAACCAAGCTATAAATACCATTTCTATCGGTACTACTGGGAAGGGGGAATGCTCAAGTTCACATACAGGAGGAGTTCAGCCGAACTTTGTTAAGGAATCAATGTTTAATGGCAATGGGGACACTAATCCCATTCTGACAAAACTGGATAACACCAATTTGGGGGCATGCACTGGGAGCCCCTCGGACACTATAAGCACTGGGAGCCCCTCGGATACTCATATCCTAAATGCTGAGGATGAATCTATGGTGGAGGAACTACCGGCATGCACTGGGAGCCCCTCGGACACTATAAGCAATGGGAGCCCCTCGGATACCCATATCCTAAATGCTGAGGATGAATCTATGGGGGAGGAGCTAGCGGATACTATGCTAAATGCTACTCGGCTGCCACCTAAGGCCTTCACGGCTGTTAGTCCTGATGTAGCAACTAGTCCTACAATTGCTAGGCCAGCAACAACACCGACGGTGAAAATCCCTATCCCTACATCAAATCTTGATTGCCTGATATCCGAAAGCTATAGAACTGACCCTCTACATACTACTGAAGTTATCGCTGGGGAGGATCAAATGAGCACTCCACAGGGATTTGCGCCACAAGCATCTCATGATACTCCACTGTATGGCCCGTCTACTATGATAAATCCTGAATGGGAAGCGGACGCCATAGATGCTACTGTTATTTTGGATGGCAAAGGAAATAACAAAACCAAGGAACCTAGTCTGCAAGAAGCAAACGCGGGAAACACTCGTAGAAGCTTGAGAATAAGAGAAGTGGCTTCGGGGAAGCCAAACAAAGGTCAGTAATTAAATGAGCATCTTTATATGGAATACACGAGGTCTAAATAATGTAGTGAGAAGGCGAGACCTCCGTGATAGACTCAAAATTATTAAACCATCTATGGTTATACTCGTTGAGACTAAGTTGAAGGCAGAAGGTAATAAATGGCGATCTAGCTTTCCTAAAGATTGGCTATTGGTTGATAATTTTACACATCATTCGGGAGGAAGAATTTTAATAGGGTTGGATAGTCACTAGCATGCAACTACTCTCTCTGCATCTGGCCAACACATTACTCTGAAATGTACTAATACGGGCAGCCTATCTGTTATCGTCTCCGGGGTGTATGGCTCTAATAGAATGAGCGAGAGACTCCAGCTTTGGGACTCCCTTGAAGCAGATGCAGCACTAATTCATGGATAAGCTTGGATAGTCGGGGGGGACTACAATTGCATCAGGTTCTCCAACGAAAAATTGGGAGGTAGGCGTTGTGATCCCAAACCGTTGCATGATTTTAATGAATGCGTGAGCAAGTGTGGGCTTGGCGACATGAAGAGTGTGGGCAACACTTTTAGCTGGTGTAATCAAAGACTGGGGGTTGCGAGAATTTCAGCAAGGTTGGATAGGGTGCTATGTAATTCTCGCTAGCTTGAGGTACTTCCATACTTGTTTGTTCAATACTTGGATTCTTTTACCAGTGATCATAAACCAATGCTACTCATGCTTTATCCCAAATTGGCATCCCTACCAAAACCGTTTAAGTTCTTCAACGCTTGGACAAAGCTTCCTGGCTATCAAGAGCTACTGGCGGGAGCTTGGAGCTATCCGGTTGCTGGCACCCCAATGCACAAGTTATTCACTCGGTTGCGGCACCTGAAGCCAATTCTTAAACGCTGGGCGCATGACTATAATGTTCTAAAAGCAACTAATACCTGTAGGGGGGAGCTTCAAGAGGTTAGGGATAATCCGAAATTAAACTATGACATTCAACTTCAGGTTGCAGAACGGAATCTTGCTAAGAAATTGACTACAATGATTGCTCTGGAGGAGGACATGCTGCACCAGAAGAGCCGTCAGGATTGGCTTGCTCTGGGAGACAAGAACTCTCGCTTCTTCTACACTTCTATCAATGCTCGCCATTGCCATAACAACCTGAATCACCTTTCAACAAATGGAAGTATTATCAACCCTCATGAGAGTATTAGGGCGGAAGCCCCAAAATTCTATGAAAATCTTTATACTCGGGTTGACTATTGGAATGTCTTCCCCAGAATGGTTACCAAAAGAATTGTTACCCCTGAGGCTGTGATTTGGCTTGAGCGGAAAGTTTCTTGTGAGGAGATTAAGGAGGCGATTTTCCAAATAGGAGTGGATAAATCCCCTGGTCCCGATGGATTTAACAGCCAGTTCTTTCAGCATGGGTGGAGCACAGTAGGTAATGATGTATCTGATGCAATACACTCCTTTTTCCTATCTGGCGAGCTTATGCATCCTATAAATCATACTAATCTTACTCTAGTTCCAAAAAATACAAATGCTTCTGGTCTTGGTGATTATAGGCCAATAGCTTGCTACAATGTTATTTATAAAGCTATCAGTAAGATTTTATGTAACAGGCTGAAAAATATAGTCCATGATTTAATATCGCCAAATCAATCCGCTTTCTTAAAAGGGAGGCTTCTGTCGGATTGTGCTCTTTTGGCTCACGAGCAAATCAGGGACTTTAGCAACCTGATGGGTGCCAGGGCATGCTTAAAGCTGGACTTACGGAAGGCATTTGATAGTGTCAATCGGGAGTTCATCTATTACATTCTTCACAGAATGGGTTTTGGTCGCCGATTTATTTCATGGATTCAGGCTTGTATTTCCACTCCTACTTATTCAGTTATGATAAATGGATCTCCTGCTGGTTATTTTGAGGGAAACAGGGGTATCAGACAGGGTGACCCACTATCGCCTTTTCTTTTTGTGATTTGCATGGAAGCTTTCTCCCTGTTGATGGACAAAGCAATCTCTCAGGGCATTATTCATCCCATGAAGTGCACTGGAGCTATATCGCATCTACTCTTCGCTGATGATTTGCTTCTTTTCTGCAGAGCGAATAAGCACTCTTTTCATGGGTTGTCCTCGATACTGGATGAGTTCAATAAATTTACTGGTTTGAATATTAACTGGGAGAAAAGTACTGTTATCTTCAGTAAAGGTACTAGGCATCCATCGGAGTTGGCCAACCAGTTGGGCATTAAGCTTGGAACCTCTTTTTCTACATATCTGGGTCTGCCACTATCCTCAAAGTATCCTAAAGCTGCTATGTATAGCAGATTGGTTGACAAGTGTAAGAAGCGGTTAACTAGTTGGACATCTACTTTGTTATCAATCTCGGGGCGAATTAAGCTTGTCAGAACAGTAATATATGGAATGCTCAACTTCTGGCTACAGGTATACCAAATCCCAAAATCTATACTAAAGACCATTACGTCGGCCTGTAGGAAGTTTATATGGGGATCTTCGCATATATGGGCTTGGAAGGACATGTGCACCCCTAAAGAGGAGGGTGGAGTGGGGCTACGGCTTCTTCCGGATCTAAATCTAGCAGCGGGAGTGAGACTGACATGGCGCTTGCTTACTGACAATGGTCTATGGGCGAACTATATGAGACATCACTACAGAGACTCAGCTTGCTTCTATGGTGCAAAACCCAAGCCTACCCAGTCTGGCACCTGGAAATTCATGCTTCACTGTAGGAGATACTCTATCCACTTAATCAAAAGACAAGTCCATGATGGATCTTCTAATTTATTTTGGCAAGATAAATGGTTGCCAAATGGCCCACTTAGAGACACTCACGATGTCCCCGAGGAGATAGCGCTAAAGACAGTGGCAGATTATTGGGATGGTTATAGCTGGAAACAAGACACAGCCATTGATTCCTTGCGGCCTACTCTCCAAAGTATTACTCTTGAACCGGGAGCTGATACTTGGATTTGGGCGGCAGGTGCAGACTTTAAATTTTCAGCGGCATGGGATGGTATCAGATCAAGAGGGCAAAAATTTCCTTTTGCGAAAATTATTTGGTTTAAGAACAATGTCATTAAGATGTCACTCACCACTCTGAGAGCATTTCTTGGGAAGCTTCAGACCAAAAGCACACTTTCGGCCTGGGCTCCTATGGTGGATACGGCTTGCTCATTTTGTGATGCGGGTTCAGCTGAGGATGTTCACCATTTGTTCTTCGAATGTAATTACACCAGTTACATACTAAAAAGGAGTCTTCTTAAGCTAGGAGTGAATACCCAGATAGACCCTCAGCTCAACAAGGTTGGTGATTATTTCCTTGTTCATTATGCCAAAAATGACCCACTCAGCACTTTAGCAAAAACAATCCTCTGCACAATGATCTGGCATATATGGAAGGAAAGGAATAGAAGAATTTTTAAAGCTACCAGACGACCGATGACCACATTATTTGAGGATATTGCTTCGGATGTGAGAACCATACTGGTGAATCTGCTCCCTGAAAGTCAAGTAGAAAAATTAGCGATGGAAAGATGGGACTTCGACGTTCGATAAAGTTCACTTTCTCCTGTATATGTTGTGTGGATAGGATTGATGGACTAGCCAGTAGAGGGTGACGACGCCGGTGCCCTATCCCCTCTCTGTTTCTGGCCCACATTTTGTATCTTACACTTGTTCATATTCAATAAAGATAGCTCTAACTTTCCACATATATATATATATATATATATATATATATATATATATATATATATATATATATATATACTATATTTGATGAAGAATTTGAATTTTGTCCTACTAGGACAAACCTTTGTCCTAGGTGGACAAATGACAAAAGTTGGGATGAGTTTGTTTTTGGGGAAAAACTTAAATTTTGGGGGAAACTTGAAATTTTGGAGGAAAACTTGAAATTTAAATTTGCGAGGGAAACTTGAAATTTTGGGGGAAAATTTGAAATTTGGGGGAACTTGAAATTTGTTGGGGGGGAGGACTCGGCCATTAAATGAACCGTGCCATATGGGCACGGGGTAATGACTAGTATATATATAAGAAGAGAAAGTTCTATTGTATATATACAATCCCTTCTTATTTCTTATTTTCCTTTTTATTCATATGGAGCTACAAAAATATATGGGAAGAATTTGCATTTTCTATTTGATGCCACCACGCTTATAGATAAGCTTGGGGGAGGGGATCCAATGATGTGTGAAAGAGTGGCTACCTATATGTGCATGAAAATCTAAGCTAGGTAATTTTTGATACTTAGAGAGATGACTTAGAGTATAACGAAGTCTATGAATTGAAAAAATTGGCATAAAAATTTATGAAAACCTTCTCTTTCTATTAGTTTTGAATTGAAATGTGTGATATCTCTTATACTCCAATTAGAAGCAGTCAATTGAAAAATGTGTTTTCTATAATCACATATATCGTTTTATATGCCTCAAACGATGCAGATTTTAAAATGATTTCATATTTCAGACGATTCACGTTGTTCTTGGTTTCAAATGTACCCATATGATGTGATATCGAAATAAAAGCTTTAGCTATGTTTCTTATTCATTGCTCGTGCTATTTGAGTAAGCAAATCCGAGTTCTGAGAGAATGATCTAGCACTTTTCCATCTTCATCTTCTTTTTCATCTTCTTTGATTTATCTTTATTTTTATTCGCCAAGTTCACTTTTTACTCATCTTCCTCGAGGACGAGTAAGAGGTAAGCTTGGGTGATTTTGATAGGCTCAAATTTTACTCTTTATTTCTGCATTTTTGCATGCCATTTCGATTGCTCATATCGTGATTTTCACGATTATATGAAGATTTCGCCATACTTTTTACTATTTCTTGGTTTCGTCTGATTTCAGTAGATATGGAGCAATCGGGAGCGATTTGGAGCCATGAACACATACACACATCTCAAAGCATCATTGATGACGATATCGGAGAGCTAACAGCACTGGAGGATGATTAGAAGAAGAAGAGAGGCGAAGGAATCGACGAGGAAGCAAGAAGGAGTTTTGAGAAGATTTACAGGCTACTCGGCTGAGTGACACGGCTCACTCGATCGAGTGAAGCTGATACGATGAATCAATCCAGATTGAGAGCTGAAATGTACTCGACTGAGTGGAAATTTTCACTCGACCGAGTGAGGGTTCCACTCTACCGAGTGGAGCAAAATTTTGTGAAGAAAATCTTTGACACTTCTCTATTTTTTTAGGATCAGCAGAAAACTCCACTCAACCGAGTAAAAACTCCACTCGACTGAGCGAGCAGACTACTCGATTGAGTGGTCTGAAAAGCCCAAAACACTGATATTTTGATTCTGATGCGAATTTCTCACTCGATCGAGTGATATGTTCACTCGGCCGAGTGGTGCCGTCAGCCCAGATTGCAAACTGAGGTTTGAGGCCGACAAGGGGCAGAATTGTCAGGATTTTTGCATCTTTTGGGCACATATAAATAGCCAAGAGGTAGCCCAAGGGGAGACTCCATACTTTTATTTTCAAAGTTTTAGGTTTAGTTTAGAGATTTCTTTTGACTAGAGATTAAAGACTTGGATCTTAATTTTATTGTTGAAGCTTGTAATCGACATTGGTATCTCTAAAACTCTTACAAGTTTACATTTTATGATATCTCTTTTTAGATCTGAGTTTTGCAATAAATTCTCTTGTCAATCTTATTTGCTTGTGATTTTCATGATGATTTGTGAGTAATTCCCTTGCTCTAGGGCAAAGGGATGAACCCTATGGATCTAAAGTAAGATTTGTGATTTGTTGGATTTTAATGTTGCTAGAATTGGTAAAGGTTAGATTTTGATTGGATTACTATGGATAGCTAGGAATTTCCATCGGATCTTTAGAGCTCGAGAGAGGATTTTGATCTATGGGAAGCCTTAGATATTTGACGTGCGTTTATATTTTATATATTCACGCACGTCTTCATTGTGTTTTTCCATTGTTTTCCATCATCCCGTACTCGTTTTCTTGTGATTTTTAGTTTTCTTTCACTTCTCCATGTTTTTGTGTGTTTGCGGGAGATTGCCAGCGTAGGGGACATATAACGAAGTTATCATGAGTCCTCGGAGCAACGGGAGGAGTCACGCGCGATCCAGTGGGTCAAATGATGAAGATTGCCATTTTTTAGCCCTCAACCGATCGGTTAGACACAGCCAACCGATCGAGTGATGCACGCATATCTGACCCGGACGAAGGCTGAAGTGAAGTGCGGCTTAACCGGTCGGTTTACCGACTGGTTCAATCCAACAGAGCTCTCGACCATTTGGAGCTAAATTCCAACTGATCGGGTGACATCTCACCTGATCGGTTCATCTGTAGCTGATTTTCCAAACGACGACCCGGAGAGCTCAACCGCCGGTTCACTGACCGTGCCAAATCTTCAGTGTTCTCTGTCTCTTTGGGGATAATTCCAACCGATCGGTTGAATACTCAACCGATCGGGTCAGTTGAATACTCAACCGATCGGGTCACCTGATGTCGCATCGCCCCAAATGTCAAACCGACGGCTCCACCCGCTCTCCTCAGCACCCAGGTGAAGTTCCCGAAGCGGACAGCCGAAGCATCAAGCAGCTCACCCGATCGGTTGATGCTTCAACCGATCGGGTGACGTCGATTTCTATATACCTAGGTTTCTGAAAACGAGAGTTGTTATTTTTCTGTCTTTTTTCTTGTACGGTGACGGCTGGAATTTTACTGTTTCTGTAATTCTTCTAATTGCTTTCAAACTTTGATATTATCTTATTAGCATTTCTACTACCTCGTTTCAATTGCCTGATCATGATTTTTACGATTGATTTTCATTTAGATTGCTTTTTAGCTATGATTTGTGAGTGGTTCCCAAATCTGGGATTTCGGTGGAAACCCCTTCGTGGGTTCTCCCTAATGCGTCCATAGGACTAGGATTTCGATGGGGATTAGGAATTTAGATGGTTACGTGGGGTGTTTCATTGTCATCGGCGGGAAAAAGACCGCCTTTGACCGTTGGGCCAAGGGGGAATAAACTTGGCGGTTGACTCCCTAGCCACAGCTCACGTCCTTAGCGTAGACATCGAATCCTAGCGCGTGGGAACGGCAGGATGAGATGTTGGAAGTTATCGTTGCGAGCTTAGTGCTCCTAAAGTCGGTCGGTGTTAATAGACATGGGAATGCCCACTGACCGAACCCGGGTAGTCTGGCGTATCATCCTGGGCGTCGACCAGAGTATCGGGCCCATGGGACGCTGGTATCACTCTTAGAGGAAACGTCTCACCACTAAACCCTAAATCCGATCGTATTCCTATCCGTCGGTCGTAATAGCGAGAACGCATGATAGGGTGGAAACCGAAGTCCTAGATTTCATTTTATATTGTTTATCCCTCGTATCTATTTTCCGTGACAAATCATCGATCGTTCGGGCTAGCTCACCCATAGGGTGAACCGGTTCCTCTTTGACACAAGCACAACCACGCCTCCCTGTGTTCGACCCCCAAGCCACACTACAACACCGTGCGCTTGCGGTATGAATATTTAAATCTGGTATCCCCAATCATATTGCACCTTTATGTGTCAAACTTAGGGGACGTCAAACTTTATGGCGCCGTTGCCGGGGAGGCAACGTGCTTGTTAATTTTAGGACCTATTGAACCTTTGCGTCTAGCTCATATCCCTATCTCGCGATAATTTTCGCATTCTACTTTTTCATTTTTATTTTCTAATTTTTATTTTCTATTTTTATTTGTTTATATCCCATACTTGCTTCACGGGGTGTTTGTGATTTTTCATGCGCATGAATACAAGGAGTCTCGACGACTTGATTCCTATTGACCCAGAGATCAACGCCACCCTAAGGTGTCTGAACACAGAGAAGAGAAGAAGAGAAGAGTCTGAAGCCATGGGAGAGAACACTCCTCCCCAGAAGTCTCTACTGGAATACTCGATGCCATCCATCGGGTCCACCACCTCCATCCAACCTCCGGCTATTATGGCACAGAGTTTCAAGCTCAAGCCGTCATTAGTGACGTGGATCCAGCAGGATCAATTCTCTAGGG
Organism: Scilla litardierei; assembly: GCA_030789695.1. Lineage (NCBI taxonomy): Eukaryota > Viridiplantae > Streptophyta > Magnoliopsida > Asparagales > Asparagaceae > Scilla > Scilla litardierei. Next base: position 115,067 of record CM061130.1, on the reverse strand, counting down.
CTCCCATGGAGAGCCCTATTGAACATCTGGACTCCTTCCTTGAGAAGTGTGACACATTCAGGATTTATGGTGTCACGACTGAAGCTATCCAACTGAAGCTATTCCCCTTCTCTCTGCGGGATAAGGCCAAGCAATGGCTAAGGGGAAAGGACCCGAACACCTTCAATACTTGGGAGAAGCTCTCGAACGCTTTCTTGACTAAGTTCTTTCCTCCGGGGAAGACAATGAAGCTGAGGAGTAAGATCTCCTCCTTCTCCCAAGCCAGCCACGAGTCCCTGCACGAAGCTTGGACGAGATACAAAGAGATGCAGCGGAGATGCCCTCATCACGAACTTCCCAAGTGGCAGATAATTAATCTGTTCTATAACGGGTTGAGGGACGACTTAAAATCTTCGATGGACGTCGCGGCTGGGGGTCCTTTATGTCTAGAAGCGAGGAAGATGCCGGCAACATTTTAGAAAACATGGCATCAAACAATGAGCAGTGGTACGATGAGCGTGCCACGCCCAGATCTGGAGGCATTCATAGAGTCGAGGACGTCGACAAGTTGTCTAGCAAATTTGATTTGCTATCGACCCAGATCTCAGCACTTATGGTAGGAGCTGGTGGTGCCAGCACCCAACAATTATCGGCGGTGGAAGCGGAAGTCCTGGTAGACTTCGAGAGTGGTCATATTTCACCACCGGTGGATCAAGCTAGCACACTTTTCTTCAACCCGACGGGTAATGCGTCATATCCACCAAGGACTAGCTCGAATCCGGCTTATTCTCCCAATAACCGAAACCACCCCAATTTGAGCTATATGGCACCGTATCAACAGCCCCAGCAGCAGTAACAAGTATATCAACCGTCTCAGCAGCAGCAGCAGCAAATATATCAGCCACCTCAATAACAACAGCAGCAGTAGTATCAGCAACAGCAGCAGCCACATCAAATGTACCAGCAGTATCCCCCAGGAACCAGCAGCCCATGTAGCAGCAGCAGCAGCAGCAGCAGCAGCCATATGATGGCCAGCAGCGAGTTATCTTGTCCGCCACCAGCAGCCCATGCAGTAGCAGCAGCCATATGACCCAGTATATTACGAACCAGGAGAAGATCAACTTGAAGCTGGAGATGGGGCATATGGCCCTCACCGACCAAGTAACACAGCTGGGGTTGCAGGTGGCGAACCTTCAGAGGGCGCAAAACTAATTGCCGGGTCAACAAGAAGTAAATCCACGGGGGGCGAATCAAACATTGGCACTAACGCATGATCATGCGAATGTGTCCGTTATCGTCTTGAGAAGCGGGACACAAATTCCTACAAGAGTGCCCGCTAAGGAACCTGAAGCTCCGTTGGTCGGTGGGTGACCAATTGAAAAAGCTAATGACGACGGAGCTTCGTCACCAAAGACTACGACTCCGGAGGGAGTCTCCGAAGAAGAGAAGAAGAAGGACGAGGAGGGGAGCCTGAGAGTATTTAAGCCCGTGTGCCTTTTCGACAACGACTTGCCCAAGCTAAGATTGATGAAAAATATGAAAAATTCTTTGCCATGGTCAAGGATTTAAGCTTGCAGATCCCTTTCCTCGAAGCCATAGAGACAATTCCTTCCTATACGAAATTCTTAAAGGACTTGGTGACGAGGGGTTCCATAAAGGAAAAGGTCGTTCTCACGGCGGAATGCAGCGCTCTCATTCAGCGAGCGAATTCGCCTAAGCTTAAAGACCCGGGAGCTTCTCTATTCCTTGTTCAATTAGGGAAGTGAAGATCCATCGGGTGCTCGTGGATTTGGGAGCGAGCGTCAGTCTGATGCCCCTGTCACTATACTGGAGGATAAGGATAGGAGACCTGGAGCCCACGGGTATGACCCTTCAACTAGCTGATAGATCGGTCAAATATTCGGTGGCAATTGTAGACGACCTGCCTGTTAACGTCAGTGGAGTGCATGTGCCGGTAGACTTCGTGGTAATGGACATGGCCAAAGACACTCATACACCCATCATCCTCGGGAGGCCTTTCATGGCCACCGCTGGCGTGCTAATAGATGTGAAGAAAGTGAAGCTATCCCTTAATGTTGGCGACCAGAAGGTCGAATTTGACTTGGGGTTATCTATGAAGCATCCTCCGGATGAACCTGGTTGCAATATACTGGACATTGAAGAAGAAAGAGCTGTGGAAGCCGGAGCTTGGGAGAGCCTCTCAAGGAATCCCCCCGATAGCTTGGGGAGCTTAAAGGAACTTGCTGAGTTGGAAGAAGAAGAAGCTACCAGAGGAGAGTTCTCCTCCGTGACGATCCCTCCTGGATTCCAAAAAGCTGCTCTGACGAGGAGAAAAGGGAAGGAGCACATGGGGCTTACCGCTGATGAGATCCAGATCTTACGAAAAGTGGCGGTCGATGCCAATGTGAGGGAGAAGCCCCAGATACCATCAACGGAGGGAGGATCGTTGAAGAAGTCTATTTGTCACCACTGTCAACACCTAAGGCCACCGCTCCAACATCTGACGGAATGCCAAACATTGGGCATCACCCCTGTCCTCCTTGAAAATCATCTACCGGGCGTCGAGCAACCGACGTTAAACAACAGCGCTTCATGGGAGGCAATCCATGTTCCAAACACTCGTCTTTGTTTTTAGGATTATTTTTCTTATTTTGTTGAATAAATTCAGCCACATGAACTTTCGTCGAAGGACTTAGGCTATTTTTGAAATTATGCAGGAAACAAGCCCCCAACCGATCGGTTGACCCCTCAACCGATCAGGTGGGACGTATCTGACAATGGCCTATATCTGTTCTTCAACGAACCGCTCGGGTGGAGCAAACCGAGACCGGGTGGCAGATCGTGTGAGAACAACAGAAGTCTCGGATTTTTTGGGATTAAATCAATCGATCGGTCGATATGAAGCAGTGGTCGTGTAGATGTCCGGGTGAAGTGCACAGAACTCTCGGGAAAATCATGAAGCGGCCAACCGATTGGTTGATAACTCATTCGATCGGTTCGCCTGTAGCCACTTTTCAACAAATTTTTCGAAAATTTACCCAACTGATCGGGTGAGATCTCACCCGATCGGTTGACCTAAAACCCTATAAATACCCCCCCCCCCCCCCCCTAGCCCGATTCATTTTCTCACTCGATTTCGAAATCCTCCGTCGTTTCGACTTCTCCTCCTCTCAACCGGCCACCTTCTTCCCCCAAACAACCTCTACTCACTCTCAAACGATCTCCCCACTTCCTCCTTCCTCCCATCCATCAATCCCACTCTCATTCTCTCACATCCAACCCTAATCTTCTCCCTAACCCTAACCGTTCTCCCCCGTTTCGAAAATTTGTTGAAGAGGCATGCCGCGGCTTCACACTCCCATCAATTGCACAGCGTTGGGTGATCTATGAGCAAGGATTGTCTTCGCTACTGGGTAAACTCGTTCCCTAGCTCTATTTCTTCCATTTGCCCTAGTACTACTGTTTTGCTCAATTGCCATTGTTTGTGTTCATTCATCATATCTTGCATACACTTACATCACACACTACCATGGCCAGGGAAAAAGATAAGGGTAAGGCTATCATGCATGAGGAGGGGTCGTCTCGCAAGAGACGGAAGACCACACGTCCACCTAGTTCATGCCCTCCTCCTACACAGCCTACACAATCCCAACCACAACCAATTATCCCTCCTGAGGACCCAATGATGGGCACGTGTGGTTACCGTTTTTTGAGTCTTAAACAGAAAGATTTTTATAATAGACTCAATGCACAGGGACACCTATCCACCAAGTTCGCACATGCCCAAACTCTTATCGATCTCGGAGTTTTCTCCGAGGTCGAGACTCTCTTCGCTAACTTAGGATGGATAGCTTTCTTGAACACCCACGCGGCGGCCTACCCCGCCCTCACACTAGAATTCCTATCTTCCCTTAAATGTGAGTCGGGATCGATCGTCATTTTCCACGTCCGAAACAAAACCATCCGCACCCACCTGAATACTATCAATAACATTTTCGGTTTCCCCATTCTAGGGGACGACAATATCCGTCCCTACGGATATCACCGTGATTTCGACGTCAATCAATTTTGGTTTTACCTCACCCTTACGACCATTATCCTCGATGTAAGGCCAAGGCCTCCTCCATCATTCACCCAGTATTTCGTCTGGCCCACCGAATCATATCTTGCACATTCTTCCCCAGGGATGAGTCCAGGACCGTGACTATCCCTGACCTTTTTATTTTGTGGGCCATGACATTTGATTTTATTCACGATGACAACGGGATCACCTTCGAAGCCCCTCGCATTCCCATTCATGTTGGTGCTTGGCTTATTCACAAGTTACTTGAGATTAGCCGCACCGGCAAGGGCAAGTATTGTTGCGGGGGCCTCATTACCATCATAGCTTCATATCCCCAGTACAATATCGTCATCCCCCGAGATTTGCCTTCTGTCGCAAAACCTACACGTCTAGATCTTGATGTCCTGCGGCACATACACATGATCAAGCCCCGCCCCGATGGTTGTTTTACCTTTTACTACGGTCACCCCCTGCTCCTTACACCATTCTGCCCAACCTAGCTAGTATGTCTATCGTTCTTGTGGCAGATTGGACATTCCCTCCTGACCCTGAGTTTCTAGGGGGGTTACGTCTTCAGTTCCTTATCCCGAGCGCACCCAGATCACCTTCCCTACCGCCCATTTAGGCGAGCAGGACATACCTACGTCCTGAGGAGACCCCGGGGCTGGCCCCAGTAGTGCCACCCCGGCTTCTGTCCCCATCACCACCGTCACCACTTCTCCTATCCGTACGACCACTACTTCTTTCTTTCGTCGAGCCACCTCTGCTCACCTCGCTCTCGAGGCTGAGTTAGCTGCACTGTGCGCTGGCGCTTCCACTTCTACCTCCTCGGTCCCATCCTCTTCTATCTTTACCCACCCACGTTTACTCGCACTTGAGAGGAACGTGGCCGCCATCCTCCGCCTTCTCTTCTCACTCACATTCACGGACCACCTCCACCCACACATCCACCCTCACCTCCACCTTCACCTTCTCGACGATCTTCGCCTCCACCATCACATTCATCACCTCCCGCCACCACCGTTTCCATACCCTCCACTTCACCTCCACTCACGACCATTACTGTCGACCCCACAGATCCATCACCATCCACTTCCATCATCCCATATGCACGCCACAAGAAATTGCAAGTGAGATCGAGATCATTTCCCCCACCATCCTCTCCTACCCACGTACCTCTCCCATCTACCACCACGTTGGTCGCCATATCCCTACCACTCACCATCATCACCACCACACCACCCATCATTCACACCTCCTCTGCACCCACCCATTCATCACCTCGACCCCTTTCTCCACTTCTCCGCACACCCGTCACCTCTCTCGTCCACACCCCTCCATCTACTACCGAGGAGGACAAGGATAGTTCCTCTCGTGCATTTTGATTTCTTTTTCTTTTCCGATCTTCCCCTAGCATATTTTTGCATCATCATTATCATACCATATTGCTAGCATTGTCATGTCCAGCTTGGGGGAATTCGAATTTTGTGTGTTTTGTCGTGTTCTTTCGTCGTGGTGTGCTTGTTTATATATGTCGTGTGGTATGATTTTCTATCTTTTATTTTCTTTGTTTCTTTTTCCCTTATTTTTATTTTTCCTAGTTCGTATGTGTGTTTTTCTTGTTTTTCATTTCTCTTTGAGTAGGTGCGTATTACCCCCCCCCCCCCCCCCCCCCCCCCCCCCGTTTCATTGCTTTCCCGTATTTACTTCTATTGTATTGAGGGCAATGCAAGTTTCAGCTTGGGGGAGTCGCACTTCGTGCGTCATTTGCGTCTTTTTCTTCGTTTTTGAGTCGTTTTCATCGTGTTTTTCTTTTTTTCTTCTCATCTTCTATTCTCTCTCTCTCCTAGAGATGACCCCATATGATGAATTGCCACAGAATCACACACACACACACACACACACACACACACACACACACCTAGCATGGCTACGATTATTACTTTCACTAACCCTAGGAAGCCGAGTCCTCTTGCATTTCATGCTTCGTAGGTTCACTTTGCTTTTATGTGAGTCGTGTGTCGTGACTAGCTTATAGTGTGCTTCTACTTTGTGATTTTGATTTATATACCTGTCCTAGGATGACCCCTAGATTATCATGCTTCGATTTGATTATGCGGTATTTGCTTCTCCTGTCTGCTTCTATATGCATGAATATATTTTATATCGTATACTTCAATTCGCATGTGTCGGGATTCCACAATTAGGACAATGATAACCCATTTAGTCTATGCTCTGATTAGCGAGAAAAATCTCCTTTGCCCAACTGTTTAGAATCCGATTTTTTTTTTATTTTACTTGGTGCAAATCCTCTCGTCGTGTACCGTTCTCCCACTTGGGAGAGTACACACAGGTATATATCCCAAAATCCAAAAATCCAAAAAAAAAAGAGAGAAAAGAAAAACCCAAAAAGAAAAGAAAAGAAAAAAGAAAAGAAAAAATATATGTATATGCCAAAAATCCAAAAAAAATACATATACCCAAAACCCAAAAAAAATTCAAGTGTGAATATTTTCCTACCTACCGAGAATAAAGGGAAGGCGAGAGTTTGCGCCGAGTGTTCTACTCCGCATCATCTCAACCTCCATCGTTTTCGAAAACACTTGGAATAGGAACTTTCTAGCTATTATCTAGGCAATAGTGTGGTGATTTCCTAGTTCCTAGCTATGGAGTCCCCGATGCATGATATGCTTCTATTCTTATACTCTTCTCATGCATGCTTGAGCTATTATTCACCGCTTATTTCAAATCGAATTGATATTTGGGTCTTTCCTTGGATTTGTGTATATGGAGCTTATTGCACAATGTATATAGTGAAACCGTCTGCTAGCACACGACCACACTCACTCGCACTTCACCGTGTGGGCCCACGACACTTGTTTGGACTCGTATTCCTTGGTTTAGTGTTGTGATTTGTCGCTTGCTTGGTTGGTGTGGCGTTTTTGATTTCGTTGGCCCTGACGGGCGATTTAGGATTTTGATCTCTCTTTCTCTCTCTTTCTCTCTATTTTCTCCCTCCGAGCTCCTACTCTCACTCGTCTTCCTCGAGGACGAGGAAGGGTTCAGCTTGGGGGATTTTGACGTGCGTTTACATTTTATATATTCACGCACGTCTTCTTTGTGTTTTTCCGTTGTTTTCTGTCGTCCCGTACTCGTTTTCTTGTTATTTTTAGGTTTCTTTCACTTCTCCATGTTTTTGTGTGTTTGCAAGAGATTGCCAGTGTAGGGACATATAACAAAGATATTATGAGTCCCCGGAGCAACGGGAAGAGTCACGCACCATCCAGGGGGTCAAACGACGAAGATTGCCATTTTTAGCCCTTAACCGATCGGTTAGACACAGCCAACCGATCGGGTGATGCACGCGTATCCGATCCGGACGAAGGCTGAAGTGAAGTGCGGATCAACCGATCGATTCACCGATCGGTTCAATCCAACAGAGCTCTTGGCCATTTGGAGCTGAATTCCAACCGATCGGGTGACATCTCTCCCGATCGGTTCATCTGTAGCTGATTTTCCAAACGACGACCCGGAGAGCTCAACCGTCGGTTTGCTGACCATGCCAAATCGTCAGTGTTCTCTGTCTCTTTGGGGATAATTCCAACCGATCGGTTGAATACTCAACCGATCGGGTCACCTGATGCCGCATCGCCCCAAATGTCGAACCGACGGCTCCACCCTCTCTCCTCAGCGCCCAGGTGAAGTTCCCGAAGCCGACGACCGAAGCATCAAGCAGCTCACCTGATCGGTTGATGCTTCAACCGGTCGGGTGACGTCGATTTCTATATATAGTTGCCCTAGGTTTCTGAAAACAAGAGTTGTTATTTTTCTGTCTTTTTCTTGTACGGTGACGGTTGGAATTTTGCAGTTTCTGTAAGTCTTCTGATTGCTTTCAAACTTTGATATTATCTTATTAGCATTGCTACTACCTCGTTTCAATTGCCTGATCATGATTTTTACGGTTGATTTTCATTTAGATTGCTTTTTAGCTATGATTTTTGAGTAGTTCCCAAATCTGGGATTTTGGTGGAAACCCCTTCGTGGGTTCTCCCTAATGTCCATAGGACTAGGATTTCGATGGGGATTAGGAATTTAGATGGTTATGCGAGGTGTTTCATTATCATCGACGGGAAAAAGACCGCCTTTGACCGTCGGGCTAAGGGGGAATAAACTTGGCGGTTGACTCCCTAGCCACAGCTCACGCCCTTAGTGTAGACATCGAATCCTAACGCGTGGGAACGGCAGGATGAGATGTTGGGAGTTATCGTTGCGAGCTTAGTGCTCCTAGAGTTGGTCGGTGTTAATGGACATGGGAATGCCCACTGACCGAACCCGGGTAGTCCGGCGTATCATCCTGGGCGTCGACTGGAATATCGGGCCCATGTGTAATGTCCCGCTCCCCGGTATACCCGATGAGTACGAATCTGTATCAGGTATTCTCGATGAAGCGGGTGCTACGGAAGAGAAGCACAAAATTTCAAAACTCAAGCAGGCCTACTGCGTACTGCTGGGATAGTACATGTAGCATTCCAGACATTCCAGACATCGCAGAAACACAAAAATAGCCACCAACTCAAAGCACCAGTTTAACATATATATAAACTGTTCAATTACAACATCAATTACAAATCTCATATACAATATATTACCCAAACTCACTCAAGTACAATAACACACCCAAATCTCTCTCACATTCACCCCCACACTCAAATCCAACCAACTGGGCTCGTGGGCCTCTGACTCTGTGATCCAACACCTGAAAAATATCAACGGAGACACGTCACAGTGTGACCCAGTAGAAATCCCAAACCCAACTCACATGGTGTCCAAAAATGCAATGCACTAAGTAACAAAGGGAAACTAACTCATGGCATATCACGGCAAATTCATATGAAAATGTAAATGGTTTCATTAACAAAACACGTACCTACGGCAAGAGGGTGGCCTGCAAAGCAAAGTGAGTACGACATATAAAGAGTGAACTACAATATTAAGAAACTGAAACTTATCGTTACAACATTTGGTCTACGACATTTATTACAAGCTTTAGGCCATTTAGCATTCTTAGCAAATTTTAAGCATTCCCTAACCACTTATGACAACACTAATAACCAACATGTTGACTAAAATGGAAACATTGTCAAGCATTAGTAAATTTAGCCTACCTTCCAAGGAAGGATCTAATCCTTGACAATATCAAATAATTGAACATCTAGCATAAGTGAGTAATGATGTAATCATGCTACACATAAGTTTTCACAAAATGCTAACTTTAATTAAGAAGACCAAGAGAGGTTCCATCTTTTGCATAATTGGGCCAAAGTACTTAAGGAAGGAACCATCTTTTCATTTATTATTTTGGATAAATACATTTTCCTTTAAACATGGAAATTTTGAGAGAAGTAGCAAGTAGAATTTGTGTAGTATTCCTAGCTTAAGTTTCTAATACTCCGGATGTCGTGGAAATACCTAAAAATTTCGGCAGAGTTTCTCTTGTATTCATCAAAGTTTCCAAATACAACATAAATAGAATTTAAAAGAGAACATGGTATATTCATAACATCCCACCACCACCACCACCACCACCACCACTATAAACATCAACACAACCTCATTCTTAAGAAACATTAGTGATATCACCAATACCAACACCAATATCATTAATATCACCAAGATGTAACAACCACACTAGGATGTCCACACAAGGGAAATGCCTCCAAATGAACCCAACATGCAAGTAAACAAGTAAGAACATCGATACTTTATAAAGCTACCAAAGAAAAGAGGGTTCTCCACATTTTTCTACACCTCATGTCAAATTGTCACAACATAAGCATACTTCCCGAACCAAGCAATAAGAAATTAGCTTTATGCATGTTTCCTTACTAAAGAGGCCTCTATAGCATGTCCACATGTTAAAAACAAGCAATTTGACATTCTAATATCCATGCAAACTATAATGTATGCTTACAAAAGATGGTATCTTGGCAACATTTGGCAACCCACCTAGGAATTCACACCAAGATGCACACTTCAATAATTTTAGTAACCAAAATGCAACCATAACAACTTCTTAAGTGCTTGCAAGAGCAAGCTATGTAGGATTTCCACTTAAGGGTGCAACTATGGAAAAATCACAAAGAGGTCTACATGAATGCTATCAACTTTATGTTAGATTTTCACAAAATGGGATTTTTGTCATATTTAGGTAGGAAAGTTCCAAGTTTTAACACAAAACATAACTTCCTTTTATAAAAAGATACACCTCGTGAATATGTGTTAACACTAAAATTTCCTAACAATAACCTTGGAAATATTTCCTCTCTCTTTTTTTCTATAATTCATGTGAGGGAACATTCTACCACAAATATTACACAAATCCCTAACGTAATATTCACTATAAAGGGTAAAGAAATCCCACCCTAGTGAAGTTGGGTTCCTACCTCAATGAAGAAACCACATTGGGATCTCAAGTATCACTACTACTAATAACAACAAGAATAACGATATTTGCTAACAACTAACAACCCACACTTTCCAACATACCTTCATTCAAGCACCAAATACATCCATGGCAACATTCATTCTTAAAAGTTACCCATCACATACATACACCCACAAATCACCCAAAAATGCTAAATGATGACATGATGCTTATGATGCACAAGTAATGCGATGCGATGCAATGCAATGTAAGGGGATCCCATGAATGAGCCGGCGTGCACGTGCAAGAGCTTCTACTCCTTTATCAACGTGGAGCCACCTAATGGATCAAGAGGTGGCCAACGGCGTAATTACACGCCTCTTACCGTGGCACTTTGTCCATACCTGTGCACTCCACCTCGTGTCCTAATCACATCATTTCCCCCATTCCTTATTTCGCATATATCCAACAACACATTTATCCATTTTCACATCTCAAGTCCTTATCACATGGTACTCATTTTCATACAAAAGAAATTCAATAAGAAAGTTCCCAATTTTCCATGGAGAGCAATTTATATAAATTATGAAACATGGCAATGGAATGATAAAGCCTCCTCTTCCAAAATGAGAGCTATTCCATTTAAACAATGCAACAAAGGAGAACAATTTCGTTTACTCAACATAACAAATGGAGATCTATGTCATTTACTCAATGAAACCAAAATGAGAATAATTTCATAAAAGGGAGTAATTTCATTTTCTCATGCAAGGAGGAAAATAATAAAGATTCCATATTTCAAAATGAGAGTAATTTTGCATACTTATTGAAACAACTCATTCAAGCTCAAAATGAGAGCAATTTTGCATACTTACTGAAACAACTCATTCAAGCAAAATGGAACATAATTATTGCATCAAATAATTCAAAATATCATCGCCCTTCAACCAAGAATGCTCCATGGTAACTTGAATGTTAAGATTCCATCATTCCATAATACTTCCAACATGCTAAAAAGAGAGCAATTCCTCAAAATTAATGTAACAAGCTTTCATTTGCATCATAAGGCTTCCAACATTCAAAATTTACATAACTTCAACAAAATTAATGAGGGCAAAATGACAGCAAATTCACCTATTCATGGCCAATTTCACCTCACAATTTTTGTCCACATATTACACAATATCCATACCAATAAAACTTGAATAATAAGCTTCTAACAATTCTAAATGAGAGCAATGTTCACAATTTTACAAAATTTACGTAGCAAGCCTTTCAATTTGCATCATGAATCATCAATTTCGCAATTTTAATGTGATAATCCCAAAATCATGGCATCAAAGAACTCAACATCCATATAATTTTAACTTAGAATGCACCATGTGAAGAAATTACCACAAACCCTAAAAAGATGCAATCTTTATCATTAAGATGAAATGAAATGAAGCATGAGAATTGGGATTTGACTCCTACCATAGAAATGATGAGCTTCACCCAAAAATCCTCCAAGAACCCACCAAGCTCCAAGAATCCCATATTTAAGCACCACCACTCTGAAATTCATCATCCTAGGCCTTGGAATCACCTCCTTCTAGCTCCAAACTCCCCCATATACATCTAGCTAACATTAGGACTCAAAAGAAGCATGAAAAAGGGAGATTTGTCCTTGAAATTGAAGGAAAAGGGTAAGAACAGAATTCGGCCAGAAATGGACAGATTTGGGGCTCGGGTTTTGGCCGTGGAGCTTAGAGAAAGGGGAAAAATTGAGGGAGATGAAGGGGAGAAGGATTAAGGCTTCAAACCTCTCCTTTCCTCTTCATTTCTTCTTCTATTTCTCATCCAATTCCCCCAGCAAATTCGGCAGCAAGGGGGGCATTTTTTTCGGCCTGGGTTGGGGAAAAAACGGGGAGAAGAAATGAAAAAGGGAAAGAGAAAAAGAATGAAGAGAAGTTTTGAGAAGAAGAGAAATGAACTTGGGTATTTACAAGTTTGCCATTCTATTAAACATCCCTCCTCTCTTCCTACTAATCCAAGCCCACTATTAAAGCCCAACCAACATTAGCTAACAATAATCCAAGGCCAACTCTAGCTACCAAAATTAACTAAGGCCCAAACAATAACACTGATAATATTAATCAACATCACCAGTAATAAAAATAATAACACCAAAAATTATAACATCACCAAAAATAACAACCAACATCAATAATAATAATGTCATTCATTAATAACTATCTCAGCATCACCAATTATCATGAACATACCGTTTTACTATGCACACTTACCAATGAAAATCACCAAGCACGCTAATTAATAAACATGAATAACATGCTAACAATAATATCAATTTACTATCCAACCACATGCATTCACTTATATATCCAAAGCATATCATAGTCACATTATAGCCCTACATATAGGAATTTACTATACACACAACAAAATTACTATACGCACACACGCAAACAGTAGTTTACACATACGGGCATTACACCATGGGACGCTAGTATCACTCTTAGAGGCAACGTCTCACCACTAAACCCTAAATCCGATTGTATTCCTATCCGTCGGTCGTAATAGCGAGAACGCATGATAGGGTGGAAACCGAAGTCCTAGGTTTTCTTTTATATTTTTTTATCCCTCGTATCTATTTTCCGTGACAAACCATCGATCGTTTGGGCTAGCTCACCTATAGGGTGAGCCGGTTTCTCTTTGACACAAGCACAACCATGCCTCCCTGTGTTCGACCCCCAAGCCACACTACAACATCGTGCGCTTGCGGTATAAATATTTAAATCTGGTATCCCCAATCATATTGCACCTTTATGAGTCAAACTTAGGGGATGTCAATATTCGATGTAGATCTATAATCGAGATTCACTAGATTTGGTGCGAGAGAGGGACCAAAGCTAGCGTCTTTATTATATTTCTATACTTATATTCGTTTGCACAACGGTGAAAAGAGTACAAACTATCACGATCTAGATCCGAACTTGAGTTGTGCGAGGGCGAGCTTGAGTTAGAATTGGATATAATTATCGATTTTAATGCTAGTATTTTGAACTAGGCTTACGCGAGAGCGAGGATCTAGTTTAGATTGCTATAGACTTGCGTAGTGCGAGAGCATGCATTGGTTCTCTATTTAGTTATGACAAGTTCACCTTAAACCCAAGTTTAGTAATATTGAGATTCATAATTCGCATTGATTACTTGAGATCTATAGTGGGGATTCACAAGCCCTAGACCTCTTTATATATTGAATTTACATCGATACTTGAACGATTGTGACATCAACTCTTTCAAAACTAATTTTCCACCAATAGCTTAGTAAATCATATAGATTCCCATTATTAGTTCCTCCCCGTAATCGATATCGGCTTGCCACTAGACCGTGCGTTTGCGGTAAAACTACATTGTTTCCGGAGTTGTATTTTGGGACGACCACCGCTCATCTGCATCAGGTTGAACATATGGTCCGAGCTCTTCTTCCTCCTTCGCATCGCCATGAATTGTCGGCAGAAGGCCTGGGCGAGGTCCCTGAAGCTCCCAATGGATCGGCTGGGGAGCCTGTTATACACTCCCTTGCTGACTTCTGAAGGGTGGTATGGAAGCCTCGACAGCGCAGTGCATCATCATCCCCTTGGAGTTCCATAATCCATTTGTAGTTCTGGACGTGTTCTAGGGGGTCTCCCCTGTGCCATCGTACTTCTCTAGATTAGGTACCTTAAAATTAGATGATACTCGAGAGGAAGTGATCCTCTTTGTTAGCAGGTTGTGCTCATCTCCTGAGCTTACCGAGGGAGAGCGATGTCGTTGGTCATATCTCTGGCGCTTAGGTCACCTGGGTCGGTCATTGGAAGCACATGAAGAATCTCTTCCATAAGTGCCTAAGTCGACAATAAGGTTTAGCCATCTGGAGTCGTCCATCCGAGACTTCCTCCTGTAGTTTGCCTGAGACTTTCGATGCAGACTCTTACTCCGTTACCATTGGCTCCCCGGGTGTCGGTCGTCATCACGGGTGGTGAGGTGGTTGCTCGCTTGCTCAAGAGGAGGTCGCAGACGTTCGAAAGTGATGATGGAATGGTCGATTCTAGTCATCTTGCCCCTCGGGTCCTGTTCGTCTCAGGGGGAGACCAGGGTCCGTGATCTCTGCTAAGACGAGGAGGGCATCCTAAACCATTGCTCCAGGTTTGGTAATGCCTCTTCTCGGTCTGCAACTATGGAAGATCGTATCGTAGGGCATTGTCGAGGGTGGTTTGGAAAGTTAGGCGGGGTTCCCATTAGTCGGTGTTGTTATCCAATGAGCCGCTTTACAACTGCCGCTAATGCTTGGATGTTGGAGTTCACTCCCCTAGTGAACAAGTGAAATTTATCCACAGTCACTAGTTGCGACTCAGGCATTTCTTCAACGGAAGGGCTGAGGTCTGCGTCTGGTGTGGAAGATGATGTGAGCATTGACTTCTTTTCCACAGACGATGCTAGATGTTTCAGGGTGTTTTCTTAACGTGGATTTAACGTAGGGCAGGTCGAAGGTCACAGCTGGTGAGGCCGACCTTCGGGATGTCGACCGAGCTGACTCCAGAATGATCGGGCTTCAGGCCGAGCCATGGGTGTCGAACAGAGCTTCAGCTGAACAATCTCCTCAATGATTTATAAGACAGAAAGCTCGGCAGGGGGTCAGATCTGGGTTCCGACCATATCCCCTCGATGCTTAAGTCAGATCGTGATAAAAGGATGCTTGGTGAAACTGATTTCGACCCGTTGGGAGGTCGTTCACTAGTTCTCAGGCCGAGCTATAAGGAGGATGAAATTTGTTAGGTGAAAGCAGATCTAGAGTATATGAGTACTTAAGTGTCAGATATCCAAGATTCGTCCCTTAAGCCTTCCCTCTGTTGGGTTATTTATATGCGATCATTTTGTTAACGCTCTCCTCCCATTATACTCCTGCATTCATGATGTTTATTACCTCCTCGATGTGCTGTCTGTAT
Organism: Scilla litardierei; assembly: GCA_030789695.1. Classification (NCBI taxonomy): domain Eukaryota; kingdom Viridiplantae; phylum Streptophyta; class Magnoliopsida; order Asparagales; family Asparagaceae; genus Scilla; species Scilla litardierei. Next base: position 99,613 of record CM061130.1, on the reverse strand, counting down.
TGATGGCGGGTTAAAGGGAAATCATTGATCGCTCGGTTAGAGGAACTGTCTCCTTCATTATGGAGATCAGGCTTTGTTAATCGGGCCTTTGTCATGAATGGATAGATGATGACTCGTACATGAGGGTCCTTGGGCTAAAGCCTAGGGCCATATTGGGCCGAACAATTAGTCGCGGTTGACTTGATGGCCTCTGGGCCGGTCAGGGGTTGTATCAATATCTAGTCCATTATATTTAAAATTCTTTGAAGAACTATTTATGACCATCATTCATTTCAAAAGCATAGAGTGCTTATGTACTAATGCTATGGTTGTTGAGAATGATCAAGCCATTAGCATTATAATACTTTTGTTAATCATGATATGGATTTGGTAGGAAAACACATATGACCTTGTTAGCATGGGTCAATAGTATCTTTGACTTTATCTAACTGAATAATAAATGTCTTGGAACGGACTGGACTAATATCTTATGATTTTTTTTGATGACTTTCTCTAGAGTCAATTTTTTTATCTACTACAAAGGCAGAGTATATGGCATCTATTGAAGCAGTAAAAGAAATCATCTGGTTAAGAGGTTTGGTCAGTGATCTTGGATTATACTAGCAGACAACTATAATGTACTATGATAGTCAAAGTGGTATACACTTAACTAAAGCTAGTATGCATCAAGAAAGGACCAAATATATTGATGTCAGGTTCTATTTCATCCCAGAATTAATGTTTGTTAAGGTGCAATAGATTAGTACTCAAGATAATACAGCTGATATGATGACCAAGCCTATACATTCGTATAAGTTCAATAACTTGCTCGGTATATCTTATAGCGAAGGATGAGACTTGTGGAGCAATGATAGCGATAGAGACAATAGTTATTGGTAGCAAAAGAGACAATAGTTTGCTCGATGGTATTTGAGTCAAGACGGAGAATCTGATGATCATTTAAGTTAAGGTGGAAATCTGTAGATGGTAACACAGATCAAGATTATGACATAAATGGAGGCAACCCAACATCATTAATTTCAAGATTTGTATCTTGTCATCTTGGCTTATTATAATGGCCTGTATTTTTCCAATACATCAATTTACGTTTTTTCAAAATTACTTTATATAGTCAAGAGTTTTGTAACAAAACTGATTTCAAAAATTTCTTATAAAAATATTTTGAAGCACTAGACTAATTATAATGTATTTCAGTAGATTCAGATTTCATCAAATACTCAAAATAATTCTGATAAGAATTCATTTTCAAATATTATCATTTTGACTTAATGAATTAATTTTCTATACAAACACTACCAAAATGTTTTCAAACTTCTACAGTAGCATCCTAATCATTTAGGGCTCCCCACAATAATTTCGTAATTTTCTGATATCAAATCAAATCAGAACCCGCAAACCGGCTTCCTAAACGTTTTGGCCTAAAACTAGTATCTTCGTAGCTCAAACTTCGAAATGAATCTCGTATTCACGATCCTCGCGATTATACGGACCCGTGGTAATGTTTTCGTAATTTTTCGGAGACGTTTAGTCTCAGGGGCAAAATCGTAATTTCACAAAACTCGATTAGCTCTAATCTCTCCTCTTAATCCCTCCCAGCTAATCCCGTTACCACCTAACCTAACCCGTAGCTAACTTCGGAATCTCAGAAACTCATCTACCCCCAGTAAAGTTTTGTGTTCCCCCCTAATTACAAGAATACCACTCCCTAATCCTATTTAAACCCCCTCCCAGCTTCACAAATTAACCCACAGTATTTCTCTCCACCTCTCTCTTTTCATTTGCTACGGACGAACCCCCCCCCCCCCCCCCCCCCCCGCATCTCTTGCTCTCACTTCCCTCTTACTCTCACTCTCTCCCTCACCCACGCCCTCCGGAGGGTCGACAGTCGCCCGCCGTTAGCTGCCACCCTCGCCGCCGCTCGCCGTCCTCCGGCCACCCCCCGACCTCCGCCACTGCTCCGACGCCTCCCCGCCTCGAAAACACCCCGAACAGCTCTGAGAGCCCCTGCCACCGTCGCCACAGCCCGACACCGCCTTCGCCTCACCATCACCGATCGCCACTGCCATCTTCGACGGGTCACGGTGCCTCGCTCGTCACCCCTCCAGCGATCCACGTCACCTAGGCAGAAGCCCCCCGCTCTGCCGCTTCCCACCTTCGTCAAGCCCCTCAGCACCTCTGTCACCACCCGCTCACCTACGCCGTCCACCTCCCCTCGCTCGACTCCGCCACCGACGAGCCCCTCCGAAGGCCGCCACGACCTCCGTTGCGAGGCCGCTGTCTCAGCCGCCACCCTCCAGAGCTCTCGCTCTCTCCGACGCTGCAACGAACGAAGATGGGTATATCTTCGAACATATTTTCGAAAATACGTAAACGTATTTTCGTATTTACCAATTTTAATTAATTATTAAATGCGTAATAATGATTTTAAATTCATAACTTGAAATATAGACCTCAGAAAAATATGAGACTAGCTCCAGAAAATCAGAAATAATATTCTGGGTCCAATGGCACTGGTCTCATCTCGATCAGATGCTTAGTTTTTCCAGAATTATTTTTAAGCCTAAAACTTAAATACGTAAAATTCATTCTAAAATCTGTAGCTCTCTATTTTCGCATACACTGATATGTGATAAAAATATATGTCTTAGTAATCTTCGAGACGGTCGTTTTGACTGCTCACTTGAACATTTTCGACTAGTTTTGCACCCGAAATAAATTACGGAAATATTACGCTACTTAAGTAAATTAAGTTTTTAAAATGATTTTCAAGCTTCTGAAAATTTTAAAAAATAGCAGGAGCTTCTGAAAATATTTTCCTTTTACAGTAAAATTATAATCTTCATTTTTAGCTTATATAAAAAATTTGGAACATTTTTCGACACTGTTTCAACCGGTTTGAAAAATCAAAACGATCAATATTTAGATAGAAAAGTTGTGTTTTCTAACTGATTATTTTGGTGTTGCAGGTACAAACTCTTCTGTACCAACTTCAGAAGAAGCCTTAGATCCATTCCACTCCTGCTACGATGGCCTCGAATATTGTAAGTCACGACAGATTCTAAACTTAGAAAACTAGTTAAATGTACTCGTATGAACTAGTAGAACACCACTCATAGCCTCAGAATGGCAATTGACTTGTACCGAACTAGAGACCTAATAGGAAAGTTATCAACCAAAGATTACTTTACCAACTTTCAACTTTGGTGGTTGTAGCACACAACTATCAACTTGGGTAAATTGTGTGCTAAACCACACTACCACGTGCTCAAAGCACGGAAGTAACATCTTTTGTATTGGACTTGTCTTTATCTTCTTTCCTACTTTCTGGTTTTCAATAAGAAAGTCAACCAGTTGTCTTGGTTCGACTAGCAACATGTGGAATATCATGTGGAACATCCTGTAACGAACTTGCACTTAACACATCACTGGGGTATTGGGGTAACTCATAGTTTGAGAGAGTACGGGAGTGACTGGAGTTCCATCTTCCTGTCATGTCGCCTGAGTTTCGGCATCCTGTCCTGCTGCCTGAGTTTTGAAAAAATACCTGTACTGATGCCTGGGTTTCGACATTCGTCTGGGTAAGCGCACCTGGGCAAGAGATGAACTCAATGGTCACATATTGTACTCTCTGACTTGAGTCACGTAGTGTAGTTACTTTTGCACAGTCACTTTTACCTTACGCATCACAGTCACCTTTACTTTACACGTCCCATACACGTTACTTACTACACTTGTGCAGTCACAGTACTTTACTTGTCGTACTTTTAGCTACAGCAGTAGCATATTTCACTTGCTTAGCCTGCTTTACACTTGCACTACCACAATACAGTTGTTCTCTCCTTTCAGTTCTGTTTACTTTTACTACTCAGCTGTGTACAGTTGTTGCTCAGTACTTTACTTTTCACTCTGGTCTACTTGTACATAGTTACCTTTGTCATACTTGTATAGTATTTCTTTTCTTTATTTAGAATTGTTGTGACTTACCTACGGTTCCATCTCTGTGGCACTGTAGACGACGTACATATAGAGATAGGTGCTCTTGAGTTGATAGCGCCAGAGTTCGACCCTGAGACCGCAGCTTTCAGTTTTATTTTCGCTATGTACTTTCTTTCTTTCATGTACATTGGTTGGAACATTTTGTACATTATGGATTGTAATAATTGGACACTATTTGGATATTTTTGTACATCTCTACACCGTGGCTATTTTGGTGTCACTGGTAAACTGCAGGACCTGCAAATAAATCAAATAAGTATCTGGCCCCGGAGAGCGGGTCGTTACAAGTTTGGTGGCCCATGCAGGTCCGCGTTAACTACCTCGTGAACAATATAGCAAGATCAGGATGTACAATATAAAATACTCAAACTGAACTCTCGAGTACTGGTTGTCTCGAGTGTTCACCTGTATTGGATATACGGGTGAAGTGTCCTTATTACCCATCTTCTTTGGCCCTTTTCCCTTCCTTTTCCATCCTCTAAGTGTATTTTTATACACCTTTCCTCCTTCATCTGCTTAGAGTGATCTTCCATAAGTGGAAACCATTCATTTACTTCATCATCATCTTCTCCTATGAACTCTTAACCCTTGCTTAGGAACTCGTGTTTCATTCTTGGTTATACCCTCCCTAGTAACCTCTTTTGCTAGCAGATATAGTGATTTTTCATAGGTTGAACTATCTACCCACTTCATCACATTTCCTTCAGTTGATGATGGCACGCATATAAATGATAAGCTTCCTTCAATATACCATGATCCGGTCAATGTGCTTGGATAAGTTTGTTGGATCACCCTAGCTAGACTGGGGGTAAGTGATCCTGGCTTAGTCACTTCCCTGGCCGTGCCTGCTGGAGCGCAAGGACATGAATTATGATTATGTAACGTCATCGATCTTCATCACTATCACCCTTCCTTTAGCTTGATGACCTTTCGATTGACCTTCTTAGAATCTTTTTTTTAGTACGCTTGAACTCTAGCTACGTCTATTTTAAAGAGGGTAGCATTCGATTTTCGATCACCAGAAGTTCGAGTTTGAACTCCTCAGCAGATCAAAGGACACTCAGAAGTATTCGAGGATGGTGCTGGAGATTTTGAGACGAGCCAAACCTGATGTGCAAGTGTAGGCTGTTGTGTCTTTTCATCCTTCTTGAGCTCGTGTTTCTCTTCTAGCCCCTACTTTCATCTTGTACCCGATTTTTCCATGGGTTTGAATTCCTTTCCCACCTACCACCTTCCCCCCTCATTATTGCCTTTTTGTCCTCATCTCCTCCTCGAGCCCCTGTCCCGCCAACCTAGTCTACCCTACCGACGACTTTCGGTGCCCCCCCTTTTTTTAAACCCCTCCTCTCCTTCCTAACCAAGCCATCCTGTGGCTTCCCCTTCGCCCCGGTATCACCCACTCCTGCACCCTACCTCTCTTCCATCGAGGCCAACCCCTCTCCCTTCGAGTTCCTCTGGCCTCACCTGAAGCTCTGCCAGCTTCACCCCATCCCGGTGGCTCCTGCCACGTCGAACAGTCGCAGCCCTCGCTGCCATGGATCGACAGCTGTCGATGGCCCACCGACGACATTGGGGATTGTTGGGCTTAGCGACAACCCTCACCGCCACCCTCGCTGTTGTCGTGTGGTTGAGATCTTGGGAAGCCTCTGTTCTTGGTGTTCTTTCGAGCTCTTTGTCCTGGGTCTTACCCCTTAAGGTGCCCTGCTTCGTCTCCTTCTTGGGTCCACTCCTTTGTGTTTGTTGGACCGTGGGTTATTGGTAGTTGAATTGTTTAGGGTTGATGGTGATAACCGTAGATGTCGACCAATGGTGTTGGCAAGGAGTATCATTGGGGATGAGTATTGGCTTGATTTTGGCCTTAGGTGTTGAAGTTGGATGTCAGTCTTGTGCTCGGATTTGGGAGACAGCTAAGATGATGGCTTCTTGTTGGATGTTATGGAGATTGCTGGAAGAAGTGGTAGCGATGATCTTGACCCTTGAAAATTAGCCTTATATTTGCCTTTTAGTGTCGATCTGGATATTGTCTTGTAATTTGGTATCATGGCAGATGAGGTCTTTTGTGTTCGGCTGGTTAAGTTGTAACAACGCGAATGCAGATGGATTAGTCCTTACATTTATATATCCTATATCGATGATTTACTTGGTTAAGACCCAGTAGTCATCAATGGCATGAGTTGAAAATTTTAAACTATATGATCTTTATTTTATGTGGTTTAAATAACTTACTACTGACTTATCACCTCAGGTTCCAAGTTCGAACAGATGTCATCATCATCATAACTATCATTTTCATGTATTGCCATTTTCTCATATTTTGGCTACTTAATAAATATGAAGAAACTATGGTGATGATACTAGGCTTCGAAACTAGTTATGGAAGCTATGGTGATGTCAATAGTATGTATTCATACATGACATCATCTCTTGTTTTCTTTATGCTGTGATATCACATTATATTCCATGTTATTAACAACTTATTTTCCTATGTCGTAATCGTTCATCAAGCCTTCATGTCGATCGTTTGAATTGCTTAGGCAATTATCAATCTTCTTAATTCCGAGGACGGAATTATTTTAAGGAGGGTAGAATGTAACGGCCTGTATTTTTCCAATACATCAATTTACGTATTTTCAAAATAACTTTATGTAGTCAAGAGTTTTATAATAAAACTGATTTTAAAAATTTCTTATAAAAATATTTTGAAGCACTAGACTAATTATAATGTATTTCAGTAGATTCAGATTTCAACAAATACTCAAAAAATTATGATAAGAATTCATTTTCAAATATTACCATTTTGACTCAATGAATTAATTTTCTATACAAACACTTCCAAAACGTTTTTAAACTTCTACAGTAGAATCCTATGATCATTTAGGGCTTCCCACATTAATTTCGTAATTTTCTAATATCAAATCAACTTAAAACCCGCAAACCCGCTTCCTAAAAGTTTTGGCCTCAAACTAGTATCTTCATAGCTCAAAATTCGAAATAGATCTCGTATTCGCGATCCTCGCGATGATACGGACCCGTGGTTATGTTTTCATACTTTTTCAGAGACGTTTAGTTCCAGGGGCAAAATCGTAATTTCACGAAACTCGATTAGCTCTAATCTCTCCTCTTAATCCCTCCCAGCTAATCCCGTTACCACCTAACCTAACCCGTAGCTAACCCCGGACTCTCAGACACGCATCTACCCCCATTAAAGTTTTGTGTTCCCCCCTAATTACAAGAATACCACTACCTAATCCTATTTAAACCCCCTCCCAACTTCACAAATTAACCCACAGTATTTTGCTCCACCTATCTCTTTTTGTTTACTGCAGACAAACCCCCCCCCCCCCACATCTCTCACTATCACTTCCCTTTCACTCTTACTCTCTCCCTCACCCACGCCCTCCGGAGGGTCGACCGTCGCCCACCGTTAGCCACCACCCTCGCCGCAGCTCGCCGTCCTCCGGCCACCCCCGACATCTGCCACCGCTCCGATGCCTCCCCACCTCGAAAACACCCCAAACAGCTTCGAGAGCCCCCGCCACCGCTGCCACAGCCTGACACCGCCTCTACCTCGCCAACACCGATCGCCACTGCCATCTTCGACAGGTCACGCCGCCTCGCTCGTCACCCCTCTGGCGATCCACGTCGCCCAGGCAGAAGCCCCTACTCCGCCGCTTCCCGCCTTCGTTACCACCCCTCAGTGCCTCCGTCGCCACCCACTCACCTGCGCCGTCCACCTCCCCTCGCTCAACTCCGCCTCCGACGAGCCCCTCTGATGACCGCCACGATCTCCGCCGCGAGGCCGCTGTCTCAGCCGCCACCCTCAAGAGCTCTCGCTCTCTCCGATGCTGCAACGAACGAAGATGGGTATATTTTCGAACGTATTTTTGAAAATACGTAAACATATTTTCGTATTACCAATTTTAATTAATTATTAAATGCGTAATAATTGATTTAAATTCATAACTTGAAATATAGGCCTCAGAAAAATATGAGACTAGCTCCAGAAAATCGGAAATAATATTCTGGATCCAATGGTACTGGTCTCATCTCGATCAGATGCTTAGTTTTTCCAGAATCATTTTTAAGCCTAAAACTTATATACGTAAAATTCATTCTAAAATCTGTAGCTCTCTGTTTTCACATACACTGATACGTGATAAAAATATATGTCTTAGTAATCTTTGAGACGGTCGTTTTGACTGCTCACTTGAACATTTCCGACTAGTGTTGCACCTGGAATAAATTACGGAAGTGTTACGCTACTTAAGTAAATTGAGTTTTTAAAATGATTTTCATGCTTCTGAAAATTATAAAACATAGCATGAGCTTCTGAAAATATTTTCCTTTTACAGTAAAATTATAATATTCATTTTCAGCTTATATAAAAATTTTGGAACATTTTTCGACACCGTTTCAACCGGTTTTAAAAATCGAAACGATCAATATTTAGATAGAAAAGTTGTGTTTTCTAACTGATTATTTTGGTGTTGCAAGTACAAACTCTTGTGTACCAACTTCAGAGAAAGCCTTAGATCCATTCCTATCCTGCTACGACGGCCTCAAATATTGTAAGTCACGACAGATTCTAAACTTAGAAAACTAGTTAAATGTACTCGTATGAACTAGTAGAACACCACTTATAGCCTCAGAACGGCTATTGACTTGTACCGAACTAGAGACCTAATAGGAAAGTAATCAACCAAAGATTACTTTACCAACTTTTAACTTTGGTGGTTGTAACACACATCAACTTGGGTAAATTGTGTGCTAAACCATACTACCACGTGCTCAAAGCACTGAAGTAACATCTTTTGTGTTGGACTTGTCTTTATCCTCTTTCCTACTTTCTGGTTTTCAATAAGAAAGTCAACCAGTTGTCTTGGTTTGACTAGCAACATGTGGAATATCCTGTGGAACATCCTGTAACGAACTTGCACTTGACACATCACTGGGGTATTGGGGTAACTCATAGTTTGAGAGAGTACGGGAGTGACTAGAGTTCCATCTTCCTGTCCTGTCGCCTGAGTTTTGACATCCTATCATGCTGCCTGTGTTTCGGTAAAATACCTGTACTGTTGCCTGGGTTTCGGTATTCATCTGGGTAAGCGCACCCGAGCAAGAGATGAACTCGATGGTCACATATTGTACTCTCCGACTTGAGTCACGTAGTGTAGTTACATTTGCACAATCACTTTTACCTTACGCACCACAGTTACCTTTACTTTACACGTCCCATACACGTTACTTACTACACTTGTGCAGTCACAATACTTTACTTGTCATACTTTTAGCTACAGCGGTAACATGTTTCACTTGCTTAGCCTGCTTTACACTTGCACTACCACAGTACAGTTGTTCTCTCCTTTCAGTTCTGTTTATTTTTACTACTCAGCTGTGTACAGTTGTTGCTCAGTACTTTACTTTTCACTATAGTCTGCTTGTATGTAGTTACCTTTTTCATACTTGTACAGTACTTCTTTTCTTTATTTAAAATTGTTTTGACTTACCTACGGTTTCATCTCTGTGGCACCGCAGACGACTTACATATAGAGGTAGATGCTCTTGAGTTGATAGCGTCAGAGTTCGACCCTGAGACCGCAGCTTTCAGTTTTATTTTCGCTATGTGCTTTCTTTCTTTCATGTACATTGGTTGGAACATTTTGTACATTATGGATTGTAATAATTGGATATTATTTGGGTATTTTTGTACATCTCTGCATCGTGGCTATTTTGGTTTCACTTGTAAACTGCAGGACCTGCAAATAAATCAAACAAGTAACTGGCCCCCGAGAGTGGGTCGTTACACTTATAACCTGCCATCTGCCTAAAATGTAAGCAATTACATTTTGGAAGCTACTACGCTCACGTACTGAATTGCTCTGCGTACGTCTGCATTTTGAATGAACAGTAACGAAAATGAATTTTTAAAACCCCCACAAATATCCCCGCATGTAATGAACAGTTGTGCGTGCCGAGTAATTTTGCAAGACAACACGGATTTTACTCTACGCACACAACCGTTTAAATTTTGGAGGCGAACAACATGTTGTTTTTATGCCCGTTCTATGCGGGGAGTAATATTACTCCACTATTACCATTTTTACTCACCACGCACAACCAGTTAAAATTTTTTCGGTTGTGCGCGATGAGTAATAATACTCCAGTATAATAATTTTTACTCATCGTGCACAACGGGTATAATTTTGCCCATTGTGCAAGATGAGTAATAATACTCCACTCTAAATGTTTTTACTCACCGTGCACTACAGGTTATACTTTTTCTGGTTGTGCGCGCTAAGTAATGTTACTCCGCTGTAACCTTTTTTACTCAACATGCACAACAAGTTATAATTTTGTCAGTTGTGCGCACTAAGTAAATTGCACGATGACTATATATACAGTAGTCATCATTCTGATCACGACCAGACCCAAATGCGAACAGACTTGTGACCAAAGGCACAATAAGCTAACGAGCTAGGGTTTGATTTTGTCCAAAGAAATTCTACTATTTCGGTGATCGATAAAGCCTAGAAGAGTTACTGCATAGATCAAAAGAAGATCTAAGGCAGAGGTAAATATTGTTCGTAATTTGGTGCCCCAAAAATAGTCGACTGAGTATGTAGTGCATCATAAATTCGGTAAGAGATTAATTCATGTAATTAATTAGGTATTTATTAATATTTTTAGAAATTGTTTGATGAAATGTACTTTTGGTACATGAATGTAGATAAATTACGAAGATTGAGATGGACTTGTTACAAATTGAGCGGAACTTTGAAGAAGAAGATAAACAACCAAAGGTTAGAAATTTTTTTAGATTTGTCAACTGAATAATTTGGAATGTGGTAATTACTTGAAAATAAATTTATTTTGGAATGTGGTAATTAATTGCGGGTAATGTAGAAAGATAAGAGGTTATTGAAGATTTTACAAAGCATTTCACAACTAAGAAAGATTTCCCCACTAAAGACGATCTTGTTAGTTGGATAAAATCATTCGGTTTGAAAAATGGGATTGTGATTATGAAAAAATCATCGAATATGAGTACAGCTTCAAATAGAGTCTAAAGTCATTACTTTTGTTGTGAAAGAAGCAGAAAGTATAGGCCACACAGAAGGGAGAGAAAGTCCAAAAAAGCAACTGGAAGCAAGAAGTGTAACTGTCCATTCTCCTTGAGGTGGCAAAAGATAAGTGGAGTTTGACAGTTGTCTATGGAATTCACAACCATAAACCTGCGAAGTACATAGAGGGACATTCATATGCCGGGAGGTTAGGAGAGGTGGAGTTGGAAACATTGAGACACTTCTCAAATAGCTTGGTGAGACTAAGGAAAATCTTGAAATATCTGCAGGAAAAGGATATGGCCACCTCTTTCACAATTAAAACGATATATATGCCATACAGAGGATGAAAGTAATGGACATGGTCAGGAGAAGAGAAATGCAGCACCAACTGACGTGCTTGAATGAGCATAATTACATTGAGTATCATGAAGTGGAGGAAGAGACAATGGCCGTGAGGAATTTATTTTGGGCACATCGAAAGTCGGTTGATTTATTACATAGATTTCCAGAGATTCTAATAATGGACTGCACTCATAGGACCAACCGCTACCATTAATGGAGATGGTTGGGGTGACATCCACAGATCTGACATTCGCAATTGCATTTTGTTACATGGAGGCCGAAAGGGAGGATTGCCACACGTGGGCATTGGAGAAGTTGAGATCATTGCTAGATGGATACACGATGCCACGTGTAATTGTGACAGATCGGGAGCTTGCACTTATGAATGTTGTTGGCCATGTATTTCTCTCTGCGGTACACCAATTATGTAGATGTCACATATCGAAGAACATATTAGCCAAGTGCAAGAATTTTTTTGAAGATAACGAAAAATGGGTAGCTTTCACCTCTAGCTGGAATTTATTGGTGTCGGCACATAAGGAGGAGGAATATGATGCAAAATTGAAGGCTTTGCAGATAGATTACAGAAATTACCCAAAGGCATTGAGCTAAGTGAAGACATCTTGGCTGGAAAAGTACAATGAGAAGTTTATTTCTGTATGGACAGATAGCAATTTACACTTTGGAAATGTCACTACCAATAGAGTGGATAGCGCACATTCTAAGCTTAAACGGCATTTGGGGTCATCAGCCTACAATTTTTTCTCTTCTTGGTCAACCATACATGCATTGTAAGAGTTGCATCATATGGAGATCAAGGCCTCATTCGAGAAATCGAAGATCTCGGTGCACCATAAAATGACTGGTTACTTGTTCAGGAAGCTGATAGGATTTACATTAGCTGCAGCCATGAAAATAATTTCTGTACAAGTTGAAAATATGAAGCTATTGGGACAGACCAAAGCGCATGTGATTGTCTAGTAAGAAGGATTTATGGAGTGCTATGTGCCCATGAGATTGGCCTATACAAAAGTGAAAATTGCACACATTCTCTTAGATGTCGTTAATCCGCATTGGAGGAAGCTGGACATGGAGGCTAAGAAGGAATTGATCTCTGAAGATGAAGTGCGTATACAGTCTAAGTTAGAGCAAATATACAAGCTGTATGGGCAACTTGATGGGACGAGAAAGATGGAGTTTTTAATAAAGTTTAAGGAGCTATCTACCCTGGAGACAAATCTGATTAAGGAGCCGGAGGTTAAGGTCAATGTTAGGGGCAGGAGAAAAGGGGGGAAGAATTTGAAATCTGAAGATACATCTACCACTAGGGGCTTATCTAATTTTGAGCTTGTCTTAGCCTCTGATGTTATTTTCTTCGCACTAACTCAACTTGAAGGCTCAATGAAAAAAGAAAGTTTAGGACGTGGTAGGCAGAGACAGCCCCAAAGGCTCAAAAGGTCACATGCAGCTCCAGCTTCAGCATCACATAGAACTTCAGCTCCACCTCCACCTCCACATCCATGTGCTAGAAAGACACAAACTGTCAAACGGGCCTCTAAAAGTTTCGATGTCGTTGCTGCTACAGCTAAACTTGTAGCTGCACAAGCTCCAGCTTCAGCAAAATTGAATCTTTAGATGTTGAAGGCTGCATACCTTTTATTGAGGAATTTCCAGATTCCATCATCAAATATATAAGGAACGTCATAGATGTTAAGGCAGATGGTAACTGTGGTTCCAAGGCTGGCATGTGAGGGGACAATTGGAATATTGTCAAATCAAAGTTGCTAGGAGAGTTGAATAACAACTATGATCTGTACAAAAGGGTTATGGGGAAGAAGATGCACAATTTACTAAAGAGGCAATTTCATATATGGAGGACAACCCCCCGAAACTATATTGGATGACCATGCGAGATGTTGGACATCTCATCGCAAGTTATTATACCTGTGTGCTACATCTATTGTCCATGTCACAATGTCTATAACATTTTTTACTTTAAGAACATGTCCAGACACATGTATACCACATGGACACATCACCATAGATTTTGTAAATAATAATCACTTTGTACAGATTGAACTTGTTGAAGGATGCCATGTCCCACCAGTTGCAGGAAATTGGGTGCGATACCATTATGCTGAGGCAAATGGATGGATGGAAGGATACAAAGAGAGGATGCGTAAATTCAAGGAAATAATTAATGAGAATGTAATCACAGTGGATACAATACAAGTGGAAGATGATTAAATGTATATTTTTGTTCTACTGTGTGGTTTCTGTTTATAATGTAATTATATACTGAAAATTTTGCCATATTGTAAATTTTTGTAATTATATACTGAAATTTTACGTAGCACTTTGAATGTATTAGTTTGTAATTGTGAAGGCATATGTATCAGTTTGAATATATCAGTATGAATGTGGTGTATGTATCAGTTTGAATATGTATCAATTTGTATCAGTCTGAATATGTATTATAGGCAATGTATAAGTTTGGATCTGTATAAGTTTGTACATGAATAAATTTGAATGTATATCAATTTGAATGTATATCAGTTTGTAATGGTGAAGGCACATGTATCAGTTTGAATGTATCAGTACAAATTGGTGTATGTATCAGTTTGAATATGTATCAGTTTCTACATCTATCAGTTTGTATACGTATCAGTTTGTATCACTTTGAATATGTATTGGTAGGCAAATGTATCAGTTTGGATCTGTATAAGATTGTACATGAATAAATTTGAATGGTTCATTTCGATATATCAATTTGAATATGTATCAGTTGGAATGTAAAAGTTTGAATGTAGACAATTTGCATGTTTCATGAAGCATGTTTCAGTATCAGAGTAATTATGGACTGAGCATGTTTGATTGTTGTGGTGCATGGTGAGCAAATTTGTTATTACCTAACAAAATGACTCAACGCGCACAACAGGCCAAAGATATGACTATTGTGTGCGTTTAGAAATTTTGCGATTGGAAAATAGAATGGCTCAATGCACACAACGGGCCAATGAGATGCATGTTGTGCATGTTGAGTAATTTTGCGATGACAAAACAAAATTGCTCAACACACACAACGATCTAAAGAGATGCCCGTTGTGTGTGTAATTTTGTGATTGGAAAACAGAATTGCTCAATGTGCACAAAGGTCTAAATTGACTCCCGTTCAGACTCGCATGCACACTTATGTAAACTCACGAGCACATTCCCCAGCATCAATGGCCACTTCGTATATAAATGGCTGCCCACAAACCCTCCCCAACTCACAACTCAATCTACTCTTCTTATGATACACTACCACAATATTTATGCCAAATTCTTTGTCACATTTTTAAGGTCATCGTGGATGCAAATCTCGCTTTTTGCCATCAAATAGCTTTTATCATGGGTGGATACATGGTAGGAGTTTGATTGTGAAGTTCGGAAGCGAGATTTGTGTTCTCGACATCCATGATAATGTAAGCACGCATGGCACTGTGGATACGTGGCAATTTCACCAATTTTATGTCTATCATATGCTTACGGCTCGTTCAGATTTATCATCATTTTTATGCCGCTTTTTATTCCACATCCTTTGTCTCATTATTAGAGTCATCAGGGATGCAAATCTCGCATTAAGCCATCAATAATAGAACGAAAGGAAGGTTTGCATTCCAAATGTCCATGCTAATGAAGTCACGCCTGGCACAGATTGCACGAATGATAGTTCAAAGAAGTCCAAACTGTTACATACATGTAGCCTGTTATAGTGCACTTTGAGCAATTTTGTTAGCCAATAACAAAATTACTCAACTCACACACCCGGCTAAACGTATCGTTTGGTGTGTACGTTGAGCAATTTTGTTATTGACTTACAAAATTGCTCAATGCACATAACCAGCAAAACTTATAGTTGTTGTGCGCGTTGAGAAATTTTGTTAGCCAATAACAAAATTGCTCAACGCACACAACCGGTAAAACTTATCGCTGGGAGTGCGCGTTGAGCAATTTTGTTAACAAATAACAAAATTGCTCAACGCGCACACAACCGGCAAAACGTATCGCTAGCTGATGTTCTGCCTTAAAGGGTATTTTTGGTAGTGTCGGACGTGCGCTCAGCAGAAACATAAATATTATTATTTTATTCGTCGTACGCGGAGTAATTTCAAAAAGCGGACGGGCGCAAAACAAAAAGGTACGTGCGCGTAGCAACCCACTTACATTTTTGGTTGAGAAATGACCCTATATATAGGGTGCATTGTGTGGTGAAGGCGTGAAGCATATGGGAAGAGAGAGAGAGAGATGGTAGTGAGAGATTAGAAATTAATTAGTTATCTTAATTTTAGGGATGAGAATGAGTCGGGCCGTGCCAAATAGATGCCCAATTTAAATGGGCGGTCTTTCGGGCCGGCCCAAAGCCTATACGGGCTTTTTTTTAAGAATGTCCAAATGGGCATAAAGCGGGCCCTGCCCATTAGCTTTTGGCATGCCCATTGGGCATATCTTAATTAGAAATTAATACATAATAATTACCAAAAATACCAAAAACAGTATAAAAACAGTATTACACAAGCTGTTGCTTTCTAAAAATTAGACTTTCCACATATGTGACATATCATATAGACACAAGGACATATTGCCTTCAAAATTCAAGCAACAAAGGTATAAATTGTATAAATACAGTATATTCTGCAAAAGCTCTGAAGAGATTCAACTTATGAAAACCATTGGACAGTAGCAAAATGTAACCAATAATTCAATTTAAAACAAAGAGTCAACAATGGGACTGTTACAATTCATTCATACTGCAAAATTTGATGACATCCAGAACCCAGGCGAGTCCATGAAGCCCACCATATACCGATGATTCTTTTGACATTCCCCTTCAGCCGCCCATTGCGGGCACAACGCATTCTCATCGATGCACTCTCCTGGCGCTCTCCATGGCGTTTGTCTGTCAAAGGTCCTAACATGAATCCACTTCGTCGTTGACCACTTTTCGCCTTCTATGACCAGGCTGCTTGCATGCAGTCTTGCTAGATCGGGTGTGGCATCGACGTTGAGGCTAAAGAACAGTACAGCATCACCCTTGGCAGGTTTTACTGCAAGGACAGATATAGGAGCATGTTTATCTTCGATCTATGACATAAAATATTCCAACTAAACCTTGATGTCTCTCAACATTTCTCAGCTTGCGTGCAAGTTTGCTGCTAAATCCAAGCTATTTCAATCTGAACTTTTTATGTATCGACATTGGGTAACTAATTTTAGTCATTCATTTCATAAACACTAGCATATAACAGAAGTTGAAGCTAACATCTTCAAATTTATTCTCCATGATCCTTTTATCTGGAAACAAAACCTGCAATCCGATGTTCAACTTGTGTGTGTGCGCACACGCGAACATTTACATGCATATCCATAATTTGCACAATCCGACCACGATTCATTTTTCTCTTGCGTAAACGCTCCCTGTTAAAAAGATGCATATCAGCTGAAAACATCTTGAAACCAGGCATTCTCAGAAAATTGGAGAACATTAAGAAGTACCTCTGCAGTCGGGAAAACAGTCTCCCCACCTCTCTCGACATCTGACAGGTACATGAGTACTCAAGGCACATCACATGTTATTAGAGAATCAACTCTAAAGGGTGTTAACAAAATTGGTGTTTCGCATCACAGGTTATTAGAGAATCAACTCATAAGTTCACCATAGAAACTAGAAACTTGAGCCTGAAAACAAAACTTCACCATAACTTGAGTCTGAAAAGTATCAGCTGAATACATATTTTGACATTTACAATTTAGAAAAGTATTAGCTATCAAAACACTATCAACAAATTGTCACCATTGTTGGAAAAGTATTAGCTTGAATAGTAACTAGGAACCATCTGCTTTAATTTTTAGTTGAGCAAAACTGATTTTCTATCAGCATGCCCAGTTGAAGTATTAAAGTGTCTGATACTCAAGACTCCAGCCTCATGTGTGGATTTTCTATCAGCAAAACCAACTTCCAGGTTGAGCTGAGCAAACTGATTTGAGCAATTCCAGTTGAAGGATCACTGTCTCAGTATAATACTCTAGACTCCTGACTCAAGAGTCCAGTCTCAGTCTGATACTCAATGCATTCTATAGGGTACAAAGTTATGGTTACATTTCACTACTTCATTATTTTCTATCAACAAAACTAATTCTGTGAAAAAAGAAAATATTATAAATTTTTTTCTCGCTGTCTCATTCTGATACTCTAGACTCTAGACGTAAAGTATCTCAGTCTGCAAAGATTTCACCGCAATGATGATGATAAATTTCACTGTTTCATTGATTTTCTATCAGTTTTGGAGTAATTTAACACACAAAGCTACATGCACATGCACAACTATTAAGTAAAGGATAAGCATGGGAGTAATTCAACATATTCAGTTGCCACAAATCCCTAAACATGATCAAATTTAGTGTAACAAATGTAAGAGACTAATATCAGACTGAAATATTCAAGGGGAGAATATCAAATTAGGCTTGAATTTCAAGTGCCAGTCCAAGTTCAACTTCCAGGCAGTCAAGTTCATTTTCAGCCAGTGCCAATAATAGCACTTGATACAACCTGCATGAATTGATATTTAGAAAAGGATCAGATCAACTTAAATATAACAAGGCAAATAAATTATTTTTAATGGGCTTTAAATTTACTCTGATAGATTACATACAAGATTCTTTGAATTTATTCTGCTAAGCACTCGTATATGAATCCTTCATCCAAAAAGGAGGAACTGGAAGATGATAAAGAAACTTCACGTTCAGCTGCATAACATCAAATTCCTTAATATTATGTTTATATTAAAATTTAATCAAATACTAATAGAAAACAAGGCAAATAAATATATTGATTGTTACCATATAATACTCATTTTGAAGCCAATCCTGCGTGCATACCAAAGCTTCTATAGTGGTTGAACTCAATCGGCTACGATATTGATCCACAACTCTGCTTCCACTACTAAAAGCTGACTCTGATGAAACGGTAGATACTGGTATAGCTAAGATATCTCGAGCCATTTTCGAAAGAACTGGATAAAGTGCTGCATTATTCTTCCACCAATCTAAAATATTAAAATCCATATCTGACATAGGAGGAAGTAAATTTTCCTCCAAATAGCTATCAACCTCGCTCCTTTTAGCACTTTTCATAGCATTTTGGGACCAAAAAATTGCAAGATCCATGTCTGATTTTCTTTTGTTCAAACTGAAAGAAGAGTTCAATTATGTACGTATTGTCCCAGTACACATATCACCAGCATGATTCTTTTTTTAGCCAACCTCTCATATTGATCATATATTTGATGAAAAAAGTCTCTGAGTTCTCTAATCTTTTTTCCACACACTTCATCTCCAAATGCATTTGAATACTTATACTCAATATAAGCCAATTTTGATCTAGGATCTAAAATAGATGCAATAGTTAGAATTTTATTGCATGCATTCCAATATTTTTTAAACTTTCTTTGCATTTCTAATGCCAATGTTTTGACAATTTCATCACCATTTAAAGCTTCCTCTTCTAAAACATCCGGAATGGTCCAAATTTGCTTGAAATATAGATTAGCAGTGGGATATTTGCAACTAGAAAATACTTCAGTTGTGTCTACAAAAGATTTTAAGAATATTGTTATCATCTCAGCTTTATTCCAAGCATCAATGATAGGAGCATCTGTACACTTATAATGCTCTTCCGTATATCTAACAAATGCATCCTTATATAATAAAGCATTACGGAGCATTTCATATGTGGAATTCCACCTTGTGGCCACATCCAAAACTAAACCTTTTTTGTAGGCAACTTAAGTGTAATTTTAGCATATATGGATCAATACACTAGAGGGAGGGTGAATAGTGTATTTAAAAAATTGTTGCAAATAAAACGTTACTACTATTTGCAAAGATGGCACAGAAATGAAATGACAAGTATAGAAAATTAAACCAATCGCAAACACAAAGATGTATCCTGGTTCGGATCTTCTTGATCCTACTCCAGTCCTCTACTCCCAGTAGAGATTTTCAATCCACTATAATTACTTGCCCCGTAAGCACAAACTTACAAAAATGGCAGCACTCTCAGTGTCCCAAACTTTGTACAATCTCAATAATAGAGATTCAAACCTGTAAAATGTTAAGTATTGGTGTTTCATACCAATCTTATTTTGATGATGATCACAACATTATGTTGTTGCTAATGAATCTCATGTCTTAGTCTCTCAATTTATTTCAAGGATATCTTTCTTGGAGACTAATCACTTGGTGTAAGGATGGACATCATATGAAGAAGGGCCAAAGTTTGGACTCAAGGAGTGCCAAAGCTTAGAGATGATGGAGAGCTATCAAGGCATCAAGATTGAAGTCTTAGACTCTTTGGAAAGCATTGTAATCCATGTAATTTACTTTATTGCTTTCTCTCTCTTTTGAGTCTAGGGTTGATGTAATGCCTTGCTAGATGGTTTGCTCATTCATGCACATGCATTTAACCATCTTAGTGAACCTTAGGATTATCATAGAATCCAACCCAATAGGTTCACTCTTTCCGTCAGTCGCCTGTTGTGGGAAACACAGCCGACTGGGTGATTTCCAGTCGCCTGTAGATCCTTCTACAGTCGCCTGATCTGCACTACTCAAGTCATCATTTCTATTGACTCAAACTTGAGCTTTACGCACAGTCGTCTGTCGATCGGTTTCCAGTCACATGTATATTTACAGTCACCTGGAAATTGGCCAACAGTCGCCTGTCTAGCGTAAGTGCAATCTCTGCATCTCTCTGTCTTCTCTCCATACTTTACAGTAGTCGACTGATGAAGAATGTACAGTCGTCTGACTATTTGACAGTCGACTGTATTATTAACGTCAGTCGTCTGTGTGAAGAATTGGAGAAAGAGTGCAGCTCTCTGTTTCGATCCATCCCCTGCAGCAGTCGTCTGCTGAAGGATTAACAGGCGCCTGTCATGTTTGTCAGTCGACTGTATTGACTTCTTCAGTCGACTGTCCTGGCTCAGATTATAGCCGTTGGATATTTTCTAGCCGTTGATCAGTCGACTGTCTTATGATCATCAGTCGATCGTTCCTGCGTTGTCACCCAGTTTCTAGCCGTTACAGATTTGCTTATTTGGCTGTTTCTTTGGGTTTTTGGGCTTGATATAGGATTCCTATATATATGAGTGTGCTGCATTTGCTTAAACTTTTTGATTGATTCTTGATTACTCTTGATTCTATTGAAAATCTCAAGAGATCTTTAAGCCACTCTCAAGCTCCCTCATTTCCCTCTATTGGGCATTCATCTTCCTTCATGCTTTGAAGTCTAGCTCAAGGGAAATCATCCAAGTGCTCTCAAGCATATTCCAACACTTGGAGATCCTCTTCCATGCCTTGCATTCATTCATGAGTAAGCATCTCAAGGCATAGGTAAGAGTATTTACTTTACAGGGTGTAATTTGTTTTCCTATTTCTCTTTATGGGATTAGGATACTCTCTTTGTGGGAGTTTCTCTCTTTGTGAGAGGTTGTCTCTTTGTGGGACTTGGGAATTCTCTTTGTGGGAATTAACTCTCTTTGTGGGAGTTCGAGTGTCCTAGTGTAGGGCTAACCCTAATTCTCTCAGTGGGAGTTAGTGATTCTCTGTGTGGGAGTCTTGATCCTTGTGTAGGATTGGTTGGGTCCTTGTGTATGGCACAAATCCTCTTTGTGGGGTATCTCCTTGTGAGATTTGTATTCACTTCTCTGTGTGGGAATATAGTGAATATTGGTGTGGCTAGATAAACCCAAGTTTGGGGAACCAGGGTAAAACTTTGTGTTTGCGTTTGGATTGATTGCGCCATTTAATTCCTCTTGCATTTATAATTCCGCATTTGCAAGTTAAATTTTATTTGGAAAATTTTTTTGCCATTACACTATTCACCCCCCCCCCCCTCTAGTGTTTGTTGTTAGTATTGCAAGGGTTAGACGATCCCTACAATTGGTATCAGAGCGAGGTTAAATCATACTGCAACGATGGCATTCAACGCTTCTTCCGCGTCTCATGAAGAAGGTCACTCAACCGTTCGACCCCCGCTCTTCAACGGAACCAACTACCCAAGTTGGAAGATAAGAATGATGATCTACATGGAGGGTCAAGACCTATGGGACATCACGGAGGTGCCATTTGAGAAGCCCACTACTCCCGCGGCTTTAAGGACAAAGGCAGAGAAGGACTCAATCAAGTTTAATGCGAGAGCTATGAATGCATTACATTGCGCTCTCTCAGCTAGTGAGTTCAACCGCATCTCCATGTGCAAAACGGCGAATGATATTTGGCACACTCTGGAGATTTGTCATGAAGGGACAACGAAGGTAAAGATATCTAAACAAACTGTGTTTAGATCTAAATATGAAATGTTTAAGATGCAGGAAGGCGAAAGCATTTCAGAGATGTTTACAAGGTTCACCGATATCGTGAACGCATTGGAGGGTCTCGGGAAGACGATTTCCCAAGAGGATCGTGTAGAGAAGATCCTAGACTCTCTCACACCTCGTTGGGAGTCAAAGGCCAACGGAATTTTGGAGTCTTATGACACGTCCAAATATACCGTTGAGGAATGCATTGGAAATCTCATGGCGTATGAAGTAAAGCTTCAACACAAGAAGGAGATTCAACCATCAAAGCCCGAGAAGCTAGAGAAGCCAAAGGGGGTTGCATTCCATGCCAAGGAGGAGCCAATCAAGTGGAGGAGGAAATTCCTTCGAGAAGCTCCTAGCGAAAAAGATGAGCAAGAAGATGCAAGTGGAGAAGAAATTGAGGATCTTGCCGAGCAATTCAAAGCTTTCCTCAAATGCAAGAAAGGTAAGTCTTTGTCAAAGTTTGCCTCCATTTCTAACAAGGTTCCTACTTGTTACACTTGCTGTGGAAAATGTCATTTTTCCACCGAATGCCCTTCCAAACCCACTAAATAAACTTACAAGGGTAAAGGGAAGAAGCATTGGAAAGGGATGTCCAAGTCCAAAAATCACAAGAAGGGACTTGTCGGGACCTTTGATGATTCGAGTGAGGACACTTCTAGTAACGAAGAAGAGGAAACAAAGGAGGATGCTCACGCATTCTTTGTAGCCATGGATGTTCCTACTCCAATCCCCTCCGGACTAAACAAAGAAGAGTAGGATGCTTGGCTTGACGCATACAATTCCTATGAGGATTCGCGCCTCACGGATAAGGAGGAGAAGTCATCATCAAGCTCTTGCAAGGAGGATGATGATGTTGTTGTTGAGATCAAGGAAGAAAAGATCTCATATGAGGAGCTCAAGATCAAATTTGACTTGGCCTCCGAAAAGGCTAGTAAGTGCATCAACTCTTACAATAGATTAAAAGCAAAATATAAGATTGCTAAGAGTAGAATGCATAAACTAGTTATTGCAAGTGTAGTTCATGATGAAAGGCATGTTTATGACACTTGTGAGAGAGACACACTTCTCTCTCAAGTTAAGGAATTGAGTATTTCTAATGAAAATCTCATTGCTCAAAACCTTAGCTTAGATGCTCACATTCAACAACTTACGTTGAAATGTGAAGAGGAATCCCGGAAGCTCATAAGCTTTGTGTATTCTAGGGATTCACTCCACGATTTGTTGGAAAAACAACATCCAACAAATCATAGAGGAGGTTTGGGTTATATTCAAAATGTGGTTCCCAAACCCACCTCTAATTCTTCTTTTGGTGCTAATTCAAGAAATATTGCTAAAGCACCTAAGAAGAATCACCATGCTCTCTTGTACAACAATAACACCCACAAGAAGCATGTAGATCACAAGGTGATGAGGAAGAATGAAGAATCTTCATTGTTTGCTAAGAAGCAAAATCCTCATTCTATGCATACTAAGAAACTTGTTTCTACACCTAAGCATGCCACATCCTTCCCTCTTGCTAAGGCAAAACCATTGCCTAGAAAGTCCTTGAGATTGGGGATTCCCACTAAGGGTAGTGTGCAAGAGAGAGATAGTTACATCAACTCTCTAGTTAGGGATGTGATCACCTCGTGTGATTACGTTAGGAAATCAAACTCCTCTTGGGTTTGGTTACCTAATGTTTAGGTTCCTCACACATTTGCATATTGCATGGGTATTGTGCTTCTATGTTTATTTTAAGCATACCCATTGTTTGTGTGTGTTTCATGATTTTGAAAATATTTTTCAAATTTATTTCTTTTCATGAAAATTGGGACCTTGGGGTTTATTGACATGCTTGCATTTTTGATCCATGTGTATGTCAATGGGGGAGTTAATATATTATATGTTTAAAATTATTTTAAGACATATTTTAACTCTCATTTCGGAGGTTATTTGAGATCATTATTTACATTTGGTTATTTTGGGTCTCAAACCAAACCTCTTGTTTATTGCCAACATGTTTCATGTTTCATTGTTTTTGGCAATATCATTGTGTATCTTTGAAGCATGATTTTCCATATCTAGTGCTTTGATACACTTTTAAGGCCCATAACTCCAATAATTAATTGGTATTAGATCCTAGAAGTCAAAAGTTGACCATTTTTATGATCTAGGGGGAGCATGGGATAGTGAATTGATACCCACTAAATTTTTAAATTTGGTATCATACATATCTTTCTTTTCTTGCATATTGTCACATCTTGTTAAGATGGCAAAGGGGGATATTTTTTATGTCCACCTTTTTGACGATGTCAATGGGGAGAGAGATATGCATTATGTGATCATATATATAGGGGGAGAGATATATACATATGCATATGGGGAGAGATATCTCTATTGGGAGAGATATATGGGATTAGATAAACCTTTCATGTTTGCATGCTTTTATTCCTTACAATTGGTTTATGTAATCCATGCCTATTATATGTCATCTTGTTGTTATTGATATTATGAGTATTTACCTTTATGTAGCTCATTATATATTTGGTGCATATAAGTAGGGGGAGATCATTAGCATTATGCTTTAATTCTTTATGATTTACATAATGTGTGTCATCATCAAAAAGGGGGAGATTGTTGAGTATTGGTGTTTCATACCAATCTTATTTTGATGATGATCACAACATTATGTTGTTGCTAATGAATCTAATGTCTTAGTCTCTCAGTTTATTTCAAGGATATCTTTCTTGGAGACTAATCACTTGGTGCAAGGATGGACATCATGTGAAGAAGGGCCAAAGTTTGGACTCAAGGAGTGCCAAAGCTTGGAGATGATGGAGAGCTATCAAGGCATCAAGATTGAAGTCTTAGACTCGTTGGAAAGCATTGTAATCCATGTAATTTACTTTATTGCTTTCTCTCTCTTTTGAGTCTAGGGTTGATGTAATGCCTTGCTAGATGGTTTGCTCATTCATGCACATGCATTTAACCATCTTAGTGAACCTTAGGAGTATCATAGAATCCAACCCAATAGGTTCACTCTTTCCGTCAGTCGCCTGTTGCGGGAAACACATCCGACTGGGTGATTTCCAGTCGCCTGTAGATCCTTCTACAGTCGCCTGATCTGCACTGCTCAAGTCATCATTTCTATTGACTCAAACTTGAGCTTTACGCACAGTCGTCTGTCGATCGGTTTCCAGTCGCCTGTATATTTACAGTCACCTGGAAATTGGCCACAGTCGCCTGTCTAGCATAAGTGCAATCTCTGCATCTCTCTGTCTTCTCTCCATACTTTACAGTAGTCGACTGATGAAGAATGTACAGTCGTCTGACTATTTGACAATCGACTGTATTATTAACGTCAGTCGTCTGTGCGAAGAATTGGAGAAAGAGTGCAGCTCTCTGTTTCGATCCATCCCCTGCAGCAGTCGTCTGCTGAAGGATTAACAGGCGCCTGTCATGTTTGTCAGTCGACTGTATTGACTTCTTCAGTCGACTGTCCTGGCTCAGATTATAGCCGTTGGATATTTTCTAGCCGTTGATCAGTCGACTGTCTTATGATCATCAGTCGACTGTTCCTGTCATTTTCACCCAGTTTCTAGCCGTTGCAGATTTGCTTATTTGGCTGTTTCTTTGGGTTTTTGGGCTTGATATAGGATTCCTATATATATGAGTGTGCTGTCTTTGCTTAAACTTCTTGATTGATTCTTGATTACTCTTGATTCTATTGAAAATCTCAAGAGATCTTTAAGCCACTCTCAAGCTCCCTCATTTCCCTCTATTGAGCATTCATCTTCCTTCATGCTTTGAAGTCTAGCTCAAGGGAAATCATCCAAGTGCTCTCAAGCATATTCCAACACTTGGAGATCCTCTTCCATGCCTTGCATTCATTCATGAGTAAGCATCTCAAGGCATAGGTAAGAGTATTTACTTTATAGGGTGTAATTTGTTTTCCTATTTCTCTTTGTGTGATTAGGATACTCTCTTTGTGGGAGTTTCTCTCTTTGTGAGAGGTTGTCTCTTTGTGGGACTTGGGAATTCTCTTTGTGGGAATTAACTCTCTTTGTGGGAGTTCGAGTGTCCTAGTGTAGGGCTAACCCTAATTCTCTGAGTGGGAGTTAGTGATTCTCTGTGTGGGACTCTTGATCCTTGTGTAGGATTGGTTGGGTCCATGTGTAGGGCATAAATCCTCTTTGTGGGGTATCTCATTGTGAGATTTGTATTCACTTCTCTGTGTGGGAATATAGTGAATATTGGTGTGGCTGGATGTACCCAAGTTTGGGGAACCAGGGTAAAACTTTGTGTTTGCGTTTGGATTGATTGTGCCATTTAATTCCTCTTGCATTTATAATTCCGCATTTGCAAGTTAAATTTTATTTGGACAATTTTATTGCCATTACACTATTCACTCCCCCCCCCCTCTAGTGTTTGTTGTTAGTATTGCAAGGGTTAGACGATCCCTACATAAAATAATGAAATAGAAACACACCTATAGCCTTGTTATGAATTTAGAATGAAATTCAAGGATGGTGTTTAAAAGGAGACTTCAAGATGTATATGATATGTAATGAAGAACAATACTTGCAGTTCGCTGGTTCATAAAAGAAGAGAGAGATATATTGATTTCTTCTTGCAATTATGAACACAAACAACTTTTCAAAATGATGTTGAAAAAGGCAAAATTGCTTGAAGGAAGAAAACTTCAATTCTCAAAAAGATTTATGAATAAGAATCTTGAAGTTCTTCCGTTCTCATACGAAGAGAGAAATCTATGGATTTCTTCTTGCAACTGAGAATGAGAACAACTAAGGCAAGATTGGTTTAGAATTCAAAATATCAATAATTCTAGAGAAGAATGAAAGAGAAAAGTTGTGTGAAAGAACGAAGGGTATGGACTCCTATTTATAGGATTCTTAGGCAGTTACAACGGAGGGAAATGGGGGGAAAATGAGTTTTCCAACGTTCAGAAACGGGCTGGAAAATTTCAAATCAAACGGTCATAAAAACTGCATTAGTCGACTAAAGTAGTGTTAGTCGACTAAAAGTCAAAAGCTGGAATTTTTGACTGAAATTTTAACAGTAGGTTTCTGAAGTAGACTGAGGACTGCTCAGAAATTTTTAGGTCAAAATTCGAATAAAAGTTTTTAGTTGACTAATGTTTGACTTAGTCGGTCAGGACAAAAAAATGTGAATTTTGACTTATCTGAAAGAGGGTTGTTAGGATATGTTATTAGGAACCTAGGACTTAGATGGATTTCATATTCAAGGCTCTGAAATCTATAAAGTATAAAAATACATCAGTCCGTAGATTTCTGTAGATATGTATGCTGAGCTTCATGTGAGTATTTGAGATGCCTTTGTGCAGGGATTCCTTATCAAGTGATTATTGTCCAAGCGTTGATAAATTGGGAATCTGCACATCTGCATAGATAGAGTGAGTAGTAATAATAATAGTTGTCACATCAAAATCATATTGAATAGAATAGGATAGTGAACATGGGATTATGAAATCCTAACATTCTCCCCCTTTTTTATGATGACAAATATTTATGAAAATGAAAGTTCATACTCAGTTATATGCAGATATCATATGCTATACTCCCCCTGAGATTATGCCTAAAATATCCTAAAATATTCTCCCCTTTGTCATTGACAAAAAGAGGGGTTAAAAATAATGACTTTAGTCGACTAAAGAACAAGTTAGTCGATTTAAGAGAGGAAATCACAGAACGGAACATACTTTTACGGAACAGAGTTTTGGTGAAACAAGTAGTGTTACAACAAGCATACTAATAAGAACCATCATAACATAAAGCATACTACTAACAACCAGCATACAGAACATACTTTGCCAGATACCATCACTAAAGCCATACGGCCTACATCCAGACAACATAAAAACAGAAAACCAAAACATTTTAAAAACATCGGACTAAAGAACTGTGACAACAGTCGGTCTAGGTCTAACGTCCAGAGGGAGAACTGAAGTCCTGAGAAGTGCGCTTGGTTTTGCGACGAGGAGTCTCTTCAGGAGCAACAACATTCAGGTCTTCGAGAGATGAAACAAGTTTACTCTGATTGAGTTGAACTTGATCGATCACCTGGGCTTGCTCAGTCAAAGCCGTGCGAAAATCCTTAAATCCAGTAGTCATTGTCTCTCGAAGGGAATGAACATCGTCCCTAAGACCTTGAAGCACGGTCATGGTAGTTTCGCGTGGAGTGGAGGCAGTGCGAGGAGTTTTCATGGGACAAGAACGAGGGTTAGTGCGTCATTGGGGAATACACTTGTGAGCACAGACTTTGCGAACAAAGCAGGGAAATCCACGGGATGAACCGGGAGTCTGAGATGCAGATGGGGCGAAAGTGGGGGTAACCGATGTGTAATCAGGGTCGGCATCAGTGGGGTTTTCGGAAGGATCTTCTTCAGGGTTTTCATCATCATCATCATCACTATTAGCATCATCTGATTCTTCAGGATCAGGAACATCGAGATGCATGTTATGAAGAGTGATGATGTTGAGGTTGTAGGGATTAGACATCTCAAGTTCTCCTTCAAGAGGGATGTTAAACATTTTGAGAACCAAAGTGATGAAGGATGGGTGATAGATGTGAGTCTGGACCGGACGAAGAAGTGATTGCAAGATCACAAAGCCCCAATTGATCGGCAACCCACCCATGACTGCATACAAACAGTGTTCCAACTCATTGGAAAGATAATTGAAGGATCCACCATTAGGCATGAGGGTTGAGACAATCACTTTAAGAATGATACGAGCGGGGGGGGTTGAAATGAACGGCCGAAAGCTTGTGAACCCAAGGAGTGGCAATTTTGGCGAGTATGCGAGGATCGGTCATGGTGAAGTTAAGAGAACCCGTGAAATGAGAAGGAAGACCAATTAGATCACAAATGGCACGAAGGGTAAGGCGGGTAGGAGAACCTTTGACACGAGTGAGGAGATGGGTGTCTCGGCTGACGACGCAGGGCTCTAAGTTGGCGTAGACTTTGCGGACAAGGAGCGGGTAATAGGGTTCCTTGTTGCCAAGAGCCCAGATCTTCTCGAGCCCGGCGGCCGACAGGATGGTGAGGATGTTGAAAGAGGCATGGGCGGAGTAGTCGATGAAACGCTCGGGATGAAATTTGGCACTTGCCGAGGTCTTGAAACGATTCTCGGCCACAAGTCACGGAATTGAGGGAGAACCATTTGAGAGGAGGAAGATGAGAAAAGATTTCATTTTAGAAAATGAGAGGATGAAAGAATAAGAAAGGAAAGGCCAAAAATAAATAGGCAAAAATTGAAGCAGTTATTCATGCGAACGGGTGCCATGATCAGTTTGAGAGAAGTTGTAGAAACTGAATGGGTTAGAAAGAATAGAAAAGGTGTCAAAAATATGTGAAGAGGCGGGAGGAAGAAGATATGAAATCGCGAAAAGACGTAAGTTAGATCGAAAACGGTATAAAAAATCGAGTTAGTCGGCTAATATTTTGGTTAGTCGATTAAGATAGTAAGTGGTCAACGGGGAAAAATTATCTATAGTGCATCTGTTCGGAATAAAAAAATAATAAAAAATAGGTGAGAAAGTACAGAAGTGGGTGAGGCGAATTAAATCTCTTAAGAAAAATGGTCAATGTATTGAAGAGGGAAGACATGTGGATCCCTGCAACACATTAAAAAATGTTGGTGGAGGCCGAATTGAAAGGGGGTGGAAAGAGGAGGAGACACGTGGCCTGGTGTGCTTGGGGAAAGGTGAGGGTAGTGCCTCATTCCAAGGTGATATGATGAAGGCTTTGCCTTGTTTCCAAGAGAAAGGAATCGGCCGACACAAAAATCCAAAAAGCCTATGC
Organism: Scilla litardierei; assembly: GCA_030789695.1. Lineage (NCBI taxonomy): Eukaryota > Viridiplantae > Streptophyta > Magnoliopsida > Asparagales > Asparagaceae > Scilla > Scilla litardierei. The sequence continues at coordinate 69,986 of CM061130.1, read as the reverse complement.
ATGAATCAAGGGTGAGTGGGTAAAAAGATTAACCATTTTAAATGAATTGTCATAGAAAAAGACAAACCATATAAAAAGGTGGTTGGTAGATAATTTAACCCTCCGAATAGATAGTAACGGATCTTTAAAAAAATTTGTTAAAAATATTAAAATAAAACGTGACCAAACCGAATATGGAAAATAAAATGGTTTGTAAAATAAATCTGGATATTTTAGTCGATTAAATAAGGCATTAGTCGACTAAATAAAACAATTATCATAAAAACATAAGAAAATTCCAAAAATTCAAAAAAATTGGAAAACATTATATGACAAATTCAGATTCACTGATGATGCCCAGATCTCTTCTAAGTTTGATGAAATATTCCTCTTTCAAAGGCTTAGTTAAGATGTCGGCAATCTGATGTTCAGTGGAAATGAACTTCAAAACTATATCCCCTTTTTGAACATGATCATCTAAAAAGTGATGACGGACATCAATATGTTTAGTGCGTGAATGATGAACTGGAGTTTTAGATAAATTAATTGCACTAGTATTATCACACATTATAGGACATGTGGAACACTCAATGCCATAATCTGAGATAGTTTGTTTCCTCCATAAAATTTGTGCACATGCTAACCCAGTGGCAATATATTCTGCCTCTATGGTAGATAATGAAACAGAATTTTGCTTTTTGCTAAACCATGAGACCAAAGCATGTCCAAGAAAATGACATGTACCACTTGTACTTTTTCGGTCTGATTAGCAACCAGCAAAATCTGTGTCACTATATGATAATAAATCATATGTGCTAGTTTTAGGATAAAATAATCCAAAATCAGAAGTATGTTTAACATATCTAATTATCCTTTTTACAGCAGTTAGATGTGAAACGTTAGGATCTGCCTGAAAAAGTGCACATAAACATACTGAAAACATAATGTCCGGTCTACTAGCAGTTAAATAAAGTAGAGAGCCAATCATACCTCTGTAAAGATGTTGATCAACACTCTTACCATTTAAATCTTTGTCGAGAGAAGTAGATGTACTCATTGGAGTATGTTTATTAGCAGAAGTCTCTAAAGCAAAACACTTGATGAGTTCTTTGGCATACTTTGATTGATGGATAAAGATACCTTCCTTCATTTGTTTGATTTGAAGTCCAAGGAAGTAGTTGAGTTCACCCATATGACTCATTTCAAATTCCTTCTGCATAATCTTAGAAAAATCTAAACAAAGAGTTTCATTAGTAGAACCAAATATAATATCGTCAACGTATATTTGAATAATAATGATGTCAGATTTTATATTTTTAATAACAAAGTTGAATCAATTTTACCAATTTTATAACCAGAATTTAAAAGATAACTTTTCAATCTTTCATGCCAAGCACGAGGTTCTTGTTTAAGACCATATAAAGCTTTCTTTAGTTTAAAAACATGATTATTAAGAGTTTCATGACAAAAACCTGGTGGTTGTTCAACATAAACCTCTTCTTTAAGAAAACCATTTAGAAAAGCACTTTTGACATCCATTTGAAATAACTTAAAATCTTTAAAACTTGCAAATGATAACAACATTCTAATAGACTCAAGACGTGCAACTGGTGCATAGGTTTCATCATAATCAATACCTTCTTCTTGATTATAACCTTGTGCAACCAATCATGCCTTGTTTTTAATTACCTAACCAGATTCATCCAATTTATTTTTGAATACCCACTTGGTACCAATAATTGAATGATCTGATGGTCTGGAAACTAATTCCAAACATCATTTCTCTGAAATTGATTGAGTTCTTCCTGCATAGCAATGATTCAAGAACTGTCTTTGCATGCTTCATTGATGTTCTTTGGTTCAATGGATGAAAGGAAAGCACAATGCGCCATTTGTTCTATTTGACGACGAGTTCTGATGGATGATTTGGAACTTGTGCAAATGCCTTAGGAAGATCTGTATTATCTGAAATAGACTCAACAGAAGGTTTAGTAGCATCAATTTCATCAAGTTTAATATTATCTAATGAATTAGATATAGGTAATATATTCTCGTCATCATCAATGATGGGAGAATTAGATGAGGAGTTCTCATCAAATGTGACATGTAGTGATTCTTCAACTGTTGAAGTTATTTGTTATATACTCTATAGGCTTTGCTACGTGTTGAGTATCCAACAAAAATACCTTCATCAGATTTGAATCAAATTTATCAAGTGCATATTTAGTATTAAGAATGAAACATTTACATCCAAACACTTTAAAGTATAATACACGAGGAATGCGATTAAAGAATAATTCAAAACAAGTTTTATTAAGCAATGGCCTTATGAGAACTTTATTCATAATGTAGCAAGCAGTTGCGACAGCTTCTGCCCAAAAATATTTTGGTAGATTACTATCACAAAGCATTGTTCTAGCACATTCTTGTAAAGTTCTATTTTTCCTTTCTACTACTCCATTCTGAGGAGGAGCACGAGGAAAAGAAAAATTATGAGTAATGCCATTTTCATTACAAAACTTGGTAAAAGATTCATTTTCAAATTCTCCACCTGATCACTACGAATAGTGACAATGTTAGAGGATTTGATCTTTTGTATCTTTTTACAAAATATTGAAAATTCTTCAAAAGCATCATTCTTATTTTTTAAGAATATAACCCAAGTATATCTAGAATAATCATCAACAATGACAAATGCATATCTACTTCTATTCAAAGAGGCTACTCTTGAAAGACCAAACAAATCCAAGTGTAAGAGTTCTAATGGTCTCTTTGTTGAGATAATGTCCTTTGATTTAAAAGGAGATTTATGCATTTTTCCTTGTTGACAAGCATCACAAAAATGGTTGTGTTTGAAAGAGATGTTTGGCATTCCATTAACTAAATTGTGTTTTGAAATATGTGCAAGATTTTTGAAATTAGTGTGTCCAAAACGTTTATGCCATAACAGTGTTGCATCTGATGTAATCATTAAACAATGATTGTGAGTGGTAATAGACATGCAAAACATTAAGCATTGGTACCCCTTGTTTGAGGGTCCTTGTGATTAGATTTTTGGAAGCCAAACCCAAGTGGAATTTGGCTTTCTAATATAATAACTAGAATAAACAATATAATGATATAATGAGATATATAACCATTTCTATCTTTTAAACATGAATCCTTAGGAACCCATATACTAATTGTAGTAAGTTTCCTAGGAAATGATTTTGAAATGTTAGTAACATTTCTTTGTGAAGAAGAAGTAGGAGTGTTTACTTTCTTCGTATAAATGAATGCATGATTCTTCTTCTATGGTTTAACAAAGGTAGTTTCTCCACAAGAGGAAGAAGTGTTACAAGACTTGAGTGCATCCTTATGAGAATATCCCAGTCCTTGTCTATGATTTGCTGGATATTGAATTTTTAGCAAATCATCGAGATTTGTCTTTCCTTTGTTAAATTTATTAACATTGGATGACATCTCGTCGTATTTCATCTTTAGTGATGAGATACTTTTATCCATTTCGGATATTTGTGTATGCAATTTTAGATTCTTAGTTTCGAGAAGATCATTCTCTTTACTAAGATCGGAAACTTAAGAAGATGTATTCTCAATATATATAGAATTTGGTGTAATGTTTTTAGAAGATAACAATTCTTGGTATTTAAGAAGGAGATCATCATTATTCTGTTTCAAAGATTTATGTTGACCATTTAATTTTTTGAAACGAGAATAGAGATCTTTCAATGCATCTAATAATTCTTCATTATTAAAAGAACTTACCTCTTCGTCATTATCGTGTGCCATAAAGCACATATTAGCACTTTCAACATGGTCATCTTCATCATCTGAAGACTCATCCCACGTTGCTGCAAATGCTTTCTTCATTTTGTCAAACTTCCTTTCTCTTCTAGATTGATCATTGTTGTTGCAAGTTTTGAACTTTGCTTTGAGAAATGGACAATCTTTCTTCATATGTCCTGGCCTATTACAATTGAAGCAAAGAGAAGAATCAGTATTCTTAGATTTGAAATTATAATACTTACCTTTTTGAAAGAATTTTCTGAAGTTCTTGGCAAAGAATGCCATATCATCATCTGAATCTTTATTTTCTAATGTAGTGTTGAAGGCGAGTACTTTCTTCTTTTGATCTGATTCTTCTTTCTCATCTTGTAAAGTAACTTCATAGGCCATCAGGTTACCAATAAGATCTTCCATGGTTAACGTGGAAAGATCATTGGCTTCATCAATAGCAGTTATAATTGGACGCCATTCTGGAGAGAGTACCTTAAGAATCGTGCGTACCTGATCATGAGAAGAATAAACTTTTCCAAGAGCATTAAGAGAATTAATAATGTTAGTGAACCTGGTGTTCATTTCTCCAATTGTCTCTTTGTCCTGCATTTAGAACAACTCATACTTATGAACCAAAGAGGAAATCTTAGTTTCCTTTACTTTACTGGTTCCTTCATGAGTTAACTCGAGTATATGCCAAATCTCTTTAGCACTTTTGGCCTGAGATACTCGATTAAACTCATGTTTATCAATGGCACAGAATAAAGCATTCATGGCCTTAGAGTTGTTGGTTTTTCCAGATTTGTCGTTGGCGGTTTAATCAGCAACAGGAGTTGTTGGCTGAGTGTATCATGTCTCTACGATGTCCCATATCTCATAATGCATACTTTGGAGATGAATCTCTATTCGTATTTTCCAATATGAGTAGTTAGAACCATCAAATAGAGGAGGCCGAACTTGAGAGTGCCCTTCAGGATGTTGATTTGTGTTATAGTTGTGTGGAACAGCGTTCATGTTTGATGCGGAGGAACTTCCTGCCATCTTAACATCGCTTTGATACCAAATATAATTTTAGCCTGTATGGATCAATACACTAGAGGGGGTGAATAGTGTATTTAAAAAATTGTTGCAAATAAAACGTTACTACTATTTTGCAAAGATGGCACAGAAATGAAATGACAAGTATAGAAAATTAAACCAATCTCAAACACAAAGATGTATCCTGGTTCGGATCCTCTTGATCCTACTCCAGTCCTCTACTTCCAGTAGAGATTTTCAATCTACTATAATCACTTGCCCCGCAAGCACAAACTTACAAAAATGGCAACACTCCCCGTGTCCCAAACTTTGTACAATCTCAATAACAGATATTCAAGCCTGTAAAATAATGAAATAGAAAACCACATATAGCCTTGTTATGAATTTAGAATGAAAATTCAAGGATGGTGTTTAAAAGGAGACTTCAAGATGTATATGATATGTAATGAAGAACAATACTTAAAGTTCGCTGGTTCATAAAAGAAGAGAGAGATATATTGATTTCTTCTTGCAATTATGAACACAAACAACTTTTCAAAATAATGTTGAAAAAAGGCAAAATTGCTTGAAGGAAGAAAACTTCAATTCTCAAAAAGATTTATGAATAAGAATCTTGAAGTTCTTCCGTTCTCATACGAAGAGAGAAATTCATGGATTTCTTCTTGCAACTGAGAATGAGAACAACTAAGGCAAGATTGCTTTAGAATTCAAAATATCAACAATTCTAGAGAAGAATGAAAGAGGAAAGTTGTGTGAAAGAATGAAGGGTATGCCCTCCTATTTATAGGATTTTTGGGCAGTTACAACGGAGGGAAATGGGGGGAAATGAGTTTTCCAACGTTCAGAAACGGTCTGGAAAATTTCAAATCAAACGGTCATAAAAACTGCATTAGTCGACTAAAGTAGTGTTAGTCGACTAAAAGTCAAAAGTTGGAATTTTTGACTGAAATTTTAACGGTAGGTTTCTGAAGTAGACTGAGGACTGCTCAGAAATTTTTAGGTCAAAATTCGAATAAAATTTTTTAGTTGACTAATGTTTGACTTAGTCGACCAGGACAAAAAAAGTGAATTTTGACTTATCTGAAAAGGGTTGTTAGGATATGTTATTAGGAACCTAGGACTTAGATGGATTTCATATTCAAGGCTCTGAAATCTATAAAGTATAAAAAATACAGCAGTCCGTAGATTTCCGTAGATATGTATGCTGAGCTTCATGTGAGTATTTGAGATGCCTTTGTGCAGGGATTTCTATCAAGTGATTATTGTCCCAGCGTGGATAAATTGGGAATCTGCACATCTGCATAGATAGAGTGAGTAGCAATAATAATAGTTGTCACATCAAAATCATATTAAATAGAATAGGAAAGTGAACATGTGATTATGAAATCCCAACATTAAGCAATTGAGCAATTCCATTAAAAGTTTGCATCCAGGAAGGACTGCTAACAACATGTATGATTAAATTCCGAACGTGTTTAATAGACTCATCCATGACTTTAATTCCATCTTGCACCATAATATTTAAAATGTATGCACAACATCTGATATGTATATGTTCACCATTGAACAATAATTTCTCACCAAAATCTCTTTTAAAATTTCTTAGCATGGCATCATTCGTAATACAATTATCCTCGGTGATTGCAAATAATTTAGCATCCAAATTCCACTCAGCAAGACAATTTCCAAGAACATCAGTGAGGGCAAAACTTGTGTGAGGAAAAGAGACTTTTCGAAAATTTAATATCTTCTTCTTCAACATGAATTCTTCGTCAACATAATGTGCAGTGAGAGCCAAATAACCAAGTTTTTGATTTGATGTCACGCCCCACTTCCCAAAAATATGGAGACGAAGCGTGAGAAGGTCCGCTCAGACTTGAAACTGCAAAGCTCCAATCCCGATAAGCGTCAATCAACATTTAATTGGTAGGTCCTTGCAACGCGATATGAAACAAAGATAATAATAAAGGAAATGAGACAAAAGACAATCTCAGAATATCCATCATATTAAATTCCAACATCACAGAAAAAGCCACCAGGCTTAAAGAGAAAAGAATCTAAGGCCCAAACATGGCCAACAAAAGTACAAAGTACAAACAAAGGTGCCACGCACCGACAACTAACACGAATCCTAAAACAGAAGGGAAACTCAGCAAGGTCACCGGTGTCCACAAGACTCCACCACAGCAAAAAAAAGTGCGTCAACAGCACCAAATCCCCTGCAACAAGCTCTGGCTCTGGGTCTAACATGTGACACCCAAAAGAGAGAGGGGCACATGTCAGCAAGTCTAAAAAGACTTGTGCAAGGAAACTGAAAGTAAAACAACCTAGCAGTTCTAGTATGATGCGATGACAGGGCATATAACATAAGTGCAACAAGTAGGTAAACGAGCACGACAAGACAGGAGCATGGCATGGCAAGAGTAGCAAAGCTACTATCATTATCAAGGATTTCACTAATCACGATCATCACGAATCACGAATCACGAATCATGAATCACGAATTTTTTGTAGATGTTTACGCCTTACAGCTGAAATTGTCTTTCTTTCACACTGATTGGCCGCTTAACACTACCCCAAAAACCCAGAGTTTACGCCTTACCACTGCAGTTGCTGATCGGGCAGACTCCCAGTTGATTGGCCGCTTAACTCTTACCCCCAATACCCACACGTAGACGAGCCAGGGTCCCTGCACAGGAGCTCAGTAAATGAGCCAGGGTTGCCCCGCACGGGAGCTCGTTTTCTATATCACGAATCAGGAAGTGTATTTGGCATAGGGGTGCACCTAGCCTCAATATCGAGCGTTGGGGTTAGTAACTCACTATGCTCGCTTCTGGTCACGAGCCAGGAAGTACAAGTATTGTAGCGTGTGCTACGAATGCAACATTCAACATGGATAGCATGGATGACATGGCAAGTTATAATGCATTGCGTACAGTTATAGTATTAAAACAAGTCAGATAATCGCGTACCGTTAATTGGAAGTAAACATGACAGTTTAGTATGCATGAACAACAAGTTAAAAGGGTTGGATCTAGCTTCGTTGTCAAGCTAGATCAATTGAGGTGACGGATCTAGTTTCGTTGTCAAACTAGATCAATTGGCGTCTAGACGGCTATCATTTCACCGTCTAGTCTCTTTTACGCTACAACAAGCAAATGGCCTAAAACATGGCCTAAACCCTAAGTGGCAAGTTTCACTTGCCTCACGCCAAGGAAGACGATCAACGAGGCACGCCAAGAAAAGTTATCTACGGAGATGAAATCGCGTATAGAAGCGAAAGATCGATGCCGAGCAAGCACGGCAGCGGAAGAACGATCCGAGGAAACCTAGGGTTCAGATCTGGAATGGGGAGAAAATCTGGAGAAATAGGTTTTGATATGGGTTTTGGGGGTTTGATGAAGGTTTGAGGAGGGTGGAAGGTGGAAAGTGTTAAGTGAGGGTTTGGATGATGGAGGATGAGCTTGGAATGAAGGTTTGAGGGTTTGGGGAAGATGAGAGCTCAATGGGAGAGAAATTAGGTTTAGAGTTGAAGAAGAAGAAGAAGAAAACGTTTGGAGGGGGTATTTATAGAGTTTGGTGGCGACTAGGGCAAAACTAGGGTTTCCTGTACAGTTTAGTCGGTCAAAGAGCAACCACTGACCGACTAGTTTGGGAACTAGTCGGTCGGTTGACCAACGTAGACCGACTAAGTGTAAACAGTAACCCCCGACGAAAACCTGAACTAAGAGTTAGTCGGTCAAAGAACAACTACTGACCGACTAGTTTCTCATCTAGTCGGTCGACGAACGTTCTTAGACCGACTAAGAATGAACAATACTCGACTGTACAGAAGAACTAAGAATTAATCGGTCTGAGTACAAAACTTAACCGACTAGTTTAACAACTAGTCGGTCGAAAGATGAACTTAGACCGACTAAACAGAAACAGTAACTTAAGGGAAATTAATCTAAGGAACTAGTCGGTTAAAGAACAAGTTCTGACCGACTAGTTTCACATCTAGTCGGTCGGTGGTTGTTCTTAGACCGACTAACGATAAACAGTAACTCCTGAATTATAATCAAAGCCCACTAGTCGGTCCTTGAAGGATTGCCGACCGACTAGATCTCAATCTAGTCGGTTGGTTCTCCTTCTTGAACCAACTAACGTGCACGAAAAGTGTCGAATCGGAGCGCGAAGCCCCGGGAAGATTTCTACAGCTTCTAGGATCGATTTATACTCTAAGATATGAGCGATAAGAAGCTCGTCATGAGTGACTTACTCCAAGATCAACGATATAAGGAAGAGACTAGAAAATCACAAAGAAACGATCGAAAACGAAAGCGACGGAGATGGGAAATCACGCATACGGAGAAAATCCACCAAACATATATATATATTATCGATAACACTAACATAGAAAACCCAGTCGTTACATCCTCCCCAACTTAAAATAAAGTCCGTCCTCGGACTTTCTAACATATCTAGTCGCTTTCGTAACTACCCTCAATCAATATCACATTAATATTCAACCACGTATAGTCATTTCATGTGCTTATATACGCACTATGAAATCAAATATTAACACCACTATCACGCACATCATACACTTATACTTATTACAATCAGTCAATTTCATACACGTATTTCATTCATTCATATAGTCACAACATCCTTATATAACTATTAAATACTTATTACATACCATGGTGCACCTACTCACAAACGACCAAATAGTTCACGCCACATTTAGATAACTGCCTATGAACCACAATAATAAGGATACACTACTCCCTATATCTCCTAGTGTACATCCAATACCAAACAATCAACATGTGTAATCACACCATACCATTATTAAAACAAGTTCACTATATCTAATATACATTCACCATTATAATTTCACAATTTATAGTCATTCAAATGCATGCACACATTTCACCATATTGTCACTTCATATATAGTCTTATAGCTATATTCACGACACACCACACACACCATAGTCACCAATTCCTATAACTAGCACATACTTACCCGTGCATGGTGCACATCCACGCACGCTAATGTAACATTCATATATACCACTATATACTCAGCACATATACATACTTAGCTTTAGCTAGCACACTAATATTCACGCAACCAAGTCCTTAGTGAATAACTATACCACAAGACCAACTCATATAACCATATATTGGTATAGCCACCCACAATCGTGTGTGTAACACAACCAGGCACAAACAATTTAATCATCATACATACATCATCCCTCACTATACACCAACCACATACAAATACACTATTGTACATAGAGTATACCCACTCAGGCTTGAGTGAGACTCAAAATCATCGCAGAGTATTCCATATACGTAACACAGCATCCATACATATACCAATACTATTCTAATGCATACACATCTACCAACATAACCATATACATATCATAATGTCAAACACCCATAATATTTAATCAGGTAATATCACATATTTCAATCACTTTATATATATACCATAATAATATTACAGGCATCCGCACACCTATAATCACAATATTCCCCCTAATAAATACAGTCATCGTATAGTCACATACATGTATCATATATTCATACCATATCCATCTATAATTGGCACATCAATACACTTACTTCATCCATTAGTTAAGATATGCTGTAGTCGGGTATACCTCATGGTATACACGCATACGACATCTCATAAAACAAGTAATACCAATCAAACATTATAATCCTACTATCATATGTATATCACACTTACACTCATGCAGCTAATACATACTACCTACACACAATATACCAATACCAACGCACATACAACTTCATATGCACCATGAAATTAAATACACTACGACGACATATCAAATTACACTAAAGGGCTCACTAAACTATATTAAGGTTGACACGGGCGACGACAAGCTCTATTGGCTAGACAAAAGGAAAGAAATTGAAATCAAAAGCGTAACGAATAGAAGGATCGAAAAGCATGAAAACGGTCGTGTAATGATGTAATGATGCTCCATTAGGACACATGGAAAATAGTGTAAATAACATATTCTAAAATACGAAAAGTTTGAAAACCGTTATACTTCAAAAGTTGGAGTCCCTTTTCGTATAAAAATATTTAGAGGTCGATAAAACAAATTGTTTGAAATAAGTTTGAGTCGAATATACATAATAGGAGAAAACGGTTTATTGGCTTACATAAAGTCATTAAAAGGAAGTAAATCATTTACACAAATTTTGAGGTCGTAGTTTAGAAAATATTACACGGTAGTAACGTAATAACGTTTGCAAAGTTTGAACTGAAATTAAATTAATTGAAAAATTTAAACTCGGGTTGAATGCTTTCAAAATCCTTAAGCCAGGGAAAATTTAAAGTAATCAATATTGAAACTACTTTTAGAGGAATCAGGATTTGCCAAAAAGAGACTGTTTTACACCAAGCTCTTAACATACGAGCACCACGAGCCTGGTGCTGATATATAAAAATAATTGAAATTCCATTTAGGTTAAAAATTATTCTAAAGGCATGTATGGTGAACGGAAAGATAACAATAGCTTATTAGTAGTATTATCAAAATTTGTAGTGAAACTTTAAAATCAAATTTATGGAGGATCTAGATCAGAAAAGGTTATGAGATAACGATTTTTACAAAAATCTGAAATAGGGGAAACGAGGAGCATAACGGTCGTAGTACTGATATATAAAAATTAATTGAAGTTCTACTTTAGAAATCATTTTTTTAGAAATATGTATGACGAATGGAAAGATAATAACATCTTAGTGGTATGGAAGTAAGTGGGAGGATATATACATATATAGAATTATTAAATTGGTCATAAGCTTTAAAACCGAATTTTGGAGGTCTAAATCAGGAAATGGTTTCGAAGAGTAATTTTACGAAAATCTGAACTAGGAAAAACGTTGAGCTTAAAATCGACTTGCTGAAATCATATGCGACTTGAAAAGTATATTAAAGGAAGCGCGACGAGTCATTTGAACCGCATAAATAAGAAAGGAAAATTATAAATCGAATTGGAAAAAAAAGAAATACGGCTCAGAATACAATTAATATGTGAAAAGGAACAAGATATTTAAATAGGTATGAAAAGTATAGGCTGGAAAACATTATAAAACAGTAATCAAAATCTCGTCAAAACTTTCGAAATTTCAAAATGAATTTAAGTCAACGGAAAAGCATGAAGTCCAAATACATATATTAAAAGTTTTCGAATGAGTTTAAACCTTGTGAATAAGGGAATCGAAAATACTTCCAAAGATTCAGCATTTGCGATAAAGAGATTTTAAAGTATGTATACTAAACGGTTAGAATAAATCTCATAGTTTAGAAAATGGTATATCGAATTTTACAAAATAGTAATAGAGTCCTTAAACCGAAATGCGAAATATAGATTAGAAAAATGGTTTCGAGATAGCAATTATAATTACAACCATTAGACTCCGAAATCTACAAGGGATTTGACTCAATCGAAAAGTGAGAAATTTAAGTATATACGTAGCGGGTTTAAAACAAAATTTAAACTTAGCGAAAACTTTAATAAGAGAAATCGAAAAATAACTTTAAAAGAAATTAAGCCTTGCGAATGGGGACATTCGAAGGATCAACGATTATCGAAACGTGGTGGTCGTGGGAATCGAGGCAAGGGATTTGGTCGGATGATCAAAACATAAATACGCCTAGGTTATGACTTAGGAAAATCTACGGAAACTCCTACGGTCAACCAACTAAAGATTATGGAACTAAGCGCTAAGACTCCCTAAGGGCTAGACAGCGATGAAATAAGTTCAGCTTGGTCCGAAATCGATGAACCCAAGCGAGAGACCAAAGAATTCTAGAAGTCTATCCTAGTCAAAGCTAGACAGGAACCACTAAGGTAACTCCTACGACGACCAAATCAACTCCTAGCGGGGAGTCTAACTAACAATCAGAGGCCTCTAACTAGCAAGCACGGACGTCTAACTAAGTCTTCCTACCACCTAGTGACATAGGAAAACTACTAGACTCAAGGCTATAGACTCGGATGTTGTAATTTATTTAATGGACATTCCATAGTTATTAACGTTGTTCCAATAATTCGCAATTGCAAGACGGACCTGCATGGGCCACCAATAAAACTGGTCACGCCCCGCTTCCCAAAAATGTGGAGGTGAAGCGTGAGAAGGTCCGCTCAGACTTGAAGCTGCAAAGCTCCAAGCCCGATAAGCGTCAATCAACATTTAATTGGCAGGTCCTTGCAACGCGATACGAAACAAATATAATAATAAAGGAAATGAGACAAAAGACAATCTCTGAATATCCATCATATTAATTCCAACATCACAGAAAAAGCCACCAGGCTTAAAGAGAAAAGAATCTAAGGCCCAAACATGGCCAACAAAAGTACAAAGTATAAACAAAGGTGCCACGCACCGACAACTAACAGGAATCCTAAAACAGAAGGGAAACTCAGCAAGGTCATAGGTGACCACAAGACTCCACCACAGCAACAAAAGTGCGTCAGCAGCACCAAATCCCCTGCAATAAGCTCTGGCTCTGGGTCTAACATGTGACACCCAAAGAGAGAGGGGCATATGTTAGCAAGTCTAAAAAGACTTGTGCAAGGAAACTGAAAGTAAAACAACCTAGCAGTTCTAGCATGATGCGATGACAAGGCATATAACATAAGTGCAACAAGTAGGTAAACGAGCACGACAAGACAGGAGCATGGCATGGCAAGAGTAGCAAAGCTACTATCATTATCAAGGATTTCACTAATCACGATCATCACGAATCACGAATCACGAATGTTTTGTAGATGTTTACGCCTTACAGCTGAAATTGTCTTTCTTTCACGCTGATTGGCCGCTTAACACTACCCCAAAAACCCAGAGTTTACGCCTTACCACTGCAGTTGCTGATCGGGCAGACTCCCAGTTGATTGGCCGCTTAACTCTTACCCCCAATACCCACACGTAGACGAGCCAGGGTCCCTGCACAGGAGCTCAGTAAATGAGCCAGGGTTGCCCCGCACGGGAGCTCGTTTTCTATATCACGAATCAGGAAGTGTATTTGCATTGGGGTGCACCTAGCCTCAATATCGAGCGTTGGGGTTAGCAACTCACTATGCTCGCTTCTGGTCACGAGACAGGAAGTACAAGTATTGTAGCGTGTGCTACGAATGCAACATTCAACATGGATAGCATGGATGACATGGCAAGTTATAATGCATTGCGTACAGTTATAGTATTAAAACATGGCAGATAATCGCGTACCGTTAATTGGAAGAAAACATGGCAGTTTAGTATGCATGAACAACAAGTTAAAAGGGTTGGATCTAGCTTCGTTGTCAAGCTAGATCAATTGAGGTGACGGATCTAGTTTCGTTGTCAAACTAGATCAATTGGCGTCTAGACGGCTATCATTTCACCGTCTAGTCTCTTTTACGCTACAACAAGCAAATGGCCTAAAACATGGCCTAAACCCTAAGTGTCAAGTTTCACTTGCCTCACGCCAAGGAAGACGATCAACGAGGCACGCCAAGAAAAGTTATCTACGGAGATGAAATCGCGTATAGAAGCGAAAGATCGATGCCGAGCAAGCACGACAGCGGAAGAACGATCCAGGGAAACCTAGGGTTCAGATCTGGAATGGGGAGAAAATATGGAGAAATAGGTTTTGATATGGGTTTTGGGGGTTTGATGAAGGTTTGAGGAAGGTGGAAGGTGGAAAGTGTTAAGTGAGGGTTTGGATGATGGAGGATGAGCTTGGAATGAAAGGTTTGAGGGTTTAGGGAAGATGAGAGCTCAATGGGGGAGAAATTAGGTTTAGAGTTGAAGAAGAAGAAGAAGAAAACGTTTGGAGGGGGTATTTATAGAGTTTGGTGGCGACTAGGGCAAAACTAGGGTTTCCTGTACAGTTTAGTCGGTCAAAGAGCAACCACTGACCGACTAGTTTGGGAACTAGTCGGTCGGTTGACCAACGCAGACCGACTAAGTGTAAACAGTAACCCCCGACGAAAACCTGAACTAAGAGTTAGTCGGTCAAAGAACAACTACTAACCGACTAGTTTCTCATCTAGTCGGTCGACGAACGTTCTTAGACCGACTAAGAATGAACAGTACTCGACTGTACAGAAGAACTAAGAATTAATCGGTCTGAGTACAAAACTTAACCGACTAGTTTAACAACTAGTCGGTCGAAAGATGAACTTAGACCGACTAAACAGAAACAGTAACTTAAGGGAAATTAATCTAAGGAACTAGTCGGTTAAAGAACAAGTTCTGACCGACTAGTTTCACATCTAGTCGGTCGACGGTTGTTCTTAGACCGACTAACGATAAACAGTAACTCCTGAATTATAATCAAAGCCCACTAGTCGGTCCATGAAGGATTGCCGACCGACTAGATCTCAATCTAGTCGGTTGGTTCTCCTTCTTGAACCAACTAACTTGCACGAAAAGTGTCGAATCGGAGCGCGAAGCCCTGGGAAGATTTCTACGGCTTCTAGGATCGATTTATACTCTAAGATATGAGCGATAAGAAGCTCGTCATGAGTGACTTACTCCAAGATCAACGATATAAGGATGAGACTAGAAAATCACAACGAAACGATCGAAAACGAAAGCGACGGAGATGGGAAATCACGTATACGGAGAAAATCCACCAAACATATATATATATTATCGATAACACTAACATAGAAAAACCAGTCGTTACATTTGACGTCCATAAATCGGTAGTAATACTCACACGAAAATCTAAATCTTTCAAAAAATTACGAAGCTTCTGTTTTTCTTCTTGAAACAAAGAAATGCAATCATTTCTAATTGTATGGCGGCCAATTGTGGTAAACAAAGGTTGTAAGCCCCTCACAAAAGTGATAAACAACGGATGTTCTACAATTTTAAATGGAAGTTCTGCACAAATCAGGAGTTTTACCAAACATTTTCTGCTTACTTCTTGATCAAACTTAAAAACTCTTGTGTCATCGAATTTGTTGAGCAACATCTGTTTCATATCTTTACGAGTCTTGTTTTTGCAAGAGAACTTAAGATGTCGGCTTAAATGAGTTGTTCTTGATTTGTTTGAACTGAAAGTATTTTCTTACAATACTTACAAATTGCTTTGGATGTGTCATCAGGTTGCCTTTCTATTGTAAAAATATTTCCACACTTCAGATCTTCTTTTGATATTGCTTGTCATTACTTCGACATCCTCTATTTCATCATCTAAATCTCGAGACATCTCAGATGTATCTTGAATAGATGGATTTGTTGACATTGATGGAGTATGGGAGCTACTGGATAGAGTCCGTGCCATGATGATAACTGAAGGGTGAAATTCAAAAAAGAATGCATCAACATATGGCATCCAGACTTGAAAAAAATATTAAATCTATTTGCACACTTACAAATCACGTATAAGCGTAAGAAAAATTCAATTGAAATAGTAAAGATAGCTTCAATTTTAGAGAGGCAGATATGTGGAGGAAACCTGTAGATTTTACATATGGAATTGTAAATTAAACAATGCTCTCAATTGTGCAACAATTAAAAGATGATAGTATTGTCTCACAAAATGCTTCAACTTCTAAAGACTACTTTAGTTTGTACAAATATCAGTCAGAATCCGATGACGGTTGACGTACAGGAAGGTAATATGTGTCTAGTTGCCAGTATTTGAGTTTCACACCTGCCCATACATCATCTGCCAAGCAGTCCTTAACAGGCAAAGGAATAAAGAGAAATGCTACATGTGCATTGTCTTTAAGTTTCCTAAAGTGGATAATAAATGAAAAGTCTGGTGAGAGATAGAGAGAGAAATTTCCATTTCAATTACTATTTTGCACAAAAAGTAAGATGCACCCCTATGAATAGGGGTGCAGATAGCACTTCTCGGAATAAATTGTGTCAAATAGCCTAAATTTCCAAGTTCTAAAGCAACTGACAGTAAACTACATGGAAAAAAGCATTACCACCACAAAGGCCATTAAATGATTTAATTGTTACGTATGTTAAATCCAATGCGTGTGAATCATATGCTCCAAGTCAACCTAAATAATGCATTTCTAACAAAGAAATTTTAGAGTGAAAGATGATGTCTTTATACAATTTTCAAATTGAGGAGAATTTCACATTCTATGTTACTAAATGATGGTCAGGTTGATTGAGTCCAAATGTATGGGACTTCTGTATGTTGCCAATCTCAACATGTCTACTGGAATTTGTAGGACATGCAGTCCCAGAACATAATTAATTATCTCTAAAATAATAAACCAATTGTTGTAAAAAAATAAACGGCTCGTCTGATGAGGGGGCAAGGGGTGGTGATAGAATCACCGAGGCCTTTTAGCATGTTAGTAGGGTTGGTGATAAAACCCCAATGGATGAAAAATAAACGGCTCAAATCAACAATTCTATTTCGAGTTCATTAAAAGGTCATATTTTGACAGCGTTTCAATAATTCCAAAATGGATTAAAGTCCTAAATCACCTAAATTTCCAAAAAGAAAAGAAAACCCTGATGTTATAAAATCAAAAAATTACCCTTCAACCGAAAATTTAGATCTTTAGAATAATTACGAAAAATTAAAAACATACATAAGTTGTATGCCAGCTAAAAATGAGCTTCTTTCAAGCAAAAAAGAAGTAACAATTCAAAGGCAAACGCTTTAGACCACGGACTTGTAAGAAAATCTCCGGATGATGGGCGTTTGTAGGTTTGAAATAGCAAACCTTTTCAAACCTTTGCTTCAGAAGAAATAGATCAAAAGGTGGTGATTCCCTTCATGAGCGAGCGAACAGAGAGAAACCCCATATGATGATGCTTGCCGATAGAGAAGAGATGGGGGCGAGACGGCGTCACGGCGAGCAACTAGGGTTTTTGTAGGGATGGTGGCGAGACGGCGTCAAGGTGAGTAGGTAGGGTTTTGCGATTGAGATGGGGGTGAGCCTTCGTCTGTATGAGCAACTTCTGATTTCGGGCGAGCCTTCGGGCCCTTTTGGCGGAAAAATGATTTCATTTCGGACGGAAAATTGCCCATTTGGACGGCCCGATCGGGCTTTTGGGCAGCCCAAGCTTTGGGCGCAAGTAAAATTGATTCTCTTATTTAGTTTCGGGCTTTGGGTAGCCCGATACCCATTTGAGTATAAATATGTACCAGGCTTTTCGGCCAGCCCGATTGGGCAGCGGGCTGCCCCGCGCCCATTCTCATCCCTACTTATTTTGTATAAGAAAGTTACATATTTTCTTTTGAGGCTCATTAGTTGTGGGTATAGGGATTTGTGGGTTTAGGGATCTAATGAGAATAGTTGAGAAACCTGTTATAATTCTTCCCTTGTAAAACACACAACTGCCGCTGCACATAAACGTTGGTCATAAAGCTGACCAGGTAGATCTTTGTATCTTCTGAATTACTATTTTTATTCCATTTTCTTTTTTAAGCAATTGTGGCTTGCTTCTGTGTTCGGGTCACTTCCGCTACTTGCATGCCAACATGAGTCGAAAGGGGGGAGAAAACGTTGTCTATAAGAGACTAATATAGATGATAGAATTAATTAGAGCCGAGCCCCAAACGCTGCCCTACTTCATTCCACATTTGTGCATGGCTAGGAAACTTGTCCTTCACCATGGCAACCATCTCCCGAGCCTCGTCGGTCTTTGAAATACTCACAAGTCCATCCACAAGTTGCCTCATTGTCGAGAAGCGCGGCACCCAGTTCCTCTCCATGCACTCTCTACATATTTGCAACGCAGACTCAAATTCATGGCCTTTGCAAAGGTAGTGAATCAAAGTGAAAAAACAAGCGCTGTCCGGAACCAACCCTCTATTTGCCATCTCCGCATAAAGCTCTTTTGCCTCTTCCAAATCACCGACGCTACAGAATCCAAGGATGAGGTGACCGTAAGTGACGGAATTGGGCTTCCTTCCTTTAGACCCCATCATCTCCTTGAGCAGCAGCTGTTTGGCCTCATTGGGCCTTCCTAGCTTACATAGGCTTTGTATTCTGATGTTGTAAATGGATAGGCCCGGACGACAGTTGTGCTTGCTCTTCATCAGGAACAACAATCTGTCGACATGATCGAGCCTTTGCTCGTGGTAGAAGCCAGCAAGAGCGATGGAGAAGGATGTGAGGTTGGATTTGATCCTGTTGCGAGACATTTCATCGAACACGGAATAGGCAGACAATGAGGAGCCTGATTGGCAAAAGGCTTTGAGGAGGGTGTTGTATGTCGTGAGGTCAGGGAAGATGCGATAACGAGCGGGATAATCTCGGAAGAGATCACGCACGAGGTGGTGGTTATTGGAGATAATACAAGCGAAAAGAAGGGCGTTGAAGGAACGACATCGAGCAGCAGCAGTGGATTGTGACGATTGGGCCATGTTAAATTGTCGTTGGAATGTAGAAATGGCATCATGGATCATGTTGGCCTCACCAAAGAGTACGATGGCGTGGTGGTTTGGTAAGGAAAGGTCGGAGTGTAGGAGGAGGGTTCGGATGGAAGAGTAGGATTTGGAGGAGGAGAGAGCGGAGACGGCCACAGATAGAACGGACCGATCCATGTGACTTAATGACATTGTTGTCTCCTTTTCTTTTACTGCGCCTCCTTCTTCTCCCTCTCCAACGCGGCGGCGGTTGCGAAGCAATAATGACATGCATGTGGATAGGATTCTGGCGGGATCCTTCTCAGATTTTAAGAGGAAAATTGCTTTCTTCTTCATCTCCTCTCCCGCCAATGCCAACCCCAAAGACTTGTGATTGGATTTGGATACTGTGAATTCGATCGAGGAGGAAAAATTGCGTTGGTGTCTGCGGAAGCAGCAGTGACCGAAGAGGAGAAGACGACGGCTGGCGATGGAATAATAACAAGAAGACATGGTGAAATGGAGGCGAACGGCGCGGTCGGACGCGAAGTGAACGCAGATGGGGAAATTTATAAACACAGACCTATTTCTTTGCACACACCACTTTACAAGCACGCCCGAAGCTTTTAAAAACTCATTTACACTATAAACACCTGAATTTCCAAATTACATCTTCATTCTCATTCTCTTTCTCTTTCTTTCCGAAAAACTACAACCCTAACCCGTCTTCTCAACCATCGATAATCTTCTAATCATCATCCTCTTCCTCATTGTTTGCGGTTGTGCATGTTTTTGTTTATGTTGAAGAGTTTGAAGAAGTTGCCAAAGGAGCGTTGCTCCAGCGGCATAAAGCCCTCGCTTGCTGCGAGGCCACCCGGTTTCGATCCCGGGTGCCTGGCGTCCCCGCGCGCGCCCCTTGCCAACTTTCCGAAGAACAAAAAAAAAAGAGTGTGAAGAAGTTGAAAAAGATGATGAAGATGAGAGCGGCGACGGCAAGAAGAATGAGTCCCGCAACGTCCTCCTCATGCAATCACAACGCAGGATCAAATCCTTATTTTTTAAAATTTTTTTCTCTCTTATTTTAAAGGGGAATTGTTTTGCGCACCCACAAGTTTAGTTTACACATGTAAGTGGTATGTACTAGTTTGCCATGTGCACATACCCAACTATTTTCCTCTTTTACTCCGCACACATACCCACCGTTTTACTCTGTCGTCATCCACCGCCATCGTCGCCGAGGAGGAAGTATTGTCGGCCGCCCTCTTTTATACCCTCCCCCTCCATCCTTCCATGTGTCCCTAGCCCCCATCTATCCCCTTCCTCTGCCCTCCCCAGCCCCATCTGCCCCCATCCTTAAACCATCCTCCGACCTCACCAGCCCTCCTCTCCAGCTTCGCCTGCTCCCTCCTTCGCCCCATCTCCCCATCGCACTACCCCCTCCTTTGCCTTCCCATCCATTGCCCCCTCCTCTATCTTCCCATCCCCACCGCCTCCTCCTCCGACCTCCGCAGTACCCCTCCTCCGACCTCCGCAGCACCTTCCACCACTCTCCCACCCCCCTTCCACCGTGTTGGATCCTGGAGGTAGTAAGCTAACATTAGAGGGGTGTGATTAGTGTTTCTAAAAATTAAGATCAAATAAAATTAATTCCCTTTAAATTTAGTCTAAGTCTCTTAAGGATGTTAATCCTTAAGTACTAAATCAACTTACTAATTAATACTTGCAAGAATGAGAGATACTATTATGCAACAGAGATTTAAACAACCAAGTATGCAAGTAATAAAACAAATACAAAATCACAATGCAAACACAAGAGGATTTACTCCAATCCCCAACCTCCTTGTTGGGATTTTTCGCTGACCAACGCTCAACCAAGAGAGAAAATGCATAGAATGAGGGCTTACAAACACCTAGCTTCACTTACTAGGATTTTCTCCAAACCAAACAACCTTGCACATAATGAAGGGTTGCAATGAAACACATCTACTCTAGAGGACATTCCTTGAGGCTTTTACAACTAAAATACATAATGAGCACTTACCACCACACTACGTGGTTTTACACTTTACCTTTCTTTGAAGATGATGTGTTGAATACTTTTTCTATAGCCAACTTTAAGATTGATACTTTAGTGGTGGCTATATGAAAATGAAGAAGTCCTTTGATCTCTTAAGAAGATTGCTTTGGCTTAGAGAGATCAAGGAATTAAGACTTGCTCAAGAATGTCAACATGAAAACTTGATGAGAAGAAAATTTAAGTTAGCCAAAAAAATTTGCTTAAAATATTTTTGAATGAAATCAATTTTTGGCTTGAGGAGAGCTTGGTGAAAGAGTAAAAGAAGGCTTTGAATGCTTAAAACGTGGAAATATGATCATTAAAAGCTCTCAATAACTCTAGCCAACTCTCAACATTTATACCACATTTTACCATTTAAATTTGTTCACAAAAATGCCCTTCCAACGGTTGAAAAAACAAGATCACGTAAAATCTGGAAGTTTATTTTTAGCACAGAATAGTCGGCTACTGTAGGCATGATAGTCGACTATTCTCAATTAGTCAACCATTATCACTACTATAGTTGACAGTTTTAAGCAACAGAGCAAATGCTCCTTCTTCCCAATCAAAGTAATCAGCTACTATATTAAAAATAGTCGGCTATAGAACTGATACATTGGATTTTTGCTTAAAATCAACATGAAATCATTTCAAAAATATTTCAAAGCTTTTCTAAATCATTTTGTGGGCTTAAATGATGTTTTAAAAATTTTTGTGTGAGTGTATAACTTCAATCTAATGGCCTACAAAATTCTAAGAGAATGAATGAAAATTACATCAAAAATACTATTTTTTGGCTTCTTTGATGCATTGCATAGCACATTCTTTATGCCTTAGCTTCCTCTTTTTTCTTTGGCCTTGGTTTGAGCTCCACATATTTTTGATCTTCTTTGAATGCTTTTGTCTTGAATTTTTCTTCGGCCAAGCTTCTTAGTCTTCATTTGAGTCAATCCATTGAAAGTTGACTTTTATTGACTTGCGTTGACTTTTTTGGTTTTATGAGTCTTACACACTTGATTAGTAAGATTAATAATAATCATTTTTTAATCATCAACAAACGATTATTAAGGGCACTCAATATCCAACACACCGCTCCCCTCCTCTGCGGCAGGGAGAGGGGGTTAGGGATGGCAGGGAGAGGGGGGTTGGTGATGGTAGGGGAGGGGGCTGGGGGGACCCCGACGAGATCAGACAGCCATGGAGGTAATTGGATGATGCATTCAGTGAACCCCCAGTGTAACGACCCACTCTCGGGGCCCGTTACTGTTTGGAACATGCGCAAGTCCTGCTAGGCACCAATAAAGTCAATACAGGCTCTATTACATAAATACACCAAATACTCATACATGAAAATGGTATACCACCTTATTACAAACCAGCAGCGTACAGGAAAGGAAATATGACCGAATACAAACACACACAAGCCACTCTGATACATAAAATAATAACCACTCTCACACTCACACTTAGTAACCAGTGTCCTCCTGGTCAAACTCTACAACAAACTCAATGTCTGTAGTTTCTGGTGCAACTTCTTCAACCTTTGAAATATCTGGCGGGCCTACCACAAAAGAAAGGTCGCCAGGATCAGACGAAACTCAAAGTATATCTAGCATGGTATTCAAAACATTAAACAAACATGGCAAACTAGCATGGACTGGAAGTAAAAGAGCATGGAAATAAAAGGAGATACAGCTTTGTAGTTTTACAACTTTCACAATTTATCAACAATTAATAGAAACATTTCTATGGATTACAAGGTTACGAGAGTATTACTGTGCTTGAACCTAGTTTGTTAGTTATAAAGTGTAGTACTGTAAGCAACCAAGAGTCCACCTAATACCACGGGCGCACGTACCTGGGTTAAACCAAATCTGTGCAACAAATACGATACTGTTCAAATATGCTGTGATTCATGTCTGTGAATTTGTCAACGACTGGCGGGTCGGGACAACAACAACAAAGATCGGACTGGTCGCTCCCACACACTTGCTATTATAAGTTACCCCAAACCCCAAGTGTTTGTGTTACCATATTTGTAATTGACGAGTTATTTCTAGATTGTCACATTTTTCAATCAAGCATGTCACGTAGTCCGGATCGGTGTGCATTTTGGCTTAGCTAACTGTTCAAATGAAATAAGCTTGAAAACGAAAAGAAACTAGTTTAAGCATGCATTTATTTTTGTTTTAAAAACACAGATCTAGGGTACGATGAGTTTTCGATTCGCCTTGTAGCGAAAGGCGCGTTTTGGTCAGCGGTATGTGTACCTGGTTCACATATGTTACATGGCAAGTTAGCTACACAAACTAATAAATAAACTTTATAGGTTAAAAATATAACTAATTTATTAGCTTATATAATAAACTAAATTAACTTATTAATAATTAATCAACTTATTAACTTAACTTACTAACTTATTTAATAAGTTATCTTAACTTACAAAAATAACTAACTTTAAAAATATAACTTAACTTTAAAACTTATTAAATTACTTAACTTATATAAATTATATAATAAACTTTAATATAAAAATATCTTAACTTTAAAAACCTTACCCCTCTCTCTGTCTCTTCGTTTCTCCCCTTCTTTCCTTTTTTTGTTTCTTCTCTGCTGCAGGAAAAAGGGGACGGTGGCAATGGCTAGGGGCGGCGCGGGACGGCAGCAATGGCTAGGGTCGGCGCGGCCAAGGAGGCACGGCGGCGGCGCGGCCAAAGGGGGCCAGGGGCGGCGCGGGACGGCGACAGCATGCAAGCCTGGGCGATGCGTGCAAGGGAGGTTGGACGGCGGCGCAGCAGCCTGGAGGCAGCGCAAGGGGCGGGCCGACAGCTTTGAGGTGGGGTGATCGGCCCCGGATATACACCCGGAGAACGATTGTAGTTTTACCGCAAGCACACAGTCAAGTGGCGAGCGGGTATCGAACACAACACGAGGAGGTGGTGTTGGTTCCAATCTATCCTAGGTTGGCTCGACTACGAATGTATTATTGGTGGAGATGGTTATGGTGTGATGTAATGAAAATGGTGGTGGTTATCGGTGTCGATGATAGAGATGTTGGTCAAATATCGATTCAAATACAATATAATAAAAGTGTCTAGAGCTATGGAATCCCCACTACGAATCGTCATTCATCCTTGTAAATTGTGAATCTCAATATTGCAAGACTTGTGTCGAGGTGAACTAGTCGTAACTGAATAGAGAACCAAGCTCACGCTCTCGTGCTATTGCCGGTCTATAGCAACCTAGATAAGGGCCCACTCTCGTGCAAACCCTAACCTAAGCCACTAGCATGAAGATCGACATCATCGTCCAATCGCACCTCGAGCCCACTCTCGTGCAAACTCGAGTTACGACCTAGATTGTGATAGCTCGTATTCGTCCAATCTCTTGCAAACGAATATGGGTATAGATTTATAATAAAAATCCTAGCTTTGGTCCAATCTCTTGCAAACCAAGTCTAGAGAATCTCGATTATAAACCTAAATCGAATATCTAGGCCTTCCCATCGATCGAAATCCAATCTCTTGCAAATCCAAATCGATGGAAATTTCTAGCTATCTGTAATAAATCAATCACAATCTAAACTTCTAGCAATTCTAGCAATATAGAAATTCATTCTTCACAATTCAAAAATTAGATCCATAGGGTTCATCCCTATGCCCTAGAACAACAATCAACGAAGCATAGCAACAACGATATAGAAATCAATATGAGACATTGCTTGTATATGAAAAGATAACAAATCAACGATTAAAATAATAAGAACAAAGATACTTAGCTTTGATGAAGAACTTCAATCCAATTACAAGCTTTTAGATCCAAGAGGGGGCCTAGGGCGTGGCCTAACCTCTAAAATAATCCCTAAGAAAACATATGGGAACTCTCTCTAATGACGGCTACAACCCTCTTAAATAGCCCGCAAAAACCCTAGCAAATAACCCCTAAAACCCCTCTGAAACCCGCGCCCAAAATCAGATCCGCGTGTAATTTAAGTTCTGGGCTGGCAGCGGCTCGGCCGAGTGGAAAGCTCACTCGGTCGAGTGAGAATTCATGCAGAAACTCCAGAAAACAGCACTCTGCCAAAAACTGTCAAAAACTGGTCACTCGGCCGAGTGGAAAGCTCACTCGGCTGAGTGAAAATGTCACTCGGCCGAGTGACACTGATACGCGAATTTCAGCACTGCATCATCAACTTTCAGAAATTCTCCAGATTTCATCCGACCTCTGATTGGTGCGTTCTTGATGGCATTGGAACCGTCATGAATTCTACTATGCATAAAAAATATGAGAAAAATACTTTAACCTATGGAATGATATCAGATTTCAAAATAGTGAAAGGCTATCTGAAAATCTGGGCGCTCGTGTCATCGGCATCACTCGGCCGCGTGGGATTCTTCACTCGGGCGAGTGGACTTCTCTACTCGGCCGAGTAGGGTCTTCTAATGTTCTTCCCAGAATTCCAGAGAGTCGGCTTTAATTTCTTTCAGAAGTCCTGACTCACTCGGGCGAGTGGCGATCTCTACTCGACCGAGTGGATGTAACCACTCGGTCGAGTACATTGTTGCTCAAGATCCCTTTGTATCAGTTGTACTCGGCCGAATGCGCTTCTTCAATCGGCCGAGTGGGCTTTGTTACTCGGCCGAGTGGCCTGTTTCTGGAGTCAACTATCGTCATCCTCACCTCTTCGTCGATTCTATCGATTTCCTTCTTCTTCCACTCATCATCCGACACCGTTAGCTTCTTGATAGGGCCAAGGGTAATGCTCCGGTACGTGTGCAAGTCCTTTAAGATCATTTTTTCTCCCGATTTCTCCATTTTTCCTGAAATCCGACAAAAATAAGAAATAGTGAAAAGTAACACAATATCGTCGAATACTCGTGAAAATCGCAATTTGAGCAATCGAAATGGCGTGAAAACATGCAGAAAAAAGGTGTAAAATATGGATCGATCAAAATCCCCCAAGCTTACCTCTTACTCGTCCTCGAGGAAGATAAGTAGAGAGACGAACTCGGGAGATGAAAACAAAGGAAATGAAATGAAAGAAAAAGAATACGAAGTGGAAAGGGTCGCTAGATCTTCTCTCACATCTCAAGCCATAAGCTACACATCACGATAACTTGGAAAATACGAATCACATGCTATAAAGATTTCATATTTTACTTAAACATGATACTTGCAAGCTTTTAAGAACACAAAAGGGACTCTCTAAATTCATACAATCAATTCATATCCACATCACGCATTTCATAGAATTTAATATACAAATGTTGGCAATGCACTTTTCAATCAAGAGTTATAACAGAAGCATATAAGAATCACACCGAGCATGCAATGGAGAATGGAATAAATCATGGCATTCATGTATTTATATCAATTCATAAGAAATCTACATAACTAAAGTATTTTGCTAAGTTTCAGCATTATCAAACTTCCACATACATCTTCACTCTAATGTCGTACTCACTCATATGGTCAAGTGAATTCACCCCCCAAGCTTAGCTTGAGGCATCGCATCTAAAGAAATATGATAGTGGAAAATAGGATTTTTGCCTTGGGTTTCCCAAGTATTTTGTGGCTCCAATAATGAGATAGAGAAATTTTTTTCTTTTTCTTTGTGAACTTTTTGTTTCTCATTTTTCTTTTTGGATTTTTGTAGGAGCTACATGATTTGTATTTTTTGGATTTTGGCTCCTTTTGGCTTTTTGGACTTTTTGGAGCTAACTTTTTCTTTTGTAGGATTTTTTTTGGGAAATAGATGCGATATAAGTAGCTTTAGGAGGTGAACTCAAGTGACATGTAGAGAATACAAAGATATATGTGGAGAAAGAATAATGTAACACTCGATTTACTCTAGGATGTGCACGAACGGTTCAATAAAATAATACTTCAACGAAAACTCATATGTAAGCATGGATATTCTCAATCATCTTAATAAAAAGTGGAGTCAAGCGGTAAAGCGCACAATCATATCAAGCATGCAACAGGAGGCGAATAAGACAATAAGGCAGATGCTTTCGTTATACAATTGATGTGTGAATCTTGGTGCACTTCCAACAAAAACATACTAAACACTAATCCATACATTCAGCTTCAATTAATATAATGCATTCATATAGAGGAATCATCAAGAGAAATATATTTGCAAGCACATGTGAATAGCAAGACTATGGAATACTCTAAGTAACATGACATGGAATAATAAGCATCGTGATGGCCACTAAAGCAATAAGATATATCATCATAAGGAACAAATCTAGCAAAAAGAGGAAAAGAAAATATAGATATAAAAATAAAAGAGAGGAAAGAGAAAAAAAAACAAGCACACAATATGATGCATGAACACCCATGCAAGGAAAATAAGATGGAAACATCAAAAAGATGATGCAAAAACTTTGAAATTTTTTTTTAAAACTCTAAAATAAAGTAAAAATGCAACTAATGCATCTAAATGTCATGAAAATGCACTCTCCCATGCTTAAACTTCACATTGTCCTCAATGTGACCATAGTGGAAGAATATGAGGAACAACGATAATAATAAGGGGGGTGAATAAAAAATGATGAAATGAATGACATGAAATCCTAATGCAACTACATGCACATACAATGATGCATGAGAGCGCCTTCCCCCAAGCTAAACCAAACAATCCTATTCAAATGACTTGATCAATAAAATCACGACTTTGCTAAGCGTGATCAAGTCAAACAAATAAGAAAGTGAGTATTCACTTGAAAGAAGTGCTCGATAGTGGTGAGCAAAAAAGATGTGACACATCAAAATATGAAGAGGGCAATTAATATATATAATAGGTTTGGGGTGTAAAAATTTTTGTTGCCGTCATATGAGGTGATATTTATTCAATCAAATCTATACGGTCCTCTCGCTGTCGAGAGGATTCGTGTTTATTGAAAGCATAAAATTTTACACTATTGCTACACTACTGGATTGATATCACCTATAGTAAAATGCGGATCCAGTATTTTTGCCGATGTAGGCAACTGCTCCAACTGCTCCTTCCGTGGCTCCGCCAGGCGCGTATGTCCACGAACACCAACGAACTCCAGCGATGCATCCTCTAGCATTCCTACAAGGACTCCACCTATACCCTGCAGAGAATAGGATGCATCAGTTCGCTGCAAAAAATTCACACTCATAATAAAAGTATTCCAAAGAGGATCGTCTATAGAAACATATGAAATACATAGTGGTGGACGATACTTCCCTAGAAATAATTCAATATCCTCTTGCGTTGTGATAGCTATCTCTGTGGTATCCTCTCTCAACTGCTCAGGTAACTCTGCTACCGAATCAATTGAACTACCGCTCTCCTCTTGTTCGCACCTGCCATCAAAGGATAAGTCAGTATATAAACCGGTGTCACAAAAGGATTCATCAAGTATACTTCCCTGAACATATGTATCCCAAGGTAGCTCTTCTCGAGCGTTGATCTCTTCGGTGCATGTTTCGATGACTTCATTCATTGGTGGCTGAGGGACTCCGTCAACTTCCAGATACAACTTATCATTTCTAATATCGACCCTAATGCTGCCTTTGATTGTTCCTTCTGGGAAAAGTTGATCAATGATGTAGGTGGCGAATAGTTGTTCAAGGTGGTCCTCTATATTGATGGCAATAGGTCCCGTGGTCTGAACTTCATCCACGAGTTCCTCCAGTAGGGATGCAAAAGTTTCATCGTGTTGCAGGTTAGAGTCTGTACTCATCATTGCGCTTTCCGGATAACCTGATCAACAAAGACAAATACCTGAAGAAAAATATCAGTGGCACAAGAGAATATAAAAATGATAATAATGGTGGCGAGGGTGAAAATTTATTTTTGTTAAATTTTTTCGTAGTCCAATCAACCTAATTGTGACAAATTAGCACCCAACGGGAAACACCTCCCCGGCAACGGCGCCAAAAACTTGATCGCGTCCGAATATACACCCAGAGAACGATTGTAGTTTTACCGCAAGCGCACGGTCAAGTGGCGAGCGGGTATCGAACATGAGGAGGTGGTGTTGGTTCCAATCTATCCTAGGTTGGCTCGACAACGAATGTATTATTGGTGGAGATGGTTATGGTGTGATGTAATGAAAATGTTGGTGGTTGTTGGTGTCGGTGATAGAGATGTTGGTCAAAATCGATTCAAATACAATATAATAAAAGTGTCTAGAGCTAGGGAATCCCCACTACGAATCGTCATTCATCCTTGTAAATTGTGAATATCAATATTGCAAGACTTGTGTCGAGGTGAACTAGTCGTAACTGAATAGAGAACCAAGCTCACGCTCTCACACTATTGCCGGTCTATAGCAACCTAAATAAGGGCACACTCTCGTGCAAACCCTAACTAAGCCACTAGCATGAAGATCGACATCATCGTCCAATCGCACCTCGAGCCCACTCTCGTGCAAACTCGAGTTACGACCTAGATTGTGATAGCTCGTATTCGTCCAATCTCTTGCAAACGAATATGGGTATAGATTTATAATAAAAAATCCTAGCTTTGGTCCAACTCTTGCAAACCAAGTCTAGAGAATCTCGATTATAAACCTAAATCGAATATCTAGGCCTTCCCATCGATCGGAATCCAATCTCTTGCAAACTCCAAATCGATGGAAATTCCTAGCTATCCGTAATAAATCAATCACAATCTAACCTTCTAGCAATTCTAGCAATATAGAAATTCATTCTTCACAATTCAGAAATTAGATCTATAGGGTTCATCCCTATGCCCATAGAACAACAATCAACCAAGCATAGCAACAACGATATAGAAACCAATATGAGACATTGCTTACATATGAAAAGATAACAAATCAAAGATTCAAATAATAAGAACAAAGATACTTAGCTTTGATGAAGAATTTCAATCCAATTACAAGCTTTTAGATCCAAGGGGGGCCTAGGGCATAGCCTAACCTCTAAAATAATCCCTAAGAAAACATATGGGAACTCTCTCTAATGACGGATACAACCCTCTTAAATAGCCCCCAAAAACCCTAGCAAATAACCCCTAAAAACCCTTCGAAACCCGCGCCCAAATCAGATCCGCGTGTAATTTAAGTTCTGGGCTGGCAGCGGCTCGGCCGAGTGGAAAGCTCACTCGGCCGAGTGAGAATTCCTGCAGAAACTCCAGAAAACAGCACTCTGTCAAAAACTGTCAAAAACTGGTCACTCGGCCGAGTGGAAAGCTCACTCGGCTGAGTGAAAGTGTCACTCGGCCGAGTGACACTGATACGCGAATTTCAGCACTACAGCATCAACTTTCAGAAATTCTCCTGATTTCATCTGACATCCGATTGGCTCGTTCTTGATGGCGTTGGAACCGTCATGAAGTCTACTATGATAAAACAATATGAGAAAAATACTTTGAATAATGGAATGATATCAGATTTCAAAATAGTGGAAGGCTGTCTGAAAATCTGGGCGCTCGTATCATCGGCATCATTCGGCCGAGTGGGATTCTTCATTTGGGTGAGTGGACTTCTCTACTCAGCCGAGTAGGGTCTTCTAATGTTCTCCCCAGAATTCCAGAGAGTCGGCTTTGATTTCTTTCAGAAGTCCTGACTCACTCGGGCGAGTGGCGATCTCTACTCGGCCGAGTGGATGTAACCACTCGGTCGAGTACATTGTGGCTCAAGATCCCTTTGTATCAGTTGTACTCGGCCGAATGCACTTCTTCACTCGGCCGAGTGGGCTTTGTTACTCGGTCGAGTGGCCTATTTCTGGAGTCAACTATCCTCATCCTCGCCTCTTCGTCGATTCTATCGATTTCCTTCTTCTTCCACTCATCATCCAGCACCGTTAGCTTCTTGATATGGCCAAGGGTGACGCTCTGGTACGTGTGCAAGTCCTTTAAGCTCATTTTTGCTCCCGATTGCTCTATTTTTCCTGATATCCGACAAAAACAAGAAATAGTGAAAAGTAACACAATATCGTCGAATACTCGTGAAAATCGCAATATGAGCAATCGAAATGGCGTGAAAACATGCAGGAAAAAGGTGTAAAATATGGACCGATCATGGGGCAACGACGATCCAAAAGGGGGGAGGAATAAGAATGAAATAGGAGATTTGGGTTATTGTAGGGTTGATTGGGAGTGTGGATTGCTTGATTTGGGCTTCAATGGGGGTTGAATTTGGGGATTGATTTCTAATTTGGTGAACTGATTTATGTCTCTCCCTCTCTCAATTTGATTTCTGATTTTATTTGCTGAATTGAATTTTGGGAGGATGGATTGATGAAATTGCTGGGAGGAGGATGATGGGCTGATGATGTGTTACCCTTTAAGAAAGAAGAGTCAGGGGACATGTTTTGCGAGTAGTCAACAAATTAGGTTTTTCATTAATACGGGAGGAAGAATTTAGCCGTGGAAAGGATTTGAACGTGGAAGAAACGTGTTTGTTGCCAACTGAATAGAAATGTAAACTTGATATTAGTGAAGGAAGGTTTGGGGGGTTAATCTTTGACTAAGCAAGCGCATGAACCCATTAGTTAGCAAGGAAACTCATGGGTTGCTGATTCATCATGGCTGGTGGTGTTGGTAATAGGTAAGCGAGGTAATTAATAATTAACTAAAATATTAGTTAATTAGTAAAACAAATTAGCTATGGTAACTAGTTAAGCTATGGTGAACAATTCTAAAAACCGAGACACACTTGCATCGACGCGTAGAAAAGAAATCACTCAGATAAAAACACTCGAACAACTGTAGTACATACATGCAATCGAATACGTCTAAAAATATAGGTCGTTACATCCTATCCTCCTTAGAATAATTCTGTTCTCGGAATTCTCTACGGGGCTGGAAAAAGGTAGGGGGTAACATTCTCGCATCTTGTCCTCTCGATCCCAGGTGGATTCACCAGGTGAGTTGCGACGCCATATCACCCTGACTAGATCAATAGTCCTGCTCCTGAAGACTTTCTAGCGTCGATCTAGGATCTCCATGGGTTGCTGCTTGTATGTCAAGTTCGGACGAATTGCGATCTCCGAATAGTCCACGCCATGACTATGGCCGCTCACATAGTGACGCAGCTGCGAGATGTGGAACACATTGTGCACTCCATATAAGGCAGAGGACAATGCAAGCTTGTATGCCACTTCTCCTACTCGCTCCAAAATATCGAAAGGCCCAATAAATTGAGGACTAAGCTTTCCTCTCTGACCAAAACGAATCATACCTCGGTTGGGCGAGATTTCCAGAAAAACATGATCACCGGGCTGAAACTCCAGATGTCGACATTTTGCACCTGCCCAATGCTTGTACCTGTCCTGAGCCAAATGCAACTTCTATTTGATGGTCTGAACCACATCCACGGCTTCTGTGATTAGCTCAAGACCAACCAACTCTCGATCTCCTACATCATCCCAGCTCAAGGGGAATCGACACTTCCTCATATACAGTGCCGCAAAAGGCGCCATACCAATGCTAGACTGGTAGCTGTTATTGTATGCAAACTCCACCAAATGGAGATGGTCTTCCCATGATCCTTTGAAGTCCAGCATACATGCCCGCAGCAGGTCTTCAAGTATCTGAATAGTACACTCTGACTGGCCATCTGTCTGTGGATGATAATCCGTCCTAAAGCTCAAGT
This sequence comes from Scilla litardierei, assembly GCA_030789695.1. Lineage (NCBI taxonomy): Eukaryota > Viridiplantae > Streptophyta > Magnoliopsida > Asparagales > Asparagaceae > Scilla > Scilla litardierei. Next base: position 37,177 of record CM061130.1, on the reverse strand, counting down.
GGGTTCTCAAGCTCTCCTAGAGGCTCCTCTAGAAACGATATATGAATCTAGTGTCTCTGTCCGAGACAATGCTGATAGGAACTCCATGCAGCTTTACAATCTCATCCATGTACTTCTTGGCCAACACTTCTGTAGACTAACCTACTCTGAAAGGAATGAAGTGTGTTGTCTTGGTCAATCGATCTAAAATCACCCAGACATCGTCATTCTGTTTCGTACTCTTAGGTAGACCAGTCACGAAGTCCATCGTGATGTGCTGCCACTTCCACTCCGAAATGGACAAGGGCTGTAATAGGCCGGCCGTTCTCTGATGTTCAGCCTTTACCTGCTGGCACACAATATACTTTGCTATGCTTCGTGCAACGTTTCTCTCCATGCCATGACACCAGTAATGCTGTTACAGATCCTGATACATCTTGGTACCTCCAGGATGTATAGAGTAAGGGGAGCTGTGAGCTTCCTCCAACAGCTCCTCTCTAATGGCACCGAACGGTACACAGATCCTGTCCTCAAACCTCAAGGATCCATCTGCATGAATCTTAAACGCTGGCCTCTGGCCTGCCACAACCAGATCTTTAATCTTTCGCAGCTTCTCATCGTCCATCTAAGTAGACTTGATCCTCTCTACCAAGGTCGATTGCATATGCATGCCCATCAAAGCTGCAGTCATCCCTGGTAGAATCACTTCTATACACATGTCCCGGATCTCTTGCTGCAACCTCCACTGAGTCGTAAGGGTCATCACCGTTGGTAGACGACTCAATGCATCAGGTATGACATTGACTTTTCTAGGATGGTACTGAAGGTCAATGTCATAATCTGTAAGGTCTTCTGGAAACACATCCAAGAACTCTCGTACCACCTCCAGTATATCAGGTTCAGCTTCCATTGCGGCTGCTACTGCTTCGACCGACCTGGCTCTGTACTCCACTGGGCCTACCGATCTGCTTCCACTAATGAACTCGAACTTTGGATGTTCAGAGATCTTGAAAACTACCCACCGTCGACAACCGTAGATGGTAGCATGGAAAGTTCCCAACCAATCCATCCTTAATACATCATCAAAGTTTGGGATATCTATTATCATGAAGTCAGCGAACAATGCTCGTCCACATATCACCACTGGGCATTGAGGATAACCACTGGTCGACTTTATCACTCCGACACCTGTGTTGACGTTCCAACCAGATGCTAAAGGTTTGACAGGAATGGTGTGGGTGCGAACGAATCGACTCGCCAGAAAGCAGTGTGATGCTCCCGAGTCGAACAAGGAGAGGGTGGGTTTCCCAGCTACTAGTATGACACCTAGGTTACAAACACTAATCTAAGCAACAAATGCTAATAAAAGAAATGAATTACGAACTATGCAAGAAATATACATGTGATCACTTCACCGGTAGCCTCGGCCTCTTCGACGGTCATGGTGTAAGACTGGCATTTCGGTGGTGGCTGCTGCCTTGCTTGCTGAAATAATCTCTGCTGTGGAGGTAGAGGTGGACGCTGTGGAGGTAGAGGTGGACGCTGTGGAGCGTTCCCAGTCGGGGCAGTACGAGGAGCTGGAGCTGGAGCACGTGGCTTAAAATGTGGGCAATCCCTAACCATGTGTCCAGACGCCCCACAAACCAGACAAAGGCCTAAAAGACTTCGACACTCAGACTTGAAGTGTCTAGGCTTCCCACAAAAGTGGCAGACTGGTTGTGTCACGGTCGCTTTCTGACCGTATGTTTTTCGTGCACGTACTTTCTTGTTCGTACGCATATTCTTGTGACCTCCTCTTGTATCCCAAATGTGCGAAGTAATATGTTGTTGTGACCCTATGAGAGAGTACTTATTTTTGGAATTTTTCGTGTACGTCATTTCACGGCTCATTCTTCCACAAAACAGCTTTGTTTGGAGGGGTGTCGTAACTTTAGACTTCGACGTTTGACCTCTTTATTTTTAGTTCCGTTTTTCGTCAACCTAGCTCGTGACCGATCATCGTAGTCTCGATCCTCTCGTCGACACGGTCGTCTCGATATTTTTCTTGTATTTGTCGGACACTGTTAGGCTGACCAATCACACTGATCACTTTCAATCTGTAATTAGCCTGAGCAAATCCCTAAATCAAAATCCTAATTAATAATCTAATATAATCATATGTAAATGATACATTTCACATGTTATCTTTCCTAGCTATTTGCCACACTAATTCTACCATCCCCGTCTCTCAGACACTCTCTCCAATCAGATTATTTGCACCCCTTTTCTAACCCTTTTAGCAAACCCATCCCCATAGCTTACGCATAACAACTTCCCTAGGGTTTCTCATGTGTGAACCCATCAGCCGCCGTCAAACCCTCACGCACCCACGGCCACCTAACTCCCATCGCCGGCCATCTCCGTGCACACCACCTCCTCCTCCACAAGGCCAAACACCCCCATCATCCAAATACTGTCGTTTTCTCCCCTATAACCCACGGCCAGCCCCCTTTAGCCCCATCGCCAGCCACCTGTACCCGCCGACAATCACCCATGTCTTCCTCCCTCCTCCCGGCCATCTCCCTCACCGGCCTCCACCTGCCGAAAAACCCCCACAACCCTACCAACAGCCGCACCAAATCCAATTGCTGCCAAAACCCTAAAAACTGTCATTTCCTCACCCCAAAACTTTCTACCACCCCTTTGTAGCCACTGCCGGCCACCCACATCCGGCCATCCTCCTCCCCTCGCATCACCCCAACACCCCCATCTCCCCTAGGCCGTGAGACCCCACGACAGCCCCGGTCGTTCTTCCACCTCCCGCTGGCACCTTCGCCGTTGTCTGTTGCCTCTAACCATCACCGTACCTTGCACGCTACCGGAATCCAATCTCTGACGTCGCTACCGATGTCAGTGTAGCTCTAGCGTCGTGTTAAGGTATACATGAAACCTATAAACCCAAACATCGCCTGTTTAATGATCGCTCCAAAATGCAACCCAAGAGCACAACCAAAAACTTGGTCGGCCCCGGATATACACCCGGAGAACGATTGTAGTTTTACCGCAAGCGCACGACAAAGTGGCGAGCGGGTATCGAACACGAGGAGGTGGTGTTGGCTCCAATCTATCCTAGGTTGGTTTGACTACGAATGTTTTATTGGTGGAGATGGATATGGTATGATGTAATGGCAATGGTGATGGATGTCGGTGTCGGAGATAGAGAAATCGGTCAAATGTCGATTCAAATACAATATAACAAAAGTGTCTAGGGCTAGGGAATCCCCACTACGGACCGTCATACATCATTGTAAATAGTGAATCTCAATATTACTAGACTTGCATTGAGGTGAACTAGTCGTAACTGAATATAGAACCAAGCTCACGCTCTCGCGCTATTACCGGTCTATAGCAACCTAGATTAGAGCTCAATCTCTTGCAAACCCTAACCTAAGCCACTAGCATGAAGATCGACATCATCATTCAATCGCTCCTCGAGCCCACTCTCGTGCAAACTCGAGTTACGATCTAGGTTGTGATAGTTCGTATTCGTCCAATCTCTTGCAAACGAATATGGGTATAGATTTACAATTAAAAATCCTAGCTTTGGTCCAATCTCTTGCAAACCAAATCTAGAGAAACCCAATTGTAAACCTAAATCGAATATCTAGGCCTTCCCATCGATTAGAATCCAATCTCTTGCAAACCCCAATCGATGGAAATCCCTAGCTATCCGTAATAAATCAATCACAACCTAACCTCCTAGCAATTCTAGCAATTTAGAAATTCATTCATCACAAATATGAAATTAGATCCATAGGGTTCATCCCCAAACACTAGAACAAAAAATCCACTCTAGCATAGCAATAAGCATATGAGAATCAATAAAAATCATTGCTTGCATAAAAAAGATAGAAAACAAAGATTCAAATAAAAAAAAGAACAAAATACTTAGCTTGATGAAGATCTTCAATTCAAATACAAGCTTTTAGATCCAAGAGAGGGCATAGGGCATGGCCTAATCTCTAAAATAATCACTAAGAAAACATCTTGGGAACCTAAGAAAACATGGGGGATCCCCTCTAATGGTGGCTACAAACCCCTTAAATACTCCCCCAAAAACCCTAGCAAAACTGCCTAAAAAGCCCCTGAAATTCGGGCCCAAAACTGAATCTGCGCGTGCCCAGAAATCTGCGCCAGTTACGACTCGGCCGAGTGGAAATCTCACTCGGTCGAGTGAAAATCTCACTCGGTCGAGTGGACAGCTCACTCGGTTGAGTGAGCTTTCCTGCAGAAACTCCAGAAAATATCACTCTGTCAAAACTGTCTAAAACTGTCAAAAACTGGTCACTCGGCCGAGTGACACTGACATGCAAATTTCAGCACTGCAGCATCGATTTGCAGAAATTCCCCAGATTTCATCCGACCTCCGATTGACGCGTTCTTGGCGGCGTTGGAATTGTCATGAAGTCTACTATCCATAAAAAATATGAGAAAAATACTTTGATAGCTGAAATGATAGAAGATTTCAAAAGAGTGGGAGGCGATCTGAAAATCTGGGCGCTTCGTGTCCTCGGCATCACTCGGCCGAGTGGCAAATGTCACTCGGCCGAGGGGCTTTTGGAACTCGGCCGAGTCAGAGCTCGTAGTCGACTGACGGATTACAGAGAGTTGGACATTTTGGCTTGCTGTCGTCTGGGTGCCACTCGGGCGGACGGAGTCTCCGCACTCGGCCGAGTGGGCGTGCGATGCTCGGCCGAGTGCACGCTGATACATCTCTGTTGCGTGTTCGATCTGGCCGGCCGAGCGGGGTCTCAATGCTCGGCCGAGTGACTCCTTCACTCGACCGAGTGGCATGCTGAAAATGCCCAATCTCCATCTTTTCGCTTCCTCGTCGCTCCTACGACGTTCTTTCTTCTTCCACTCGTCTTCCATTGCAGAATAACCCTCAAAAGGGCCATGGTTGACCCTCCGGAGTGGGTGCAAATCCTTTAAGCTCATTTTTGCTCCCGATCGCTCCATATTTCCTGAAATCCGACAAAAACAAGAAATAGTGAAAAGCATCGCAATATTGTCGAATAATCTTGAAAAACGCAATATGAGCAATCGAAATGGCATGCAAATATGCAGAAAAAAGGTGTAAAATATGGAGTGATCAAAATCCCCCAAGCTTGCCTCTTACTCGTCCTCGAGGAAGAAAGTAGAAGGCGAACCCGGGAGATGAAAATAAAGAAAATGAAATGAAAAAGAAAGGACACGAGGTGAAAGGGGTCGCTAGATTCTTCTCTCAGATCTCAAGCCATAAGCTACACATCACGATAATTTGGAAAATACAAATCACATGCTATAATGATTTCATATCTTACATAAACATGGTACTTGCAAGCTTTTAAGAACAACAAAAGGGATTCTCTAAATTCATACAATCAATTCATATCTGTAACGACTGCTTTTCATGTATCTGGATTTATTATAATATAATATATGTTTTGGTGGATTTTCTCCTCATGTGTGGTTTTCGTCTCCGTAGTTTTCATTTTCGATCGATTCATCGTATTTTCTCGTTTCTTCCTTAGGATTGTCGATTTCGAAGTATGTCACTCGTGACGGACTTCATAACGGTCGTATCTTACTGTTAGATCAAGCCTAGGAGTCTTAGGAATCGATCCCGGGGCCCCGCGCTCCGTATCGGAACTTTTTGTGCTCATTAGCCGGTATAAGAAGGGGCACCGACCGACTAGATGACGATCCAGTCGGTCGGCAATCCTTCTTGGACCGACTAGTTAGCTTTCTAAGTTATTCAGGAGTTATTGTTTATCGTTAGTCGGTCTAAGAACGTTGGTTGACCGACTAGGTTGCAAACTAGTCGGTCGGCAATGCTTCTTTAACCGACTAACACATCATCTTATTTTTGTATCAGTTACTGTTTACCCTTAGTCGGTCTAAGAACGTTCATCGACCGACTAGATGCTAAACTAGTCGGTCAGTACTTGTTCATGGACCGACTAACTCTAAATCCTATTTTCGTTCAGGAGTTACTGTTTGCACTTAGTCGGTCTGCGTTGGTCGACCGACCGACTAGTTGCCAAACTAGTCGGTCAGTGGTTGCTCTTTGACCGACTAACCAGTGTTGAAACCCTAATTTCTGGGCAGCCGCCAGCCCAACCTATTTAAACCCAACCCAAACGTTTTCTTCTTCCCCAACACGACCCAAAACCCTAAAATCTTCCCCCTTGAGCCCCCATCTTCCTCCAAGCTTCAATCCTTCATTCCAAGCCCTAAATCCATCATCCAAAACATCCATCCACTCTATATACCTCTCATCTCCCCCAAAATCTCACCAAATCCATCAAAATCCCCAAATCCCCCAAAACCCTAGTTTCCCCAAACTTCCCCAATCTTTTCCAGATCTGATCCTAGGGTTCTCCGGAGTGTTTCTTCCGCCTCCTCTCGGTAAGAAATCGATCTACCGTTGTTTTCATAACATATTTATATTTTTATGAAACCCTAATATAATTTCATGTTGTTTGATGTTTGTTCCCCCATAACAGCGATTTCCCCGTAGATTGGCATCCGTGTGACGAAGTGGTCGTCATCCCCGGTGCTAGGCAAGTGAAACTTGCCACTTAGGGTTTAGGCCATGTTTTAGGCCATTTGCTTGTTGTAGGCGTAAAAGAGGCTAGGCGACGAAATGATACTCGCCTAGGCGCAAATTGGGGAATTAGCTTGACAACGAAGCTAGTTCCAACATATAGCATGTTGCACAATTACCATGTCATGTTTACTTTCCTTTAACGGTACGCAAATTAAATGTCATGTCATTGCATTCTTTTGGTGATCCCGTGATTGCGTAGCATCGCTACAATACTTGTGTTCCTGGCTCGTGACCAGAAGCGAGCATAATGAGTTGCTAACCCCAACGCTCGATATTGAATTGCGAACTAAGAAACAAGCTCCCGTGCGGGGCAACCCTGGCTCACTTGCTGGGCTCATGTGCAGGGACCCTGGCTTGTTTACGTGTGGGATGGGGTAAGGGTTAAGCGGCCATTCAACTGGGGGTCTGTTTGATCAACAACTGCAGTTGTAAGGCGTAAACTCTGGGGTGGGGTAGTGTTTAGTGCCGATCGGTGTGAATGATGTACCATTCAGCTGAAGGGCGTAAACATCTACAAACAACAGTGAACGTGAATTGTGTTTAGTGCCGATCGGTGTGAATGATGTACCATTCAGCTGAAGGGCGTAAACACCTACAAAACAATGTGAATTGATTGAGAATGTTAGTAGCTTGGCTACTCTTGTCTTGTCCCGATAATTGTACTCTTGTACTTGTTGTTCATCATGTCTTAATTGTGCACTCATGTTATAACTGCCATGTCATGCATACTAAAACTGTTAGGTTGCTAGTTGCCTTACTTTCAGTTTCCTTGCCCAAGTCTTTTAGACTTGCTGACATGTGCCCCTTTACTCTTTTGGGTGACACATGTTAGATCCTGAGCCTGAGTACCTTGTTGAGGACGAGGTGTTTGCTGACGCCGAGCCCGAGCCTATGTTTGACGGGGAGTACGTGGACACTGGGGACCAGTCCTAGTGTCTTCGTTGTGTTTTACTTTTGTTTAGACAGTTGTTTTGTTATCGGTGCGTAGCACCTATACTTTGTTATGTTGTTGCTTTTGTTGGCCTTGTTCTGGGCCTTTAGACTCTTTTCTTTTAGCCTGGTGGCTTTTCTGGATGCTGTACTTATTTTCATGTTGGACAATATTTGAGATGTGAGATTTTATTTCAGTCTCTCCTTGTATTATTATTGTTGTTCCGTTGTGGTTACATGGACCTGCTTATGTTTTATTGACGCTTATCGGGTTTGGGGCTTCACATCTCCATTCTCATGCGGACCTTTTCACGTCTCACCTCCATTTTAGGGAAGCGGGTCGTGACAGGTTTTGTTGGTGGCCCATGCAGGTCCTTCTGTAACTTTGATTTTTGGAATGACGATAATAATATTAGAATGTCCAATAAATTAAGTTCGACGTCCGAGTCGCAAGCTATGAGTCTAATCTGATTCGTTCTCTGTGTCATTAGATGGCAGGAAGGCGTTTCACCCGTGGTGGGGGCAGTGGTGTGCTCCCTCATGATGAGGAGCCTGAGCGGGAACCCACCAGCGGTGAGATGATGCGGATGATGCTCCAGATGATGCAAGTGCAGCAGGGCGTGCTTCTGCAAGTCCAGAATGCTCCACTTGCTCGAGCTGCCCGGGCTCTTCCGGATGCCCCTCGCTCCGAGCCAGGAGCGAAGCAATTTCGGGAGCTGGGTCCCGCATATTTTGATGGTTCTGAGGGTCCTCTGGCTGCCGATGAGTGGATTCGGAACATCGAGGACAATCTGAAGATGGCCAAGATCACCCCGGCTGGATGGGTTGTTTTGGCGAAGAGGCAACTCAAGGATAATGCTCGGAATTGGTGGGATGCGAAAGAGAAGATGTTGGTGGAGCCGATAGCTTGGGCTACCTTCAAAGCCAGATTTGAGGGTGAGTTCTTTCCGAAAGCTGCCAGGGAGGAGATGCTGCAGCGTTTTATCGATTTGAAGCAAGGGAACTCGTCGGTGGACATGTATCACCAAGAGTTCATGAGGCTGAGTCGGTTTGCACCAAAGATGGTGCAGGATGCTGAGGAGAGAGCTCAGAGGTTCCTACAGGGGCTTGCTTCGGAGCTCCAGAGTTTTGTGACCTCCTCTGACCGGGAATCTTATCAGAAGGTTCTAGTAGCAGCTAAGAAGCAGGAGCTGCTCGTGAACCAGAGGAGAGGGACTGTTGTTGGTGCTGGGAAGAGGCCTGTGGAACAGGCGAGAGCTGTGGTTAGACCTGGATTCAGGCCTAATCAGTCTGCTCAGTTTAAGAGGCCGGGAGGGCCTATTCTGAAGTCTTGCCATTTCTGCGGCAAGCCTGGCCACATCAAGGATCAGTGTCGGAAGTTTTTGGGCCAGTGTCTGGTTTGCGGTGATGCTTCGCATGTTGCGAAGGATTGTCGGCATGCGGGTCCGCTGCGGAGGGCACCTGTTGCAGCACAGCCGTTGCAGCAGCGAGCGTCTGTTCCTGCTGGACGTGGAGCAGCTCTTGTTCCGCAGAGGCAGGCTTTTCAGCAGGCTGTTCCACCGAGGAGGCAGGCTTTTCTGATGACCGCTGCGGAGAGCGAGGCTGTGGATGAGGTTATCGCAGGTAATCCTCAATCTAGCTGTTACTTTCCTAGCTGGTTTTGATTGTTAGATTATGTTGTTTGCTTGAACATGGTTGTTTGCTAGAATAGGGTTTGATTGTTAATTGATTGTTAGGTGTGGTTTTGGTGTGCACATTTCCTGCACGAGTCCTCTTCGAATCTGGTGCATTGATGTGCATTATTTCTCGGAGCTTCGTGGAGAGGCATTCCTTGTCGACGTCCCCTCTTTCCCAGAGTTGGAATATCGTTACAGGGAATGGCGTGGTCTCGGTGCATCGTGGTTGCAATTCTTGCTCGTTGGTGGTCTGTGGACATGAGCTTTTTGCTGATTTCATTGTCCACGACATCATCAACTATGATGCAGTTCTTGGGATGGACTGGCTTGCGAGCTTCTATGCTACGATCGACTGTCGGAGGAAGAAGGTGGTGTTTGAGATTCCCGGACATCCAGTATTTGAGTTCAGTCGTGGTAGCAGTTCGCTTGGTCCTGTCAGATTTCGGGCCAGGCCGGTGGAGGCTGTGGCTATGCAGATGGAGCTGGAGTGGCCAGCTGTGGTGCGAGATTTTGGCGACGTCTTCCCCGAGGAGATGACTGGTTTGCTGCCTGATCGAGCTCTGGAATTTTCTATCGATCTTGTTCCAGGTGCGCAGCCGATTTCGAAGGCGCCGTATCGTATGGCACCTGCAGAATTGGAAGAGTTGAGGAAGCAACTGGATGAGCTTTTGCAGAAGGGTTATATTAATCCTAGCGTGTCTCCGTGGGGAGCACCGGTGTTGCTGGTAAAGAAGAAGGATGGTTCGCGTCGCATGTGCGTAGACTATCGGGAGTTGAATGCGGTGACCATTAAGAATAAATACCCGTTGCCTCGCATCGATGATATTTTTGATCAGCTTGGAGGTTCGAGGGTGTTTTCTAAATTGGATTTGAGGAGTGGTTACCATCAGTTGAAGGTGAAGAAGGATGATGTTCCGAAGACAGCGTTCAGGACGAAGTATGGACACTATGAGTTCGTGGTTATGCCTTTTGGCGTAACTAACGCGCCCGCAGTTTTCATGAATCTAATGAACATGATTTTCTACGACTTTTTGGATAAGTTTGTCGTTATCTTTATTGACGACATTCTGATCTATTCGAAGTCGGAGGAAGAGCATGCCTCGCACTTAAGGACGGTGTTGGAGATTTTGAGGAAGCATCGTTTGTATGCTAAGTTTTCGAAGTGCGAGTTTTGGCTGGATCGAGTTGCTTTTCTCGGGCATGTGGTGACTGGAGATGGTATTTCAGTGGATCCCGAGAAGATTAGGGCCATCAGGGAGTGGCCTGTTCCGTCGTCTGCATCTGAGATTCGGAGTTTCCTTGGACTTGCTGGTTATTATCGGCGATTCATTAAGGACTATTCTCGTATTGCCGAGCCGATGACCAGGTTGACGCGGAAGGATGTTGCTTTTGTGTGGTCGGGTGATTGTGAGAGTGCTTTTGGTGTCCTGAAGGAGAGGTTGACGACTGCCCCTGTTCTTGTTGTGCCTGATCGCAGCGGTGGATTTGAGATCTTTTGCGATGCTTCTGGCAAGGGTCTCGGTTGTGTGTTGCATCAGCATGGGCATGTTGTGGCGTATGCGTCTCGTCAGCTTAAGGTTCATGAGAAGAATTACCCGACGCATGATTTGGAGTTGGCTGCCGTTGTGTTTGCTCTTCAGATTTGGAGGCACTTCCTGCTGAGTGAGAAAGTGAAGATTTTCACCGATCATAAAAGCTTGAAGTATATTTTCACTCAGAAGGAGCTCAACATGCGACAGCGTCGATGGTTGGAGCTTATGGCGGATTATGAGATTGATTTGCAGTTTCACCCTGGCAAGGTGAATGTGGTTCCAGATGCTTTGAGTAGGCTTCCCGCGGTGATGATTTTGACCTCGCAGTGGAGATTGCAGCAGGATTTCTGCGAGTCTGGCGTGGAGATTGTTCTTCCTGGGGAGGCTTCGTCGTTGATGTACATGCAGGTACAGTCGACGATCGTGGATCGGATTAAGGCTGGCCAGGCTGAGGATCCAAAGCTGGTGAAGATTCGGGAGCAGGTGGAAGCCGGTCTGCAGACTGACTTTTTGATTCATGAGGATGGCTCGCTGAGGTTCAGAGCCAGGTTGTGTGTGCCAGCTGGGGATATCAGAGAGGAGCTGATGGTGGAGGCACACAGTTCGCCGTATTCTGTGCATCCTGGTGGCACCAAGATGTACCAGGATCTTCGCCTGAATTATTGGTGGCATGGTATGAAGAGGAGCGTGGCTCGGAGTGTAGTCAAGTGCTTGGTTTGCCAGCAAGTGAAGGCGGAGCATCAGCGTACGGCCGGGCTGCTACAACCGATTCCGATTCCGGAGTGGAAGTGGCAGCACATCACTATGGATTTCGTGACTGGACTACCTCGGAGTCCGAAGCAGAATGACGCGATTTGGGTGATCGTAGATCGATTGACCAAATCTGCGCACTTTATTCCGTTCCGAGTGGGACAGTCCACTGAGGCGCTAGCAAGGAGATATATGGAGGTAAAATTCTTTTACTCTCCGTTTTTATTTCCTTTTCCTAGTTTGGATAGTGATGTAACGTGAATCGTGCAGGAGGTTGTGCGACTTCATGGAGTCCCCGTGAGTATCGTGTCTGACAGAGACACGAGGTTCACATCTCAGTTCTGGCAGAGTTTACAGAAGAGCTTGGGTACGCGTCTGAGTTTCAGCACGGCGTACCATCCGCAGACGGATGGCCAGTCCGAGAGGACAATTCAGATTTTGGAAGACATGCTGAGGGCGTACATGTTGGATTTCAAGGGTTCGTGGGAGGACCATCTACATCTGGTAGAGTTTTCCTACAACAACAGCTTCCAGGCGAGTATTGGCATGGCGCCTTTCGCCGCTCTTTATGGGAGGAAATGTCGATCGCCATTAAGTTGGGATGACGTTGGTGATCGGGAGTTGTTGGGACCTGAGATGATCGTGGAGGCCGTGGATATCGTCAGGAATATTCAGGAGAGGTTGAGGATTGCTCAGGACCGTTTTAAGCATTGGGCGGATGCTAAGCGTCGTCCTTTGGAGTTTCAGCCGGGCGACCATGTGTTCTTGAAGATTTCCCCGAATCGTGGTGTGATTCGTTTCGGGAAGCGTGGAAAGTTGAGCCCGCGATACATTGGACCGTTTGACATTTTGGAGAGGGTTGGCGAGGTAACTTATCGCTTGGCCTTGCCGCCATCTTTGGAAGGAGTTCACAATGTTTTCCATGTGTCGCAGCTTCGTCGATACATTAGCGATCCGTCTCATGCTGTGGATTTTTCGGAGATTACCGTTCGCCCCGATATGACGTATGACCAGCATCCAGTGCAGATTCTGGACAGGCGTCAGAAATCGCTTCGGAACAAGATTGTCAATCTTGTGAGGGTGATGTGGCGACACGGCTCACCTGGAGAGTCTACTTGGGAGAATGAGGATGAGATGCGAGAGCGCTTCCCACTTTTGTTTCCAGACTCGTGAGTATTTGGAAATTCCTAGGACGGAATTTTTCTTAAGTTGGGGAGGATGTAACGACTGCTTTTCATGTATCTGGATTTATTATAATATAATATATGTTTTGGTGGATTTTCTCCACATGTGTGGTTTTCATCTCCGTAGTTTTCATTTTCGATCGATTCGTCGTATTTTCTCGTTTCTTCCTTAGGATTGTCGATTTCGAAGTATGTCACTCGTGACGGACTTCATAACGGTCGTATCTTACTGTTAGATCAAGCCTAGGAGTCTTAGGAAATGATCCCGGGGCCCCGCGCTCCGTATCGGAACTTTTTGTGCTCATTAGCCGGTATAAGAAGGGGCACCGACCGACTAGATGACGATCCAGTCGGTCGGCAATCCTTCTTGGACCGACTAGTTAGCTTTCTAAATTATTCAGGAGTTACTGTTTATCGTTAGTCGGTCTAAGAACGTTGGTTGACCGACTAGGTTGCAAACTAGTCGGTCGGCAATGCTTCTTTAACCGACTAACACATCATCTTATTTTTGTATCAGTTACTGTTTACCCTTAGTCGGTCTAAGAACGTTCATCGACCGACTAGATGCTAAACTAGTCGGTCAGTACTTGTTCATGGACCGACTAACTCTAAATCCTATTTTCGTTCAGGAGTTACTGTTTGCACTTAGTCGGTCTGCGTTGGTCGACCGACCGACTAGTTGCCAAACTAGTCGGTCAGTGGTTGCTCTTTGACCGACTAACCAGTGTTGAAACCCTAATTTCTGGGCAGCCGCCAGCCCAACCTATTTAAACCCAACCCAAACGTTTTCTTCTTCCCCAACACGACCCAAAACCTTAAAATCTTCCCCCTTGAGCCCCCATCTTCCTCCAAGCTTCAATCCTTCATTCCAAGCCCTAAATCCATCATCCAAAACATCCATCCACTCTATCTACCTCTCATCTCCCCCAAAATCTCACCAAATCCATCAAAATCCCCAAATCCCCCAAAACCCTAGTTTCCCCAAACTTCCCCAATCTTTTCCAGATCTGATCCTAGGGTTCTCCGGAGTGTTTCTTCCGCCTCCTCTCGGTAAGAAATCGATCTACCGTTTTTTCATAACCTATTTATATTTTTATGAAACCCTAATATAATTTCATGTTGTTTGATGTTTGTTCCCCCATAACAGCGATTTCCCCGTAGATTGGCATCCGTGTGACGAAGTGGTCGTCATCCCTGGTGCTAGGCAAGTGAAACTTGCCACTTAGGGTTTAGGCCATGTTTTAGGCCATTTGCTTGTTGTAGGCGTAAAAGAGGCTAGGCGACGAAATGATACTCGCCCAGGCGCAAATTGGGGAATTAGCTTGACAACGAAGCTAGTTCCGACATATAGCATGTTGCACAATTACCATGTCATGTTTACTTTCCTTTAACGGTACGCAAATTAAATGTCATGTCATTGCATTCTTTTGGTGATCCCGTGATTGCGTAGCATCGCTACAATACTTGTGTTCCTGGCTCGTGACCAGAAGCGAGCATAATGAGTTGCTAACCCCAACGCTCGATATTGAATTGCGAACTAAGAAACAAGCTCCCGTGCGGGGCAACCCTGGCTCACTTGCTGGGCTCATGTGCAGGGACCCTGGCTTGTTTACGTGTGGGATGGGGTAAGGGTTAAGCGGCCATTCAACTGGGGGTCTGTTTGATCAACAACTGCAGTTGTAAGACGTAAACTCTGGGGTGGGGTAGTGTTTAGTGCCGATCGGTGTGAATGATGAACCATTCAGCTGAAGGGCGTAAACATCTACAAACAACAGTGAAACGTGACTTGTGTTTAGTGCCGATCGGTGTGAATGATGTACCATTCAGCTGAAGGGCGTAAACACCTACAAAACAATGTGAATTGATTGAGAATGTTAGTAGCTTGGCTACTCTTGTCTTGTCCCGATAATTGTACTCTTGTACTTGTTGTTCATCATGTCTTAATTGTGCACTCATGTTATAACTGCCATGTCATGCATACTAAAACTGTTAGGTTGCTAGTTGCCTTACTTTCAGTTTCCTTGCCCAAGTCTTTTAGACTTGCTGACATGTGCCCCTTTACTCTTTTGGGTGACACATGTTAGATCCTGAGCCTGAGTACCTTGTTGAGGACGAGGTGTTTGCTGACGCCGAGCCCGAGCCTGTGTTTGACGGGGAGTACGTGGACACTGGGGACCAGTCCTAGTGTCTTCGTTGTGTTTTACTTTTGTTTAGACAGTTGTTTTGTTATCGGTGCGTAGCACCTATACTTTGTTATGTTGTTGCTTTTGTTGGCCTTGTTCTGGGCCTTTAGACTCTTTTCTTTTAGCCTGGTGGCTTTTCTGGATGCTGAACTTATTTTCATGTTGGACAATATTTGAGATGTGAGATTTTATTTCAGTCTCTCCTTGTATTATTATTGTTGTTTCGTTGTGGTTACAGGGACCTGCTTATGTTTTATTGACGCTTATCGGGTTTGGGGCTTCACAGCTCCATTCTCGTGCGGACCTTTCCACGTCTCGCCTCCATTTTAGGGAAGCGGGTCGTGACAATATCTACGTTACGCATTTCATAGGATTTAATATACAAATGTTGGCAATGCACTTTTCAATCAAGAGTTATAATTGAAGCATATAAGAATCACACCAAGCATGCAATAGAGAATGGAATAAGAGACATGGCATTCACATATTTATTTCAAATCATGAAAAATCTCCATATCTAATATATTTTGCATAGTCTAAGCATTATCGAATATTCCCATTCATGCACGTCTCCTCTCTAATGTCATACTCACTCATATGGTCAAATGAATTCACCCCCCAAGCTTAGCTTGAGGCATCGCATCTAAAGGAATATGATAGTGAAAAATGGGATTTTTGCCTTGGTTTTCCCAAGTATTTTGTGACTCCAATAATGAGGTAGAGAAACATTTTTCTTTTTCTTTTGGACTTTGTTTCTCATTTTTTCTTTTTGGATTTTTGTAGGAGCTATTTGATTTGTATTTTTGGTTTTTTGGCTCCTTTTTGGCTTTTTGGACTTTTTGGAGCAAACTTTTCTTTTGTAGGGATTTTTTGGGAAATAGATGCGATATAAGTAGCTTTTGGAGGTGAACTCAAGTGACATGTAGAGAATAAAAAGATATATGTGGAGAAAGAAATAATGTAACACTCGGTTCACTCTAAGATGTGCACGAACGGTTCAATAAGATAATACTTCAACTAAAACTCATATGTAAGCATGGATATTCTCAATCATCTCAATAAAAAGTGAAGTCAAGCGGTAACGAGTACTTTCATATCAAGCATGCAACAGAAGGTGAATAAGACAATAAGGCAGATGCTCCCGTTATACAATTGATGCGTGAATCTTGGTGCACTTCCAACAAAAGCATACTAAACACTAATCCATACATTCAGTTTCAATTAATATCATGCATTCATGTAGAGGAATCATCAAAAGAAATAGATTTGCAAGCATATGTGAATAGCAGACTATGGAATACACTAAATAGCATGGCATGGAATAATAAGCATCGTGATAGTTGCTAAAGCAATAAGAGATATTATCATACGAAATTCATCTAGCGGAAGGAGAGGAAAGAAAAATAAAGAAATAAAAATAAAAGAGATGAAAGAAAAGAAAAATAAACACACAACATGATGCATGAACACACATAAAAGGAAAATAAGATGGAAAATTCGAAAAGATGATGCAAAATTTTTGAAAAATTTTAAAAATCTTAAAATAAAGTAAAAATGCAACTAATGCATCTAAATGGCATGGAAATGCACTCCCCCAAGCTTAAACTTCACATTGTCCTCAATGTGATCATAATGAAAGAATACGAGGAACAACGATAATAATAAGGGCGTGAATGAAAAATGATGAAATGAATGACATGAAATCCTAATGCAACTACATGCACATACAATGATGCATGAGAGCGCTTTCCCCCAAGCTTATACCAAACAATCCTATTCAAGCGACTCAATCAAAAATGCCATGGCTTTGCAAAGCGTGATCAAGTCAAATGAATAAGAAAGTGAGTATTCACTTGAAAGAAATGCTCGATGGTGGTGAGCAAAAGGATATGGCGTATCAAAATATGGAGAGGGGAATTAATATATATAATGGGTTTGGGGTGTAAAAGATTTTTGTTGCCATCATATGAGGTGATATTTATTCAAGCAAATCTATACGGCCCTCTCGCTGTCGAGAGAATTCGTGTTTATTCAAAGCATAAAAATTTCTACACTACTGGATTGATATCACCTATAGCAAAAGGCGGATCCAGTATCTTTGCTAGTGCAGGCAATTGCTCCAACTGCTCCTTCCGTGGCTCCGCCAGATGCGTGTGTCCACGGACTCCAACGAACTCCAGCAATGCATCCTCCAGCATTCCCACACGGACTCCACATGTACCCTACAGAGAATAGGATGCATCAGTTCGCTGCAAAAAATTCACCCTCATAATAAAAGTATCCCAAAGAGGATCGTCTATAGTAATATATGGAATAAATAATGGTGGACGATACTTCCCTGGAAATAATCCAATATCCTCAAGTGCCGTGATAGCTGTCTCCATGGTACCCTCTCTCAGCTGCTCAGGTAAATCAAGATCATAGGTGTGGACCTCCTCGATAGGCTCGTCGAACTGTGACACGTCCAAGCATACCTCCGGTCCATAATCGTATGTGTGCTGCAAAAGGTATGACGTGTCAAAAATATCTGAATCAAAATAAATATCAAATGGAATGCATGATTCAGAAATGGAGTGGGTAAAAATATCTCCCTGAGTGGGAGCAGTAAGCTCTGTGGGATAGTCCTCGACGTCAGTGGGAGGATGAGGTGGCTGCAGGAGCTCCAATGGAGGAGGGTAGTGCTCGGGATCCTCATGAATGGCTATGTCCTCGTCCCGATGCACGACCTCCTCGGTGATAAACTCTGGCTCCGTGTGTGAGGCCTCCTCAAAAGCATGCTTCGGCTCCGCATATGAGGCCTCCTCGTCAATATGCTCTGGCTCGATAGTGTGCTCCTTTACCTTCTCATCGACTATCAATGTGGGCTCTCTCTGGAATGGTGATGTTGGCTGCTCAAGTGTGTCAGCTTGTGGGGATGTATCATGTGGAGGGGAATGCCCGCA
This sequence comes from Scilla litardierei, assembly GCA_030789695.1. Taxonomy (NCBI): domain Eukaryota; kingdom Viridiplantae; phylum Streptophyta; class Magnoliopsida; order Asparagales; family Asparagaceae; genus Scilla; species Scilla litardierei. Next base: position 19,370 of record CM061130.1, on the reverse strand, counting down.
AGCAATCCGAAAATATAGTCTATCCCCCTCAAGACTGACATGGATGTCCTCCTCAATTGTTCCTGCAGCTGAAACACGGTTCATAACAAAATCTACAAATCGTAGCTCAAATGCATCACCTGCTGTAATGCTCTCTGAACCGGTGAACCTCACTGACTCCAAGAGGCCATCCAATAATCTCTGAAATGCGTCCTCCTCTGGCTGCGCATATGACTCAGTTTCTGCTTCCTTCACTACCTCTTCGTCCATCCACTCTTCATATGCAATAGATGTATCGTAGGAAGTGGGATCGACGACGGCACATTCTGGCTCTGGTAGTAAGTCTGGTGATGCTTCTTGCCCATAAAATGAAGAAGCAGAACTGATATCTTTGGAAATCCCTGCAACCTTAAGCATGAGCGCATTCATTTCAAGTACCCTCTTCGTACATTCAAATTGAAGATTGCTCTTATCAAGCCCGGCTTGTATTTCCACCTGGTGTGCATGCATCTCATCAAAAAAGATCCTTTGTCTCTCATCAAGCTCGGGCCAGTGCATCTCCTCAAAAAAGTATTCTCCCATCTGAGCACTCTGATCATAATAGTATTCTCCCATCTGAGCACTCTGATCAAAATAGTAATCTCCCATCTGAGCACTCTGATCAAAATCTGTGGTCCACGTAGTATAATCCATAGCACCTGATCAACAAAGATAAATACCTGGAGAAAAGATATCAGTGGCACAAAAGAATATAGAAATGATAATAATGGTGGCGGGGGTGAAAATTTCCTTTTGTTAGTTTTTTTTCGTAGTCTAATCAACCTAATTGTGACAAATTGGCACCCAACGGGAAACACCTCCCCGGCAACGGCGCCAAAAACTTGATCGACTCCGGGCGTACACCCAAAAAGAGCGACCGTGTAGTTTTACCGCAAGCGCACGGTGTAGCGGTGAGCGGGTTATCGAACACAGGGAGGACGAATGACGGTGTCTTCTCTGAACAACCTGGCTATTAAGAACAGAAAAGAGGGAATTTGCCTTTTGGCGATCCTGTCACAATCGTCAGACAAAATATGGAGATATCAAATCAAATAAAGGACGCCTAGGGAATGGGGAATCCCCGCTACTCACCGTATCTCTTCAATGTGATTCATTGGTATCAACATTGCTAGGGTAGAATTTCGGATGAACTAGTTGCAACTGAATGTAGAACCTAGCTCACGCTCTCGCGCTGTTGCCGGTCTATAGCTAACCTAGGGTTGGGTCCAATCTCTTGCAAACCCTAGCCTAGGCAAGCTAGCATTAGGATCAACATCATCGTTCAATCGCGTCCCGAGCCCACTCTCGTGCAAACTCGGTCCGCGACCTAGGTTGGGATAGTTCCTACCCGTCCAATCTCTTGCAAACGGGTATCGGCATGGAATTGCAACCGAGAACCCTAGTATCGGTCCAATCTCTTACAAACCGATACTACGGAAACTCAATTTCAACCCAATTCGGATTTCTAGGGTTTCCTACCGAATTGGGATCCAATCTCTTGCAAATCCCAATCGATATGAACACCTAGCTATCCGTGTTAAATCGATCCCAAACTAACCCTAATAGCAATTCTAGCAATATTTCTACCAAGTCATCACCAATCAGAAATTGGGCTCGTAGGGTTCATCCCCACGCCCCAAGACGTAAGGACTACTCACAATTCATAGCACAAATACAAAAATAATCAATGGAATTAACAAGAGAATTCATCACAATATCCAAATAAGCAATAAAAATAGTATTTTTAAAGGAGAGAGAGACAAACCAATAGAGTTCTCCAAGAATCCAACAAAAATAAACTTTTCTCTCCTCTCCGATCACAATAATCTAAAGCTAAAAAGTTTAATCTAAAAAGCTGCAAAAAGTAAAGAGAAAGCTCTCTAACCTAGGTCAAAAACTGGGGTTAAATACCCCCCAAAATCGTCCAAAAAACTGTGACCAAAATGCCCCTGCGCAGCATGAAAATCGCAATTTTCGCTACAGGCAACGCGTCGCACTCGGCCAAGTGACAAAAGTCACTCGGCCGAGTAAGAAACCCTAAAAATTTCCAGTAAGTCTGGGCCTTCGGGGGTCTTCTCTTCGGGGGTCGCTCGGCCGAGTGAGTTGTCGTCACTCGGCCGATGGCTTCTATACACTCGGGCGGTCGGCATTTTCCACTCGGCCGAGTGGGTCTTCTGAAGCTCAGGCAGACGAAAAACAGTAAGTCGGCTCTTTTGGATGGGCGTCGTCTGAATGCCACTCGGACGGACGGGGTCTCGTCACTCGGCCGATGTGGCTTCCGACGCTCGGCCGAGTGCACATATGGAGCATGTCCGATCTGGTCGGCCGAGCGGGGTCTCACTGGTCGACCGAGTGACTCCTTCACTCGGCCGAGTGAGACACCAAAAATGTCCAAACAGCTTGTTTTTTCCTCCTCGTCGCTCCTGCGACGTTCTTTCTTCTTCCGCTCCTCTCCAATGGCGAAATACCCCTTGGGGAGGCTGTCGGTGACACTCTGGAGTAGGCGTATCTCGGGATCACTCCAAATCGCTCCAAATCACCTAAAATACGACAAAAACAACAAATCGTGAAAAGTATCGCAATATCGTCGATATATCGTGAAAAGCATGATTTGGGCGATCTAAATGGCATGCAAACATGCGGGAAAAAAAGTGTAAAATATGGAGTGATCATTTAACAAGATAAAAACTGTAATTTCATTGCTTTGATTAAATAACTAATTTAAGATTAATAATATGGGACTGTAGGTTGGTGACGTTTTTTGAGCACATAGGAAAGTTCTAGACTCCGTGGAACTGAGATTACAGACGATATTTCAAGCAAGTGAAACTTACTCAGATTATTGTTAAAGCCATGTTTAGGTTATTTTAGGCAATTTGTGCAAAAGAGATTAGGCGGTGAAATGATAGTCGCCTAGACATCATGCTAGATCTAGCTTGACAACGAAGCTAGATCCGACACCCTTACCATGTCATTTCATGCATATCACATGTCATGTTTACTTTTGATATAACTGTACGCTTTCAATATCTGCTTGTTATACCATCATGTTGCATGTCGCATATCATTTCATGCATTAAGTGTCATGTAATGAATGTGTAGCACACGCTACTATTGAAAGGTAAGCTGCGGCGAGTAGGATTTTGACTCCTACATCATGAATGAGGCTAGGTGCACCCTTATGCAAAATGAAAAACACTTCCTAGCTCGTGATCCAGAAGATGGGCACCGGTCCATACACACGTGGAGGGGTAGGGTTAAGCGACCACTCAGCGTAGAAGTGTGCCCGATCAGCAACTTCAACTGTAAGGCATAAACCCTGTGCACGACGCGAACGCATGTTTTATTGCTTTTCATGAAATACTGTTTAGTATCTCTTGCTATGACGTGTCATATCATGCTCATGTTTAAACTGCTGCATTCATTAAAATAACATGCCATGTCATCATCATTATTTTAGAACTGCTAGTTGTACTCTATTGCTTTTACGTTTCCTTGCACAAAAGTCTCCCTCCCCTTTTTGGAGATTTTTGCCGACCTGTGCCCTTTTCTCTTTGGGTGTCAGGTTTTGAGTCTGAGTTTGTTGCTGAGGACGACAGTTTGCTGACGTCGAGCTTGAGGTTGGTTATTATTTATAATTTAGATTCGGCCATGCTTGGGGCCTTTCTTTTAGACTCTTGTACTTCCTTTTATGACTATCTGGATGCTTTGAATTTAAATTGGATGTTGTTGAATGTTGGTTAATCTTTAACTGCTTTCAATTACTATTATTATTGTTGTTGTTTCTTTTGCAATGCAAGAATCTGCGAATGGACGAACACACCGACGCTTATCAGATTGTAGCTTCATAGCTCCAGTCTGAGCGGACCTTTCGCGTCTCGCCTTCCGTACTTGGGAAACGGGACATGACAAGTTTTTGTGGTGGCCCATGCAGGTCGTTGTACCTGCGAAATATCGAAACAACGATAATAATAAAACATCCATTGAAACATTCGAAACATTTGAGTCATAAAATTTGAGTCTAAATGTGAACATTTTTCTTGTCTTAGATGGTAGGAAGACTTAGATAGACATCCTAGTTTGATAGTTAGACAACTGCGTTAAAATTTAGTCATACTCATCTTAGAATACCTTAGCAGCCTCTCACCCGGCTCTGACCATATTAGATTTCTAGAGTTTTTCATTTAGTCGTTCGCTTGAGTCCATCAAATTTCAGGCTCAGCAGAATGTAATCTTGATCCTCTAAGGATCTTTTTCCTGAGATCTCTATTACAGTCTAGTTCATTAGAAGTCTTAGTGCTAAGTTTCTCCTAATCTTTAGTCGGCCCGGTAATTAGAACCCCTGCTTTCTATCATTTTTCCTAATCATTACACTTGTGAGCCATGACCATGGAATTCCATCGTAGCAGATTCACTATGTTTTCTCAGTCGTATTTACATTGTGAATATTCGATTCACTTCCTTGCTTTTGATTCACGTGATTCCTTTATGTCGTTCATCATCAGCCGTTGAATCTTCCCCATTACCATCCTGACCCTTCGAAAAGTATTTTCAATATTAATATTTATTTTTTTATTATTCCTCCCCAGTTAAATTCTTTCATTCTTTGAATTTCGAAACTTTTCGTCGAAAATCTTTAAATTACTACCTTATGATATTTTCTAACCTATATCTTTCATACTCGTGTGAATAACTTACTTCTTCCATATAATGACTTTTCGATAATCCAATATACCATTTCTTCTCTTACTATATACATGCTATGCAAACTTATTTCAAACAACTCATCGTACCAACCTCTAAATATTTTTCTATGTGAAAGAGAACTTCAACTTTTCAAGTATGTCCGTTTTTATATTCTTTCTTCTAATCCCTACTTCGTATTTTAACTTATATAATCTACACGCTATTCTTCTGTATTTTTATAATGATATTATTATATCCTTCTCTTTCCCTTACTTAAATATTCACAATTATATCTCTGTTTCACCTGACCAAGCTATCTCATTATCCTCGCCTTATCTGGATCTATTCATTCCGATCTTGTTTTGTTACGCTTTTTGATTTCGGTTCCCTTACTATTGCTTAGTCATCATACTAGTGCTTGCCATTGCCTATGTCAACCTTAGTTTAGTGGTGGGCCCATTAGTTTTTGTGATGTCATCGCGGTGCATGTATATATGTAGAGAGTGTGGACCCGTGTGTGTGAACTGGTGGGACCGAAAAGGTGCTTCTCTCAAGCACAAGAGTCCGTACAAGTAATATAATCTGGGAGTCCAGATGTCGAATCCTCGGGAGGAAATCTGTTGCAACCACAATTCAAATCAAATAGAAAGCCAACAACGAGAAACTAACCACTTTAATAATGAGGGTGATGTGAATGGAATTGATCGTGGTGAACAATGTGAACGAAGAAAAGTGTGTATGAAAGTATCGACAAAAAGTTTGCACATGGTATGGGTTCGTTGGGATCAATAATTCGTATTAATTTGGTTGACAAGTATAACGCAATGAATTCTCCTTTTGGGAGCAATTCACCGGAAAATACCCAATATAACTCAATGAATTCTCCTTTTGGGAGCAATTCATCGGAAGATACCCTTTTGGGGGTTCAAGCACAATATTCAATAAGATCGTCGCTAAAGTTATAATACGATATGAAACTCTCTTTTGGAGAGATCAAAACTACGATATGAAACTCCATTTTGGGGAGATCAAAACTCACCCTTTTGGGGCGATCATCAACTCAATCACTTCTTTTGGAAGATGAAAAAGAGGATTTATGAACAAAGATTACAACTTTAACGACGTTTAACGATTAAGCACGACGATATTCAACCAAACTAACACAAATCACATCCCCTAACTACTCCATACCATGCACAAATAAGTTTTAGCTACTCATAATGCAAGAATAATCAAGGTTCATAGCAAAATACATTGATCTAATAGCAAAATATGATGAAAAACACCAAAATACGGAGTAGAAGTTAAGAAATTTATCACCAAATCTTCAAGTTTAGACACCAAAACTATCTGGAAATAAGAAAATAGCCTCTGGAATTTTACAGAATTTTTCCCTGGCGAAATACGGCTCCTAGAGCCTCCAATACGCCAGTCTTGCCCAGCATACGCTCAAAAACCCTAGAATACGCTTATATAATAAGATTGCGGGTTTAAGTCGTGCTAACGGGTCTAAACCCGTACCCATTTTGCGCTATAACCCGATCCGCAGCCTGCATCGATTCTCTGCCGTTAGATCTGGGCGGGGTCGCTTCTCGTGGCGACACGTGGCATGTTGCGGATCCATACCCGCGTCGTTTCTGAATTCAGCTCGGAGTGCATCTCGTCCGTTGATCTTCGATCGGACGATCCATTGTGCGCCACGTCGCCCAAGCCATCGCGCTCGCTCCGCTTACATTTTATTTCGATTTTTCCGCTGCCGCTGCATTTGATGGACCGTCGGATGAGGGTTGATTCGAGTGGGGTAAACACGGGCCATAGGATCTCGGAGCTGCCGTCGGATCGAATCGAATTCACGAGGCGGGATGAATTACAGCCGTTAGATCTTGATCCTGTGCTCGAGAGCTGACCGCTTCGCTGCTTCGAATCTCACCGTTGGATTCGCATCCAACGCTCTTCAGCCCTCCGCGTCTCTCTCTCACAGCTGCCTTCGGATGAATAAAGGACGGCGTGGATCGAGCCACGTCACCCCGCTGCTGTGCGAATCTCCGCTGCGAGTTAGGCCGTTGGATCATCATCCAACGGTTGAAAGTACGCCGCGTTGCAATGGCTGAGAGCCGCTCGATCTGAGCGGGAATCGTTGCGATCTTGCCACGTGGTCGCCAAAAACCGTGCACCGACCGTATATACGTATTTAAACGTATTTTCTTCCGTATTTCTTCAATTAAATAGTATTCTGCATTCAAAAATTCATAGAAATTAGCACAGATCTCAGAAAAATACAAATAAATAGTCGTTGGAATCTTGAGATCGAGACGAAGCTAGGAAAAATATAAAAAGTACAGAAATACTTCGTTAATTGCTGTTTTATGCTCAAATAAGCTGAATTCTCTAATAAATGATTGTGTAGAAAATACGAATGTATTAGAGAACAATTTATCATCATATGAGCACAAAATAGGGCTAAATGGGGGGTTAAATATGTAATATTGAACCCGAATCACACCCCCCAACTAGCGATTTGCTAGTCTCTAGCAAAAAGAGCGATTAATACGGATGATTAATAAAACAATAAGTTCGTACGAATTGTTCATGGCATGGCTCAATAATACGCATTCCAACATGATCTTGACCATCAATATACATATCCATGAACAAAATCAATCACATGATATTTTTTCTAATTTAGTATGAATAAATAACATGCAAGCATCGTTTTGCGCAAGCGAAAGTATAACACGTCATTTTTATCTAGTTTTCTTGTTTCCAAGGAATTGCATCTCAAAACGATCGTTCAAATCATGGGCATTGAGGTTGCTTAGTTTATTCGCCACTTCTTTTCTTTTATTAGTTCTGTGTAATGCGCATCAAGCAACATTCGCAGAAAAATTTATAACTTGGACCGCTCCATCAAATGAGTGAGGTTTCGGCCAATGGCTCCCAAATCAGACGATAATAGGGCATTAGGCCAAGAAGGACCCCTCGGACTGTACTACTCGAGCCAACCAAGTTATTTATTAGTGACATACTTATTCATTCATTTTTCATTCATTTTTTTTCTTTTTTCTTTGTAAGCAACTCAACGCCCATATTTTCGAACATGAACATTAATAACCATGGCCAAATTCCTCTTCAACTTGAAGATTTTTCTTAATAAATCGTGTATACTTAAGATTTTTCATCACATTAGCATGCATGAAATAAATTCAAACTATTTCGAGATATTAATCAAGACAATTGAAAATTCTCATGAATAGCATATTAACTGTAATTCCATGAAGGAAAAAATAATTAACTCAAGCCATCAACAAATTTTAGAACACAATTAATGCATAATCATCCATATTTGAGGCATGTGAAGGAGTTTTAAAATGATGAGTTTTGGTGATTTATTCTTCTCAAAAAAAATCCTAAGGGCTCATACACACCCCCAACTAAAGATGGACATTGTCCTCAATGTCGACAGGGGTACGAGTTTATTCAAGCAAGCAACCTAGAAAGCATTTAAAAATCTACAGTACTGGAAAGAACACACCGTGATCAAATGGTGGATCCCGAATCTTTAATGGTGGAGGAAGTTGTTTAATTTGCTCCTTGCACTCCTCGGCGATTATTTTTCCTCCAGAAGCTAAGTTGGACCCCAGCAACACAACTCCAAGCATCTCTATGACTTGTTTGCCAATGTCCTGCAAGAGATGAGTCATGTCAGTCCAAATTAGTTTAAGATTCCTTGCAATAAAATTATTCCAAACGTAGTCATCAAAATAGGTGAAATAAATTAAAGCATATTGATGACTACTCCCTGAAAGATATGCACTAATCTCGGTATGATGCTCGATCATCGGGGAGAGGGATAAATGATTTTGGGATAAAACTGGAGGAGGGCATGGTTCTGACTCCATGGCGATAATCTCAAAACCCTTGTCCCTAGTTGTCTCCTCCTCTCGTTCATCCAAAATTGCTAGCTCGTCCTCTCTTTTGCACACACTTTCTGCCATGTATATATTTATATTCGTGTCCTCAACGTGACATGGCTCGCTCAGTATACCTGCAATAGAAGATAAACTCGTATTAGATTCTTGAAAATGAGTTTCAAAAGCCTTACTTTATTCTACGCAAGTGGCAATCAGAGTAAGATTTTCAAATGATTTCTGAATCTGCCGACTCCGAGCAAGGAAATTCTCTTGGAATTGATGGGATGTAGCCTCCTGTGTCTGAATAATCGAGTGAACTTCTTCTTTCAAGGATTGCAAAGGTACGTCTACGCTTTGCTCTTCTTGATCAAGGCACGAAGGCTCCGTTGAATCGCACTCTGAAGTCTCCTCCCTGGTTTCTTCATTTTCTTGCAGAGACTCTATGTATTCCCACGCCTCTATCGGCGTCATGCCTCCCAAGTATTCCTGCAGCTGTGGTCGTAGTCCATCTAGGAAGGATGCCATAAGCTCTTCATTTGTGTACCCATGCTGCGGATAGCTCGATACTATATCTGTGAATCTCCTCCAGGCCTGAAAGAAAGTTTCACAGTCAGTCTGATTAAAATTAACGATCTTGAGCTTCTCCATCCTATGTTTGTGTGCATTAGCGTACTTTGCATCATACAGATTATTTGTGCAATAGAAATTCATATACTCCATTTTAAAAAAAATAAAAGTTTATGTACAATAAAGTGGAAAGATCTCACCGAAGGTCCTCTAAATAAAATAAACCGTGGTAACAAACCATTCATCCCTGGCAACGGCGCCAAAAACTTGGTGGGACCGAAAAGGTGCTTCTCTCAAGCGCAAGAGTCTGTACAAGTAATATAATCTGGGAGTCCAGATGTCGAATCCTCGGGAGGAAATCTGTTGCAACCACAATTCAAATCAAATAGAAAGCCAATAACGAGAAACTAACCACTTTAATAATGAGGGTGATGTGAATGGAATTGATCGTGGTGAACAATGTGAACGAAGAAAAGTGTGTATGAAAGTATCGACGAAAAGTTTGCACATGGTATGGGTTCGTTAGGATCAATAATTCGTATTAATTTGGTTGACAAGTATAACGCAATGAATTCTCCTTTTGGGAGTAATTCACCGGAAAATACCCAATATAACTCAATGAATTCTCCTTTTGGGAGCAATTCATCGGAAGATACCCTTTTGGGGGTTCAAGCACAATATTCAATAAGATCATCGCTAAAGTTATAATACGATATGAAACTCTCTTTTGGAGAGATCAAAACTATGATATGAAACTCCCTTTTGGGGAGATCAAAACTCAACCTTTTGGGGCGATCATCAACTCAATCACTTCTTTTGGAAGATGAAAAAGAGGATTTACGAACAAAGATTACAACTTTAACGATGTTTAACGATTAAGCACGATGATATTCAACCAAACTAACACAAATCACATCCCCTAACTACTCCATACCATGCACAAATAAGTTTTAGCTACTCATAATGCAAGAATAATCAAGGTTCATAGCAAAATACATTGATCTAATAGCAAAATACGATGAAAAACACCAAAATACGAAGTAGAAGTTAAGAAATTTATCACCAAATCTTCAAGTTTAGACACCAAAACTCTCTGGAAATAAGAAAATAGCCTCTTGAATTTTACAGAATTTTTCCCTGGCGAAATACGGCTCCTAGAGCCTCCAATACGCCAGTCTTGCCCAGCATACGCTCAAAAACCCTAGAATACGCTTATATAATAAGATTGCGGGTTTAAGTCGTGCTAACGGGTCTAAACCCGTACCCATTTTGCGCTATAACCCGATCCGCAGCCCGCATCGATTCTCCGCCGTTAGATCTGGGCGGGGTCGCTTCTCGTGGCGGCACGTGGCATGTTGCGGATCCATACCCGCGTCGTTTTCGAATTCAGCTCGGAGTGCATCTCGTCCGTTGATCTTCGATCGGACGATCCATTGTGCGCCACGTCGCCCAAGCCATCGCGCACGCTCCGCTTACATTTTATTTCGATTTTTCCGCTGCCGCTGCATTTGATGGACCGTCGGATGAGGGTTGATTCGAGCGGGGTAAACACGGGCTATAGGATCTCGGAGCTGCCGTCGGATCGAATCGAATTCGTGAGTCGGGATGAATTACAGCCGTTAGATCTTGATCCTGCGCTCGAGAGCTGACCGCTTCGCTGCTTCGAATCTTACCGTTGGATTCGCATCCAACGCTCTTCAGCCCTCCGCGTCTCTCTCTCATAGCTGCCTTCGGATGAATAAAGGACGGCGTGGATCGAGCCACGTCACCCCGCTGCTGTGCGAATCTCCGCTGCGAGTTAGGCCGTTGGATCATCATCCAACGGTCGAAAGTACGCCGCATTGCAATGGCTGAGAGCCGCTCGATCTGAGCGGGAATCGTTGCGATCTTGACACGTGGTCGCAAAAAACCATGCGCCGACCGTATATACGTATTTAAACGTATTTTCTTCCGTATTTCTTCAATTAAATAGTATTCTGCATTCAAAAATTCATAGAAATTAGCACAGATCTCAGACAAATACAAATAAATAGTCGTTGGAATCGTGAGATCGAGACGAAGCTAGGAAAAATATAAAAAGTACAGAAATACTTCGTTAATTGCTGTTTTATCCTCAAATAAGGTGAATTCTCTAATAAATGATTGTGTAGAAAATACGAATGTATTAGAGAACAATTTATCATCATATAAGCACAAAATAGAGCTAAATGGGGGGTTAAATATGTAATATTGAACCCGAATCATGAACCCCTGCGTACCACTCATGTATGAGTGTGCTACCCTTAGTGTATTAATGATTGTCTCTTGTGTTATATACGCTTACTCAGTGTATTTCATGATATATATGAAGTTGTATGAATGATAGTGTTTATAAATATATGTGTGGATAGCTATACCACTTTAGAGATGTCTGTGTATATTAGAATTAGTGTCGAAATATCTACTAGTGGTGTATGTAGTTTGAAGGTACTTTGTAAATGCTTGAAATAGTATGTTAGTAAGTCATGTGCATGTTAGGTGTAATGATTATAGGTGTACTTATAGTTAAGTGTGTTGGCCTATTATATGATTTATATGTTAGTGTGTATGAGCGTGTGCTCGCACGTAGATATGTATGTGCTTAGTCATAGGTAGATATGTATATACTATATGAATATGTGTGATATATGTATGGTAATAGAGTTATAATTTTGTATAATATTGCTTGCCTTTATGGGATGTTGTGTGTGTATGTGTATACCATGAGGTATACACGATTATTGTATGTCGTAACTATGTATGGATAGGTATATGTAGTAGTATACTAATTATATGTAAATTGCTATGGTGTGAATATATTATATGTATGTGACTATACGATGAATGCATGTATAGGAGGGTATATTATGATTGCATACATGTATTGATATTGTAATATTATTATGGTATGTAAAGTGATTGCATTATGTGGGTGTTACTTGACTAAATATAAAGTGTGATTGATATAATTGTGTGTATGTGATAGCATGTGTTTTTACCTGTATAGTGTGACGAGTGATATGATTACGTTGGTGTGTGTGTGTGTGTGTATTATACATTTAACAACGTTTTTCGAATTCTAGGGCTGACTATGACAAGATAAAGAATGGCTGAGATTTGATCTTGGTAAATCAATGGTTGAGATTGGATTTTGTGAAAATTTTAGTAGAAAAACTTAAATTTTGGTGGAAAAAGTGTCTTGGGACCAAAACTTTGAAATTAGAAGTGTATTGGAAAAGATTCTGGAGATTAAATTTCGGGAAAAAGTGCCTTGGGAACCTAAGCTTTGAAATTAGAAGTGTCTTGGGAAAGATTGTGGAGATTAAATTTGGGGGGGAAGGCCTTGGAAACCTAAACTTTGAAATTAAAAGTGCCTTGTGAAAGATTGTGGAGAAACATTATCCATTAAATTAAACAAAATAAAAAATTTAGCGTAAAACAATTTAGCGAAACAACAAGTTAGCGTAAAAATACCCTGAGGTTTGTTGTTCCGCGCCGAAGGCGCCGGCTAAAACTTTTTACGCTAATTTGTTGTTCTACGCCAAAGCCGCTAAATATTTGTACGCTAATTTGTTATTCCGTGCCAAAGCCGCGGGTGCCAAATTTGTTCTTCGATGCCGAATTTGTTGTTCTGCGCCTAAGACGCCTGCGCCGAATTTGTTGTTCCGCACCGAAGGCGTCGCGCCGCTAAATATTTTTACGCTAATTTGTTGTTCTTTTAAATTTTGGCCGTGGAAATAATTTCTTGGGGAATAAAGATTTCACGGGGGAAATGTTAAATGAACCGTGCTCGCGGGAACAGGTTAAGACTAGTGTATATATATATATATATTGGAAAGTTAGTGAGCAATCTTTATTAAAATATCAAAAGGTTACAGGAACCGTAAGTATACAAGTTGGTGTGTGTGTGTGTATGGGTGGGTAAAATGCGCCTATACTCAAGCTCAGATGGGATTCCTGCGCTCGACCCCTCCCTACCGTCCGATTCGATCCGCGATCATGGTAATATCTGACCTTTTGGTGCAATTACCAAAACGCCCTTTAAGCTCTTTTCAACGCGCCTCTGTACTAAATTATCTTTAAGCCCTTTTGTACTAAAATACAATCACCACCAATTCTTTTGCTCACTACCATGCAAAACGCAGAAGCTGGAGTAGATCCCCAGTTTTGCACTAGGTCTTCGATTTCAACAGCCCACGCCTAAGATCGTCCCCAAATCCAGGCCATCACACGCTCGTTGATTCCCCTCCTACTCTCCTCCATCGAGGTAAGGATCGTTATCCCTAATTTGTTAGACATCTCATATTGCTCAACGTGCACAACGGCTTAAATATTTGAAGGGTTTTGCGCGGTGAGTAATTTCCAACCTTTGGACGATTAGCGATGGAAATTCCTCTCCGCGCACAACGGGTTAAATTTTTGTATCGTTTTGCACAGTAAGTAATTTCCAAACTAGCGAAGTGTTGCAATGGAAATTACTCTCCGCGCAAACCCCTTCAAATATTTATCCGTTGTGCGCGTTGAGCAATATGAGATGTCCATCAAAACTTACCGAAGACGCTCATATAGCACAACAACATAGAGTGAATGGCGTACATAATATTGCCCACCGCGCAAAACGGGTGATATGTTTGATTTTTTGATGTATTTGATCCGGTCATCAAATATGATGGTAACAATTAGATCAGATTGAAAAACAATAGATATAATACGCAAGGTTTTAACATGATTAGTAATAGTAGTGTGGTTTCAACTAACAAGCTGATGAGAATCTACTGCTACTTGGATAGACATGTATAGTAGTCATGATGCGTCAATATTACTGATATTTTTACTTGTTTCTAATGTAGAAAATGAAAATCGAAGAGAGTGAACCCTTTGTGCATGATCAGGAGATGCCAAATGAGATTGAAGCTGAAAATGACAGTGCAAACATCGTATATGAAGAGGATAGGCATAGTGATAATGAAAAAGGCAGCCCACATATTGGAATGACATTTCAAACAGAAGAAGATGCATATCAATTTTATAATACATATGCAGCAATAAAAGGTTTTGCAACCCGAAAGGGATCTACGGAAAGAGAAAAGATGGCAATACCATGAGGAGGAAGTATATGTGCAACAAAGACGGGTATAAAAGCTTAAAAGATAAGAGGGAGATAGGGAGGGATGTTAATCGAAGGAAAAATGAGAGAGAAGGCTATATGGCTCGAATGACAGTTCATAAAATCGCCGATGGAGTATGGCGCATAAACACCTTTAATGATGATTATAGTCATGAGTTGATAAACTGCCCATCGAAGATCCAGATGTTAGTGTCACATAAAAGATCGCATATGGACGGAACATGTAGAAATTTAGTTGATCAGATGTGTGGCTGTGGAGTAGGACCTGCAAAGATTGCAAGGATTCTAAATGCCACGAGTAGTAGTAATGTCAATATTACTACGCAACAATGCATTGATCATGGGAGAGTAGCAAGAAAGAACAACATTGGGAAGGAATGCATTAGAGTAATAGAACAATTTATTAAAAGGCAAGCTACAGACTCTCAGTTCTATTATGCTATTGAGCATGACAGAATGTATGTAGGAGTATATTTTGGGCTGATGGAAGGGCGAGGGCATCATACAGCCAGTTTGGAGATGTTGTTGTATTTGATGTCACTTATAAGACAAATGGATTCATGTTGCCTTTTACACCTTTTACAGGTGTCAATCATCAGAAACAGACTATTTTATTTGGATGTGCTCTTCTTGCTGTTGAGAAGGAAGAGTCCTTTGTGTGGTTATTTGAACAGTGGTTAACATGTATGTGGGATAAAGCACCAGGAGCAATCATCACTGATCAAGACCCGACAATATGCAATGCAATCAAAAGAGTTTTTCCAAATACAAAGCACATGTATTGCATATGGCATATCAATCTGCACGAAGATGAGCATCTACGTTCATTGCGGTCTTTTTATAACCCTGAATTTGATGAAGATTATGCAAACTGGTGTAAGAACAGTCAAAATATTGAAGAATCTGAGAATTGTTTGGGCATCTTAACGGAGAAGTACCAAATGGAATTTCAGGAGCCATTGATAGAAAAACTAAAAAATGAAATGAAAGCCTGGAAGTGGTTGCATAAGATGCATGAGAAAGCACAGCATTGGATTAAGGTGTACCTACTGGATACTTTCTTTGCAGGTATGAAAATGTTAATACGATAGAGATTGTTGTAAAAATATATGATCAAAATAAACTCATCACATGGTATTCAATTCTTGTTTTGTGTGTAGGCATGGCGTCCAGCCAAAGGAGTGAAAGCATGAATGCGTATTTTGATGGATACGTAAACTGTATGACTCCATTATACGAGTTCATTGATCAATATGATAAAGCCGTAAAATTTCAGCGAGACAAAGAGGAGAGAGAAGATACTTTTTGTATGCGGAACAAACCAGAATTTAGCGGCATGCATGAGTTAGAGGTTCATGCCGCAAAGGTATATACTAGAAACATATTTTCCATTTTTCAAATTCGCTTCAAAAATACTTTATACTGTCGGCATGAAAGGGTGAGCATAGATGGGGATACGACCACGTATAGAGTAACTATGTGGATTGATAGAAAGAGCTACATGCATAATGTTCAATGCAATATATCTAAGGGAATGTTCAGGTGTACGTGTGCAAGGGGCTGTGACTGAAGGTTTGCTATGCATGCAAATTTTATATATCATGAAGCAAAAATTTGATATGCAAGCCATCCCTGAGAGATATATTGTACCAAGGTGGACTCTAAATGCAAGACATAGCATCATGAGTCATGGGGCCTCTTCGACTAGCACAGTACACGGAGTGCGTCCAAATAAATTACTCCACTTCAAGCCTGGAGACTTCGTTCATCATTCGATAAAGTCGTGGAGGCGGTTACAAGAGATCCCTTCTGTTTGATGACGTCTTTGGGTGGGCAAACAGTTTTTTGGACCAACATAATATGAATAATAAAGCGTAAATTGCTTCTGATCAAGAGCCAAGATCACAGGTGGGGTCCAGTGCACCTATCAAACAAGAAGTGGGAGTAAATGATGTCATTAGGCATGATCCTGCAAAAGCAAGAACTAAAGACCGACCACGAGTGGCATTAATGATTCCGTCTAGAATACAAGTCTCACAAGAACAAAGTCAAACAAGAACAAGGACTTGCAGTGTTTATGCAAAAAAGGGTCATGACATAAGAACTTGTCGTATGAGCACAGCTGGTAGAAAGAAGGTATATTTGCTCAAAAGGTTACTGTTTTATTTACTAGTATAAATTATTTTAACATCATTGCTGCATATTCTTTGTAGGAAAAATCTTCGCCCGATGACTTAACAAGGCTTTGATATGAAGGCCGACATTTTTATATATTATAGGTAACAATTTTGTATTAGCTTGGAAGAAATATACTACATGCATCTGTCACGGACTTATCAGTATAAATGGGTTGTAACTAAACTGGTTCTCTTTAAAAATGGTCATCTGAAAACGGCAGCCTCCTATATTTTAGTCTAAAATGCAGCCATCGTGGAGTTGAATTAATAGGGCTGGGGGTCCAAATTGAACCTTAAAACAAAAAGTCTTGATTATAAGCCTATGAGGATGATTCCTATCATTCGAGACCTGTATCCGATGCTGCAGATCTCATATCTTATAATTTCTATGTTGCTGCAGAACCTGACAATTGTCAAGAAAATTAATGGGCTTAAGGAGTAAGAAGAAGAAGCAGAAGAGCTGAAGAGAATGAAGAGAATGATGCATGTAGCTGTTCGCGATGAGTAATGGTGGGTAATTGTATACAGTTTAGCTCTGCGCGCACAACGTTTACAACTTGGTAATTTTACAGGTTTGCTAATAAGCGCACACAACGTTCAATAATGTTGCGGATGTGCACGCTGAGTAATTTGAGTAATTGTAAACAGTTATGCTCCACGCGTACAACGGTTACTAACTTTGACGGTTATGCTCGTTGAGTAAATGTTGGTAATTGTAGACAGTTGTGCTCAGCTCGCACAACGTTCAATGCTGTTGCCGTTGGTGCGATCTGAGTAATTGTGGGTACTTTAAGTTAGCATCACGTAATTTTGTAATGTGATGCAATTGTCTCAAATTTAATGACATTGTATTAAGGTCTGTATTCCAACATGCTACAACATTTATGCATTCAAATGTACATAACACAACAAAGTAGAAACTACATCTAAACATTTTGCAACATTACAGTTTTTGCACGACTAAGCAATTCAAGCACTGGACTATACTAGGGATACAGGGATTCCCACCATGAAAAAAATTTAAACTTTGTTGCCATTTATGAGCTACGCCATCAGCTGCATCAGTGTCACTTGCTGCAAGTATCGTGACCATCTGTCCCCAGTATGCGTTGAAGAAGAATCAGTGATGAACACATAACAAAGCATAATTAAGTAAAAATATTGTATGGGTAGACTTATAATAAGATAAAACATTTATTATCATCAACCAGTGATGTCTGCAACTAAGTATCAAAGAACATATACAAGCAGTGAAGTGCAATGAAGCAGGTGTGCATGGAAGGTGATAGCTTCAATGACGACGAACAGAACATATGAAGGGGCAAAGAACATCTTCGAATCAATATATATGTGATGTATTCAATTTCTACATCACGTCACTTGTCGCTAGTATATTGTCCATCTTTGAGTGTTGAGGACGCAGCAGTGGTGAAGGAAAAATTAGAATGTTGTAGAAAAAGTTTCATATAATTAGAATCAGATAGAATAATATAGAATAATATCATCAAGAAGTGTAGTGGTTGACGAGGGCTTGTGGAAAGGGAAGCCATTTATAGACGAATTGGGATGACATTGGATGAGGATGAGACTACAGTAGAGTTACTGGGAGGCAACACAAGAGACCCCGTGAGTCTACAGCAAATTGCTTGTGATTATACAGAAGAATGCTTGTGAATCTACAGCAGATTGATAGCAGCCAGTGTAGTTCCCAATAATGTATGACCGTTGTGGTGCGCGTTGAGCAAAATTGATAGCCTCAAACAAATTAGCTCAATGCGCACAACCGGCAAAAATCTGGCCGTTGTGCATGGAGAGCAAATTATTTATGGTTTATCAAAACTGCTTAAAGCGCAAAACGGGCATATAGTTTGGCCGTTGTGTGCATTGAGCAATAGGTATTTTGGATAACACAATTGTTCAATCGACGTAAGTAAGAGTAATATTTCTCCAACAATTTTGTAAACTTGTTTCAGCAGCGTAATGCTGGATATAGCTGAATACATTGACATCACAGAGAGATCATCCATCACGGTATACGTCACCACTCCTTTAACGAATCCGGTGCTTTCTCTATTCGATGCATTAACTGAAAATTTTTCTCGTAGCATGGTTTTTGCTCGACGCGCATATTGGTTAAAATCTGGACAAATATTACATGACGTTGTATGCTTGGAGTTATTTTAGTCGAATGTAACCCGGTTTTCCTCGATGCGCACAACGTGGTATAGTTTTACCCGTTTTCGCGTTGATTAATATTAAGTCAAAAATAAAATCTGTTACCCCACGCGCATAATCCGTAGTGCGCACTGAGTAATAAAACTCTCCGCTAATCTGTTTTAATACCGCGCACAATGCGTTATAATTTAGGAAGATAATTTAGGAAGATGTGCGCGCTGAATAAAATCTTACGTATATTCACGATCCCTGCTTTGTAGACTCACGGGGTCTCTTCTGTAGACTCACGGTCACTCTACTGTAGACTCATCCTCATCCAAGAGCAGTCTAATTCGTCTATAAATGGCTTCCCTACCCACACGCTCCCT
Source organism: Scilla litardierei (assembly GCA_030789695.1). NCBI lineage: Eukaryota > Viridiplantae > Streptophyta > Magnoliopsida > Asparagales > Asparagaceae > Scilla > Scilla litardierei. The sequence goes on along the minus strand of CM061130.1, from coordinate 322 downwards.
TCAACCTCTACACTTCGAGTGATGTTTATCAGGCATGAGGAAGAAGTAACGCTACACTCGACTGTAGACTCATCCTCATCCAAGGGCAGTCCAATTCGTCTATAAATGGCTTCCCTACCTACAACACTTCGAGTTCAACCACAACACTTCGAGTGATGTCAAAAGGCATGAAGACTGGTCAAATAGTTGTGTTGGCTCACAGAAGGAGTAGCACCTGATCGTATAACTGGCCAACCCGCGAAGTCTTCTAAATCATCCCCGACGGCACAGCTGGCTCGTCCCACAAGGGGGTGGACACCCGACCGTATAGCCGAGTAGTCCA